>OY992532.1:84207160-85422160 GCA_963921185.1 Dasysyrphus tricinctus
GTTAAAAATCGTTCCTCTATGCGCAAATCATGAAAATAAAAGTTGTACCAATCGGGTCCATCTATATTAAACTTCTTTTCATCCGTGAAGACAACCATTTGCAAATTATTTTTAGTTTGGCTCTGGCCTGTAGTCCAAGCCATATGATGTTTTGCAAACTTAAGTGGAAGCTCCTTACGCATGGCATTCAGGTTTTTTTTTGTCAACTTTAACCTCTTCAGATGTCCAGCACCAAGAATAGCATGCCGAACAGTCAATTAGCTTGCATTTACCCTTGCTTCGAATTTGATTTTAGACGTGAAAAAGCTGGAATTGGAGGCAATTCGAATGATCTTACATCTGTCAGATGGTACGATATTATTTATTATAATATAAATATTTTAGTTTTGTATGAGGTCTCTAAATCTTATGTTGGCCTATTTATGAATTAAAAATTCCTAAAATCAAACATTTTCAAATTCTTGTTAGTACAAATCCACAAAAAGTGCCGATGTCTCAAAATAAATTAAAATAGAATTAGGGAGTTTTCTCTGAACGACGATGAAATTGTCAACACAAAATGCACTACGTTATTTTTTTGTTTGCAATTTGGCGGTTTGAATATAACCTTCCGCGTGGTAAATGTCTATTTTTGCCTTCTCGGCTATATTTAAAATTTTTGATCTTCCCATTTCTAATCAAAATTTGTTTATTTCACGTTAACTTTACTGAACTATAATTTTGCACAAGTTTTGTCAAGAAATATTGACGAATGCAAGTAATTGCAAAACTGCCATTATTCAAATGAACAAAATTTAGTTGCTTAATTTTACAACGATTTTTTAAGGCTTTGGAAAAATCGCGATTCTTGGTACAGTTCCTTCACTTAAGAACTTTAATAATGCATGCAATTAACGGGACTTTACAGTAGCTTTTATACAAACAAAAATTGCCTTTATTCAAGGGAACCGCAGTGTAGATACAATTGTGTAATTTACCTGGTAAAAAAATCTTGACAAAATGTCAATCAAATTCGTCTATTTTATCAAAATGCTCAACTGCACAAACTGGTTCTTGTATACTTGTCAACCAAAAGCAAGTAGTTTGACATTGAATGTATTTTTTAATGGCTATGTGTAGTATGATATCCATAAAGAGAAAATACTAAAAATAAATAAAAAGCAATTTACATAATGGGATTTTATTACATTTTTTGTGTCTCAAAAAAATTTAGATACTTGTACTTTTTTCAAACGCATTATAGTCCAGACAATTTTTGTGCTCAAATGGGCTCTTAGCGACCAAATTATGGGGTAGTGTTGATTTGATCCCTGCTATATGCTTTCGCAGCGGTTGAATCCGAATCTGAGGTTTGCGACTAAAACTTCCAACATGGAACAAAAATGCAAAAAATGATGCAAAATTGCATTTTTTGGGAGTTTTTTACTTATCACTCAAAAATTATCAATTATTCGGGAATTACATCAAAATACAATTGAAAGTATAAACAATTTCCAACAAATCTATGTTTAGGGTTACCTGACGTATTTTTACTGTTTCCGAAAATCCATACTCGAAAAATAAACTATATACTACTTTGCGTGACAAAATTTGAATTTTTATCTTTTACTTGAGCCAAAATATATTTTTTCTGATGGTTTATGAAGCGCTGAGGTAGAATCTGGCCTTGAAATCGCTCTAGAATCTATAATTTACACAAAAATCTGTTTTGATGCAAATTTGGATTTATATTATATCTCGAGGTAATTTTTTCAAATTATTGTTTGTAGTCATTCTGTAGTATAAACAAATTCCTTAAAAATTCTTTTTGAGCCTTCTAAATATCTTCATTCATCTTTCAGAAAATCATTAATTAGTCACGGATAGAATAACGCTTGTAAAGGTACAAAAATTTGGGTCATAGTAGGTTCCTTAGGAAGAACATATTTTCCACACTAATTTTAAGTCGCTGAACACGAAAATTAAAAAAAAAATCCAAAGAAGTGTGTTCGACATACGCGCAAAAGCCATTTTCCTATCTATTTTTTGAATAAACAATAAACATAAAATTAACATTTTTTTAATAGTCTGATCTGTTTCCTTGGGGAAATTACGACTAACACAAGTACTACACTTATGTTAGTCGGATGGAAATTAATTAAACAGGTGCTCAAAGTTTAAAAAATGCGAATTTTTGACAAGTTTCTAGTTTTTGATTTATATGAGTAGAAATAAAATTATTTAAAGTACCTACTTTTAACTACTCCAGGTTAAAGATAATCTTTCTAGTAAAAATATGAAATATGAAAGGTTGGTAAAATTGGACGATAAAATATAGAAGCTATGAAACACGAAGTGAAGGTAGACAATTATTGTAATTTTGTTAAGTCGTATAAATCAATATTATGGTATCTGTTACTTGATACTTTGAAAATATTTAAAATAATTGTATTCCTATTTATGTGGAGCAACAAAAAAACTAGAATTTTTTTCAAAATCCACATTTTTTAAACTTCGAGCGCCTTTGGGGAATTTGTTTAAATTCAGACACCCAGAATATATTTATATATGTATATATATAATGTTAAAGCCCGTGGTCTGGCTATAATTTACGATGCTTACGCGCTGTATATTTTATTAGCTGTCGGTATCCATCGATTAAAAATAATGCGTCTTAGAAGGGTACAACAGCATCTAACTGATGAGCCCAACTGTTGTACCTGGGCGAAACGCATTTGGACTAAAGGTCGCAAAAAAATTTTAATTTGGTGTTCAACTACATCAAACGCACATTCGTTCTTCATTCGGCAACTCGACGCAAATTCATTTCCTCTCAAGGAAACAAAAAATTCAACCATCAGGGTATTCTCTTTACTTATAAGCGCACCGAGGTAAATCAAATCCACGTGCAAACATTAAAAAAAACAACACAAAGTTCATTCTTCCTTATAGAAATTTAGAGCACAACAAAAACATAAATATTAAAAAAAGAGTCAAGTTTTTATATGTGCCTGCGCGTAAAAAGTCAGCCAAAAAAAGTAATGAGATCTAAAATATATGCCAAGTTTTAAGTTCATGAAGCTTAATATCAAATACATATCTTAAGTAGAGAAATATCAAAACAATTTCATATCATGACAGAAATTTGATATTTAATGATTACTAATTTAAATATGGTTGGTTCACTGGTCAAGTTTTCATACATTTCAAAATTGTGATTAAGTAAATAACTAAGAAAAAACTTGCCAAGTAAATCCACCAAATTTTAATCAGTAATCATTATATACCAAATTTCTGTCATGATTTATAAAAAAGCAAAATAGCAAATAAAGTGGAATATATCATAATTGCCTTAAAAATATATTTAAATTTATTTAACTTTTGATTTTTTTAACTCAATAAATTTGATGCCTATTTCAAGGAATAATATAGCTTGGTTAACACCTTCACAGATGAATGCATTAAGTTTTCGTTTTCGATAAATTAAAGTAGCCAACATTTTTGAAAATTAATAGGCATAATATTTTCAGTGGATTACATTTAAAACGTAGAATTATTTATTGGCCCAAAATGTTTAGAATTATTTAAAACAAAATAGGTACAACTGACAAAACAATTATTAAAGAGGTTTATAAAAGGCGTGTTTTTTATCATTAGGATCTGGATCTAGATTAACTTTTATCACGTGTTACAAAAACAATTTGGAAAATTTCCCATTATTTTGTTTTTGTTTTACGTGTAAAAGTTAATCCAGATCCAGATCCCGATGATGGTAAAACACGCCTAATAACTTCAAACATTATTTTTTTTATTTTAATTTAACTAAATGAAAAAAGTCCTCCTCCTCTAATAATTGAGTAACAGTTCCAAGGTCCTTCATTTTTTTACGAAACAAACTATGAGTTGAAGCGGTGCCGTGAAATAACGCCGAGTGAAATAAAGCCGAAAGTCGAAATTCGGCTTTATTTCGCTTTACTAAAGTGAAATAACGCCGAATTTTATCGTTTGGCCTTATTTCGCTTTGAAAAGTGAAATAAGGCCGATTCGGTGTTATTTCACTTTTCAAAAGGATTATCATATTTAATTAGTTAAAAAATATAAAAGTTCCATATTCTTTAAATGTAAAAGAAACTTTACATACACCAACCTCGCACTCACCCCAAATCCTATAATGAGCCCAAGCAGGGGCCTTGCAGGGGGGCAGCATGCCCCCCAAACATACCTCACTGTTTATTCACGAATTTTAAAATTTCACAAACCTAATAAATCCTCTCCTTTATACCTATGGTTTTTAAAATTTTAGAATTGCGAATAAACAGTGAGGTATGTATGGGGGGGCATGCTGCCCCCCTGCAACCCCCCTGCTTGGAATCGCTATAAGATTTGGGGTGGGTGCGAGGTTGGGTGTTTGCAAAGTTTCTTTTGTATTTTTATAGAATCTGTATTAATGAAACTTAGAAATAAAATCGAACTTTGAATTTGTTTGGTTCGGCTTTATTTCTCAGTTAACATTCGGCTTTATTTCACTTTGCCACAGCGAAATAGAGCCGAACGCTAAAATTCGGTGTTATTTCACTTTAGTAAAGTGAAATAAAGCCGAATTTCGACATTCGGCTTTATTTCGCTCGGCGTTATTTCACGGCACCAGTTGAAGCATTGGCTTCGTGGTAACCTATTCTCATTCGCGCTTTTGCTCTGTTGTACTTTTACTTTTTCCAATAAACTAATAGTGAGAAAGTTTTGTAACCGCTTAGAATTGTTGCTTGAAGTATCAGTTTGTTTTTTGCAGTGACTAAGTGTCCGAAAACAGGCTCGTTTTGGAACGCTGGTACGGTGTGCAGAGCCTAAAAAATATATTTTCATTGCAAAATAAGTTAGCGCATACCTAACTGAAATCACCACGGCACGTCCCTGATATGAACCAGTTTTAAAACTCTTCGGGATCTATGAATTCTATGTCTCTTAAGGAATTTTTCAATTTGCACTTACGACTTTTTGATGGAAAGCCAACAATATTGAGTTCTTAACAAAAAAGTCTTTGTTTTTGGTAGGTAGGTGTATTTGTTTTATAAGAATTTTTTCTTATATTCTTATATGTATATAAACCTTGTTTTATAAATATTTCGTATCTCCAAATAAATACCAATGGTTTTTGAAATTAAAATATACCTATATCTCTATATGCACATTTTGTAATGTGTTGTCACCCACAAGGTATTTTGCACTTATATCCTCTGTGAAACCGAAGCATTAGAAATCTTTCATTAATAACCTATGTGAACTTTCAAGCACACAAATATATGTATCCATACCTCTTTAAATCACTGGTATCATCCCTGTTATGTCAAATGAATCTACAAATAAACATGTAAAATTCCAATAGATTTATGGTTATAATGCCATAAATAAGATTGATTTATATTGAATTCCACCTGGATATGTTTAACAAAAATATTTCCATGATGCCTGTGTTTGACAAAGTGATTTTTAGGTTCAGTATCAAATCAAATCGAAAGCAGTGAAGCTTCAAAACCCAAACACTGGAATGGGGTGGGAAAATCATTGTATTAATTTATTGAACAGTTTAAGAACAAAAACGTTTTAATTTTTTAAGAAATAAAAACAAACTACAAGTCTAAATAAAAATACTTAAACTAATTGAATATGTTGAATACTTTAACCAAAGACAATACTTCATTTCTTTCACACCACAGATGTTTAACGTAAACTTGATACCACAGAGCTTATGTAGTTTGTGACTCCATTTTCTACGTCACAACCCCGTAACATAAACATCTAACTGTCGCCACAATCTCTTTAAAAAAAAAAAACTAGGTCGACTCCTTAGCCTGTAGAATTATATGGAGATATAATCAACATCCCTATAAGTTCATTTTCCGGGACTTCGGGGTAATAAGATAAAAAGACAACTTTTTAGCCAAAGTAACTCAAATGGGTTTCCTGTTCTTTAGAGGGAAATGACTATAATAATAGGATATTGCTTAGTTGAAGTGAACATTGTGAAGAGCTAATTTAGAAATGTATCCAGACAAACACAAAATATTTGAAATTAGGTCAGGTAGTTGTAGGATCAAAATACTTGAATTTGATAATTTGTTGGCATTTTGAGGGTACTTGGAGTTTGAAGCTAGAGTATAGTAAGCACTTATTCAAATGATTATCTAGCAAAAACAAAGACAAAAAATTAAATGAAGATGAGACTATCACTGACAAAAAAAAAATATATACAGACTGCTTTTTTACTGCCTAATTTTTTGTTGACTTTGACCTAGTTTCTTTTTAAGGTTGCGGATAAGATTGTGATACTTCATACTTGGCACGTAGGCAACAATTGATAAAAATATATGTAACTGAAACAACAAGTAGGTACCTATGCCTAAATATTCAGGAAAATAAGGAAGTGGTTAGAGTAGTGTCTTAGAAGGTTGATATAGGTATGTTTGTTTGTTTACTGAAAGCAGGTTGGTAATTGATCTCCTCCTAATTCACTCTTAGCCCAAAAAATATTGAGAAAAAATCGAACATATCAACCGACTGAGATCTCGCAATTTAAAATCCCGCACATCAAAATCTCGCATTTGCTAATTCAATTCTCACAGTAACATTGTTCTCAGCTTCACATTGAAAAATGAAAATCCTGCGAAACTCTAAAACGAAAAGCTCTTTCTTTGGCTTTTATTATTTTTCAAAACGGATTTTTTTTTAACAATCAAAAAATGTACCTGACATTACATTTCTATGTTTTCTTTCTTGTTCTTTACGAAAATTCAAATAAAAACAATAACAATTATAAATAGGAATATAATATACATTAAAAGTTGATTTCGGAAATCTCAGAAAATTCAATTACATTGCAACAATAAATGCAATTAAATTTTACGAGATAACAGTGTTAGGATTCTGTGAATGCGAGAATCTTAAAAAGAGGAATTTCGTAATTGCGAGATTTTGAAATTGCATGATCTTTTAAGGAACCACACTGAAAAAGCTGTACCAAATTTTGGGCAAATCATACGTTAACTTTGTAATGCTCTAGCTCGATGCTCACTGGGCATACAGATGCGCAGAAAAAGAAAGCACGAACAGATGGACGCATTGACTAACCGAATTTCACCAAAGTGCGATAGGGTGTCCCTTGATTCGTAAATAATATTTGAAAGCATGATTTTTGGGCATATTCTAAGAAAAAAAATGTATGGGGGAAATAGAGCAAAGCGGAGAAATCTACACTGTATTGCTTCGATTCTTTTTGTATGAACAAGGTGAAACGGGGACCATACTTGGCTAGCATACTCAAGTAAAGGTCGTACAAAGGTTGTTTAAGGAGATTTCGTAATCTGAAAACTCCTTAGACCAACGTTTAACAAAACCAAGAGTGGAGTTAGCCCTAGCAATTATGTTGTCACAATGAGATCTGAAATTGAGCTCGCTATCACAAACAACACCTAAGTCCCGAATGGTTGTAACTCTAGAAACAAGGACATTGACATTATTTATATAATAGTCCCGTGGTGATGAGCGAAAACGTTTGCGGGAATATGTAATTGCTTGACATTTACTAACATTAAGCTCTAAATTGTTTTTTTGACACCAAACTAAAAAATTGTTCAGGTCATTCTGCAAAGGTTAAACATCGCTAGATGAAGAAATTACTCTAAAAATGTTCATATCATCCACGTACGTCGAAAGTTCTGAATGCCGAATCACAGATTCCACGTCATTGATTGTCAAAATAAAAATAATTGAACGCAGATGGCTGCCTTGTGGCACACCGGACTTTGCAATGAAAATATCTGATGTTGAAGATCGAAACAAAACCCGATATATACGATCCAATAGTATGATTATATCCATTGAATAAAACCAGGAGGAAATCCTAAAGCTTTTAGTTTAAGTGAGATATATTTTATGTGAGAATTTGTCAAATGCCTTGCTAGAGTCCGTAGCAATAACATCAACTTCGCTTTTATTCTCTAATGCTTTTAATGTATAGGAAACAAATTCTGTTAAGTTAGTGGTCGTAGATTAACCTTTAAGGAACACATGCTGTTTGGCGGAAAATAATGATTTACAATGAAAGTATACACAGTCGAAGACAATACTGTCAAAAAGTTTGGGAGTGCACGACAATTTGGCAATTGGCCTATAGTTCGCAACATCTGATTTAGAACCATTTTTGTGAATCGGAATTATGAACGAATCCTTCCACATTGATGGAAAAATCCCTAGAGAAAGAGATTTTTGGAAAAGAGTAGCAAGAGGCTGGGCCAAATTTGCTGCACATTTCTTCAAAACAATTGCTGGTAAACCATCTGAGCCCGATGAGAAATCATCATAAGAAATATTTTTACATTTAGTTGTTGATAATTACTTAAAATTAATGAGCTAATTAACACAAAAATAGCACATAGTTAAGCAAAATTTTGAAAAATGTCAACTTTAAAAAAGAATACATTTTTTTAAAAATTTTAACTTTGGAAACTAGTTTCTCAAAAATTCATTGCTTAAAAACATGATTTAAGAACCAAATAACAGAATGGAGTATTGGCTTTCAAAAAAATTATAGCGCACATCATTGTATGTGCTCCCGGTGATTTTTAATATTTATTTTTTGCATTTAAAGTCAATATATTAGAAATTGCCCCTGTCAATCAGGGGGGAGGAGGGAGAAGATCCAACTTTCCCCCCATATAATTTTTTTCTTGGTATATGTCCAAGAAACATGCCTTAAAATATTATTGATGAATTTAGGGACACTCTGTATCACAGTACACATATTAATGGTAATATCATTAGAGTTTTGATTTTTGTTCAGTTCTACGCATACATATATCAAAATTTGTGTCAAATGTCAGTATTTGTTGTTGTTTTTACGTGTATTTAAGTCATCACACTCCCAGCCATTTTTTATTTCTGACAATTTCAATTTTAATTTGTTGTGGTTTTTACGTGTGTTTTCTTCCTCACGTCCACAGCCATGTTTTATTTCCGACTGACAACCTGCGCAGTATAATACCTTAGATTTGTGTATTGTGACTCTGTGTATTTAACAGCTTACAGCCTCAATAAAAAGTGCTCAGATATCACCTAGTTCACAAATTAACTAAAACGTCAATCAGAAGTTAGTTCTCAAATTAAAATTTCATATCAAAAAATATATAAACTGCTACGTTAAGTTCAAAAACTTAACGAAAATCTACTACTATCTACAAGAACTCTGCTGCTACCAAAAAATATTATTTATTGAAATGCACTAAATGTGAACTTTTGCACATACACTCTCTCATTTGAGATTGTAAGTATCATGTGTATCACTAGCGTCTGTTTCCTTTTGTCTCTAATTGTTGGCAACAATGACAGAAGTATTTTTAACTTAATTGCTCATTTAATGTACCTTCTTTGGTGAGTTAGTTTCCTACCATGAATTTTGGTTTATTGATATGACTTGACACTTAACTCACTGATCAAAGATAATTTGTGTTTCATTTGCGTTTATGAATACCGGTGTATATGTATTTGTAACTCGCCAACGATTACTCGCTCGTGTGGCCTCAGGGTTATGGAAGTAACTCTGGCTTAATTTCTTTGCAGGAATAAGTAACTCTGATTATATCCATGGCGGTCGTGAAAGAACCAGGTAACTCAAACACACAAAGATTTGGAAGGTCGGGCCAATGTTTAATATATTGACGAAGTCTGACTTATGTCAAAACAAGTGCTTATCATGTATTTTCAAATATATAAGAAAATGTTGTTAAATATTTTTGAGTATGCGTATCGTTGAAACCAACAATTTTTTACTCCAACATATTAAATGTGTTCTCATCCAAAAATGCTCCAATTTCTTTTAGTTTGCAACACAAAGATCCCATCCACAATTAAAGCGCAAAAGTTCCATTCTCAACCTCAAATAAACTACGCAAAAATATCCTTTGTGCTTTCTTCCTCTAACCGAATAAACCTGATTAAATCTTTATATTTCCAAATTTCACTTTTGGCGGAGGGAGCGATGTTAATTTCACTCAAAGGAACAATTATACAAGTATTTTGCATATACCAAATGCGCTTAAGGCCATCGCTGATTATAAGGCTTTTGGATTTGTAATTCCTTTGTCGATTAATATTTTTCTGCGTCGACTTAATTCTGGTTTAATTCTCTTCTATTCATTGTGTGATAGTTTTTCAAGAACTTTTCATCCTAAGAACTGCTCTAAATATCTGCACAGCCATGATTTACAAATGAGTTTGTGTTTTTTTTTTTTTGCTTCCATAATTTGTTTTTAAATGATAAATTCTATTTTTATGCGTACAAAGTAGGTACATTCTAGATTTATCAGTTCAATTTATTTTATAACTACATACATATAATGTATGTCCGATGATGCATGTTATTCAATCGATTATTATTATAATGTATCTTCAATGGAAAATGATTACAATAAGATACAGGGATGGCGTATTAGAATTAATTTTAGGGCAGTTATTTTCTAACTCAACGACATAAGGAAAATAAGACTTTTTCAATTTACCTCTATGGGTCTAAAATTGAAGAAATATTGGACTTCGATTTGTATGAGTTTTTAACTGAATCTTTGATGTAGCCATAAAAGAATACATTTGTACCAAAATTTAATTTTGTATATAAACTATTACCAAAATTATGAAAATTCAGAATTCGATTGAACATTTTATGTAGATGTGTTTTCCCACAACACATAACTTCTTTCGTCTTGGGACATAGGCAACCAGAGGGGGCGCAAGAGAGGGCACTTTCTCTCCCCCTGGCTCTGGGTAGTACCAAATACAACATATTTTTCAATTTGTTATGATGAATTTTATAATTATTATTTTCTTGATAGCTTCTTATCGATGTTCATGGATTGCTTGGCCCTCTTCTGGCATTTGCCAATAAAAAACGAAGTTAGGTAATTGATATTTTCAAATGTTTGAGGTACATGAAAAAATGAATGAGAAATTAGAAGGATTTAGCTTCTCAAAAAAATGGACGAATAAATTGCGAATTGTTGTTTGCCTTAAATAATTCACAACTTTTTTTGTAAGTGATTTTCTGATTTCTTACAATATTAAGAACCTTTCCCTACTTTCCTAGAAAATACCTATCCGCTACGCTAACTAGCTTCTTTAAAAACAAAATGCACGACTGGATCCCACGAACTTGCTCTTATGTTCAAGTAATTATAGAAAAAGTATAAAAAAGCATATAAATCGTTCTTCTAATTGTATAAACAAACCGATAAATAACTTAGAGCTCAAAAACAAGTATGCCATTTGATCACTTGAAAAAAATATGAATATGCACAAAAAAAAATTAAAATCGTTGGAGCCGTTTTCTTAAAATTCAATTTTTATATATAAAATTTTCGAAATATTTTTCCAAAAAATTTTTGGTATGCCAATTTTGTGTACATATTAATATACTGTCATTCCCAAAAGTATTCGGAATTAATCTATATCAAGTCTATATAATGATTGCTCTTGCTCTGTTGAGATTATAAGAAATGTAACGGTAGGTAGAATATCGCGCTCATAATTTCTTCTGTTTCCCATATTAAAATGTACATATATCAAGACAAAACAAAGAGAAATGAAGATAGCAGAAAAACAACAACGACAGAACAAAAAATAATAACAGAAAAAAAAAACTCGTTCTTTAAAAAAAGAACTTTTCTTCTGAATAATTTTGTTGGTGACTGTACATTTAAAACTGAAATTTCAAAATAATTCATCATCCGTTTGTATCTGGATCTACAGGCTGCACCAATGATTCGATTTTCTTCAAATTTTGAATTTAAGGTTTCTTGTAACTTTCCAGCGGGGAAATTGAATTTTTTTTTAGCTCCAAAAATAACGGTACTTGCCCTATAACCGTTAAGGAAAATCTTATTTATCTTAAAAACGGCCTTAACGATTTTGATGAAATAAAATCAGTGCGTTGTTGTGGGCTGGTGTACATTTTTGTAGAAAAAAAAACTACCAAGAACTGAAATGAACGCTACCTGCCATATAAGGTTTTTTTTATTTTCGATTTTCTCATTACCAGCTTATCGGACTCCAATCTAAATTTGTATAAAAAGATTTTTAAAAATGCTAAAAATATTGCATACCAAAATTTAGGAAAAAATAAGTTTTGGAATTTTTAAAAAAATATTAAAATTTTATATATTTTTTTTGTTGAAAATTCAATATGTCTAAAATGGTTTGGTGAATTTTTTTGAAACTAGGTTTTTAAATGTATTTTAATATATTCTAAGAATTTTTACTTGCGATATAGGTACTATAGGGCAAGTTTTGGATTAGTGCAAAAAAAAATTTCGAGATAACAATCAAACATGACATTACGATCATAGAGAACACGAAAAAAGTGGATGGCAAAATTCTGTCTGTTTGTTTGTCTGTCCGTACCTCAACCTACAGCCTAAACCACTGAAGCGATTTTCTTCAAATTTTGAACTTAAGGTTTTTTTGTAACTCTCCAGAGGGGAAATTGAAATTTTTTTTAGCTCAAAAAATAACGGTACTTGCCATACAACCGTTCTTGAAAACCTTATTTATCTCAAGAACGGCTGATAAAAAAAATCAGTGTATTATTTGGCGTTTTTCTTTTTTGGCTTTGAGGAAAGCTCTGAGCAGAGGCTGAGCGATCAGAGCAGAGCTCCGAGCAGATTATGATCAGATTCCTCAGATTTAATTATGAAACACACTTGAGCACTGAACTGTCATTTCATGTGTTTTTGGTAAATTTCGTGAAATTTCTTGCAATTTTTTTACAATTGACGGGCGACTGTCCGAGGACTTTCCAGGTAATCCATTTTAAATTATGTATCACTAAAAAAATAAGTGAAGTTGGCTTCGCTCAGCGTTTCGCTCGATTCGCTCGGTCTTTTAATCCTGAGCTAATTGAGCAAGCTCTGAGCTAGCTCTGATGGAAAAAAGAAACACGCTTTTTATGCTCTGATATGACTGAGCTAAAAAAGAAATATAGAATTTTTGTTTGACAGTTCCGTGATCTGCTCAGAGTTAAAAAAGAAAAACGCCAATTGTAGATATGGTGTACTTTCTGGTAAGAAAAAAATCACCAAAAACATTTACTAACGGTACCTGCCATATAACGGTTTTTTAATTTTTGATTTTCTCTTCAACCGCTCATTCGATTTCAATGAATTTTTTTGCACAAAAGCTTTGTTAGAATATAAATAATACTGCATACCAAAATTTTTGAAAATAAATAAATTTTGGATTTTTAAAAAAAGATTAAAATTTTTTTTTTCAAAATTCAATATTTCAAAAACGGGTTGATGAATTATTTTGAAATTTTAGTTTTTAATGTATATTAATATATACTCAAAATTGGAATACCAAATTTTTTTTTGAAAAATTTTACAAACATTTTATATACAAAAAAATAATTTTTAAGAAAACGGCTCCAACGATTTTTAACTATTTTTTGCATATATTCATATTTTTTCAAGTTATAAATGGCATACTTTTTTTTGAGCTCTAAGTTATTTATCAGGCTGTTTATACAATTCAAAGAACGATTTAAATGCTTTTTATACTTTTTCTGTAATTACTTGAAAAAGTATGCCGGGAGCAAGCATACATATTAACTTGCTATACAAAATAAAATTAAGTATCTTAAAAGTATGAGTAAATTATAAAGTAAATAATTTCTTGATTTGATTTACCAGGCATACTATGTAAGTCGGCTACATATTATTTATATCATATTCTATAATTATGTATGTGTTTCATAAAGCCTCAATAAAGAATTGAATTGAATTGAATTGTAATTACTTGAATATTTTTTAAAGTTCTTAAGCCCCACACAACTTGAACATAAGAGCAAGTACGTGCGATCCAGTCGTGCATTTTATTTTTTAAGTGTTATTAAAATTTTATATACATATTAGAAACTAGTTTTCAAGAAAACCGCTCCAACCATTTTAAATCTTTTTATATATGGGTGTTTCCATCGTTACGGGTGTGACAGTGAGACTCCATACTATTCTATAGGACACCTGAAGCCCTTTAAAAGGGCACTTTTAAAGTATGAAAAATTAGAGGTTCAGTTGTAGGATGCAATTTAGTTGCGTTACGGGCGTGACCTTAGAAAACTGGTGGTTTGCGATTAAGATATTAAATTTTCATGTGGTGTAAAATATTGCGTGAAAAAAGTATGTATGTATCATTCTTTTGCAAATATCTACCCAGATAGCTGATCTTCAGTTTCAGTTAAGAAATGAGAACCAAAACTACGAAAAACTATATAAGTTTTTTATTTGAAAACGTTACGGGTGTGACAGGTCATCGTTATGGATATGACCAAGTATGATTTTTATGCATGAAAACAATATACTATATTTTGACAGGAAATTGTTGTCATGGATGTATAATCATTTCTAACATTATGTCAGAAACACTTTCTTTCGAAAAATGAAGTTTTTCTCACTGAAAAGTGATTAGATTTCTCACTTCATGAGATTTTTTCCATTTTCTTTTAAAATAGGGAAAACTTTCACTTAAAGCCAATTAAATGTATATTTAAGAGCAGATTTTCTTAGAATTATATCCCTATACGTCATGATTCATGAATTTCATATCTCAAAGTAACAAAACTAAAATTGAGTTGAAAAACAGAAGGAATATGATTTGAAATGCCAACCTGTTACGGGTGTGACATAGACTTAATATTTTAAATACGGGATCAGTATTAATTTAAAATTCTTGAAATTTTGTCTGACAGTAGATCATAGTGTTCTCTTTTTTTCCCCAAACTATCACATTGATACACATTTTTTTCTTCTAGCAATGAAAAATATTTTTTTTTGTTACGGGTGTGACACTAACAACTTTATGAATCAATTGCCTAAAAACTTAAATTGTATTTCCTATTGAATAATTTAATGACACGAAAACGTGCTTAGAGTTCTAATAAGGGCAAATAACCACCGGTTCTCAAATTGTGAAACAATTAATTATTGAAAATAGGGTTTTGAGCTTCCGATAACAAAAGGTGATTTTTGGAGACCTATTCTGCTAAGCTTGCTCTAAGCTCACTACAACAAAGAATCTGAAGTGTAAAAAAAAAAAAAAAAAACATGCAATCTTTTATAACCGTCTGACGGTACTTTTTTCAATTCGAAGACATATTTTGTAATATTTCGTAAAGGGTCGTTTTCTATTGAATCACCTATATATTCCTATATTTTTTTTTGTCAAGTAATAAAATGACATAATTGGTTTTGAGCGCTAAGCTATTTTACTAGTTGTTTATACACATTAAAGAACGATTTAAATGCTTTTTTATATTTTCTATTTTCTTAATATATTTTTTCTATAATGAATTGCATATTTTAAAAGTTCTTAAGTTCCAAGCAACTTGAACATAAGATCCAGTCGTGCATTTTAATTTCAATATGGATTACAACAGCCCAAACCTATCCAAAGAGCTTTTGGATTATTTTTGAATAAGGAATTCGAATTTTATTTTTTATTTTTTAGAATTTACAAATTATTTAATATTTTTGCGAAATCCAAATCAATTTTGACTCCTTATTTTCATTACCTGCATACTTTTCCCATATAAGTAATAGATATGTATTTAGGTGTAATTTTTAAAAGAATTCATTTGCTTATTTGTTTTAAGGAAGTAGAATATGTGGGAGCTATGATTTGTAGGTATGTATGTGCTAGTTGAATTTTCATCAATGATTTATATCAAAAAGAATTCGCGACCTGATTGCTTAAATTATATTTATTATATAATAAGAATGTTACAAAATTGTATATGGGATATGATGTCTCCAAGAAAATGAATGCAAGATTTGAAAGGGGGAATGGAAGATGTTATTATTTCAAATAACCTAGTTCCGTAGAAAGTCTACACGGTTTTGCATATTCAGCACTAGATTTCAAGGTCCCACCATGGAAGATTGCAACAATAAATGAGCCCATAAGAAGCCCTAAGTTTCTGCATCATTAGATTTCATACAAGTGACGTCATCATAATTCGGTTTTTTGTCTGTAAAAACCGAACCGGTGGGGATAGAAGGACAAAATTTTATATTCTTTCAAATTGCTTAGTTTTTCATCTTATACACTTTTTACATTTTTTTCAAAGGTCGTATATTAGAATTCTACACAGCTCAATTGATATCGAGCGGTTTTTAAGTAGTAAGGATAGTTGGAAAGTCTACACAGCTCGCTTGATATCGAGCTGCTTTTAAGTGGTATGGATGAACTTGAGGCATTTGAAATTCCGCCATTTGAGGAGCCCAAAATTATTGTCAAATTATTGCATCATTAGTTTTTTGAAATTTTGTGTATTAAAGTGCGGTGGACGCAGCTTGACGTCAAGCTGGGTCCCCCACCAGTTTGAGGGAAAAGGCAATTTAGTACTGTGGCGGGATTGCGATACTAAATTAGCATTAAATGAGCATCAAATTATTGCATCATTACATTTTTGAATTTCCATTGTGGTGGACGCAGCTTGACGGACCTGTCATTTTCTTTGAAATTTGTGATAGTTTTGCAGACTTTTTTTCATATTTCGATTTTGAAATAAGAACAATTTTTCTCTTTTAAAATTTTTAAAAAAGCTATTTCTACCCTAAGTTTTTTTCGGCGGTACTTTTAATTTCACTGCTTTCACTTGATGAAGACATCTCTCCACTGAATATTTTTTTTTTATTTGAGACTGAAATTATGATATGAGGCACGTTTCTTGCATATCAAATTAAGATTTGTCTTACTGTAAATGCTCGCAATCTCATTATCTATAGCTCAGTCTCATGACTGAGTTAGTTCTTTTGGCATTCCACCCTAAGTCTCCAAAAAAAAAGTCCGATAAGAGTTCCTTAGAAATAGTAAACCGAGATTATTTTAATCTCTACCAAAAGGCTGACAAAAAACCTACTAGACTATTGTCCAAAGAGTTAAAATAATGTTGCATAAGAAAAACTTCAGAAAAGTACTTTTTCAATACAAAAAATCATCAATTCATGTTATGACATTTTATATACTTACCTACCTATAAGAAATTAAAAAAAAAAACGCCAATATTGAAATTCAAAATGATTCACAATTTATTTTCACAGAATTTTGGCATTAATTGGTCATTCTTCTAATCTATATTTTAAATTTTAATTTCGGCAGATAACTATCTGGCAAGTCATCCATTCATAAGAAAATTAATAATTTTTTTATTTTGGCTGGGAAATTTGTCGTTTTCCCGAAAATTGTGCTCAAGTACTAAGTTAGGAATTGTTCACACTAATGTGCCAAAATATTAAAATAAGAAAATTATAGCAGCTCCAAACCTCATGCTCTCTTTAGAAAAAGGTAATGATCCACTCCATTTTGTCTACACAGAAACAGCAAGAAAAAAATTATGTAAAACATAGAAAAGGAGTAAAATTTGTGCTCATTTATTTAAATTTCAAATTACTGGAAAGAAAGAGCATAGCATCAGAGTTCACAGATTAGATAAATTGTATCCCAAAAACGTGTTGCACTTAAAGCTGTCAATTTAACAAACTTCATCCGTTAAATGTATAACATGACGTTGATTCTGATTTTGAAAATCAACAAAAAACTAGATGGGGTGGAAAAATCTATAATCCTTAGTTTTTATATTTATCCGTTTCATTTCTTATTTTTCCTTTTTTTTTACTCTGTTTGACTCGCAGAAAATGCTATAAAACAAAATTGAATTTCGTGGTCGATTACAATTGTGCTGATTGGGTGCAAGAAGATTTAACTAGAAGGGAAGTATCAGCGTATTTAGGATTTTTTTTTATGTTCGCAAGACTAATGAAAATGTGTAATATAATGGGACAATGGATATTATTTGTCACCAATGTGATGAAGTGTTGTAAAAAAGTTCCCTGGACCAGGTATTGGAGGCCATTAAATCATTGCAACTATTCTTTGATGGAATCTGATTGATTGACTGAGCAGTCAATATAAAGTACGATGTTCCGCAGGATTCGTGGTATATTTTATTGGGATCAAAAGAGATTATCAATTATACCTTGGATGAATTTCTCCATTCCAGAAAAACATCGATATAAAGAAGGTCTAAAAATTCAAGCAACCTTTTTTCCGTGTTTTCTCATATGAAAATAACCAATTCCTATAGTACGACTTACAATTCTCAAACCATTCATGTATATCATTCTTTGACCTTACTCATAGATTTTTTTTTTTTAATTTAATGGTCCTTGTTTTTTTTTGTTCTAAGGTCAGCATTATAAAACATCTGTTCAAATACCAAATACATCAACAAGCATATGAATTTACATACCACAAATGTCAACTCACCATGAATACTTAATATAACCCTCATCTCCCAAATCAATTCCTGTCAAGCAAAAATCAATTTTCAGGCTCACTGACTGTCATCAAACCTCAATTTTCGGCCACCGAATGCAATAAATTCTTAATTGAACTCCCTTTTGCCAAATAAGTGGTTCACCACAGAAGCCCGATAATTGATTGAGCGTGGAAAATAAAATGAAATTTATATGGTACCTATATGCATATGTATACCTATGTAAGTATGTACCAACAAAATAAAATGCTAAGTCTGGAATTTCAAATAACAGAACTACATAATTATTATTTTATCGGTGAACTTAAAGGTATAAGGTTATTTCAGACATCATTTGATTTTAAATTTAATTTCCAGGATGTGATTATTGTGCCATTGACAAAAAAAATTAGTTTTCAAATAAAATTTAAGCAATGCTTTTACAATTTTAAATTAACATTATATCTGCCAACTACAATTGAGTGATATTAGGGTGTTGTATATGTATATATATGTACAGTAATGTAATACATCTATAGAAAATGTAAATATACATTATGATGGTGGGTGGGATTAGGAAACACAGTCCAAAGATTAAAGTAAGATAACAAATAGGATTATTATCAATACCCTCGTAGGTACCTACTTTTATTTTAAACAAGTATTATATTATAGTAACAAAGGAGCTTATACTTACATTTCTATAAATATATAAACCTCTTTCAGCTGAATCTTATGGACAAGCCTGTGCAACTGCAATGTCAATATTTGCTTGACACTTTCGAAGAAAAATGAGATTAGTATTTCTTTTCTATGAAAAATCCCACAAGTGGACTTTTGTTTTCTTGTAAGTAAAGAGAAACAAAAATTTTATCTTATAAAACAAAATATAAAAACCTTAAACATACATACGTACTCGTAAAGTACATATACATTAGACTGATTCAAGGAAATGAAAATGTCTTCGATTTGTAATGCCACCAGGTTTTTAGTTAGAGTTTAGTGAAATAACAATCCTGGCAAAATTTAGCCCTTTAGGTTAATATTTACAGGTCGCTCATCGCTTCTTTCTATTTTCCATACAAATCGTATTTTTTTGATTCCTTCTATATTATATAGCTTTAGAAGTGGCTATCATACAGAAATGATCAAGGTAAAATCTGAAAGAAGATTTGATGTTCTTTAAAAACGGTTCTGACTTCTTATCTAATTAATGTACTCCTTCCAGAGTTATTCAAGGTCAAAGTAGTATTCATGGTGAATTTCAATGTTTTTTTGGATTCCATGTTGAAAAAATCAGCAATAACACAAGGTGTTTTGCAAAAGTTGTAACAAACGACAAGTGCGTGTAAGTTGAACTCAGACAAGAAAAAAATCATTTAAGAGCGGGAGTCTATTTTCCCCCGTTTAGGCGGGAGGGGCAATTTTCTAAAAAAAATTGGTTTAAAAAGAAAAAAAATATTAAAAATCAACGGCGATATTTATAGTGTATAGGCTTCTTTTGGGTGGAAAACCATTTTTCAAAAAAAAATTTTTGGATTCTTAAAAAATGTTTCAAACTTTTCTTTGGAAAATCAAATATTTCGAAAACGACATGATCGATTTTTTTGAAGCTCGATACCTACTTAAGAGTTTTTTAGTACCTAATATCGAAAATATTTTTAGAAAATAATTTACTTTTATGAAAAAATAACCTTCGATACAAAAGTTAAAAAACCGCAAAGGAAAATATTTTTTTTTTTCTCAAAAACGACTCCTACGATTTTGATTAAACTTGTTTCATATACTAAAATTAGTACGATCTACTACCAAAAATTATAAAATTTTACACTTAGTAACTATTAATAGTAGGTACCTGTCATAGAACGTTTTTTTTTTTATTTTGAATTTTTCCGTTATCGGCCAAACGAATTTAGATTATTTTTTTATATACAAATTTCAGAAAAAATTAAATAATATTGCATATCAAAATTTTCAAAAAAAAGTTTTTGGATTTTTAAAAAAAGTTTCAATTTTTTTTTTGAAAATTCGATATCTCAAAAACGGGTTGACAATTTTTTTCAAATTTTGCTTTTATATAAACATAAATATATACTTTAGATTTGCATACCAAAATTTGTTCTTAAAAATGTTTTAAGAATTTTATATGTATATAAAAAAATAATTTTTAAAAAACTGCTCCAAAGATTTTAATTTTGTTCCCATACAATCATATTCAATCTAGAATTAAGATGGCATTCTTTTTTTTTCATCTCAAACTGTCAAAAGAGTTGTTTTAGCCAATCTAAATGTCGTATTTCATGCTTCTCTACATTTTTCTCTCATAATTTCCATGTTTTTATATACAATTTTCCTAAATCCGCAGTGTCTTGGACATAAGAGCAAGTACGCGCAACCTAGTCGTGCATTTTATATGTAAAAGGAACTGAACATTAATTAAAGCCACTTTTAACTTTAACTTTTTATATGAACAACTACAACTTCAGTGTACTACCACCAAGTTTATTGGCCTATAAACTTGGTGGTAACAGTGGACTCAAGTTGTTGTTGTCCAAAGTGTTTAATGTTAGTTAATGGCATACATTCACATCCTGAAACTAATGTAGTAGTTTTTTTTATCAAATTTCAACCATCACAATCCTTTTCTGCATCGTATCTACCAAAACAGTTCTCTAGTTCTCTTAGTATAAACAAAAAAAAGCAAAATTATTATGCTCCAATAAAAATGTCTATCAATTTTCCATGGATATGGTGACATCAGTGAACATATTCCGACTTGATTCCAATCTATATTATATTAAGATCATAACTGTTTGTAATCATAAACCAATGATATCATTTTCAAGAAGAAGTTATCATATTCATATTCTCCATGTCTGTACGTTGTACAATACAGTCGTAGATATATCGAATTTCATAAGCAAAATCATATGATTCCCTCGAGGGATGAAGCACAATTGTACGAATCCTTCCCATTTAATTTCTATAAATATAAATGGATGTTGTCATGACGCGACAATGACATTACCCATGACCAGCAATATTTGACCTACATTTTTTTCCGCTCGCTTTAAGTTCTTTTGTTTCTTGTGGGTAATTTTTGTTGTCCTTTTGTGTGAATTTTGCCAGTTATAGAATTCGATTTTTTAACAAAATTTCTTTTATTAATAAAAGATGCTTGAAGATGATTTAGTTATTAAAAGCAAAATCGTTAATTTAACAAAAGAAACATACTTTCACTATGGCATTAAGTAAAGTACACATACCTATGTACTATACATTTCTTAAAATGCTTTTTTTAAATATATACGAAGAACATAGTATACCTAGCCTACCTTCAAGGTAAAGTAAGTATGTAGGATCTAACTTGTTCTCTTATTCAGAGTACCCAGGTCTCGACTTCTCGAGTACTTCAAAAGCCCAATTTCAGATTTTGTGTAACCCAAAATCACTGTATTAAATGTAACTAAAAAATTCGCCATCTTTCATTTTTATTTTTTAAACTTTTAATATGTTTCACATTTCCCCATATTACATCACAGCGTGCCGGCCGGCGGCGGCGGCGTAAAATAGCGATTGCAATTTTTAACAATTTTCAGATTCGAATTGAAACTATTCTGACATTGTGAATTTGGATGCGATTGAATTGAACTTTAAAATGAATGGATGAATTCAGTCAGGAAAGATTTAAGGAAAAATATCATAGATTTTAAGCCCCAACTCATTATAAAATTTTATTTTTTGAAAATATTTTTTCCTCGTAGTACGCATCCATTTTCCCTGAAACATCAGTTAGAGGGGTTATTCGGTCATTAGGAGCCTTTATGTATAGGCTGCCATCTTGCATTAAAAAAAAAAAACGTTTTACTGAGCATAAGTAGTAAGATAGACATTTCACCTACACCTTTACGTACTGCATGAAACCTAAAAATAATGGCAAATAATGATGAATTTTGTGTTATTTTTTTTTCTGCAAGACGGGTTACAATTGGACTCACAAGAAAAAGGAATTATTAAAACCTTTTGTTGCCAATTCAAAAAGGAAAAAAGCCCGCGAATATTATTTCCTTTTATTTTCAACATCGGACGGCTATACAGTCGCAAGAAATCGCCAGATCCTTTTCCGATTGAGTCTCTCGCGCCCTCTTAAATAGTCCTGTGTCGCAAACTGCAAGTATCGAGAACCAGTGGAAGAATTGCCAGGAAGCCATCAGAGATGCCGCCTCTGACTTGCTGGGCCTCGCATGACCACCACAACAGCGAAACCCCTGGTTCGATGAAGAATGCCGGCAAGTACATGCAGTCAAACAACAGGCGTACAAATCAGCGCTGCATAGAAGAACCAGAGCTACTCGCGAGCTCTACGAGTAGGAGAGGAGAGAAGAACACAAGCTTCTTAGAAGGAACAAGAAAGAGGGATGCCATTCAGTAGCGTAGCTACCGCGGTATCAGCCGTATCAATGATACGGGGCCCCCGAGATATAGGGGCCCCGAGATTCAGAGTACTTGACGTGTGTAAGAAATTTTTCATTGAGATACATTCGATACACAATTTTAATAGGTTCGCTTGTTGAAGTTTACCAAGGGTTGACCCAGGTTTTCTTGACAACCACAAAAATTGCCAACAAAAATTTGTTTTTCGGTTTTCAAAAAACACCAAAGGGTCCTCAGTTGTGAAATAAGCAAGAATTAACATTTTCTTTAAAAATTAATAGAAACAAACCACAGCTTCCATTTTCTATTTTTATTTGTTATTATTAAATTAAATATGTGTGTTCCTTGAATTATTATTAAAAAAAAGGGAATTTTCTGCAGCACGTGAATCCACAAAAGAAAATGTTTTGGAGCTCCTGCCACTTTGACAATTTATTCTTTACCTCAACTCCCCTCAGCAAGAAACCTAGATCTACTTCAGGGCAAGTTCAGGGCGACCTCTGGTGTAAAAAAAAAACAGAATTTGCTGGTCAGGGTGAGTCCAAAATTAAAAAAAAAAAAAGCCTTGGGATGACCCCGGGATGACTTCAGGGCTCAACGAACAAACCTAATTTACATATTATTCAAAATTTACCTATTACCAATTTGCTTAGTCCAGTTTCACACAGCGCATGAAATTAGTGCGCAACTCTTGCTTATTTCCTTTTGAACTTGCATTCGGTAATGCACGCATTCTTACACGAAGCATGTTCGAGCTGCGCTTTGTTTTTTTAATTGCGAATCATTTTGACAGCTATCTGCAGGTTTGAGCTACATCCAGAACGAAAATGTAGCAAAATAAGAACAAAACGAATACAGACAAAGAGAAACGTCAAAAAGTTGCAAGGACAGTCCTACCCGTGCATGTTTAGTTTCTTCTATTTCCATGCATGCGCTGTGTAAAACTGGACTTATATGTGTCTTTTCGATACTTTTCCTTCCTGTGTAGTTATCTCTTTCTAAGTCCTAACAACTAACGGAACCACAACTGCAGTGTGCAGCCACTTTTTTCGTATCGGGCCACGTACTAGTAGCCCAGGAGAATTAGACGAAAAAATGGTAAAATAATCAAATAATTCTTATAAAACTGTATTTCGATGGAAAGCTCCGTTTATAGGTACTACGTTTTCGCAGAACGCTAAACTGAGATTTAGTAAGATTTACATCAAATCTCCTTCAAATCTCCAAGATTTGTCATACAAATTTTGTACGTTATTCTACAACATTAAAATCTTCTTAAATCTCACAACGAAAAATAGTTTAGCAAATCGAACTAACCTATTCTTACATATATGGCGTTGAAGGATTTATTCGTGGCTGGATTCAGTTCTTCATTGTTTGACAAAAAAGAAACAATCTATCTCACTTCCACTTCTTAAGAAAAAATTAAACCCCATTTGCTTTTGAAGTGTGCTGTCAGAGTTAATCTTCTTTTTAATCTTTTCATTCACCACAAAAATTGTGTTCCCTTAACCACGGATTATCTTTTGGTGAAAACATAGTATTACCTTGATGGCCTTTTTAGTTGAGAAACTTATCAGAACTTCATTTATCGCTTGACAGCATTTTTTGTATTATTTGTAATCGGGCTCTTCTCCTTATTATAAAATAAAATTTTTGGGTTGAAGAGTTAAGGAGAAGGCCATTTTTTCTAAAAAGGTTGTGAGCTGTGAATTTGTTTTCTAATAACTCATTCGAATTTTATTTTACAACGAATAATTGAGGAACCAGAAACTTTCAGGCAGTCTTAATATCTAAATAATGAGCTATTTATGAAGCCTAAAAGTTATAGCGTTTCAAAATTTGACTTGTGATTTTTACCGTAAAGTGACAAACAAATATTTTTGGAAATACATATCTAGAAAACTATTATTTTTTCTCAAATCTAGCCAGTTTAAATTTAAGCTCATAGAATTCTACACAAGAAAGATTATTACACTATTTCGTTAGAGCAACAGATTTTGGAAAAAACGTGCACAAACTTAATTTCAAGAGCTAAGATTTAAATTTTTTGAAAAAATTAACTATTTTTGAGATACCTACATACAACATTTAAAAAAATAATTGTTTGTCCCTTTTACCGTACGAAATCAAATATCAAATTGAACTTATCTAATAAACTGATGCAGGTAAAAAAAGTTTATGCTCGCTACGCCACTGATGCCATTGCAGGGATGAGGCAGGATTGAGGTACGTCGTAATGCTGGGCGCTGGCACTGTACTCGTAAGTAACCAAAAAAAAAACCAAAATCATAAAAAGTAGTATTAGTAATTTTCAATTTTCTCAAAAACTAGTAGACATAAACCAATTGGTTTTTTGTGTTCGATCTAAAATTGCTATTAGCATTGACCACAAAAGACCAATTTATCTTTTCATTTCACAATTTTCAAAAAAGTTGCTTTAAACAGTTTTTATTTAATTTTTTTTTTAATTTTGAGTTTGCATGCGAATTTTTTAAAAACTATTGACTTAAATAATTTAATTTATGTAAATTCAGGATTAAAGAACTTTCTTTGGCTTTCAAAAACAATATAGTAGGTACTTCATTTTAAGTGTTGCCGTTGTTTTTTAATATATTTTTTTTTTTATTTTAAGTCATTTTTTTTTCTAAATTTGACCGTGCCTCCTAAACAGGGCGTGATAGACCCCCGCTCCTATTGTAAAAATGCTTATTTTAAATATGGTTGGAGGAAAGCATGCCCGATGAATGGAAACTCAGTATTTTTTGCCCGATCCTCAAGAAAGGCGATCCTCTGAACTGCACCAACTACAGTACTACAAAGGCATAAGTCTTCTTAATATCGCCTACAAGATCTTTTCTGCCGTACTTTGTGAGCGCTTGAAGCCATTCGTCAACAACCTGATGGTCCATATCAGTGTGGCTTTAGGCCAGGGAAGTCCATCATCGACCAAATATTCGCACTACGGCAGATCTTGGAAAAACCCCAGGAAAATAAAATCGATACCCAGGGCTATACAGAGCAATGTCTAGGTTTGGCGTACCTCCCAAACTCGTCTGTTTGTGCAGGATGACGATGGAAAATGCACACTGCAGCTGCTCCATCAAGGTCAGCAAAGACCTCACCAACACCTTTCATGTCAAAAAAGGTTTTGGGCAAGGCAACGCGCTGTCATGTGACTTCTTCAACATCGTTCTTGAAAGAATAGTGCAAAACTCTCACGTCCCCACTAGAGGCACAATCTTTCAAAAGTCCGTTCAATTATTCGCTTACGCTGACGAAATTGACATAATCGGACGAACTAAGCGAGGTGTCATCAGTAGTGCTTTCGTGAGTAATGAGATTTGAGAAGGAAGCCAAGAAGATGTAGTCAACGGTGAATGAAAGCAAAACAAAATATATGCTGTCAACAAGAAAGGACACCCAACATTAAAGTCTCAGACAGAACGTCTCTCACATATATAATTTTAAGATGGTCAGGGAATTGTCTACCTAGGATCCGGTGACGCACGCAAGTGGAAGAGCACCTCAACCAACTTGGCATTCGAAATTGGAGATAGCTAGGTAAAAACCGAACCGGCTGGAATGAGCTTCTTGGTTGAGGCTCTGGTCCATCGCGAACTGTAGCGGCACCTTAAGTAAGTTAGTATTTTAGAAAATAAAACCCACAGGCTTTAAGTTCCGAGGGTCTTATATCATTGCACCTGAATTCTGATATGCGAAATATATTGTATCTACTTTATTAAATTATTAGATTCGAGATAAAAGATATTTTTTATCCACGGTGGTTGTTGTAGGTGAGTAACAGCTTGTAATAAATAAATTGATAAAAAAATCAAAAATTCTAAATATTTATCTCAAACAATGACATCATAACTTTATTCTTAAAATGAAAATCTTTTCCACAAATTTTAACTTAACTTGTCCAATTAAATACATAAAACACCCAGCAGCAGAAAACTTCAAGGTATCCCATAAAACAAAAACAGAGACACGGGCGATGAAGTCATCAGTGGGAATATTTAAAAAGTATACGAGAAGCATAAGGGGCTGCATGCACAATGTATACGAGTATAAGTTGCAACCTAGAACGCAATTTTCAAAAATAGCAAGTAATGAAGGAAGAAAAACTCATCTACAGAACCCCAGGACCTGCCATCGTATCGTCCCTGGACTGCAATAAATAAAATCCCTAACTTGTTACCTTGCGGGAATGCTGCTTTGCTGTTTGCGGTTTATTATGTCGAGAAAGAAAAAATAAAACAAGGATAGCTCAGAATTCGCAACGCATGGCTTTCCAGCCAACCATTCTCTAACTATACATACCTACATATATGGCAGGGATTTATGGGAATTTTTTTTTATTGTTAAACAAAAATATTTGTATACGCGTTCGCCTGCTTGCTGGGAAGGGGGTGCATAGAGTGCAGTTATTATCGTTGATTTATTGTTATGACATTTTCATGTAATAATAGTCACTTAGCATGTTTTATAAAATTTTTAGCTGACAGATGATAGTTTATGAAAAAAAAGAAAACGAGATGGAGACTTTATTTAAATAAGTACAACTTAATATTATATTCCTTTTAAAAGTAAAAAGGGAGTGATTGCCCTCGTATAAGAAATTAATTTCATAATTTCAGCTCAATTTGTTCTCTTAAAGCTAGCAAGCATTTTTTTTTAAACTTGTATAGGTGTGCAGTAAAAAGTAAAAAAAAAAAATACTATAAACGCTTTAAAGATTTATTTTTACATTTAAGTCTATTCAACTTAACAAGAAAAGCAAGTAAAAAATATTTAGTACAAATGGATCATTTTCCGCCCCTTCGTTCCAAATATAGCAGTTAACAAAATCACATTAAATGGCAGTCCTGCAAAGGCCGGCGGATGTCCTATTGCAACAATACCAGACTGATTTTCAAGGATGCAGATGCATGTCCTCTCATATCTCTGTCAGCATTCAGGAAGTTGAAGTACGTGCTCTTAAAATTGAATAGGCAAGGCATTCCTGTATAGTCGAATAAACCAGTAAAATCGTTGACGTTGATGGAATTCAAATGAAAGAAGTTATATTGGTAATTGAAAAAAAAAGTTTTTTTTCCTTCATGTGTGTCCGAAATAACGATGCTTGGAAAGTGCACAGGAAGTTAGATTAAAATTTTTCAAATCGAGGAACCTGAATGAATGAAACTGAGTCTCATAGATTTCTAGGAAATTTTGCTGAAAATAAGTTTTTTTTTTTAAATAGAGAAAAACTAACTTTTTCTCCTGCTTTTAAGGTATATTTATGGGTTTGGTTCTTCATTCGGTGGAAATTGGGTTACATTTTCCACCGAAATTTGAAAACTACTTTAAATTTGTTGGCTGTTCGCGGTCGATTTGGTCATTTAGATTAATCTTTTTTCGTGTTGTCTGCGTCTCAAAGTAATGCACATGAGAACATGAAACCGAAAGTCTAAGTGTAGCTCTTATACTGCTACTACTTTTGTTGACCCGACACAAAATTTAAAAAAATTGCGAACTTCTTTTCAGATGGCCTGAAATATTCTTTTTTTATGTTGAACTTCAACTTTGCTGCAGGGGTGTAGGTTAAGAGGGGTATGGAGGGGTGCTTGCCCCTTATTCATCATCATCGTGTCCTGTAACCCCGGCTGGGGCATAGGACTTCAACAAAACGTCTCCATCCTTCACGGTCTGCTGCAAGGTACTTTAGCTGTGGCCACGTCTTTCTCTGGGATTCTGCTTCCGCTAAGACAGTTGATTTCCATGTTGTTCTTGGTCTTCCATCCCGCCGTGCATCCTGAGGATTCCATTCAAAAGACTGCTTTGCAATTTCATTGTTTGGTTTCCTCAGTGTGTGACCAATCCAATGCCATTTACGTCCAGCCGCTCTTGACTTGTCCTGCGCCACAAGTCCTCATTTGATATTATTTGTGGCCAGCGAATCTTTAGGATGTGGCGAAGACAGCGATTCACAAAAGCCTGCAATTTCTTCGAAATGATAGACGTGACTTTCCAGGTTTCACAAGCATATAACAGAACGGATTTGACATTGGATTCGAAGAATCTAAACTTAGTGCGTAAGGAGATTTGACTGGATTTCAAAATTGGCAGCATGAGCTTTATTTGTTCTACTTTTAACATCCAGATCCGTACCACCGTTTGCAGAAACAATACTGCCAAGGTACAAGGTGTTTGTTGCCGTGGCAGAATCCATCATGCTTTATTCAGCACAGGTATGGGGATGTCAAAAGTACGAAACAGTGGAAAAGCTCCAGAGATTTTTTATTAAAAGATGCTTTCGCTTACCCAATACCACCCCCAACTACATGATTACAATTGAGACAGGACTTTCACCACTCTTCATAAAGACTCTGAAGTACCATGTCGACTACATCTTAAATGTGCTCGATATGCCAGATGAAAGACTTCCCATGATCCTAGCATTAGATGCCATTAGGAAAAAATATTTTTGGTATAAAAAGTTGGAAGAACTTGGGAGTTACTGCCAAATCAATCTTAGATTGCTGGAAGAAAATCGAAGATACTGCAAAGATGATCTCATGGATCTTGTTTTGAAGCTTGACGAGCAATACAGAAGCGGTAGTATAAATGAAGCCACGTCTTCGGTTCATAGGGCAGTCTACAGTCGCCTTAATCACAATCTGTGTGAATCTAACTATTTCCGTAATGAAAACAAGCTGGAGCTCATTTTCAAAATGAGGGGAGAGTTGATAAGGTTGCACTATGTACCTCATCGGGATGACTTACCCATTAACTGCAGCTTGTGCAACCTAGGAGAACGAGAAGATGTCGTGCACTTCATTGGAAAATGTCCTGTTTTGTGTGAAATAAGAAGGGAGAATTTGAACAGCAATTTTAAATCGGAGGAAGAAAACTCTTCAGTTATTATCAAAAAGCACTTTCTTATCGTCAGCAAATTATAAACGAAGCTTTTTAAAACTATAAAAAAAAAAACTATTTTTGACTGCAAAATTTTGAAACATAATTATCAAAACTTATTACTTTTCAAACAAACTGTTATTGTAATTTATTATACATATAAAATTGATGTCAATCGGGCAGACGGCAAAGCCAAGCTTATACGATTTTTGTAAAAATTATTAACGAAATTTGTATATTAAGAAAATTCAATAAATCCAAATCTATCTATCTATCTATCTACTGCCAAGGTCAGTGGCGTAGCTAGGATATTTGCCGCCCGGGGAAAAACAATAATTTGCCGCCCCTTCGGTCTAACAATACTTTATTAAGAAATTTTGTGATATATATTTACCTTCATATCATCGGTCTTAAAGTTGCAGAAAAAATTTGAAAACATTTTTTTATAAGTGTAAGGAATTACATTCTACGAAATATTGATACACGCCACTTTGCCGCAATATCTGCTGAATAATTTTTTTTTGTTTCTGACCTACTGGGATTTAACTTTAAACCGACTGTATTTAAAAATAGGCACATGAGACTTGAAATTTTTTAATGTTTCCTTTCGTCCAAAAATATTGAAGCTCATAACTGTTCATTAGGCGTGTCTCACCAAATAAAATCTCTGACAGCTCAGAGATTTTTATAGTGGGACAAAAAATCTCACCTGAGCCCTGAGATTTTCTTCAGAGATCACTGAGACGAAATTTTTTTGGATTTATTTCTCAATGTTCTTTCTCAGCTAAAACTGTTCATTTGACAGCCAAATTGCAATTTATCGGTGATGGTCAAATATAAAAATGATACCAAAACTACAAAATAGTAGTTAAATGTTGATAAACAGGAAAAATAAATTGATCTTAGTATTTTTCATTCATTTTATAAAGTTTTGTGCTTTAACATTTAAATATTTAAAGCAAAGCTAATTTTTTTGTCCATAATTTCAGTACGATTGAACAGGGAATCTTATTCCACCAAAACATTCCGCCTACGTCAACTTGATATTGAGCGCTCACTGGGTGAGACACACGCCTATTGTTTCGTCAGTACTCGACAGCAAAACTGATAAATTGCATACTGTTCATATTTCTCAGATCTAATGATCATGAACCATGAGAGAGTCAAAGCCACGGCTAAGTCACTACTGAGTGTCTGACTACAGAGTTATTACTTCATTACTTCAAATTTTCTGAGAAAATTCAACCCCTCTGATCTCTAAATTGAGGGAATTAACAGACATGTACCTATATGTAAGGTTACAAAAGAGAATGGTCATTACGAAAGCCATCATTTTGTTTCAAAATTTGAAAGAATTGTTAATTTAAAAATAAACTTTTGTGTTTATTACTTACTTCCATAGTGAGCAATGGTCATGATTTTGCCGCCCCTAGTGATTTGAACACAATGAAAAATTGTACGTTCATATACCTATTCAAATGTTATAGAATTTTCAACTTAAAAAATAATACTTTTTTGTTTATTTCCAACTTCTGTAATAAACAACGATGATGATTTGCGCCCCTCTTGATTTCAATTTAATAAAAATTGATTGAATTATTTATTAAACAAAAATTAAACTTTTGTTTATTTCCAACTTCTCATGAACAACGAGGATGATTTACCGCTCCTACAAATATAAAATAAAAATTGTAGGTTTTCTGATAAAAATTTAATAAAGTTTTCACAAAAAAAACTTTTGTAATTGGTTTACAACATCCCATGAACAACGAAGATGATTTTCCGATTTGCCGCCCCTAACTCCTGGCACTTCAGCACTCTTCTCAACTGAATACTCATTTAGCAGGGCACAAAAATGGTCATTCCATCTGATGCGTAGCTGATCCTCAATTCACACCAAAAGTGTGCAATACACATCCATCATCCACAGGATGATTGGTGTTGCTTTTTTTCCCAATAACATCTTTGGCTATTTGGTACAATTCCCGGATATCTCCTCTTCTGGCAGCGATTTCCACATTATCTGCGAGTCCATCTTACCTCACCCTCTTGCCACGTCTCACACAGCGAAAGACCATCTTATAAGCAAAGCGGTACTCTATTCCGCAAGTCAGCCTTTCGTTGAACATCTGCTTCGGCGTTTATTTGGATTTTCAACGATTTGCGAAGTTCGATCGTATCCCAGGTGTCTTGGGATATCCAAGAGTCTCTATGTCTCGTTCGCTTGGGTACAGTTTCAGATCCAGCCTCCATAAAAACACTTTTTATTTCACCCCACATTTCATCAATTGTTGAATGTTGAATTCCGTTTAATGACAAGGCTCTGTCGTTAAGGGTGGTGACATAGTTTCGACAAATGTTGAGGTCATTTAAAGCATTCGTAATGAATTTTGAGCTCTTTGCTACATCCTGCGCTGGATTTTGTACAGCAGCGGTTTGTAGTTTGATGCTCATCAGAACCAATGGTGGTTGCTTCCCACATCGGCATTTCTTACACTCCAGACATCACCCATTGACTTCCTCCATTGCTGCTGAATCATGATATGATCAATTTGGTTTTCAGTTTGACCATCCGGATGCACCCAGGTAATTTTGTTACACGTCCTATGCTTAAATACAGTCCCACCTATCACAGACGATTCGCGTTACAAAGGTCAACAAGCAAGTCAACATTTTCATTCCGTGACCCCAAGCCAATATAAAAGCTCAAATTTTGAAACCAATCATGAAAAATTTACATTTCGAATTTTTGACACAGTCTAATGTCCCATGACATATGTAGGTAAGTTGGAGAAGTTTTTCTAGAGGTCCTTGATATATCTAAAATTAGAAAACAAGATCTCTTTAATGCGATATTTTTCACTGCATTGTTGTGTAAAGATAGCAAAGAGAAAAAGCGGGAAATAGTTTAACTTTAGTCTTGCAATCGATTTCTTGAAGCCCAACAGAGAAAGCTATTTATTTAGGCCCACCTCTGTTGCATAACATCACTATTAGAATAAGAATTTGTTCAAAATGTCGCATTCATTATTTCACCCTCTTATCTTAAATGGCACTAACAAATCATGCGATATGTACCTACATACTCGTATATAGTCAAATTCTTGTCCCATGGAAATTACCAGGATATAATAGTGCGATTGGTACCGTCATTACAAGATAGATACTTGTTATGCTACCTACTGTGATAGTGATTTATATAAAACTCAAACTTAGAAATAGAAATGACAAATGGAATATATGTATACAGTAAAACCAGCTTAAGGTTTTTTTGTTTAAGGCGGCTTAAGTGCTCAGACGCATTTATCTCTTGTATACAAACAAAAGTACTATCAAGTGAGAATAACAAAAACATTTATTTTATTTAAAAAATGGAAAAAAACCTCAACACATTTGAAAGTGCATTGCATCTAAAAATGTAATTCATAGATAGCTTACAATATATAGTCACAGGCACATCAAGTTCAAGAGTCGTCATTTTAGAGCCGACTTCAACGGACACTTTAAAGAAGTATTTTTAGGTATAAAAGTATACAAAATAAGATGCAGTTAAGTGAACATTTTTCAATATTTTTATAAAAAAAAAATAGAGGTAGCTACGTTTGCGAGCTAGGCACATATGTGCACATATACATATTTAAGAGCTACCTACTTATCTGGGTTTTACTGTATCTGCACATTCCATGTCTGGGCATATGTATAATTTTTGTTGGGTTCAACGAACAAATAAATTATTCACTTTCCTGTTGATTTCTTGGTCAACTATTAAGGGCCAAGGAAGAAGTATTCTCTCATGACAACCGTTTTATAAATTACTCTCATTACAATAAGATATTACTTGATGAGTGGGCGTGAGTGCAAATAAAATTGGTTAACCTTGAAAAGGTTGTGTATTAGGACTTTCTTAGTTTTGTGTAGTATATGCTTTTGTGTATATGCTTTTGAGAAAGGAATATACAATATACAAGCACACATTGTTAATTTAATGCTTATGACAATATCTTGATTTAATTGTTGCTTGTAAAATTAAGAAAGTGGCCTTAACCACCTTTTTTAATTTTCATCAAAGTATTAACAAAATCCCTAATTTAACAAAAGTGGTCGAAGTGGTGGCAACAACCAAAAAACGTATTACCGGACATTGGTACATTGGTATCAAGTAGAGGACAGGCTTAGCTTTAATTTGATATCCCATTTATAGAAGATTGTTAATATAAAGGAACACTTACCCGAAAACGCAACCTGAAAAGCGCATTTTCTAACCATTGCGACTAGATAAAGCTTATTCGATCAGTAGTTTTGTAAATGTTTGGACTAAAGCAGCTATCGGTTATCATTCTCTTTTTGCGTGGCCGCTATGACATAATTAATCATACCATCATACGGTTGACTATCGGACTAAAAGGAGAATATTATTTCTTTCGTGTGAAAAATAAAATTCACAACTGGGTCGCGCGTACTTGCTCTTATGTTCAAGACACTGCGGGTTTAAGAAAATTGTATATAAAAACATGTAAATTATCAGAGAAAAATGTAGAGAAGCATGAAATACGACATTTAAATTGGCTAAAACAACTCTCTTGACAGTTTGAGATGAAAAAAAAGAATGCCATACTCATTCTTGATTGTTCTTAAAACATTTTTAAGAACAAATTTTGGTATGCAAAACTAAAGTATATATAATTATGTCTATATAAAAAAAATTGAAAAAAAAATTTCCACCTGTTTTTGAGATATCGAATTTTCAAAAAAAAAAATGTAAGCGTTTTTTAAAATCCAAGAACTTTTTTTTTGAAAATTTTTATACGCAATATTATATCATCTTATCTGAAATTTGTATATAAGAAATTCATCTTAAATGACAGGTCCTATTAATAGTTGCTAAGTGTAAAATTTTATAATTTTTGGTAGTAGATTGTACTAATTTTAGTATATGAAAAAAGTTTAATCAAAATCGTAGAAGTCGTTTTTAAGCAAAAAAAAAAATTCCTTTACGGTTTTTTAACTTTTGTATGGAAGGTAGATACCGTTATTTTTTCATAAATGTAAATTTGTTTCTAAAAATATTTTAGAGAGTACTGAAAAACTCTTAAATATCGAGTTTCAAGAAAATCGATCATGTTGTTTTCGAAATATTTGATTTTTCAAAAAAAAATTTGAAGTACCTATGTATATCGCAAATAAAAATAATCAAAATGTAAGTTCATCCAACAAGGCAAGGTCTCATTTTGAATTTGTCACCAATAGACACCAAGTACCATTCTGCTAAAAGAAACTGCTGTCACGAACAACATCGTGCAATTGACTAAAGGAATTGCACGCAATGAATTATCCGCAGCCGAAAAACCACACTATTATTGGATGGAGAGGAGATAGGGTGTTCCATGGGTATAGTGAATTAAAACAAAACTTGACAGGTTAACCACTGACTTATTTTAATAAACGTTCCTATTTTAATTATGTGTGTTAACTGTATCTGGCTCATCGAGCCGAAAGTTGTCTCGAAATGTATGTATCTCAAAATCAGGATTGAAAAAATTAATACAATAGTAAATCAGTATAACTGTTACTGATCAAACAAAATAGCAATTTTCGTAACTTTCATTTTTCTCAAAGACAATAAACATTTGGTTTTTATATTCAATCCATTATCACAATTAAATCACAGATGCTATAATTATTACATTATGTGATTCTGTTAAAATTGAAATTTGACGGAAGGCTTCGATTTAATGTCTTACCATAACTGCAAGAATTTCATGGCCAGTTAAGTTGAAAAACTTATTAAAACGAAATTTATCAATCGGCAATCAGCTATGTATATCGAAAAAGGGTGTGAGCTGTGGATTTGTTTTCTAATAACTCCTTCCAATTTCATTTAATAAATAATGACCTAATAACAAAGTTGCTTTAAGCTGATGGTTAGTCTCAAAGTTCGTTTCAAAATTTGCCTTTTTTTGTACCGTAAAGGGATACAAAATATTTTTCCAAATACATATCTATTGTAGACTCAAATTAAAACAACGTCTTTTACGTTAAAACTAGTTTTGGATCGTGTCAATAATAGGGCTGTTATTATTTTCAACACTTAACAACAAGTGATCTTTTATTAAAACTAAATAATCTCGCTTAACAAAATTCCATTTGACATTGCATGTGCATGAAGATTATACGGTTTGTTATATAGAGAGATTACATGAAAAGAGATCGTACAATTTAATATACACCGATTATGTGCTCTTTTATAGAAATTTACACTTCGGTCTTATAAATAATACCCTAGATTAAATTAGAAAGCCTACACTATAAAACCAAGTTCAAAGTTCAAGTGAGCTCAACTCCATAATTGCGTTTCGCCCAGGTACGATAGTTGGGCTCATCAGTATGATGACTTTCGTACCCTTCTAAAACGCAATTTTGTATCGATGTTTACCGACTAATATAAAAATCACAGCATGGAGATACTGTGAATTTTATTATTCTAAGAGAATTTGGTTAAATTCAGACACTTAGAATTTCGGATTTAACCAAATTCCCTTAGAATAATAAAATTCACAGTATCTCCATGCTGTGATTTTTATATTAGTCGGTAAACATCGATACAAAATACGCTATGCCACTGCATATTTTCCTGCTAGTTCTTAGAATGTAATGTGACGGTCCAAAACTAGCAATTCCCTTATTTCGGGTGAGAGTGGTTTCATATCAAATCCTTTACCAAATAAAATAAAACTTAACACTCTTGAATGATTATTTTAAATATTTAAACTTTTGATATTTTATTAGGGCTGTAAAAGTAACGACAATATGAGTACCCGCATGTTTACGTTACTTTTGGTTCGAGTACTCGTTACTTTGGTATCGTTACTCGTTACTCTCGTTACTTTCGTTATATTGGTATGTAGATACCCTGAAAGTCGAAAAGGCATTTCGCATTTCGGATTTCTTATTGTAACGATACGAATATGATTATGTATTTGTATGTGGTTCGGACTACATAACAACTAAGGTTCGGAGAATGATAAAATATGATTCCTTCTCTCATGGTTTCAATGTAATCGACACAGGTGAAAGCTGAGACATACCTAACTAAAAAGAAAAAATATTTTCAAAATAGGGTGTTTTACAAAAATTTTTAACATTTTTCAACTTCGTTGTTCCTTCAGTGATTTCAATGAATTTGACAGAGGTGATAGCTGAAACAGAATTTCAACAGAAAAAATGTTTTCAAAACAGGGTGTTTCAAAAATATGTATGTATGTCAATATTTTGCAACTTCGATGTTCTTTGAGTGATTTCAATGAAATTGACACAGTACACATTGATAGCTGAGACAGAATTAAGAGGAAAACAATTATGTATTTCAAAACAGTGTTTCAAAAATATGTCAACATTTTCGAACATCGTTGTTCCTTCAGTAATTTTTAATGAAATTGATACAGGTGATAACTGAGACAGAATTAAAAAGAACAATATTTTCAAAACAGGGTTATTCACAAAAAATTTCAACATTTTTCAACTTCGTTGTTCCTTCAATGATTTCTGAGATAGAATTTCAACAGACAAATATATTTTCAAAACAAATATTTCTACGATGACCGTCACGACGATGACGATGGCCATGACGATGACGGACAGGACGGCCGGCCGGCGTCGATGACTATGTTACGGCGGGCATCATATCGCAGGCAGGTCTTGGCTCCTGGGAGCTGGTATAGATTTTCTTCAGGTTGGTCTGGAACTGGGACATCTACATTTTTTTTTTTTGAAAAATTTATTGAAAAAAACATAAAATTTTTGTTCTAAATTTTATAAAAAAAGAACTTTTTTTGTAAATTTATTTTACAAATTTGAAAAAAATTGCTTTTGCACCAAATGTATTTTTAAGATAAATTTGCATTTTAAAAGTCGCTAACCCAGCGGCTCCATTGGCAATATTTGAGGCAGTAAATTGCCTCACTCATTGCTATTGTCTTTAGTAGTGCAAATGGAGACGCTTGTCAATGGCAATATTGCCCAGAAGATGAGAGGCAATTATTGATTTCCATCGTCAAGGCAATAAATTGAGGAAAAATGGAGTTCTCCGTGTTTGTGAATGGCTTCTTTATTGATTTGTTCAATTAAATCGTAGAATATACGTACGCACATAACAAAATATAGTAAATTAAAATTAAATTTTATTAAAAACAGGGGATTTGAACAGCATTTGACTGCATTTGCTGTCAAATATTTCTATACCCACATTTTATAATTGAAATTGCCTGGTAATGAAAATGCCCACCCAAGCAATAAATTGCCATTCCTATATCAATTGCAATTGCCTCAAAAATTGCCAATGAAGGCACAGCGTAAGACGCTTAGTTAAGCTGAAAATCATGGATAAAGGTGTCAACTTTGATGTTTCTAGGACGTTTAGTTTAGTCGCAAATCGTGTTTAAAGATTTCTCAAAAAAAAAATAATTAGTTCCTATTTACAAAAAAAAATTTTAAAAAGTTGAGAAAGTTTAGTAGCAAAACTGAATATATTTTTATGAAAGTTTAGGAAAAAACTGTTTTTACCAACTTATTTTTTGATTTTTTAGAACTTCCTAGAACACGAATATGCATTTTATAAGTAACTAAGACGCTTAGGTCAGCCGCAAATCAAGTTTAAGGATGTCAACTTTGATGCCTATAGGACGCTTAGTTTAGCCGCAAATCACGTTTAAAGCTAAAAGTCGAATTTTCGTATAATGCGATGCAGCAATTGAGCGCCAATGTCAGTTTTTCTTGAGCAATAGTACCTTGGGTGGCGAATAAACACGAATAAACAGTGAGGTATGTATGGAGGGGGGTGCATGCTACCCTCCTGCTTGGGCTCACTATAGGATTTGGGGTGGATGCAGGACTGGGTGTACGCAAACTTTCTTTTGCATTGAAGTCGCCAGGATGCTTAGTTTAGTCGCTAATCAAGTTTAAAGGTGTCAACTTTGATGCCTCTAGGACGCTTAGTTTAGCCGCAAATCGCGTTTAAAGATAAAAGTCAATTTTTCATATAATGCGATGCATCAATTGAAAGGTGGCACTTCTTAGATTATGAATATGACACTTATAGCGAGTTTATTTGCCAAGTTTTCTTGACATTGCGTGGCCTGCTTCGCTGGTTCACAGGATTTTTACCCTCCTTTTTGGGTCATCTGTCCCGCTCACGCAACTCCGTTGGTCCGCTTCGGGTATTCAAAGTCGTCTGGCGAGCGCCAATGTCAAGTTTTCTTGAGCAACAGTACCTTGCTTGACCCGCTTCGCTGGTTCTCAGGATTTTAACCCTCCTCTTTGGGTCCTCTGTCCCGCTTACGAATAAACACGAATAAACAGTGAGGTATGTATGGAGGGGGGTGCATGCTACCCTCCTGCTTGGGCTCACTATAGGATTTGGGGTGGATGCAGGACTGGGTGTACGCAAACTTTCTTTTGCATTGAAGTCGCCAGGATGCTTAGTTTAGTCGCTAATCAAGTTTAAAGGTGTCAACTTTGATGCCTCTAGGACGCTTAGTTTAGCCGCAAATCGCGTTTAAAGATAAAAGTCAATTTTTCATATAATGCGATGCATCAATTGAAAGGTGGCACTTCTTAGATTATGAATATGACACTTATAGCGAGTTTCTTTGCCAAGTTTTCTTGACATTGCGTGGCCTGCTTCGCTGGTTCACAGGATTTTTACCCTCCTTTTTGGGTCATCTGTCCCGCTCACGCAACTCCGTTGCTCCGCTCCGGGTATTTAAAGTCGTCTGGCAGGCGCCAATTTCTAGTTTTCTTTTGAGCAACAGTACCTATCATTCATATTTCGAAAAAAATTAAAAAACGAAAAAAAAGCTGAGAAAAGTTTAATTTTTTCATTGAAATTTTCCTTAAAAAAAATTTGTTTTTTCTATTTTTTTTTTTCAAAAAAAAAGTTAATATTTTTCTATAAAAAAAATTAGAAAAAAGTAGTTTTTTTTTCTAAATTTCTCAAAAAAAGTATATTTTTATAAATTTTTGAAAAAAAAAATTCCCACCTCTGTCCAGAATCCAGACCACCTCACAAGTCTAGACCACCTCACACCAAATCTCCCAATCCCGACTCCCACCAAACAGAAACCTACCCCCTTTCATATTCATTTCAGTTCAAATTTTTCATAACCATACTCAAAAGCAAAACAACAAGAGGAAAAGGAAACGTTACTCTAGTTTCTTTCTGCCTGTGTCTAGTTAGTTGGTATATGGTATGTCTATGTAGTATGTATAATGTAGTATGATATCGGTATAAGAACAGTTTTGCTTGATACGCCATTTCAAATTCATTCCGTACGTGCGACGAGTCCGAGTGATACGATATCCGATATAGTACTTTTTGTATTGTATTGAAAAAGTAACGAAACATGCGAGTAACGAGATTATTTAGGTAGTAACGTTTCGTTACTCGGTATCAAAGTGAATACCCGTATGTTAGTAACGAATACATACGATTCGTTACAGCTCTATATTTTATTAGGTTTTTCTTAAAAAATGTGAATTTCTTGATAATAAGCAAATGCACTTCATTTTTGCATCTGTCAGCTTCATATGCTGCCTTATTATTACCACATTTCAGAACAAATAATATAGGAACCAGTGATGAAAATTGACTTTTGTCGATTGTACTGAAAAGTGGAAAAAAATTGTACTGAAAAAGACCAAATAGTACTGAACTTTTTTAAATTATAAAACAACGCAAACAATGAAAATAAATATTTTATTAAATACATAAATTTAATATACCTATACATTTCATTGGTTTAATTTTATTCTAAAATAAGTCTTATGGACGAATAGCAACTTTGGCACAGCACAAGTCTTTTCTTTGTATTTACATTCATATGTACATACATACATTACATTCATATGTTTTTCTTACTCTAAAATTTCTTCATCGGCAAGTGGTTAACTCGGTAAATATCTATTCAAAGACTTTTTTGAATAATAGAGCTGTGACAGTAGTCATTTTTAATTAAGTTTTTAGTTTCAATTAGTGCAGAACACGTGTCCACCTGCATTCGGTTTTGTTTTAATAATATTTTGATAAGAAAAAATTCTTCCGATGGACGTTTGCGGTAGAATGAGGAATAGAAAAAGCACCCAGGATAATTCGGTTTATATTTGAAAACATGAACTCGTTGCATTCATTTTTCACAAGGCGAATTTCAGCCCAGAACTCAGAAATAGAAGCATTTCTAAATTTTTTTAAGTATTAGCAGTCAGCCAGAGCTCGATATTCTTTTTTAAGGTTTTCAATGTTTTTTTTGTTCGCCACGAAAAAATCTTTTGAATTTACTTGGTCATCTAAAATTTAAGTTTGTGAAAAATGTTGCAACGAGTTCAAAAAATGTCTTCAAAATTAAATCTTTTTTTCACATCTTCGAGGAAAGCCAAATAGAACGTCGGTGCATGACTTTTAAAGCTATAAATTGCGCTTTCAGTTAAATTTTAAGAAGTGTAAGGAATTTCACTTTCGGTCCCGCAATAGATTTCCTCGACGGGAAGGTGGTTTTCTAGTAAGTTTATTGACAATATGGGCCTTTCATTAAAAGCTTCTTTACGTGAAAATGTGGTTAAGTCTGACTGAACATATTTGTTTGATTTTAGAGATTTATGAAAGTTGACCTTTTCAAAAATTAAAAATAGGACAAATAGTACTGAAAACTGAAAAGTGGTACTTGCGTACTCGGGAAAGTCCAATAGTACCGAATTCAGTACAATAGTAAGCCTTTTTGCGACTGTGATAGGAACATAGGAAGCCTTAACGGGTTATTTGGTTATTTTTAGTGGAGTGTTAACAACTGTGAATATGTAACGTCAGAATATGAAATGGAGCAATACATGCTGTTTGATTTTTAATTAAAGTATTTTTGAATCAAATAAACTGCTTTTGCATTTTATTTGGTATGACTGTGTACTCGTAGGTACCGGAAATTTCAAAACAATGTCACAATAACAACACATAACATGTGTTTTTAGTTTCTCTACAGTCTACAATAATCACTGGTATTTAATTTGTACTTTGTGTTCATCTCAAAAGGATATAAAATACAATTATATAAAGATACAGTAAATTATTAAATTTTAAAGAGCCTGGAAGTGAAAATAATCCTTACATTATGTCAAACAAAAAAACACAAAAAATTATAATGATAATAAAAGTCAAGAGAAAGCAATACAAAATACTATAAATCATCAGTAAAAAAACAGGGAAATATTTCAATGTTATCAATTGGTAAGTTATGTTAATGTCTGTAAGAAGTAATTTGCAGCTACTGTAAACTTTCAAAAGGGAAGGATGTCACAAAATAACAACGCTCCTTAAGGTATACCCGCACTTGACGGAACTGCACCGCAAAATGAACTGAACGGAACTTCAGGCCGCGGCGTAGTTGGTCAGATTATCAAATTTGCCTCATGGTTCCGCATCGTGAAGTTCAGTTGCCACTAAGTGCGATGTAGCTCATACAATTTCATACAAAAAATATTTTGAATTTCAGTTCCCCTGAAGTGCAATTCCGTCGAGTGCGATCTTACCTTTATTTCCCGAATTTTTAAATATTCTAACCTTAATTCCCAAAGAATTATTAGGTGTGTTTTATTGGAAAAACTATCCGCAGCACAGTGAAATTTTATATGGATTACAAAAACAGCATCGGCAGCAAAATCGCTGCCGATAAAAGTTAAAGTAGAATCCCGCTGCCGATAAACTTTTGACGTTTGTTCGAGTATCGAACTCAATTGAATAGGATTTTTGTGTGTCGTCATTGGTACGACTGGTACTTTTATGTGTCTCGAATTCTCGATGGCTATGTTCGTAGAGTAGAATTATGTTGAATTAATGGCCCTGTTTAGACTGTAACTTTTCATTTCGTCAAGACCATGTTTTTGTTGAAGAAATCGGTGAAGAGAAAATTTCACCCATAAATTTACGTCATGGTGGCGTAGTGAGCAATTACAGTCTAAACAGGGTCGTTTGTAAGTGCATGGTTGTTTTGTTTTACCTTTTCAACAAAATGAAAAAATGATCCTATCCTGTGCTATGCTAAAAAAAAAGCTGCCTTAAATTAGTTTAAAGTGCAAAATTTAGCATTCTTATTTATAAGTGACAAACAAGATATATTCTGCCGACTGTCAAACGATAATTCGCAAACCACAACATCAAGATGCATTTCACAAAGCATTTTTCTTCACATTTTCTTCTATAGGCAACCAAAAAAATTACTCAAAGGAATGGAAGGTCAAAATTCACGATCATTCCCATTTCAAAATTCACTATTCGCAGCTCATATGAAAAGCTCTTTTTTTAAACCTTTGGTCTATAGGGACCAGTTTGTATAGACATGGTTCAAATTTTGATCCGATGCTCAGCAATTTTAAGTCACTGCTTTTGGTGGAAAGGCTACTTGTATAAACGTGGTTCAAGCTTTGATGCGTGTTTCAATTATTTTAGCTCACTGATTTCGACAGTTTAACTGAGGTTCAACAAGGGTCAAGCTTGAAATTGTTATTACAACATACTTGAACCTTGGAATCATCGTTGCACTTCAGTAGATCCGATAAAATCGATGAGTCACAAATGCTGAACCATGGATCAAATTTTGAACCAGCTAGTACAGCTGAAACTAACTGAAGTTCAAGGAAGGTTCAGGCTGATTTGGCTTCTAATGTACTCAGTTAATCCGGTAAAATTGGTGAGTTAAAAAATTTCCAGTGGAAAACTAGGTAAATGCATTAAAATTAGCCATACAATCATGTCCTAATTGTAATTTATAAAATTATCGCTAGTAAAGTCATCTACTCCATGTGTATTGAGTCTGTTATTATACGACGACTTTTGAGTCATGACTTTTTTCAAAATTAAATGAGGGCAATTGAGAAAACAAAATTTGATTTCACTTTCACAATACTAAATTTCGAAAAATCTCAACTAAAAAGTCTTCGTGTAATAGCAGACTAAATCATGACTTTTTTACTTTGACCATAGTCTACCAACACACCCCTACCCCTTTTCTTTTCGTTTATAGCTGCAAAATCAATTTTCGTATCTGAAAATGGCAAATAAAAAAAAAGGGACACAAACATTTGATTGAAAACATTAATTATATAAATATATAGTTATATTTCCCATTTAACTTGCAAATATGTTAGTTTTTGTTAATAATTTTGGTTTATTTCTACTTTTAACTTTCACAAAATTCACTTTTGTGTCGTGACAGCTGTTCAGGCGTACCATATTGCAAATACAAAAATATAGGCCGCTGCGGATGCGTTTTTATGAAAATTTCTCACTGTACTATATATAAAATCCCAAAAAAACACGCCTATTGTCTTCAACTACTCTTTAAAAACAAATTGTTCAAATTCTATTTTAATTTCCAAAGAATAGCTAGCAACAACTCTTTTTAAAACAAACTATTCAATTTCAATTTTAATTTTCAAAGAATCATCTGCAACAATTCTTCAACAAACAAACAACATTCTCAAATTGTATTCTATGGAGTTTTATTCAACAATATTTCTCTATCTTTACAGAAACACTTGAAACTGTAAGAATGCCATTCCAAGGAATTGGTTACTACCCAGCGGGAAATATCGTCCTCAATGAAATTTATTACTGAAATAATCAATGAATTCACTTGCCAAATCATAAGAGAAACGACATGCAATGATTTAGTAGGTGAAGAGTAATGCAAAGTTTCCTCAGTTCGTAGCTTTGATTCTACTTTCTGCTTTATGTTTAGGAAACGACCCCTTCTTTCGGTGAATTTAAAAGGGAAAATTATGTGATGAAAAAATTGTGGAAAAGTAATGTACAAGTTCATCAGTTTATTGTTTGAATCCACTCATCTGCTTTGTAAAGTGTTCATGGCGAGAACAAAAAAAAAAAAATGTGAATGAAATTAATGGTGAATTGTAATCGAAGACTTCAGCAATGAATAGTAATGCACAAAGTTGCTTATGATTTTTTGGCAACTATAAATTCTCATTTTGTTGGATACAATTCACAGTGACTTTCTGTAAAAAAGTCCATGTGAGACGAACTGAACTCAATAGAAATTGCGTTTGCCGAAACGCCAATAACTGGGGATTCCTCGGTGAATTTTTGAACATTTCCCACTGGGATTTACTTAACAATACAAAAATGGGAGAATTTAATTGATGAAAAAGAAACCACCACTAACCTGGTGATTTCATAATTGAATTTTCATTAAATTTTTCATCGGAATTATTGAACTGATGAATAAGCTATATACCCGTGTGTAGTGAATTCACAGATTATGCAATCACCATGTTTTTCATCACCTGGGTTGGTGAATAAACAACTTCCATTGAAGTAGTGAATTCGTTAATGAATTTTCATCGGAAAAGTGGCATGTGCTTCCCGCCAATGACACGCCCATGTTAAATTCATCAAAGGAATAAGCTGAAAAGTGGCAGGTACAGCTTCCATTCCTCAAGGAAAAAGCAGGTTTTTCCTCAATGAATTTTTTAATTTTTCCCGCTGGGTACCTCATCTGAATCCCATAATATACATAAACATAATGTATGTATATTGTATATGTATGTTAGGGTGTCCGCATTATTTCCCAAAATTGACTTATAATAGCAGGCACCCCCCAAATAAAAAGTTTATACCCCAAAAATATAATATTTGTCCAAAAAATATTTTGTCCTAGTTTATTTATATACCAATGGCTCTAAGCTAGGGCGTCCTTCTTGGACCTTTGGAAAGAGAGAACATTTTCCTCCCAAGGCTTTAAAAAAAGAGAACTTTCAAGCAAAAAATAGAGAACAAAAAGAGAACATACAAAACAAGGAAAAATTGAAAAAGTTTATTACATATAGATTAAAATTACTAAAAATTGAAATAAAACTTTTTATAAAATTGAAAAAATGTTAAGTAAAAATATTTTTTTATTATAAAAAAGAGAAACAAAATTATAATACAAATTCTAGGTAATAATTGCATTTCGTACAGTGGTTGCGAGTAGGTATACATTTTAGACAATTCCATAAAATTCTCAAGGTTATTGAAGCTTTGAAAAATCCCTATCAATATACGATTTATGACTTTTTAGGTAGCATTTATATTTATTTTTAAGTTTCATCCAAGAAAAAAAAAACGATATCCCTTCAAGCCAAGCTCATCTATAGCTCAAGATACTCAACAGCTTTTGATATTATTTAAAGCAATCGCTTTAATATTTATATGAACAGAAAAATTAAATTGAAGATTATCGAGGAAAAAAAAAAAACTACACTTCATAGAAAAAAGAGAACAAAAAAATGTGTGAGTACCAGGACTCTCGTGCAAGATGTGTAAACATTCGTTTTCACCTGAAGGTAAGGGATCGGGTCATTACCACGTATGGCAAAAAATAGGAATCTGTAATACAAGCGCTAAGGCTATGTCCTAATTAGACAAAGATCGCGCAACCCAGCGATAAGCTTCGGTCGGTCGCATCGCTTGTTGATAGCGCTACCAAAATGTGTGTCCGATCGCTCCTAAGTAATATCGTGCATTGTAAGTGGATGTTAACACACTATCGAGCGACCACAAAAGTGAATTTAGTATAAAAATGGTTTTCTATTCTTTCAAGTTTGCACCAAACCTCAATGTTGTTAAGAGTAAATAAAATGTTTACAGCTAATCTTGAATGTACAAGAGAGATTTTTAAAATGCGCCAATTGCGAAATATGATGATTGCGATGTTCATGTTCAAATGTACAACTATAAATTTAAAAAAATTACAATTCTAAAACCCCACCTAAATTGCATTGAATCTATTTTTGAAGCAATCCCAACATTTATCCCATAAAATTAGGATTAAATAAGCTTCATTTATCATATTTTCCTTCAAATCCGTTGCATTTTAGTGCGATCAAAAACAAACTCGTTTGATTTTAAGCGATGAAACAATTTCTTGTAGCGTCGGTCGCACAAATTCAGTTCCTGATTAGGACATTTCCCTTAAGGTATTGAGTTTGTTTTTGAAAGCTTGTGTGGAATAGCTTGAGCGATCTCAAAACAAGCATGTGCGACTGTTATACGTCATCGCGCTACCGCATTTATATTCTAATAAGGACACATTGATTGATTTATTGAAGTTTGATATTTTGATTGTCCGATGCAGCGATCATCGCTTGTTGCTCGGTCACGCGATGGGTGCCAATTAGGACATTACCTAAGGCTATGTCCTAATTGGCACCCATCGCACGACTGAACAACAAGCGATGATCGCTGTATCGGACAACCAAAACATCAAACTTCAATAAATCAATCAATGTGTCCTTATTAGAATATAAACGCGGTAGCGCGATGACGTATAACAGTCGCACATGCTTGTTTTGAGATCGCTCAAGCTATTCCACACAAGCTTTCAAAAACAAACTCAATACCTAAAGGGAAATGTCCTAATCAGGTACTGAATTTGCGCGACCGACGCTACAAGAAGTTGTTTAATTGCTTAAAATCAAGCGAGTTTGTTTTTGATCGCACTACAATACAACGGATTTCAAGGAAAATATGATAAATGAATCTTAATTAATCTTCATTTTATGGGATAAATGTTGGGATTGTTTCAAAAATAGATTCAATGCAATCAAGGTGGGGTTTTAGAATTGTTATTGCTTTAGATTTATAGTTATATATTTATTGAACCTCGCAATCATCATATTTTGTGATTGGCGCATTTGAAAAGTCTCTCTTGTACATTCAATACTAGCTTTGTTTACTCTGACATTGAGGTATGGTACAAACTCCAAATAGGAAACCACATACAAAATTCACCTTCGTGGTCGCCCGATAGTGTGTTTACATCCACTTACCACGCGCGGTTTTAAGAAGCGATCGGTAATAGGACACACATTTTGGTAGCGCTATCAACAAGCGATGCGACCGACCGAAGCTCATCGCTGGGTTGCGCGATCTTTGTCCAATTAGGACATAGCCTAAAACAAAATGGTTGCACGACACATATTATAATGAATTTACCCATTAAAAAACTCCTTACGAGAAAACTCCTCCGCAAATAAACCATCACAAATTAAGCTACTTCAATTAACTTTATGACGTCACAAAGTTGTTCCTGGATTCAAAGTTAAAGTGTCAAAAATTAACTTTGAGTACATTTTTCCAACTCATCTATTCGATACTGAGTTGAAATGGTTAATCCGTCAAAAGCAGCTGAAATCACGATGTTTTCATTTTGAGTTATCTTTTGTTTGCTTCTCGATCGTTCGGTTTGTAATTGATCTCATTTTTGTAATATGTAATAGTTTAATTTTATTATCCCCCAGATCTGATCCGGATTAGATTATCATAATAAAACAAAACAGGATCCCAGTGCGACAATAGTGTTATATACCTATCCGATCCCCGTTTATCCTTTTGTTTCTGTATTTTCTCTCTACTCTATTCTCTATTTTCTCCCTATCTTCAACACAAAAAGCCATCTACCTGTGAGAGAAAAAACTCATTTTTGCAAAGAAGTACAAAGGGTGTATGGTCAGAATAAATTTGCAAATCGAAATCCAAAAGCAAGGTCGAATTTTGTGTTGTTCTTGTAATACATGTATGCATATACAATCCAGATCAGATCTGGGGGAAAATATAAAGCTAATATATTTTTATTTTTATTGATTTTACCGTCGATAGTGAGTTTGGAAAATTTCCCAGGTTTTGCGACCTTTTTAATCTGATTTGATCGATTTCTAGTAAAGAAATTTGTGCAAGTAATGAATGATAAAAAAAATTGGAAATATTTTTGCTTAAATATTCAATTTTGTGCTAGAATGAAGTTAAATTAAATTTAATTTGAAAAATGTATGCATTTTCGAAGTGCTGATAAAAGTTCTTTTTAATAATGAAATCACAATTTCTTCTAGATTTTTAATTCCAAATCTATTTCGACTTTTTTCACCCAATTTGTTTGACAGATCAGCCATATTTTTAGCTTTTGTCGTCCCTAAATGAAAAGTAACTCAAGTTACTTTTTTAAATATGACATTACAACACTTTTTTTTGACACATTAACCACAGCCAATACTAGAGAAACATAAAAGAATGCGCCACTTGGCAAATCATGTTATGACATTTCAAATCAAGAAATTGCAAATAACACTTAATATCACAAACCAAAATTGTCACTCGCCATTACAGAGATTAACATCAAAAGCAGCATATGGATACAAAATAATGAAATACAAAATTAAATTTCTAGAAAAAAAAGCAACAAAATCTTCACCTGGCAAAATGTATGTCAAATATCTCTGTCAAGATATTTACATCTTGACATCCAATCAAGATATGAAACGGAGTGACTCCATTCGATATTTAATGTCAAGACGAACATTCTGAGAGAAATTATCTACTGTGGAGACGGGGTGTAAGGAATTCACTCCACTTAGCAAATACCAAAACCTACCTAATGGTTTTGGTATTTGCTATTTGAAAACTACCTTATCTATTCGAGTTTACAGAGTTCTACTTACCTACAACAAACAAAATGGTTCCAAACGGAACCGTGAGCCCATATCCGTTATATCCGATTTTCAATTTTACCCATACCGAGCGCTAAGATGTTTACACATCAAAAAGATCCTTAAAGAAAAAGTTAATGTTAAAAAGATCAGAACAAAAAAAGAGAGCATGTCCTCTTTAATAGATATACGATGGACACCCTACTCTAAGCCCATACTTTTCCTATACAAATTTGTATGGTATTTTCGCTCTTTTCACGTTTTATTTTTTTCCCTCTATTTAATACGGCAATTCTTAATTGTTTTGTTTTCTTTAAGCATTCCTCAAAAATTAATTTACAAAAATAAAAAAAATAGACGTTTTTAGCTCAATATATTACCAATATTTAATTTAAAATTTGTATTTAAATTCTTTCTTAATGAGATGTTTTAAAGGGGTGATTAAAGAACAACAATCAAAATTAAAAATAGCTGCATTAATTCGGGAACAGGAAAAATAAAACGTGAAAGTTGAAATAAATTCAACAGTTTTGAAACTTGGCACACTTATTAGAGGTGAGCTCTAGCGACAGGAATGTGCAACATATTTATCTGTCGGTTTTTCATATTTATCTTAGAAATTATTTGTCTTATCAAAAATTAATCTTAGACAGAAGAATAGCTTATAAAATTCTCTGCAATAATGATAATGACCAAATTTTTAATATCTCCTATAGTTAAAAAGCTACAAAAATTGGTACTTTTTTTAATTACCTAAGAAGCACTGCATTTTGTACTTTCAATTATGAAATGCGGTGCTAGCGCTAAAATTTTAAGCATTCTACTATCCGAGCACCCAAGGATTTTGCCAAGCCCGTTCATATATTTCAACATCTTCTTTATATATATCCTCCAAAGCCCATTTCAGAAATCTCAAAAGTAAGTTACAGAAAGCAGCAAAGTCGATACTATTTTGTTGTTCCCTTATTCTTGCAGGATGAGATTCATGGATTCGATGATTTTTTGTTAATAACTTTTTAACTAACGGGTGATTTTTTAAGAGGTTTAGAACTTTAAAAAAAAAAAAAACACAAAAAATTCGAAAAAATGAATGAAATATTTATTTGAATCGATAGTTTGAACCTTGCAATTTAATGTTTAAAGATAATTTCATGCAAATGTTGACCGCGGCTGCGTCTCAGGTAGCCAATCCGCTGAGTCCAATTTTGGCATACTCTTTCACACATATCGGCCGGTATCTCACGAATGAATGCATGGATGTTGGCTTCCAGTGCGTCAATCGAAGCGGGTTTGTCCCTATAGACATTAGCCTTGACATACCCCCACAAAAAATAATCTAATGGTGTCAAATCGCACGATCTAGGCGGCCAATTGACCGGCCTGAAACGTGAAATTAACTGTTCACCAAACTCGCCTCGCAATTGCGCCATTGTTTCGCGTGCTGTGTGGCATGTGGCACCGTCTTGTTGAAACCACATATCATGCAAGTCAAGAACTTCCATTTCGGGCAAAAAAAAGTTTGTTATCATCGCTCGGTAGCGTTCACCATTGACAGTAACGCTGCAATTCGCATCATCTTTGAAGAAATATGGTCTTCTGTCACACTAGCTGATACGGCCGCAATATTTTCTTCACTACGCACAGTACGTAAACGTGTTAGTGGTTTAATGTCCAACAAAGTAAATTTGGTGCGAAATTTGGTCACAATCTTCCGAATAGACTGCTCAGAAGGTCGAGAATGCCGACCATAAAATGGAAGCAGCGCGCGATGAACATTTCGAACCGAGCACGAATTTTGATAGTAAAATTCAATAATTTGCAAGCGTTGTTCATTTGTAAGACGATCCATGGTTAAATTGCAAACCAAACTGAAGCTGTTTGAGAGTGACACAAGGTACTAAACACACGTCAGCTGTCAAAACCAGTGTTGCCAAAACCAAACCAGCTAAAAAATCACCCGTTATAAGAGATATGAAAATTTTGGTCATATTTAATATTTTAGAGAATTTTATAAGCTATCTTTCTTTCTCAGAAATTTTTTTTGATAGGACAAATAATTTCTAAGACAAAAACGAAAAACAAAAAACTTAAAATGTTGCAAGTTCCTGCCGCTAGAGCTCGCCTCGGATACATGGTAACTTTTTTACACTTTATCTCTAGAACATTCTGAATAAGTATGCCAGGTTTCAAAACTGTTGAATTTTTTTTTAAAGTGAAAACCATTATTGACTGGACTATAGAGCCACAGATGAATGACCTCAAACCATAGGTGGCCAGAGGAGGGGCAATACCACGCTATTTACATATTTTTTTTCAATTTTAGTATGAATTTCAACAAATACTTTTTCTTTTTTTGGGCGGAGTTCATGCGGTTTGCTCCACTGTACCTCTGGATCATGCCGAATAATATATCTGAAAATCCTTATTTTCGATATGCTTTTTAAAATATATGAAGCTATTTTCTTGACATCTTTCGATGATCATGGTTTGCCCCCTCTTGCATTTGCCAATATAAAAAGGAACCTATGGGTAATTGATATTCTAAAAAGTTCCAGGCAAACTCAAATATATGCATGAGACGAATATTATTTCTCAAGAAAAATCAGATAAATTGCGGTTTGTTGTTTGCCTAAATTGATATTTCAAAAGAATGTGCATCAAGGAACCATTCCTTGCGGTCGAGTATTCTGTCTTCAAAACTTTCTAGCTCACTTGAAAATTTCAGGTACTTTGAATTGCTTTTGTATCAGTTATTTTTTCACAAGAGATTTTAACAACACAAATCTATACATAGTTGTATAGGTAGCTGAACCTGTCAATTCTATAAGCAGGAACAAGGTATTTATGTACATTGCACAATGTACCTAGCTATCTCATTTTCTGTGTGACGACACAATCAATAGAGCCTGTTAGGATTGCAAGTTTTCACAACGCCCACCATGGCGACGAGCTTGCCCAATAAACTCATTGCCATGGCGTAGTGAGAAGTCATAGTCTTAAAAATAGGTATTTAATTTTTGGAAATAAATAAAACTTTTAGATTTTCTTTAAAATTAGGGCACGTAATTTTTGGAATTTGGGATCATTTTAAACAAGAAATTTGAAATTTTTTGTGTAGAATTTCCAAATCGTTTGATAATTTCTTCGAAATCCAATTCAATTCTGATTCTTTATTTTCAAAAAAATACATATCTGCTTCTATACAAATTTGAATTTTACACTTAGTTTTCTTAGAACCAAATTTAGTTTTAGCGTTATGTATCTAACATACAATTTTTGTCACCATTTCAATATTCTAAAAATACTACCCCACAAATTAAAAAAAAAATAATAGTATCTCGGATCGAAAACATTTAATGACTTTCGATGTTCTCGAAACTGTTTTTTTTTTATGGTTTTAAAAATATTACAAATTTTTCTTTAGAACTCAATATATTCAAAAACAATTTTTTGAAACTTGGTTTATTACGAAGTCTTAACATTCTTCAAACTATTTTAAAAAATAATACAAATTGATGTGCAAAACGCTAGGAAAAAATCTCATTTTGCTCAAAAATTATGAAAAACCCATATGGTTCACCTCGTGAAAATAAAACGATGTGGGTTAGTGCAAAAGCAGTGCTGTATATCAGTCTCTTTTTTTCTTATGTTTATTTGTTTTTCATGTAAGCACTTGTCTCTTTTCCTCTCTATTCCTAATACTGCTGACAAATCGCTGACATCCATTCACAATGGTAAATAGCGCTCTGCCGGTCAGAGTGAAAACCTCTATCTGGGTTATTGAAATTAACCTCGATAGAAACCTAGATACCATGTTGTTTTTGTAATGCATGTTAAAAGCTAACCTCGACCCAGACCCAGAGATAATAAAACGCAGCTATTGTTATGGCTTAACGGGTTAAGATTAAATTATTTATACAAAAATTCCAAAAAGTTCAAATAATATTGCATATAAGAATATTACAAAAAAAAACATTTTTGAATACACTTTTTTCGAAAATTTGATATCTCAATAATCGGTTGGTGTCTGACTGAATACTGATACATATAAGAATAAACAGATAGACTGACCAAAATTTAATTGCTATTTTATGAAAATTTCAACTCCAAATTATTCCACCAATGAAAAAACTTGCCATATACATATATAGTACCCACAGATACTTTCCGAGTTGACAGTTTATTAAAAACTGCAATGGATATATTCTCGATATGCTAGGGGCTTAAAACTTTAAACAAATATGTTGTCACTGCCACTCGGCTCATGTGTTTTACTGCTAGTATAAAATAATATAGGTACAAATACAATACCCTAAAACTGGATCCTGCTTCAAAAAAAAAAAAAAAAAACAAAAACAAAAACACCCAAGTCCTGAAAAAAAAAACAAACAATCCACCAAGATTTTCCAGCTTACTAAATTTCAGCATATTTTGTTCACTCCCATCAGACGATTTTTATTGCAAAAAAATAAAATAAATGAAATGAAAGATATTTTTTTTCACTATACAACATCTGCCGCATGTATTGTATATTTATATTTTTGGTTCGTGCTACATGATGTTTAGGGTTGTCTCAGAATAAAATTAGGTCAGTCGTCAGTTGTTTGATCCTGAAATCAACTTCAAGAACAAATCAATAAACGTATAAAAATAGAAAAGAAGGCAATTGATGGTAAAGGCAACAGATTTAAGGCAAAATTGGGTATTTCACAAGTTTGATGTTGATCAAACTTCTTGGCCCAAATAAAAAAGGTTTAGTGTGAAAAAATAGATGCTTCGAAGTTTATTTTTTTTTATTCATGAATAAAAGAAATTTTCATATTGGTAATGACATGATGAATAACCCATTTCATGTTTCTTTTTGCAAATAAAAAAAGATTAATCAAAAGATGTTAAAAAACATTGCACAATGCAAGGATTTTAGGAAAGAAAAATGAATAAAGAAATAACATTGCACTCTTAAAGGATTTAATAATTATACAAAATTCGAATAACTATTAACTGTGTTCATCTTGTTGTTATACTATAATAATTGTTATAGATATGAAATCTATATCTCTAAATAGCTCATCTTCCGGACTTGGAGGGGCTAAGAACTAACTTGTGTGTCACTAATTATGGACCCGAGGCCCACAGGACCGGCCCACAAGCCACAATAATTATTATGTTAATTCAATCAATTACATTTTAAAAATGTATCATAATGGATGCATATCTTAAGGTTTATGCATCGATAGATTGATCTGGCTAGTAATAGAACATACTATAGAGGTAGAGGCTATTACAACTTCACATGATTTTTTGAAAGTTAGTAGTTCTCTGTTTCCTTCTGACTATTTTCTATGCATATTTAATTTTCACCTTAACAAAGCAGACATTAGAATTAAGGCCAATAATTGCGAGTACCTCAACCAAAATACAAATTTCAGCGTGATGTGTGAGCTGGTATACCAACAAGCGCGAAATAAAGCAAGTGCTTAAATGACTGCTAAACCAGAACCCCAGTGCTCTGCTAGCTAACTATCAAAACAAAAGTTTTTATAGGTATCAAGTATCAACCCTGTATCCCCATTCATATCAAAAGTGTAGGAGAAACTCTCTCTTGGTAACTGTTATAGCACATGGGGTATCTGATATCTGAACGAAACTAAAATACGCTCTTACATTGCAAAGTGGGCATACAACTGAACAACCCCTCTTTGTATAGTTGAAATTGCTGAATCTGAAGAGAAAATTTTATTTTACTATTAGATTTAGGTTTGGTTGCAAGACTCAATGAGTGTTTGATTCTGATTCATTCACTGGACTCATCGTATGGGAGTAATTTAACATAATGGTTATTGGTTAAGTCATACATATCTATAAAAAAAAATACTCTAACATAGGAAGTTAGTTCTATGCATATACATAAGTAAAAGAAGAGAAAATACTTCTGGATTTTGTTTTCAAAATGTTCTGATTTATGAAGCATAGGTTTGAATCTTAAAAGGTTAGCTAACAAATCAAAACAAATCAAAATTGTAACTTTCCTAGTTTTGATGATAAATGTGTGAAATTTTCAGGGAATATTTGTACTTTATATTCAAGAATTAAAGTTTTAAGTTTATGAATATTTATTGGAATAATTAAATAAATTTAGAGTAAAAACTTTATCCTAAATCGCTGATGTCACTTTCTATAGGTCAGCAACCTCCTTATATTTTCTGATTTTTTTTTTTTTGTATTTATTGGGTTTTGATCTTTTTGTTTTATTTGACCCTCAGCTACTTGGTGATGATAACATTTCATTTGCCATAAGAATAAAGAATTTATACAGCCCATAATAAATCAAGGGTCTATAAGTGAGTTTGTTTTTTTGTTAGGAGAAAGAGGTGAAGATTTATCAAACTGAAACATTTATTTTGGTAAAATAAAAGCATATGCCGCAAAGGTATTATGTATGATTTTAAAGTGCTTTTTTATGCCGGATATAATTTTATTTTAAACCAAGACGATAAGTCCTTCAAAATATTTATTTTTATTTTTATGTAAAGATGATTTCAGAATATATAAGTATATGTATCTAGTAGTAGAAGAGTGAAAGGATATTATATAGGTATACACAAACACATGCATGGGCTGTCATCGAAATGTGGTCAGGGATACTGCTGCCAAGTTTTGAAGTTCAATTTCTCTTTTTTCAATTATGATATGACCCAGCTTAGATGCTAAGTCAATTAAAGATGTAAACAAAATATACTATAGGTATAAAAGAAAATGTTATCTAGAAAATTTTAAAAAGATTTTTCAATTTCAGAAAAATTAGACGAAAATATGTCAAACTATGAACAAATTTTGGTGCAGGGTGCACTTCCTTAAAAGTGCGCTTAATTTGATCAGGGACAACAAATTTTAAGGTGGAGTCAAAGGGGCGAAAATTCAGTTTATTTTTTAAATTGCTTAAATCGATGGGCAACATTTTTTTGTACGATTAGTGTTTGCCTACATCACTCATTACAAAATCAAGTTTTTGGGGTGCCTGGGGTACCCCAAGTGATTTGGTTTAAATTAATTACTCGATAGAATTTTATTGTACAGCAAAATAGAGTTTTAAGTTGGAAGTTATAAGCTCAAGTAAAGTTCAGTCATCATCATCATCATCGTGTCCTGTAACCCCGGCTGGGGCATAGGGCGTCAACAAAACGTCTCCATCTTTCACGGTCTGCTGCAAGGTACTTTAGCTGTGGCCACGTCTTTCTCTGGGATTCTGGTTCCGCTAAGACAGTTGATTTCCATGTTGTTCTTGGTCTTCCAACCCGCCGTGCACCCTGAGGATTCCATTCAAAGGACTGCTTTGCAATTTCATCGTTTGGTCTCCTCAGTGTGTGACCAATCCAACGCCATTTACGCTTTCTTATGTCGACGTCCAGCCGCTCTTGACTTGTCCTGCGCCACAATTCCTCATTTGATATTATTTGTGGCCAGCGAATCTTTAGGATGTGGCAAAGACAGCGATCGATTCACAAAAGCCTGCAATTTTTCGAAATGGTAGACGTGACTTTCCTAGTTTCACAAGCATATAACAGCACGGATTTGACATTGGATTCGAAGAATCTCAACTTAGTGCGTAAGGAGATTTGACTGGATTTCCAAATTGGGGACAGAGTACCGAAGGTAGCACGAGCTTTATTTGTTCTACTTTTAACGTCCAGATCCGTACCACCGTTTGCAGAAACAATACTGCCAAGGTAGTTAAACTGTAATACGCTGCTGTGTGGAGCGGCCTGTGTGCATTATTTTTGTCTTTTTGCTGTTTATTCTTAGACCACTCGACTCTCCCTTCACTTGCAGTGTTTGGCACATCCCGATCAGCCCGGCATAGTCTAAATGACTGAGCCTTTCGAACGGTCTCCATTGAATGCCCTGTCGCTCAGCTGTACCAACACTGGCCATCAATACGTTAAACATTCAGTTTTCTCAAGAGAAGAACAATCAAATATAATATAGAAAATTAAATATGTAGGAGATGGGTCAACATCATGTCCATCAACTTATGTAGGAACCTCAATGCAAAAGCTTCGTAATCGTATATCAGGTCATAAATCTGATATAAATAGTGGTAGCACACATAAGACTGCTCTAGCTCTTCATTGCATAGAGGAAAATCATCGTCCTGATTTTAAGAATGTAGCAATTTTACAATCAGAAAAGAATTACAATAAAAAAATGTTACTAGAAATGTTACATATTAGAAACACTGAAAATAACATTAACAGACGTTCAGATTGTGATGGACTTAGCAATATTTATGGACAGTTCATTAATAATTATCGAACCATATCTACTTAAATAATACCTACTCAACCTTTAGATTACATACACAATACATACATACAAATGTTTGAATTTGTTTTCAAAATGAAATCATTTGAATTTAAATATTCAAATACGATAAACTTCATTTTGTTTGAAATACAATTTCAAACAAATACAAAAGCAAATAAAAATAAAAATAAAAATAAAGATACGCCCAAAATTTTGAAACGTCTTTTTCAAGACATTTTAAAAACACGGACACAAACAAAACAAGTATAATCCATTTGAATTTTGTTATTTATGTTATGTATGTTTATAGTTTTAAATTATAGATTTAATTATGAGTAGGTCTAAAGAAGGATGTAATCACACCCGAAACGTTACAACACATAAAATAAATAAACAGTAATTGACCTTGAGCCCACTTAAGGACAATCATTAATTTTTTTTAACATACCTACAGGTTTTAATTAAAAGGCTGGTCCATAATTTTTTGATTTTGGGCTTTTTTTGAATTTTTTCCACTGGCCCAAAAAATACAACCATTTTTTTTTTATTTTAATCTTTTCATCTTAATGGATCAAAAATTGTGGTAGTTACAAATGTTTTACTTCAATTTCAGCGATATTCCATACAATTTGGTAACTAAAATAATGAATGGTAGACAAAAATTCATAGCTTACACAATGTTTCCTAATTGAACCACGAAACGTTAACTGTATTGACCTTAGTTTAAAAAAAATAAAACTCAGACCAAAAACGGACTCAAACGTTCAAAAATTAGAAAATTTTGTAGAAATTAAAATCTTCATGGTTTGGACAAAAGAAATATTTTTGAAAAGGGCCAACATTCTTCTTAAATATGAATTTGAAGTTGATGAAAACATAAATTTGTTGACAATCGTTGGTTATACTAATTAAATAATTTAGGAATTATTTTTAAGGATTTTTTTTAATAAAAAAATTTATAAAAAAAATAAATTAAAAAACCACGGCAGCACTTACAGTATAGTCTTGTAGCTGTTTGTAAAACTAATTATAAATAAACTTCATTTTAAACAGAATCAAAAATAAAATAAAAATTAACATAAACGAAATTGAAACAAAAAAATAAAATCAAAAATTATTTAAAACAACTTCACTTGGAACAAAAAAAAATAAAAGAAAACATAATTCGATTATTGCAAAGATCAAACATGTGCTCAGAGTGTGCCTACAATTGGCACTTGAAGCATTTTTTCCAAAACCCTCTTTTTTTGCTAAAAAGAAAATGAAAATGTATGCGTAAGTTCAAAATGGCATACTATATGCCACCTAAGCTGGGTACTAGCAGGCCATTTTGCCCGTTTATGAGTTTTTTATTTAACTTTTAATACTGAACAAACTTGAATATATCTAGGAAAACTTATTTTTCTAAGCAAATTATAGAAATTCCTTATACATCCATATGTACATTTACACCCTTTTGCAAAATTATATTTTTTATATTTTTTGTTTTACTTGCGATATAGCAAGTTATATAGCAAGTTTTGGATTCGTGCAAAAAAAAATTGAGATAACAATCAAACATGATATTACGATGATAGAGAACATCAAAAAAGTGGGTGGCACAATTCTGTCTGTCTGTCTGTCTGTTCGTCTACAGCCTAAACGGCTTGATCGATTTTCTTCAAACTTGGTACATAGTGGTTTTTTTTTGGTAGTACCTCGTTGCTTGATGGTTAGTGCGTAGGACTGTCATGCCGAAGGTGTGGGTTCGATTCCCAGCCGTGCCACCTAAAAACAGAAATGTTTTATTTGAGGTACTGCCTCTTGCGAGGAACTGACAAATCCTCCAAGAGTATACTTGTCATGAAAAAGTGCTTCTCATTTAGCCGTTTGGACTCGGCAAAAAACTGTAGGTCCCCTCCATTCCTGCCAACAACACGCACACCAGGAGTGGTTGAGAGTTGTAAGTCACTAGGCCCTGGTTCTCCACGAGCTGCGCCACCCAATTTATTTATTTATTTACATAGTGGTTTTTGGTGATTCTGCCGACACGTTTTTTTAATTTTTTTTAGAACCAAAAATAATTTTGCCTGCCATATAATTTTTTTTAGAAATTTTACATAATTCCTTTTTTTCAAAAATTGCTTGACAACTTTTCTTAAAAAAAATTCAATAAACTTATTTTAGTTTAGGATCCCTTTGGGTGGAAAACCATTTTTCACAAATGGTTATTAATGGCACCTCCGAAAGAACCATTTTTTTAATTTTTGATTTTCTTCAAAATAGTACGACCGATTCCAATATTTTTTTTTATACAAAAGCTTCCAAAAAATATAAATAGTTTTGTGTACCAAAATTTTTGAAAAAAATATTTTTTGGATTTTTAAAAAAATGTTTCAAATATTTTTTTTTGGAAAATTAAATATTTTGAAAGCGGCATGATCGATATTTTTGAAACTCGATACTTATGAGTTTTTTAGTAGGTACTCTCTAAAATATTTTAGGAAAAAATTTTACATTTATGAAAAAATAACGGTACCTTCCATACAAAAGTTAAAAAACCGCAAAGGAAAATATTTTTTTTCTCAAAAACGACTCCTACGATTTTTATTAAACTTTTTCTATATACTAAAATTAGTAGGGTCTACTTCCAAAAATTATAAAATTTTACACTTAGCAACTATTAATTGTTGGTACCACTGTCATAGAACGTTATTTTTATAATTTTGAATTTTAGATTAATTTCCTTTATACAAATTTCAGATAAGATTAAATAATATTGCATATCAAAATTTTGAAAAAAAAAGTTCTTGGATTTTTAAAAAAAGTTTCAAATTTTTTTTTTGAAAATTCGGTACCTATCTTAAAAACGGGTTGACAATTTTTTTTCTTCAAATTTTCTTTTTATATACACATAAATATTTACTTTAGATTTGTATACCAAAATTTGTTCTTAAAAATGTTCTCAGAATTTTATATATAAAAAATTATTTTTTTTAAAAACCGCTCCAACGATATAAAATTGTTTTTCCCATACAACCATATTAAATCAAGAATTAAGATGGTATTCTTTTTTTTCACCTCAATCTGTCAAAAGAGTTGTTTAAGCCAATTTAAATGTCGTATTTCATGCTTCTCTACATTTTTCTCTCATAATTTCCATGTTTTTATATTCAATTTTCTTAAATCCGCAGTGTCTTGTACATAAGAGCAAGTACGTGAGACCCAATCGTGCATTTTATTTAAATTGTATCTCATTATATTTTTTGTTATTATTTTTAAAACTTTTAAAATTAATATTTTTTTTAGGAGAAGATGTAGAACACAATAAATGTTTTTTGCAAACAAAGATAACCTACCATATTTTTCAAAACAAGTGTTATACATCCTTTTGCACTCACAACCTTATAATATATACACAATACACATATAACATATATAGGTAAATAATAAATACATGCATGTATGTAGGTACTGCATCCTTTAATCTTCTTTCAAGAAACCTGACATTCACTTATCTAACATCCCATATTTAAGAAGACCATTGATTATGTTGTCCAAGAAAATACATTTCAAAGATCATTAATCAGACGGATGAGCTATTGAGTTATCTTGCTTGGTGTCCTTTGGCACCAACTTTACTCTCCACATAACACACATCATTCAATCACATCGTAAAACAAAGTTGTTAAAAATAATTTATTCTCCAACCCATGACTGAATATGTTATATATACTTCCATCCAGATGCAGGTGACATTGTCTGTCGCTGGGTGAGAAATAATTATTATTATTTTATATTGCTTGTTGGGTAATGCACTTACGATGTTTTGTTTTACAAACAAATGAGTGACAGGAACTGAAAATGGATCCTAATCTGGATTTACGAAGAAAAATGATGGCGTCAAATTTTAAAAATTTATCACAGTTAACGTATTTTGTTTTTTGCTTTTTGAGCACAGGATGTTTGCTTTATGGTTCACATACATCTTTGTTTGACCACCACTACATGTTATATGCGTGTATATATTTTGTTCAAACAAAATTAAGGTTTAAGTCAATCTTAGCATTACGATGAGAAGAAGAGAGAGAGGAGATGTCAAATAAAAAATGGTGGATGACGGTTGGCAATATTAAAGCAGTCAATTTCCATGTAATTTTTTGATTTTTCTATTATTTGAAAATTAAAAATATGACCCTTTTGCTTTTATGTTGGATAGCAAAAACTATCTAAATAATTTTCATTTTATCGAAATATGTACGTAGTTTGAAAAAACACCAACAAAAAATACTACATATGTAAATTCAAATGACCATTGCAAAGTTTTATAATTTGAACGATGTTTAGCCTCTCTTATCAAAAAATTTGTTAGAGAACATCACTTTCCCGAAACTACTCCAAACAAAAATAATGTTCATACCTATTGTTTACAAAGATGTTAAACATTAAAAATTTATACAAAGCTAGTCCTTTTTAAGCGAAAACTATATAATTTCGAAATTGTATTTTCCCAAGAACCAGTTCAAAACTAACCCCAAAGACAACACTCACCACAGATATATTTATGGAGTCCTTTGATTCTTGGCAACTATGATAAATTTAATATTTTTGGCTAATTTCATGAATGTCAGAGCATCTACCTTTATGGGTGATAAAGTAATAATCTTACAGTTGCCCCACCCCACTCAGGAAAACAACCTTTCACCGTTAAGTAGGTATAGATATTTTCATGGACTCTTTGATGAATGAAACATTTATTCAAGTTCTATTAACATAACATAATTATTTTCAAAGGATTTTGGGTACATATTTACCCGTTGTACAATCTTCGAAAAATCATTATTTATAAAGAACTTCTTGGGTTTCTTGTGTTGTTTTTATTTTGGTTTCACTTGGAAAAGAAAAGCCCTCTAAAAGTACTTGAGAGTGCTAGGACGCCATATGGCCCTAGGCTCAATGACGGGAAAATCCCTATGCACACCTCCGCGTGGTAGAGGGCGGGTAACGCTAACGTGCAGGGGGACCGAATAGATGCCGGGATAAGCAGACAACCCAGCGATGCTGGTCAGGGCACAAACTTGTCCTCGGGATGGTTAAAAGCCCCCTTAAGGCGGATGAACTGCAGGTGGCGGTCAACGGCATGATAGTCTGGTGGCGGAGGAGCTTTTTTTGTTAAAAGGCCAACGGCAGCAGCAGGTAGCGTCTGTAACCCATATTGGGGGGCTACAAAAGGCGTCTGTTTTCCCATAGTGGGCGGCCTCGAGCAGTTATGTGTTTGACCAAACAAAAGGCGGGTGTGCCTGTCAAATCTGAGCTTATGTATGTTATTAATCATATCTCGGAAAACACCATGGTGGAAGGATATATGCAAATACATGAACTATGACAACAAATGGAAATGAGTCCCCAAGAGGTAATCTTTTTATGGAAAATCCTTCTGCAGCTTCGGTTGCAGTAAGTACGAGCGTCAATCAAGACGCCATAATAATAAATGAATCGTTGACAAATAGAAGAAATCTTTCAAGAAGCGCAAATGTTACTTTTGGCTACCGCATACGTACGAAAATCGGAGCATGGAACGTTCGATCCTTGTACAGCGATGGTAGATACGAGCAGGTTGAGCGTGAAATGCTTCGCCTAAAGATCAGTATCCTGGGCATAAGCGAAACTAAGTGGAGAGGAAGAGCTGAATACAGATCAGACACTGGACAGACGAGAATGCTGTATTCCGGGGAGGATGAAAGAGAGGGTGGCCAAAGACTGCATGGTGTCGGAATTATGTTGAACGAAGAAGCGAGGCGTAGTTTGATCTCTTGGGCGCCCATTTCTGCGAGATTAATGACAGCAAGGTTTCGTTCAAAAATTCGTAACTTCACAATTATTCAGTGCTACGCCCCCACAAATGAAGCGACAGAGGAAGACAAAACCGCGTTCTACACTCATCTTAACTCGGTTTACAGTAGTGTACCGAGAGCCGACATCATAGTCGTTATGGGAGATCTTAATGCCCAAGTTGGTTCAGATAATTACGGACTGAAACGCGTGATGGGAAGAAATGGCTTGGGGTCACGGAATGAAAATGGTAACTTGCTTGTCGACTTTTGCAACGCGAATCGTCTTGTGATAGGTGGGACTGTATTTAAGCATAAGACGTGCAACAAAATTACCTGGGTGCATCCGGATGGTCAAACCGAAAACCAAATTGATCATATCATGATTCAGCAGCGATGGAGGAAGTCTATGTGTGATGTCCGGAGTATAAGAAATGCCGATGTGGGAAGCAACCACCATTTGGTTCTGATGAGTCTCAAACTACGAACCGCTGCCGTACAAAGACCAGCGCAGGATGCAGCAAGGAGCTCAAAATTCAATACTAATGCTTTAAATGACCCCAACATATGTCGAAACTATGTCACCACCCTTAGCGACAGAGCCTCGTCATTAAACGGAATCCAGAATTCAACAATTGATGAGATGTGGGGTGAAATTAAAAGTGTTTTTATGGAGGCTGGATCCGAAACTGTACCCAAGCGAACGAGACGTAGAGACTTTTGGATATCCCAAGACACCTGGGATAAGATCGAACTTCGCAAATCGTTGAAAATCCAAATAAATGCCGAAGCAGATATTCAACGAAAGGCTGACTTGCGAAGAGAGTACCGCATTGCACATAAGATGGTCTATCGCTGTGTGAGACGTGGTAAAAGGGTGAGGTTAGATGTGCTCGCAGATAATGCGGAAATCACTGCCAGAAGAGGAGATATCCGGGAATTGTACCAAATAGCCAAAGATGTGATCGGGAAAAAAAGCAACTACAATCATCCTGTAATGGATGTGGATGGCACACTTTTGGTATCAATTGAGGATCAGCTTCGTAGATGGAAGGACCATTTTTGTGCCCTGCTAAATGAAGATTCAGTTGAGCAGAGTGCTGAAGTGCCCCAACTAAACGAGATGCGCAGGTCCTATAGGGGTATTGACATCGAACCCCCGTCAGAATCGGAAATCCTTACATCAATAAATCTCCTCAAAAACAACAAGGCAGCTGGACTGGACGGAATACCAGCTGAATTCCTGAAAGCTGATCCCGTAACAGCGGCTAGTATTTTACATCCGTTGATACAAAGCATTTGGGAAAACGAATGCTATCCCAGGGATTGGAAGGATGGTGTGATTGTTAAGTTGCCAAAGAAAGGTGACTTAAAGAATTGCAACAATTGGCGTGGTATCACCGTTTTGTCCGTTTTCCCAAAACTAATGGCAACCATCATTCTCGAGCGAATAAAGGATATAATCGAGTCTACACTCAAGAGGCATCAAGCTGGCTTCCGCAGTGGTCGATCGTGTGTCGACCATATCAACACCCTGCGTATCGTCCTCAAGCAGTCGATGGAATTTCAATCACCGCTTTACCTAATGTTCGTGGATTTTGAGAAAGCCTTTGATCGAGTTAACCGAGAATGTATATGGAGATCGTTGCTTGGTAGAGGAATTCCACCAAAAATAGTTGCCATTATAAAAGAGTCCTACAACAACGCAAGGTGTTTTGTTTTGCACAATGGGCAGCTATCCGACTCCTTCGTAGTGCAACAGGGTGTGAGACAAGGGGATGCTCTATCGCCAATCCTCTTCCTGCTGGCGATGGACGACGTATTGACGGCCAGTGTTGGTACAGCTGAGCGACAGGGCATTCAATGGAGACCGTTCGAAAGGCTCAGTCATTTAGACTATGCCGATGACATATGTCTACTGGCAAATAACATCAGTGGGCTGAACGGGATGTGCCAAACGCTGCAAGTGAAGGGAGAGTCGAGTGGTCTTAGAATAAACAGCAAAAAGACAAAAATAATGCTCACAGGCCGCTCCACACAGCAGCGTATTATTCTACAGGAGACGCCAGTTGAAGTAGTGGAACAGTTCAACTACCTTGGCAGTATTGATTCTGCAAACGGTGGTACGGATCTGGACGTTAAAAGTAGAATGAATAAAGCTCGTGCTGCCTTCGGTACCCTGTCCCCAATTTGGAAATCCAGTCAAATCTCCTTACGAACTAAGTTGAGATTCTTCGAATCCAATGTCAAATCTGTGCTGTTATATGCTTGTGAAACCTGGAAAGTCACGTCTACTATTTCGAAGAAAATGCAGGCTTTTGTGAATCGCTGTCTTCGCGACATCCTAAAGATTCGCTGGCCACAAATAATATCAAATGAGGAATTGTGGCGCAGGACAAGTCAAGAGCGGCTGGACGTCGACATAAGAAAGCGTAGATGACGTTGGATTGGTCACACACTGAGGAAACCAAACGATGAAATTGCAAAGCAGTCCTTTGAATGGAATCCTCGGGGTGCACGGCGGGTTGGAAGACCAAGAACAACATGGAAATCAACTGTCTTAGCGGAAGCAGAATCCCAGAGAAAAACGTGGCCACAGCTAAAGTACCTTGCAGCAGACCGTGAAGGATGGAGACGTTTTGTTGACGCCCTATGCCCCAGCCGGGGTTACAGGACACGATGATGATGATGGAAAAGAAGATATTTTCGAACCATGTCTAATATTAGCTAAGATTTTACTATTATAAATAATTCAGTGTGACAATCGTCCACTTCCCTTATTTCTCCCTCTTTTTAAAAGCGACTATACAAAAAGTCAATTAGTGTATTTCAGGTGATTTTGGATATGCTGTATAGAGTGCATCAATGACACTCTTAAAATATTATTAATTAATTTTATGGACCCTAGAATTAATCTTATCCTGTCTTGTGCCCGCAAATCAGTCCTCCCATGTTTTCAAGTGAAAAACAACTTTTAATTTTCATTACAGTCAGGCAAATTTTTTCTTAAATGTTATTTAAGTTTTAAAATATTCCATGGTAGAGAAGGTAAACAAGAAAAAATAAAATGCACGACTGGGTCGCACGTACTTGCTCTTATGTTCAAGACACTGCGAGTTTAAGAAAATTGTATATACAAACATGGAAATTATGAGAGAAAAATGTAGAGAAGCATGAAATACGACACTTAAATTAGCTAAAACAACTCTTTTAACAGTTTGAGGTGAAAAAAAAGTATGCCATCTTAATTCATGATGGAATATGATTGTATGGGAACAAAAATTTTAAAATCGTTGGAGCGGTTTTTTTTTACATTAATTTTTTATATATAAAATTCTTAAAACCTTTTATAAGAACAAATTTTGGTATGCAGATTTAAACTATATATTTATGTGTATATAAAAACAAAATTTGAAAAAAAAATTGTCAACCCGTTTTTGAGATATCGAATTTTCAAAAAAAAAATTTGAAACTTTTTTTAAAAATCCAAAAACTTTTTTTTTGAAAATTTTACTATGCAATATTATTTAATCTTATCTGAAATTTGTATATAAAAAATTCATTTAAATCCGTTAAGCTGATAACGAGAAAACTAAAAATAAAAAAATACGTTCTATGACAGGTACTACTAATAGTTGCTATATGTGTAAAATTTTATAATTTTTGGAAGTAGATCGTACTAATTTTAGTATATGAAAAAGTTTAATCAAAATCGTAGGAGTCGTTTTCAAGCAAAAAATATTTTCCTTTGCGGTTTTTTCACTTTTGTATGGAAGGTACCGTTATTTTTTCATAAATGTAAAATTTTTTCTAAAAATATTTTAGAGAGTACTAAAAAAGTCTTAAATATCGAGGTTCAAAAAAATCTATGATGCCGTTTTCGAAATATTTGATTTTCCAAAAAAAATTTTGAAATATTTTTTAAAAATCCAAAAAATATTTTTTCAAAAATGTTGTTACACAAAATCCATCATACCATTTTGAAGAAAATCAAAAATTAAAAAAATGGTACCTTGGGAGGTACCATTAATAACCATTTTTGAAAAATGGTTTTCAACCCAAAGAAAGCCTTTACTAAAATAAATTTATTGAATTTTTTTTAAGAAAATTTGTCGAGCCGTTTTTGAGAAAAATACGATTATGTAAATTTGCCAAAAAAAAATGTATGACAGGTACCGTTATTTTTGGTTCTAAAAAAAAAACGAAAAAAACTTGTCGGCAGAATCACCAAAAACCACTAAGTACCAAGTTTGAAGAAAATCGATCGAGCCGTTTAGGCTGTAGACGAACAGACAGACAGACAGACAGACAGACAGACAGAATTTTGCCACCCACTTTTTTGGTGTTCTCTATCATCGTAATATCATGTTTGATTGTTATCTCAAAAATTTTTTTTTGCACGAATCCAAAACTTGCCTTTTATACTACCTATAATCGCAAGTAAAAAATAAGTTGGAACAAAGATTGCTAATGAAACAGATATCTCTAATATAATTACGATAAACTTTGTAAGACGATTTTTTTTTTTAATTAATTAAAAAGAAAGTTTGTCTCCTTTTGAAACGGAATCTGAATGTTTTTAAATATTTTTATTGGGAATCAAAGCTTCGTACCGGTAAAAAAAAAAAAAAAAAAACAGTATCTACCTATGTGCTAGGTACGTATGTATAGAAAAGGTGTACCTCTACTAGAAGGTTAGGTATATAGGAAAATATTTCTGTTTATGGCCGCTAGTTGGAGTATTGAATGAATTATTTTAAACCGAAGTTGTTTTCAAGCTATGTCTCAATAATCATTTATTTCAACAATATTATAGATTTTTGGCATCGTATTGCAATTATGAAGTTAAATTAAATTTTCAAGAACGACAAACCTTTATTTTGAAGACACACATTCATGGTTTTCCTCAACGACTGAATAATATAGGTGTATTTAATTTTAAGTTTAAAGTGGGTATGCTATATTACATACCTACTTGATGATAGTGATGATAGAATCTTACATTAATTTTTGCTTATATCGATCATAGTTACATTCATATCTTAAACTCAAATAACTTTTGGCTAGATACTATATATATATATAGGCGTAGGCATACCATTTTTTAAAAATTCATAAGTAGTATGCCTTTACCGTAGCTCTATATTTGGCAAAAAAAAAAAATGAGGACGAGTTGTGGATATTATTCGGTTTAACTGGAAAACGAGTAGGTAATGTATGAATATGATATTGACCACAAACGCTATTATATATGAAAAAGCTAATTTATAATTTTTAATGCAAGGTTATTGACAAAAAAAGAAATTCATAGAATGGTAAGAAGAGGCAAAAAAGCAAATAAACGAATTTGATTAGGTTCTATTTGCTTAAACCTTTATTAAACCCACGTCATATTATATGTCTTCTTGTAAAATAATATAAAAATATTTACATTTCCTCAATTGAAAAACCGAAATGCTAAACATATAGTTTTCAATTGGTATGCAGCAAACGTTGTTGAACCCTGGTAAACTGAGTAAACTACATGTACATATAAACCAGAAAAATTACCCAGCGGGAAAAATTAAAAATTCATTGAGGAAAAACCTGCTTTTTCCTTGAGGAATGGAAGCTGTACCTGCCACTTTTCAGCTTATTCCTTTGATGAATTTAACATGGGCGTGTCATTGGCGGGAAGCACATGCCACTTTTCCGATGAAAATTCACTAACGAATTCACTACTTCAATGGAAGTTGTTTATTCACCGACCCAGGTGATGAAAAACATGGTGATTGCTTAATCTGTGAATTCACTACATACGGGTATTTACTTATTTAGCTTATTCATCAGTTCAATAATTTCGATGAAAAATCGAATGAAAATTCAGTTATGAAATCACCAGGTTAGTGGTAGTTTCTTTTTCATCAATAAAATCCTCCCATTTCTATTGTTTACTAAATCCCATCGGTAATGCACCCTTTATTTTAAAATGAAAACAAACCAAAATGTTGTTTCCATTTCAAATCAAAAATATTTGGCGTTACGGCAAACGCAATTTCTATTGACTTCAGTTCGTCTTACATGGACTTTTTTAAAGAAAGTCACTGTGAACTGTATCCAACAAAATGAGAATTTATAGTTGCCAAAAAATTATAAGCTACTTTGTGCATTACTATTCATCGTTGGAATCATCGATTACAATTCACCATGAGTTTCACTCACATTTGTTTTTTTTTTTTTTTTGTTCTCGCCATGAACACTTTACAAAGCAGATGAGTGGATTCAAACCATGAACTGATGATCTTGTACATTACTTTTCCACAACTTTTTCATCACATACTTTTCCCTTTTAAATTCACCGAAATAAAGGGTCGTTTCATAAACACAAAGCAGAAAGTGGAATCAAAGCTACGAACTGAGGAAACTTTGCATTACTCTTCACCTACTAAATCATTGCATGTCGTTTCTCTTATAATTTGGCAAGTGAATTCATTGATTATTTCAGCAATAAATTTCATTGAGGACGATATTTCCCGCTGGGCCCAGCGGGAAAAATTTAAAAAATTCATTGAGGAAAAACCTGCTTTTTCCTTGAGGAATGGAAGCTGTACCTGCCACTTTTCAGCTTATTCCTTTGATGAATTTAACATGGGCGTGTCATTGGCGGGAAGCACATGCCACTTTTCTGATGAAAATTCACTAACGAGTTCACTACTTCAATGGAAGTTGTTTATTCACCGACCCAGGTGATGAAAAACATGGTGATTGCTTAATCTGTGAATTCACTACATACGGGTATTTAGCTTATTCATCAGTTCAATAATTTCGATGAAAGATCGAATGAAAATTCAGTTATGAAATCACCAGGTTAGTGGTAGTTTCTTTTTCATCAATAAAATCCTCCCATTTGTATTGTTTACTAAATCCCATCGGTAATGCACCCTTTATTTTAAAATGAAAACAAACCAAAATGTTGTTTCCATTTCAAATCAAAAATATTTGGCGTTTCGGCAAACGCAATTTCTATTGACTTCAGTTCGTGTTACATGGACTTTTTTACAGAAAGTCACTGTGAACTGTATCCAACAAAATGAGAATTTATAGTTGCCAAAAAATTATAAACTACTTTGTGCATTACTATTCATCGTTGGAATCATCGATTACAATTCACCATGAGTTTCACTCACATTTTTTTTTTTTTTTTTTGTTCTCGCCATGAACACTTTACAAAGCAGATGAGTGGATTCAAACAATGAACTGATGATCTTGTACATTACTTTTCCACAACTTTTTCATCACATACTTTTCCCTTTTAAATTCACCGAAATAAAGGGTCGTTTCATAAACACAAAGCAGTAAGTGGATTCAAAGCTACGAACTGAGGAAACTTTGCATTACTCTTCACCTACTAAATCATTGCATGTCGTTTCTCTTATGATTTGGCAAGTGAATTCATTGATTATTTCAGCAATAAATTTCATTGAGAACGATATTTCCCGCTGGGTAGTGTTTCATCCATAAGAAATGCATTGATTGGTGTTTTTTTCGATTTGATTAAGTTTTTTGGGCGAATTGTTTTGTTTGTGATTGCTTTGGCGTTTTGCTTAATGCTTATGAGTACCTGCAAATGCATAGCAAAGAGTGTTTCAAATTAATTATTTCGGCTAGAGAAAATACATTTTGTATACTGTTTATAATATTATTAGGCGCAAAAAAGCGGTATGATATAAATTCTAAATTAAAGGACTTTTATTTTTTGAGTTTTAAGTTGTGTGCTTCCGCTTCCGAAAAAGTCACGCCTCGTGCCTGGTACATATGTATGTAGGAATCAAATGGCCTCTTCTCAATTATTGATAATTATAAGATTTCATTTATTTCAAATAGTTTAAGTTTATAAATTAGAAAATAGAAAATACAAAACTATGACTGTACAGCAGTGCAGAGATAACAAAACGGCTTAAGCAGAATTAAAGCAATAATCCCTCGTCTGATTTTGCGTATCTTTATATCATGTTGAAATGATAAATGATTATGATGATAATGATGATGTTCGATGTCAAGATGATGTATGATGATGAGATGAGGACGATAGCAACTGTGCAGTGGGTCTATGATGATATCCTACATGTATTACCGTTAAAGTGCGGAATACGCTAATGCCCACATTAACTAATTAATATGCAAATATTAACGACACGTTAAAGTGGCTAAATTTTAGTTCAATGATCAAACTTCCGTTGATGAGCTGAGCATATTTAACCTTATGCTAAGTTAAAGTGCGGAATTATTATATCATGAAACTTTCTCCTATTTTCCTTGTCTTATTATCTATCAACAGTTTAGTTGGATAACGGTACCATGGGTAGCCCACTTCATGGGTTCTCAGAATTTTAACTCCCTTTTGTCCTCCGTTGCCTTGCATAGGGTATGTAAAGGTGCAAAGGAAATAATTCCACAGGCATCTGCTCCACCTGGTAATTTATTCCATGTTTAGTGGGAATTTGTTCCTCTTTTTAAAGTCAAATTTTCAAGTTGGCGGGACGGGGGCATGAGCATCAGCTTTCATCTTGAAACACGTTTTATTAAATATCTCCTGAACCGTGCACCGTACAACAAAAATATTAAATTTTTTAGGAGCAACTATTAAATTCTTTCACATGTTTTTACTTGTGATATTAGTATGAAGGTATTGTAGGGCAAGTTTTGGATTCTTTAAAGAAAATTTGAGATAACAATCAAACATGACATTACGGTGACAGAGAACGCGAAAAAAGTGGGTGGGACAATTTTTTCTGTGTATGTCTGCCTGTTTGTATCTGGTTCTACGCGACCTAAGCCAATCATGCGATTTTGTTCAAACTTTGAACTTAAGGTTTTTTGTAACTCTTCAGAGGGGAAATTGAAATTTTATTTTTAGCTCCAAAAATAACGGTACTTGCCATATAACCGTTAAGGAAAAGATTATTTACATAGCTCTAAAACGGCTCGATGATTTGATAAGATTAAATCATTGCGGCGCATGGCACACAAAACAAAATTACCAAAAACTGTTATTAACGGTACTTGCCATGCAAAATTTGTTTTTATTTTCGATTTTCTCATTAACGGCTTAACGGATGTCTATAAAAAATTTTATGAAAAAGGTTCCATAAAATGTCAATAGTATTGCATATCAACATTTTGAAAAAAAAAAATAAGTTTTGGATTTAAAAATATCAATTTTTTTTTTTTTTAAATTCAATATTTCAAAAACGAGTTGAGTGCTAAGATATTTTACTGGTTGTTAATTTAATTGAAAGAACGATTTAAATTCCGTTGTTATGTTTTTTTTTATAATTTTATAGGTATATTTTTTTTTGTAATTACTTGTATATTTTAAAAGTTCTTGCGATCCAGTCGTGCATTTTATTTTTTTTTTTTCAAAATCAAGTTGTTTTCGTGAAGAATTTTTAGGAAATTAAATTTTAAAGTCAATGGCGCAAAATTTTAAACATTTAAAACCAGCTATAAATCACTCTTTAAATGGCAGTCTGCTCTAAATAATTGTTTAAGAGCGAGAGTTGGCTCATTTTCAATTTTAAACGACATAAAGTATACTTTAACACTAAAGCACTCGTCTAACTTTAAAAGCAGCAAAACCCTTCTTTATCTCATAAAAAGTATACTTTTTCCATAGAGAAAAGTTATTTCACGAAAAAGATTTACCTAAAGGAAAATGGTTTAATAGTTTTTTTAGATTTCTGAAGATTTTTTACTTTGTAATAAGTAAAAATATATAAAATGATGATAAATCCAACTAAAAGGATCTTCAATTTTGCAATATTGTAGCGATGAAACACAAACACTGTACCAACAACTCAACTAAATTGAAACAATTCTCAAAGGAGTACAACAATGATTTTTTTTTTTAATCGGAGATATAATTGTTGTCTTCTTGTACAATTAAGTATAATAATATGTAAAGAATCTAATGGCACTTTCACTACATATTTTATAAAATTTACCTTCTCCAGCGAGATTTTTGTTTTGTTCATTTTAAATTTGTTTCTGTTTTTCAACCCAAATTTTCTTACGTTACGTTGCGGAGCTCACTCTAGTTAGAAAAGTTGTTTAATGCGTTTAAAATTATGAAATAGTTAGACAAAGGTTCGAAGCAAAACCACTTCGTTAACTAGAGCCGGTTCTATTCCTTAAAGCCTAGTTTACAGTTCCCGTGTGCAAAAAAAAACCTACGCAAATATTCTCGCATGTCAAAAATAACTGAGGTGAAAGACAAAATTACTTTTTGCATGATTAGTTTACAGTTTCATGCAAAAAAAAACATTGCTGTTATGGAATGTCATGCAAAACAATGGACAGGCAATTGTTTTGCATGCGAAAAAAGTGTGATGAATAAAATATTTTTTTTGATCGTCGGTTTAAACTTCCAAGAAAAATTTTTTTTCACCTCCAGGCTTTAATAGCATGCAAATAGTTTTTGCATCCAAAAATAATTATTTTCCATTTTTAGGCCTATAGTTTATTAATTAAGGGTGAATTAATGACTCAATGGGTGGCTTAGGCCAAGTCAATCGTTTTTCGCCTTGAATATTATTCAATTCGGTGCACAGAATAGATGGAAAACCGTTTTGAAAATTTTGATATTTGTTTCGCATGGGAACTGTAAACTATGCTTTAACGAGCAGCGTTTAAAATTTTGCGCCAATGTATTTTTGAAATCAATCGTCCTGGAAAAAAAAAACTTAACACTGTTTTTCCAAACATATTGACTTTAAAATTGTTTTTCTCAAAAATTTTTCACGAAAACAACTTGATTAGAAAAAAAAAACAAATAAAATAAAAGAGTATTTACTTTCTAAAAAATTTACTTTTTTTCCGTACGATGCACGTATGACCTGAACATGAACATATTCGATCAAGAAAATACAGTTCAGTATTAAGTGCATTATGAATCTACTGTTTTTGCTTTGGCTCATGGACTAAGTGTTTAATATGTATACGAGTAAAATAGATCACAAAATTTAAACAATTTTTTTAACATGTTCGTGTACTGTACATAATATCAAATTTAGTTTTCAAAACTAACTAACCATTTTGAAGCAAAGACACACATTAAAAAAAAACCTTTAATGAGTTCTGAACATAACGTAGTTTTAAATGGTTACAAGGTTGTTAAACAATCATTCGTTCCTTTTCAAATCATACGACTCTCAGCGGCAAAGAATATGGCCGCAACCACGTTAATTCTGGTCGCGAGGCCACAAAACTGGGGTGCGATCGGCTATTCAAAAAATGAAAGTCTTGCATAGTGCATCGAAAAAAAAATATGAATGCAACTTTCAGGATAATCGTGTAAGCCGAAATTGGTTTTCACCCCTCCCTAGATAAGCTCCTCGGATCCCATATCTCGGAACCAGACTGTTTAAAAAAACCGTTTTTCACTTTGAATTTTTTAAACGGTCGAGTAGAGCGAACTATACGCTCAAATGGTCTCAGATTCCATAATATGTGATCCGAGGAGCTTATCTAGGGAGGAGTGAAAACCAATTTCGACTAACACAATTATCCTCGAAGTTGCATTCATATTTTTTTCGATGCACTGTTTCTCGCAAAGGCCCCAGTTGTGGACTGCAAGACTTTGATTTTTTGAATAGCCTTTAATGAAGCTTCCGACGCCTATACTTCTTTTTTTGCTATCACTCACACCCAAAATCTGCTGTGGGCTCTCGGTTTTTTATTTTTAGCCGTTTTAAAAGTCTTGAGCATTAAGATTTTTAGTTTTTTTCTTACATTATGCTCGAAATCCAAAATATTTCTCTCAGAAACTTTTAAGTGAAAGCTTAAAAATATTAATAGTTTTGGTACAGAAACCTATTTTTAAGATGCATTCAAAAAGAAGAAAAGTTTCCAAAACCATTAGTTTTGGTCCAAAAAAAAACTGAAGGGAGTATTAGGTTCCAAGTTTGCAGACTCAAAACCTGCCAAACGATACGAGGACAACCACTTTGTTGGACCTCTCTATCATCGTAATGTAAGATTTTATTAAAACCTTGACAGTTTTTGACGTGAAACTACGTACCTAATATTTGCACATTAGAAACAAATTAAAATTGGAAGTATTGAGATTTTATTGAATTATTATTTAAAAAGATTTAAAAACAATTTAAGATAAAAACATAACATTTGTTTAAATAATACAAATAATATAAATTGCTCTTTGTTTAATATGTTTTTTTTTTTCTACTTCAATATGCCCACGAAAATTGATTATGTTTTTTGTAAAACCGTATTATTCCTCTCCCTCTTCTTCTTCTTGTTGTTCATTCATGAAAAGTTTGCTAATTTCTTTTTATTTTTTTAATTACTCAATGGACAAGCAAACAGTATTTAAGATAGGAAATAACTTTTAATTCTGTAAACCAAGCACATTGCTTGAATAAAATGATGTTTTAATGAAGGATGAAATTATGAAAGCTTTCATTAAACAAAACTTTTTGCTTTCATTATATCTCATTTAAAATGTTTTCACATAATAATTTTTTGTTTTTTCTTTCAATTAAGCGATTGTTACGGAAGTGAATCATAATAATAATCATTACAGTAACTTGTATCCCCCTTGCCTCAGGGTTCCAAAAACATTTTATTTATTAAAAAAATGAGAAAATGAAAGATTTTTGGAATTGAGTTAAAAATTTAATCTTAAATTTTGTACTCATTGACGTAGAAAAGTAGGCATAACTAATTGCAAACAAAATAATGGCTATAGAGTAAAATTTTAAGCTAATTAATTGGCCGTGAAACCAAAAGCTTTGAGGCAATTTTATTGTTTTCAAATATTTCGGTGAATAAATGAATAAGCCACAAATTTGCCTTAACAATCTTGTTTAAATTAGAAATTTTTCAAAATTAAATTTTCTCTAAGAAGGATGACATAACAATGGTACATATGTACATACGGACGTACGTGTAGTTTTTTTTTGTTGAATTCTTACACCTTTGCCTGTAATCTTTGTTTTTGCGTTCCAAGCTTAACGTTTCAATTTCTTAAATAACTTAATTGTTCTTTAGGTTAAACTCTTTTCATATATTCAATTGGAAGAAAATATAATTAAAATCAATGAAAATAGAAGAAAACTCATACGCCCCAGTGTACCACTACTTCACCATGGTATTTAGATAAACTGCGACGGTTCTTATGCTAGGTATGCATTTTTTTGTTTTATTTCAATTGGTAGCCCACAGTACATTAAGGGCCAGTTTTTCAGTGCGAGATCATCCTAGTCTCGGGGTTAAACCTGAGTTTACTCCATAAACGTGTTTTTCAGTCGAGTTAACTCGTCTAATTTGGTGAGTTAACTCAGGGACCAAATTGAGAGCCTTTTCAGCTGTGGCGCCATCTCGATTTCAATATTGAAAGTTATTGCCAGTGAAATTCCGTTGTGGCGCCATCTCGATTCCGATGCTAAAAGGCGTGGAAGGGTGATATCCATAGTGAAGCACATCGTTGGCCCTAGAATTTTGACAGCTGAAAGATAAAGTTAATTTTCAACTGAAAAACTCTTCCTGAGTTAACTTGGGGTTAATTTATTTTCAGGATAGCTCTGGTCTAGCTCAGAGTTAGCCCTGAAGTGAAAAACTGGCCCTAAGAATATGAAGGGGCTTCCATACAATCATCATGTAAGGGTTGGGGTCAAAATTATGCGTGTGCAAAAATTCTGTTTTCAAAATTCTTCTTTTCAAAATTTTGCTTTCAAAATTCTGTTTTTCATAATTCTGCTTTTCAAAATTCTGTTTTTCAAAATTCTGTTTTTCGTAATTCTATTTTACAAAATTCTGCAAATAATAAAATGGAAGACTTCTTTTTTATTATTTGCCGAGTTTTGTAAGAGAATTTAAAATGTAAGCATTGTATATAAATTCTATTGACACCTGGTAAGTTGCTTTCCACACCACCTGCATTTCAGCACATGAACCCTATCTGGGGGATACAAATTTTTCCAATTTGACGTTCAATGTATTTCCCATAAGAGAAAAGCAAAAGAGAGTCATATTCATGTTACATTTTCTAATAACTTTTAGATAAACGGATACAACTTTTATGATTGCAATAGAATAACAAAACATGTTAGTTTACAAATCTAGCAAAAAATAAATCAAAACTGACGCCTCAAATGCTTTAAATTTAAGATAAAAATGTAAACAAACTACCTCTACAACGAGAAACAACAACACCAATACTCGTTTGAGAAAAAAGCAGCGCAGAGACGTAGCCAAGATTATTTAAAACATGAACAGTTTTTTTTTCTTTATTAATTATGTTTGTATTGAAAATGAAGATTTTCAAATACATGTAATGTTTTTGTTTGGATTGAAAATTTCTTGAATATATATTTACCAATTTAATTAAAAAAAAAAAATGTTTAAGTATTTTTACCTATGTACGTACAGAATTTTTTGGTTTGGAAGTATGTAAATATTTTAAATGCTTCTTCGTTATACCGAATTTACACGACTGGTGAAAAGCTGCCGGTATAATGACAAAAATAATGAATTTGTCCATTCTTCTGTTATTGTTTTGGTCATTATATTGCCAGTTCTCCAATCGTGTAAATGCGGCATTAACAAAAGACGCAGGCACGATTGAAGTGTTATTATTTCCTGATGTTTTTGGAGGGTACATATTTTGAAAATAAGAATTGTAAAAAATTAAACGCAAAATTTTATTTATTCAATAAAGGGTGTTATTGACCCCATGAGCTTCGCTAGTTTCTAAACACCAATTATATTGTATTGACCTGTTGCACAAACAGTGTATAAATATTTATACTCCTTTTTTCTCAAGAATACAAATTCACAAACGCAATACATAAATATATAGAAATACTTTATACCTATGTACATCTTCATAAAAACATTACTGCAAAGTTTCGGTGACGTAAGCTTTTACTTATTAGAAAACAGCAGTAAAATATATAATATAAAAATCTTCATAATTGACTCTTGTCTATCAAACCCCTTCCCTGACTACGCACGTGACACCAATTTTGCTTACGAAATGAATCCATTTTGGAAAGCAACAACAACAATACAGGTTTGTTTACATTTTTCATCTGCAAAATATAGGAAGTTATACATAAGTTTTGATACATATTTTTCTTGATTAACTAACTCACATAAATTTTTTTTCTATTGCAACTATAAAATAAATACGTGTTCATAGAAAATTAATTAGCAAAAGTAATGTTTTTCAGACCTTTTTTTGGTTTTCTCTTTTGAGGAATACATTGAATGTCAAAATGAAAAAAATGTATCCCCCACATAGGGTTCACGTGCTGACTGCTAGGTGCCGTGACTCCATTCGCCAATAGTTACCACGTTTACATGTGGTGTTGAAGCGAGCTTGAAGCTCGCTTCAACTCTTTGTATACCTGGCTCGAGTTGAAATGAGCTTGATTCGACTCGATTCCACTCGGGGAGCTGAGTCGAGTCGAAATTTCTGACGAAAAACCTAGGTCGAGGAGTTGGCTTTACAGATAATACACTTTGGTCTGTTTATTTGTATGTTTGTCTTCAAATATAGTTTTGTTTAAATAGATACGTGTAGTAAAGTACTCGTGTTAATTCAGTTATATTTGCTTTGCATTAAAATAAATACATTAATGCCATTCATTTTTCTGGAATCTCAATACCATGTCAACTCAACTCTGAATGGAGCACTCAACTCAAGTAACGAAAAACCTGGGTTGAATATTCGACCCTATTTCAACTCGAGCTCTCGATTCTGCTTGTAAACGTAGTAAGTATTCTCATGAAGAAAAAAAGCTCGTGGCCATCTATGCGTCCAAATGTAATACTAATTTTTGTTAAGGGATCGCGGTAAGGCGATCACAGCGAACCTATCGACCAAATGTCTACCTACAAAATCGTGTTTCATGAGAATACTATAGATTGGATATACAATGATGTAAGTTTAAATGTCGATTTAATATTAACGTGCTTCGAATTCTTGCAGTGGATGCCGACATTTTTCGTTGTCTATGTGATGACCTCCGAATTTTTGGACAGCAAATTGTTACATTAAAGAATAAAGACGAACAAAGACATATTTTAACATTGAACAAACAATAATTATTATATAGTGTTTACATTTTTTTTTTTACTTTCAACCACTTATAAGTGCATTATGGGTGATTTATGAAACTGACGTTTCGGAAAGCTGCTTTTCGTTCGGTTTTGACATAAGCTTCCGACAGCTTCCACCTATTATAGTTCTACCTTTAAGCTGGCTATATGTTAGGTATATGTCTACATTTTTTGTATTACAAAAGTGCAAGTTTAACAAGAGTTTTTCTTGAATATAGGATCTTCACGTGCCGGCTTAACATGCTGGCTCCATACTAGACATGAGCTATGCCCAACATCCAAACCACAATCCAATCAGCAGTCTGATTTGTATGGATATGTCACTGCTCCGACATGGATTTTTGAGGCTCCATTGGTTTTTTTCAGGACATGTTCATAGTCAAAGCATGGCTCATGCCCAGTGAAGAAGCCGGCATGCAAGCAGTACTGAGGATGGTCGTTGGCTGGTGTTGGGATGAAGGGGAAGGAAAAGATCCATGATGATTGTTGTTGGCTCGTTTGGAGTTTTTGTGGCTTCAACCTGTTGTGCTGTATTCTTGCAACACGCTAGAAGTTAAATTTAGGATTTGCACATCGACTTGAGCAATGCTGACGGTCGTTGATGGCTGGTGTGGGTTGAGTATTATACAGTAGCTGTGTTTTATTGGCTGCGTTTTATTATCTCCGGGTCTTGGTCAAGGTTATCTTTTAACACGTATTTCAAGAACAAGATATGGGATTCAGGTTTCTATCGAGGCTTAATTCAATAACCCAGATACAAGTTTTCACTCTGACCGGCAGGTGGCTATTTACTATTGTAAATTATGTCAGCGATTTGTCAGCAGCGTTAGGAGAAGAGACAGGCTTTGCATGAAATATAAGTAAAAATATGGAAAAATAGATTGATATAAAGCACTGTTTTCGCACTAACCCGCACGTTTTCACGAGGTGAACCATGTGGGGTGGAACTTAACTATGCTTTAACTGAATATGTACAGTCGACTCTAAGTCGAACTCCCTCTAAGTCGAATTTCCCTCTAACTCGAACTTTTTCGCCCTTAATATTAATGTTTGTAAAAGTGATTTATGCCCTATTAGACGACTTTTGAGTCATGATTTATTTCAAAATTAAATTAGTGCGAAGGTGAGATCAGATTTTGTTCTCGTTCGCACTCGTTGAAATTCTTTACTTTGTTTACATTTTTCACATAAAGCAGATAGACCGAGAGCCCACAGCAGATTTTGGGTGTGAACGATAGCAAAAAAAGAAGTATAGGCGTCGAAAGCTCCATTAAGGACTATTAAAAAAATCAAAGTCTTGCAGTCCACAACTGGGGCCTTTGCGAGAAACAGTGCATCGAAAAAAAACTATGAATGCAACTTCGAGGAAAATCGTGTTAGCCGAAATTGGTTTTCACCCATCCCTAGATAAGCTCCGCGGATCCCATATCACGGAATTTGAGATCATTTGAGTGTTTAGTTCGCCCTGCCAGACTGCTAAAAAAAACCGTTTTTCACTCAGAAATTTGAATTTTTTAAACGGTCCGGTAGAGCGAACTATACACTCAAATGGTCTCAGACATTGTATATAAATTCTATAGTATTCTCATGAAGAAAAAAAGCTCGTGGCCATCTATGCGTCCAAATGTCATACTAATTTTTGTTAAGGGATCTCGGTAAGGCGATCACAGCGAACCTATCGACCAAATGTCTACCTACAAAATCGAGTTTCATGAGAATACTATTGGCGAATGGAGTCACGGCACCTAGCAGTCAGCACGTGAACCCTATGTGGGGGATACATTTTTTTTCATTTTGACATTCAATGTATTTCCCATAAGAGAAAACCAAAAAAAGGTCTGAAAAACATTACTTTTGCTAATTAATTTTCTATGAACACGTATTTATTTTTTAGTTGCAATAGAAAAAGAATTTATGTGAGTTAGTTAATCAAGAAGAATATGTATCAAAACTTATGTATAACTTCCTATATTTTGCAGATGAAAAATGTAAACAAACCTGTATTGTTGTTGTTGCTTTCCAAAATGGATTCATTTCGTAAGCAAAATTGGTGTCACGTGCGTAGTCAGGGAAGGGGTTTGATAGACAAGAGTCAATTATGAAGATTTTTATATTATATATTTTACTACTGTTTTCTAATAAGTAAAAGCTTACGTCACCGAAACTTTGCAGTAATGGGGGCTATCATGAATAAAATTTCCCACGGAATGTTTCCCATCGTCGAAAACTGGGAACGTGAATTCCTGGTCGCAGTTTCTCTCGGAATTTATTGGCATCGAAAATGAATATTCAATGGCCACTGGGCTACCAATTTGATCGACCAAATATGAACCTGCAAGGCACAGTGGAAAATTATTGGCATTTCCAATTTTAGAAGATGGGAGAAATTCCGTGGGAAATTTGATCCCCGATAAGCCCCAATGTTTTTATGAAGATGTAGATATAAAGTATTTCTATATATTTATGTATTGCGTTCGTGAATTTGTATTCTTGAGAAAAAAGGAGTACAAATATTTGTACACTGTTTGTGCAACAGGTCAATACAATATATTTGGTGTTTAGAAACTAGCGAAGCTCATGGGGTCAATAACACCCTTTATTGAATAAATAAAATTTTGCGTTTAATTTTTTACAATTCTTATTTTCAATATATGTACCCTCCAAAAACATCAGGAAATAATAACACTTCAATCGTGCCTGCGTCTTTTGTTAATGCCGCATTTACACGATTGGAGAACTGGCAATATAATGGCCAAAACAATAACAGAAGAATGGACAAATTCATTATTTTTGTCATTATACCGGCAGCTTTTCACCAGTCGTGTAAATTCGGTATAACGAAGAAGCATTTAAAATATTTACATACTTCCAAACCGAAAAATTCTGTACGTAGGTAAAAATACTTAAACATTTTTTTTTTGTAATTAAATTGGTAAATATATATGCAAGAAACTTTCAATCCAAACAAAAACATGACATGTATTTGAAAATCTTCATTTACAATACAAACAATAGGTCTGATCCTTTACTTTGGGTTTCTGTGATTTTTAGTCCAAACTTGTGTCAAAATATTTTTTTTATATGAACTTTGACACAAGTTTGGACTGAAATGCGCAGAAATGCACAGAAAATCACAGAAATTCAAAGTAAAGGAACATACCTATAATTAACAAAGAAAAAAAAACTGTTCATGTTTTAAATAATCTTGGCTACGTCTCTGCGCTGCTTTTTTCTCAAACGAGTATTGGTGTTGTTGTTTCTCGTTGTAGAGGTAGTTTGTTTACATTTTTCATCTTAAATTTAAAGCATTTGAGGCGTCAGTTTTGATTTATTTTTTGCTAGCTTTGTAAACTAACATGTTTTGTTATTCTATTGCAATCATAAAAGTTGTATCCGTTTATATAAAAGTTATTAGAATAAGTAACATGAATATGACTCTCTTTTGCTTTTCTCTTATGGGAAATACATTGAACGTCAAATTGGAAAAAATTTTATCCCCCAGATAGGGTTCATGTGCTGAAATCCAGGTGGTGTGGAAAGCAACTTACCAGGTGTCAATAGATTGGGTATACAATGTCTCAGATTCCATGATATGTGATCCGAGGAGCTTCTCAAGGGATGAGTCAAAACCAATTTTGGCTAACACGATTATCCTCGAAGTTGCATTCATATTTTTTTTTCGATACACTGTTTCTCGCAAAGGCCCCAGTTGTGGACTGCAAAACTTTAATTTTTTTAATAGTCCTTAATGGAGCTTTCGACGCCTATACTTCTTTTTTTGCTATCGTTCACACCCAAAATCTGCTGTGGGGCTCTTAGTCTAAGACATTTTATGGATATTATTTTCTGCTTGATTAATTTACTGAAATTTCTTATCATTCTATTGTAGGTAATGATATGAATAGGTAACTAACGTACATACAAGACATAAAAGATGGAGAGATACTTTTTGGTTTTGAATTAAATTTTAAATTTGAAAAAAAAAGTATCCTCTGACCATAGTTCTCCTACTGAGTGAGATGCATGTGGTGTTGAGTTACTCGCGCTGACTGCTAGGTGCCGTGTTATGGATGTTAATTAAAGGCTGAACACAGCCAATTTGGTGCATGAATCCACTGCTAGAACTGCATAAAAAATGTAGCAAATGCAAGAACCATTATTCATTTGACAGTTTGTTGACATTTTTATTTTTGACAGAACGCAGCTTCACATTTTAAAAATAAAAAATGGAAAATGATTCCAGCTCGGTTTCAAATAGTTTACTTCATCCAAAAATTGCTGAATTGTACAAAATAAAAATAGCCCAGCAAACTTATAACGATGAATCATATTACACACAAAAAGACGGAACTTATAACTGGCAGAATATAACAAAGTTGCTGTTTGTTGATGCTAAAATTTTAAAAGATGGTAAGCTAAAAAACTTAATTTGAACACTACTTGCCTCTTCATCATAATGTGGACTCTTTCAGAACCAATTTATCCGAAAACATACAAGGAGTACTTGCCATACGTTCAACTTCTCCAAACAGTTCTGAGAGAAGGTGAATCAGTTTTGGCCCAAGTAACTGACAACAGTTCCTGGCTAAACAATCTACAATGGCTTGGCCAACTATCGCAGATTTCTTTCATTTTAAATGAATATCGAAATTCTTCATCTTCTGTGAGTTCTGTGGTGGAAAACATATTGTTTCTGACATCAGCTCTGGAAAATGCTCTAGCCAATGTCTACCAGACAATTGCCAACAAATCTCCTCCGCATCTCTTGAAAGATCTTCTAGACACTAAAGAACTGAAAGATGCTCTTGGAGCATGCCCGGTAAGTAAAAATTTGCCAGTGCCATTCACTTAATTTGTTGACTTTCCCTAGATTTTCTTTCTAAAAATATTAATGGGATCACCAGAATCGATAAATCTGAGGAACACAGTCTGGCATGGCTTCCCGTTGCCTCATGAGATTCCTACTTGCTTTGTTTCGACACTTTTCATCGCCAGTGTAAGTCTTTCGAAACTTGTAGAGCACATAAGAATTACTCCCAGGCCACAAGTTAAAGATTTTGGCAGATTTTTGTCCAAAATCCGAGCAACACCAATTGAGTTTACTCAAGTCGATAAGATCTCACAAGTGATGGCAGCAATAGAGAGCTCCCAATGGACTGGGTACTGGAAAATCTACTGGAAACAAATTTATCTTCACTATGAACAACACAATTATTGGCGCTGTGTCATATTGATCCTTCCTCAGATTGAACTAGTCCTCCGTAAAATGTACGGTGAAGTCAACAATTTTGACATCACCGCTAAACTCAACGAGTACTACATAACAATGAAAAATATTTTCGAAGCCACGGATAACAATCGACTCCTCGATTGCGGCTTGTCCACTGGAACTCTGCATTTTCTCTATGACATCTTTATTTCTCCCTTCGGCATGCGAATACGAGACAAAGTCAGCCACGGAGAAGTTGACTTGGATTGTTTGAATAGAGAACTGTGTTCCATACTGCTGTATGCTGGCTTGAACCTTTTGAATAGAAATGAATTTCCGTTGGAAGGCTATGAAAGTAGATTCCATTTGAATTCTCTGGCTTATGAAGCAGTAACTGCATCAAAACAATTTTTATTGGAATTGACGACCATGACCACTCCGAAAAGTTTTGGATTAGAATTTAAATGGAATCATGATGTCCTGTTGTCTCTTCAACAACTTACCATCACAGAACCTGTGGAAATATTTCATCACCCACAAAAGGAACCAGAAATAATGGCGATTCTAATGAAGATTGCACAGCTCATTGTTCAGGTTTGTGAAAACTATCAAATGTCCTTTAAGGAACGTTTTAAAATGTTCCTTAGTCATGAACTACGTTCTAGGGCGAGAAAGACTTTAGAAAAAATGGTGGAAACAATGAGTGCTATCGGAGAAACTCTAGCAGCCATTGTTGAGTATTTATTCAGGATAGTTGCCAACAAGAAATACTTCGAAAATGAATTTGATGATTGTCAAAGGTTTGTCAATTTATTTTGATCAAATATTTGATCTGGTTTTTTTTCTTTTCTAGATTTTGTAAACAGACTTTAACTATTGTCGAGAATTTGATGCGATATTCGGATAAAGAAAGTAACGAATGGTTAAACGCTCTAAATTGCTGCAAAAGATTTATGGCAGTCAGTTTAAATTTCAACTCTAAATCAAATAAGGCCGAAGAAGCATTCGTTAACAACATTTAAGGTGCAGTTTTTCATTAAGAGATCATTCAATTTTCGGAGTTAAACTCAAAAACCATTTAAAGGAGAATGGCTAAAAGTGTATGGGGATTGGGCTAAATTTCTACCACGAACGAAATCAGTGCAGTGGAATAGTCCGATTAATATGTAGTTATTTTTACTATGGCACAGTCTTTTTTTTAGTTTTTTGACTAACTACTGACTCCCATTGTTTTTTATTTACTGCCATGGTAAAAATGACTCCTTATAAAGCGGACCTAGCAACTACGTAGGTCTCGTTCGTGGTGGATATTTTGACTAATTTTCCCATTCTTCTTAGACTAGTTAACTGGAGTTCGACTTAAAAATCGCAAGATAAAGCTGAGTTTAAGAACTCCACTACTTCATCGATTACCGAGCTTTTTTAAAAAGAGTAACTGATAGAGGGTGGAAGTATTATAGGTAACTTAAACAGAATATGTAAATACATATGTACTTAAAAAAGAAAGTATCTTTATTTTAACAACCGTATCTATTTTTTTAAATTACTCGTAATTAAAATCACCTTGGTTATAATAATTATATTTTTATAATAATACTTTAAGGTTAAAGAAAGTTTTTATTAAGGAAGTACATTTTTAGAAAGCCGCTCTAACGATTTTTTAATGTTTTAACTTATGCATGCATTACGGGAAAGTCAAAATTATCAAAAACAGTTAATGCAGATGGTTCAAATAAAATCATATTGAACGATAGACTGTACTAATTCAAGTACTATATGTATGTCTGCATGAATGCTTTCATTTGCTCTCTTAACGGGTGCAATACTTCAGTGTACACCATTCATTGGAATTTGTCCACACAGTATACAGTGAATATGAGTACCCACTCCTTAAAAAGCAGTTAGTCTTAGTGTACTCTATTCGATCACCTAATTTCAAAATGAGTACACTGTTTTCTTTTTCTCGCACTCTGTGTCGCTTGATTTGAGCCAATAGTGGACAATGTTTACTGAGGAAAATACACTGAGTACACTGAATAAATCGACTTCAAAGTCTACTTGGTTTCTAACTTTGTTGAGAGAAAAAGAAGTTGAGTAAAAAGAAAATACAAAAAAAAGAAACTACTGAGGTAAATCTCTCAACAGCCATTTCTCACCAATCTGCCATTTAAGAAGTTTGACATTGGCTTGAACCAATGTACTCAGTGTTCATAGTGTAGTATACACTTTTTTATGAATGCCCATATTGTAAATACTCGTTCTTCGTGAGTTCACTGCAGTGTTTGTTTTGAGATGGGTGCAAGACTCATTCAGTAATCAAATATTAAAGTATTCATTCATTTGAGTGTGCTTGAAATAAAATGAGTGTCTTGGAATTGGTTTCAAGACATTCAATGCAGACCTCTAGTATGTATGTAGATACAATTTCATCAAAGTAGTAGGACCCATTTTCGAGAACATTTTTTTCCATAACGGTTTTATTTTTAACTTGTGGGTGGTATTGTTTTTGAATTAAAAAAATATATATAATCTTCTATATAATGCTGAATACCAAGCTTAAATAAAATCGACTGAATTCTGATTTTTTTTAAATCGACAAGATATTTAGACTAAGAGCCCACAGCAGATTTTGGGTGTGATCGATAGCAAAAGAAGAAGTATAGGCGTCGAAAGCTTCATTAAAGGCTATTGAAAAAATCAAGGTCTTGCAGTCCACAACTGGGGCCTTTGCGAGAAACAGTGCATCGAAAAAAAAATATGAATGCAACTTCGAGAATAATCGTGTTAGCCGAAATTGGTTTTCACCCCTCCCTAGATAAGCTCCGCGGATCCCATATCACGGAATCAGAGATCATTTGAGTGTTTAATTCGCCCTGCCAGACTGTTTAAAAAAAAACCGTTTTTCACTTAGAATTTTGAATTTTTTAAATGGTCCGGTAAATCGAACTATACACTCAAAAGGTCTCAGATTCCGTGATATGTGATCCGAGGAGCTTATCTAGGGAGGAGTGAAAACCAATTTCGGCTTAATCGATTATCCTCAAAGTTGCATTCATATTTTTTTTCGATGCACTGTTTCTCGCAAAGGCCCCAGTTGTAGACTGCAAGACCTTGATTTTTTCAATAGCCTTTAATGAAGCTTTCGACGCCTATACTTCTTTTTTTGCTATCGATCACACCCAAAATCTGCTGTGGGCTCTCGGTCTAATTTGTTTAGAAACTTTTTTTTATAATAATTCTATTTGACCATTCTCGAAGCTTAAGCACAGAAAGAAAACAAATTGAATTCATCCAGCTTTTTAAAAGCTACCCGCAACCCGGAAGTCGCGAACGCCTTGAAAAGTCACTGTCAAAGTTTCATTCGTCAACAGTTCTAGTCTTAAATTCGATCGGCTAGGTAATTGTCGAAAAAAATGTATTAAAAAAACATTTGCCATTCACCCATTGGAAAGAAGGCAACCATTTATTTTGTTTTCTATCTTATCAAGCCTTATTCTTTAACTCAATGACCAATATATGGACGAAAGAAAACAAGCACCGGAAGTGGCCCATTTTAGAGTGGTCATCCACATCCACCCAAATTTCGTCACGCAACTCATATGGTTTGATTTTCTTTTGAGTAGGTATATCGATTAAGTGGTATTCGAACCTTAAACCTAATGATATAAGTCTACATATTATCCATTTTTGTGTTCTTTTAAATTTAAAGAAATTAATTAATTAATAAAGTGTAACAGTTGCAGTTGAAGTAGAAGAAAAAGCCGGAATCATTTAATCATTTTAGTTAAAGCTTCCCATTCCATCTTTTTATTTCTCGTAAAATGGTTAGTAAAATGATAGAATTATAGGTATTGCTTAGATACATTATTTTTAGTTCTTTTACATATTATTTTATAATATTTGTAGGGGAATTGTAGTTACACTGATTCAAAAATCTATTCCTTTGATTTTAGTACGTAGGTTACTGAAAAATCTATCTTTGCCATGGAGGCATGAGCCGTTATTTTTTAACACAATAAATACTTAGATTCTAAATATTATGATACTATTGCTGTAAGTTATTTTTCTAGTTGATGACCTCAAATTAAAATTGGTAATTCCTAAATTACTCAAAAATTTGTCTCTTAAAATTGTTAACTTGACTTGTCATTAATTGTCATGATCTACATTCATTTTCTGAATTGTAGGTATCATTTTAATGGGCTTTCACTTTTAGACCTCTAATTGTCCGCTGAGATATCATCAAATCAAGTCCAATATTTTACAAAATAAAACCCGGTTAACTTTTCATTTAAAAACAAAAATTGTGCTAAGGTCTCGCTGCGTCGCTGCATGAAAATACCTAAAAGGCCAAAGCCAAACCTAAACGATGCCTATTACAACAAATAGTTGCTGTGATCTATAGATGCAATGCAATGTTTTGCAAAACTTAACATGGCATTAAATCACTGTGAATAAAATCAACACTCCCAGAACAAAACAACAAACTTCAGTTCCAATTCCTAAGCCTCTACTCTCCTCTTACTTCATCATAAATGTACTTATGAACATAGTTCTATATGCGGAACTGCGTCAAATCATTTTGCACTTTCCAACATTTCTATTGTTATCCGAGGTAGGTATTCTTAGATGATCTATTGAAACCAGAATAGAAAAAAAAAATTCCAACTCGACCGGATCTACGCTACGTAACCCTTTTTGCGGTTGTCAACCTTAGTGGTGGCGGCAACGGTGGCTTGACTCCACCCGTGTTCTTTGATGAATAGACATTCAAAGGTACACCATCACTTTGAATCCATCAGCATTTTATGGGAGTTCCATGACACAGAATCAGAGCATTTTTGCTGGTGATAATGGTAAGCGCATCCCAGCTTTGGTAACCTCATGTTCATAAATTTTAATCGGTCTTAATTACGAAAGAATGGGTGATAGGAAGCCCGGGGTTGGGTTGGGGTGAACATATCATGTAGGTACATTATTTGAAAATCCACTAGCAGTAACAATCTAGTCTGAGCCATATAGATTCTAGATTCGGATTGCCATCAGATTCTGCTGCGAATTGAGTAAAATAATAGAGTAGCCAAGTTTTTGTTGATTCCCACCAGACAGGCCTCATAAATATCATCGGAGCAATGTTTGACATGGTTCTGTTGTTACATGAAGATAAATTCTGGGATGTATCACTATCCGCAGCCCTCCAAAAGGTTGTAAGTTGGTGGTGGGTGCTATTGATCGGTTGAGTGGGTTTAAGTAGCAACTTCTGTCTTGTTGCATTACACTGTGAGAGAGTATTTTTTATTCCAATATCGGACCGTAACGATAGTTTGTGGAGGTTCAGTTCAAGTCGGCATTTCAACGAAGTTGGTAGTTCTAGTAAGCCAGTAAGCTCCAGAGATTCTAAAAATTGGATTTTCTTTTAACGGGGATTTTAATACAAAAAAATTAACTTGCTTTTGGATATATTTTCAATTGGTGAGTATTTAAAAAAAAAAAAATCAAAAACCAAGGGTAATTGAGAAAAACGTGTCATAAAATCTTTTATCCGGAATAGCGTTACGAAGTTTTAAACCAAAAAAAAAAACAGTTTAAAAATGTCCTTTACGAATCGATCCTGTGGCAACTTTCAAGGAATTTGTTTGAATTTTTGAACTACTGTCGGTCTGTCAGTTGCTATTTATAAATAAATAGCTAATTATTCTCTTAATAAATTAACTTTTTCTGACTTTTCAATAAAAACCCATCGAATAGGTAGTAGACTAAGAGCCCACAGCAGATTTTGGGTGTGAACGATAGCAAAAAAAGAAGTATTGGCGTCGAAAGCTTCATTAAAGGCTATTAAAAAAAATCAAAGTCTTGCAGTCCACAACTGGGGCCTTTGCGAGTAACAGTGCATCGAAAAAAAAAATATGAATGCTACTTCGAGGATAATCGTGTTAGCCGAAATTGGTTTTCACCCCTCCCTAGATTAGCTCCGCGGATCCCATATCACGGTATCTGGGATCATTTGAGTGTTAAATTCGCCCTGGCAGACTGTTTAAAAAAACCGTTCGTCACTTTGAACTTTGAATTATTTAAACGGTCTGGTAGACCCAACTATACACTCAAATGGTCTCAGATTCCGTGATATGTGATCCGAGGAGCTTATCTAGGGAGGACTGAAAACCAATTTCGGCTAACACGATTATCCCCGAAGTTGCATTCATATTTTTTTTTTCGATGCACTGTTACTAGCAAGGGCCCCAGTTGTGGACTGCAAGACTTTGATTTTTTTTAATAGCCTTTAATGAAGCTTTCGACGCCTATACTTCTTTTTTTGCTATCGTTCACACCCAAAATCTGCTGTGGGCTCTCGGTCTATAAAGCACATGTGTGTAAAATGAAATTAGTTGCCAAGATTGTAGTACCTACTGTAGGATTTTGCAAATGGCAACAGGCTTCTCGAATTTCGAAAGAAGGCACTATACATTTCATTTCTTTTATTTCTTAGAAAATGTTCACAAGAAACAAGATATAAATAATTCTCAGCCAACTAATACTTTTATGTTTCTCGGCAATTTTAGGTATTAAATAAATATTTTTTCCACTTTTTAGAACTTAATTAGGTAGGAGATCATGTGCTCGATAAATGGCAAGTTCTATTCCGAAAAAAATTACAGGTGTATATATTTTTTAAAAACTGGGGGTATACACCAAATGTCACTACCGTGGCATGTCCCAACCGTGAGGTTACCAGCTATTTCGTTAGAACTCGACATTAATTAAAAAATGAAAAATGGTTTCAGTTATATTTACGTCAACTATATAACTGCAGCTTTAAAATTCCATATTTTTATAAGTTATAACTCGTTTACATAATTTGCAGTTTGAGTTCAAAATCTATCCCAGAGTTTTGAAGAAAATAAAATCAAATAATTTGCTTTTATTTTCGTGTTCGTACAGCTGTGTTATAAGGTGGATTGTAATATCCATGCTTCGATTTTTATCAGCATACGTCGCCGTATATTTACATGATAAACAATCAACTCTCTCCAAATTGGTTTGTATGATATCGAGCATCAAAAACTTGAGATTAGTTTGGCGCGAAAAAATTGTCACTACCGTGGTATGCGTTATTTCGAACACCATATACTTTAATTCATGGATCGACAAATGTTTGAATAGGAATTTGATAAACTTATCTTAAATCTTTTCCGAAAATATTTTGACTACAACAGTTTTTTTGCAAATTGGATTTAAGTTTGAAAATGTCACCACCGCTCCGTGGCATTTCATCATTTTTACATGTAAAATCTGGTGTAAAAAAAATTACACTTGTAGTGCGACCACTTCCAGCATTAACTTAAGTTATCATAACAATCATTATGGCGTCAAAAAAGTTTGAGAAATCTAACATTTTTTTGTAAAATTTGTACTCACAAAAGTATCAGTTTGCTGAGAATCGCCCATATGTACTTTATCTTATATTATACAGTACCTATTTTTTGGAGAAGCAAAGACAAGGAATATGTAGACAAGAAATGGAATGGAATGCATCAACCTAAAAAGAAATCACAAATCTCCTAGTTTTAGTTGTACAAATAGGTTAAAGAAAAATCAATTTACTACCGAATTCATGGCAATCTTACCCAATCGTAATTTTAAGCTCCACAACTTAAAAAAATTCAATACATTTTACTTATATTAAAGATTACCTTTGAGTGGGAAACTGTGTTTCAAAAAATGGTTATTAATTGTACATCCCAAATGTACCATTTTTGTATTTTCTTCTTCAAAACAGTATGATTGATTTCAATACTATAGGTAGGTTATCAGAAGCTTCTAAAAAATATTAATAGTATGGTACATATGTCAATGTTTCATTTTTTTTTTTTTTTTTGAAAATCGAAAAACGTCATAATCAATTTTTTTTAACTTGGTATCTTAAGACTCTTAAAACCTTTTAGAATATTTTAAGAAAACATTTTACTTTTATGAAAAATTACGGCACCTTCGATTTTGGTAAAACTTTTTCTATGATCCTAATACCAAAAACTTTACAAATTTTCACTTAGCAACTATTAATAGTTGCTCCATCTCATAGAACGGTTTTTATTTCGAATTTTTTTATTAATCGATTTAGATAAATGTTTATATAGAAATTTCAAATAAAAATAAATAATATTGAGTTTTCAAAAAAAGTTTCAATTTTTGTTTTTGAATTCGGTATTTAAAAACGGGTTGACAATAATTTTTTGAAATTCTATTTTTATATGCACATAAATAAATATGTACATAGGTATTACAAACTTGCATATCAAAATTTGCCCTTAATTTTTTTAAGGACGTGTGATCCAGGTGTGCTATTTATTTTTATACAAATTGTTAGAGTAGTTTTTGAAGAAATAATTAAGCTTTTCCTTTAGGTTGTTTGACAAGAACTGTTATTTTTGGAGCTAATTAAAAAAATAAACATTCCCTTCAAAAAACACCAAATTCAAAATTGAGAAAATCATATTTTGCTGGCCGAGGCTAGGCTGTAGGTCAAGTAACAGACAGAAAGAGAGAATTGTATGGCACCAACTTTTTTCGTATTTTTTATCGTGCTCTCTATCATCGTAATGACATTTTTGATTATTATCTCGAATCTTTTTTTGCACGAGTCCCGAACTTGCTATATATTATGTATATTGTACGTTACGTACATATGTATTTACCTATATCGTTAACAAACAAAAAAAAAACTGGTTATTGCTCTTCTGTTTGCAGCTATTTGCCGGTTTTTAGTTTTGAAAAATAGTACGCATACGCCATAGTATACCGTTTTAATAAAATCCGTAAATCCGTTCAACTGCACGAAAAATGGCAGTTGTTTGCTATTGTACGGTGGCGTTCGAACATTTTGTTTGAGTGCTTTCGTTTTTAACACGCTTTTATTAGTTTCGGCTGTATGTATGTATGTATGTATGTAACGGAATCTTTGGACGTGATTTTGATCCACTTCTGAGGGTCAGATTTGATTCAAACTTTGCACATTCGTTGAAGCCCGATGACAATACAATAATTCGATCAAAATATCTGATTATCCTGATTAGCAGGGCCCGGATTTCCATGCAAATGCATATATTTTTTAGACAACCTTAGAAGGAAATGAATGAGATAGTTTTCCGAATTGAGAAATTTGCTTTAAAATGGCATTCAATCGTTAGTGCATATTTTTGCATATTTTGGTATAAAAGCATATTTTGACGTATTGACCATATTTTTAACAATAAATGCATATTTTTGAAAACTTCAGAACAAAATTCATGATTCATGCTAACAAAACCTACTTACGAAACTAGTCTACATAATTATGTCAAGATTGTTTTTTTTGTTAAACCTACCTGAATTCTATGTTATTTTTTGTTAATTTTATTTACTTATTGAGGTGAAAAATGTTTGTGAATTAAATACTGATTTTTTTATTTTATTTAAATGTGTTTTCATTTACTTTTTGAGTATTTTTGCAGCATATTTTGCATTTTTAAAGGCATATTTTGGATTTTTTTTAGGGCATATTTAGACATTTTAAGTGCATATTATAGGCGCATATTTTGTGTTTTTTAGAGCATTAAAATCCGGGCCCTGCTGATTAGGTTCGCCAGGATTCATAAATTTCTTTCGGGATCCTTTGTTGCCTTATAACAAATCGAACTAAAAAAATGAAAAATAAATTATAGTTTAAAAAAACTAAAAACACACTTTTTGCGTTAATCAAACTAAAAAGTAAAAAATAATTCTTAGCATGAGAATAAAATTACCGACGAGAAAATTAATGTCACTGTTCTAAAAGCGTGGAGTGCCTTGTATGACATATTTAAACTAACTGCATATCGAGCAGGTAATTATATAGGTGACTGATAATTCCGGTACGTGTCTCGCATAGCTTAACTGGTATGGTAGAGCTCTTGGCGCGTAACAAATAGATCTGGGTTCAATTCCCAGTCCGGGCCTTCCAAGTTGTTTTTCCGGTAAGCGAAAATTTCGCACTGAGTAGGCCCTCCCTTTCCTTTATCCTTTCTTTCCCCATTTTCCTAATTAGCTCAAAATCGAAATTTAGAGCTTGGTATCAATCATCATAATTTGCACTCCACGCTTTTAGAACAGTGACATTAATTTTCTCGTCGGTAATTTTATTCTCATGCTAAGAATTATTTTTTACTTTTTAGTTTGATTAACTCTAAAAGCGTGTTTTTAGTTTTTTAAACTATAACTTTTTTTATTTCTTTTTGACGCTCGGATTGATGGAGACATTGGTGGAGAAAAAAAAGTAATATGAAGGGGGTGACATAAAAATATGAAAAAATAGGACATTTTTTTCCAAATTAATCGAAAAAGTTTTAAGGACCTGATCGTATGCTATTCCAAGAAAAAATGCATTTTTTTATTTGGGAAAAATGGTTTATTTTTATTGGGATTTTTGATGTCTAAACATCTTAGCGCTCGGTATGGGTAAAATTGAAAATCGGCTGTAACGGATATGGGCTCACGGTTCCGTTTGGAACCATTTTGTTTGTTGTAGGTAAGTAGAACTCTGTAAACTCGAATAGGTAAGGTAGTTTTCATTTTATACTTAATGGTTTTGGTATTTGCTAAGTGGAGTGAATTCCTTACACCCCGACTCCACAGCAGATAATTTCTCTCAGAATGTTCGTCTTGACATTAAATATATAATGGAGTCACTCCGTTTCATATCTTGATTGGATGTCAAGATACAATCATATCTTGACAGAGATATTTGACATACATTTTGCCCGGTGAAGATTTTGTTGCTTTTTTTTCTAGAAATTTAATTTTTTATTTCATTATTTTGTATCCATATGCTGCTTTTGATGTTAATCTCTGCAATCGCGGGTGGCAATTTTGGTTTGTGATATTAAGTGTTATTTGCATTTCTTGATTTGAAATGTCATAACATGATTTGCCAAGTGGCGCATTCTTTTCTGTTTCTCTAGTTGGCTGTGGTTAATGTGTCAAAAAGAAGTGTTGTTATGTCATATTTAAAAAAATTACTTTGAGTTACTTTTCATTTAGGAACGACAAAAGTTAAAAATATGGCTGATCTGTCAAACAAATTGGGTGAAAAAAAGTTGAAATAAATTTGGAATTAAAATTCAAGAAGAAATTGTGATTTCATTATTGAAAAGAACTTTTATCAGCACTTCAAAAATGCATACATTTTTCAAATTAAATTTCATTTAACTTTATTCTAGCACAAAATTGAATATTTAAGCAAAAATATTTCCATTTTTTTTTATCATTCATTACTTGCACAAATTTCTTTACTACAAATCGATCAAATCAGATAAAAAAATGTCGCAGAACCTGGACAAAATTTCCAAACTCACCCGATACCTTACCTTCAGGTGAAAACGAATGTTTACACATCTTCCGCGCGAGTCCCGGTACTCATACATTTTTTTGTAGCCTTTTTTTTTTGTAACTTCCATTACTCGTATAGAGGTACTGCGTCCTATGTCTGCTTTTACTATTTTTGAATAACAAAAACTATATATGGGTGATTTTCTGCCAACTGTGATTCTTTTTTTAGAAAATTTTCAAAAATTTAAACTTCATGGAAACAATTTTGTTTTTGTTTTTGTGGCTTTATTAAGTCAGAGTATCAAATCAGTAAAAGCATTTTGCTACAACTTTTAAAGAACGAAAATACAGTGAAATTTACTATAACTGGAATAGAAGATAATGAAACTCTTTTTCTTTTTTTTTATTTGTTCTCCCTCTTTTTGACCATATTTTTGTTGAGATTGTTGATTGTCTAATATATTTTGACCTCTTGAAATTTCTACTTCCCCTTTTTTCTTTAAAAAACTATCTCTTTTTTGTTTTTGAAATCTGTTCTTTTGAATGGCAACCGTTTTCATTGTGCTGGGTTATTACTTTTAGTTTTTATTGCACGGAATGAGTTTTGTTTGGCTCGTCTGAGGTATTGCCACTGTTCGTATAAAGAAAATTGGTAGAAAAAATATTATTTCAAGAAATTATTTAATTATTTTTAATGAAAGTTCAATGAGTATTTAAGGCCACGGTACTGACATCCACGCGGTATGACATTTTCACAGTTTATGTAACCTCACTTCTTTATGCTTTTGAGAAAAATAATTTCTTGGATAATTTTAACTTATGCCGTTAACAGGAATAAGAAATTCTGATAACCAACCAAAAACATGTTAAAACATGCTTTAAAAATACTACCACGGTACTGAAAATTAAATTTTTGACATTCTTTAATCGCATGAAAACATATTACTCTTAAAGTACAACGACGTACAAAAAATCAAATGCCTGCTGTTAACTATACATAAAAAGTGTCTCTTTAAGAAAGCCACAATACAAACGTGTTAAAACCAAAACAAAATGGCGGTTGAGCGGGAAATATTTTGAATTCAAAAATAAAACTAAAACCTCGGACAAAATTCATTCATGATTAATTTATTCAGCAATAAGTATGTTGTCTTTTTTGCAAAATTTTGTCAAGTAAGTATTGCACTAAAACTTTTCTAAACATAGCATTTTTATTCAATGAAGTATTTAATTAGAAAATAGTAGATTTAATACGAAAAACAAGTTACGGACATGCCATGGTACTGACATTTTGACTACACTTTTGCAAGCCATCTTGAATAAGTAGCAAATTTAGTCATGATATTGAATGTAGATTGTGGTAAATAGCCGTTCGCCCAATTCAAACCAGAAATAAATACAAACATTTTACATTAAATATCAAAAAAAAAACACTGGACACAAAGAATCACAGTTGGCACGCAATCACCCATATAGTCTAACATATCAAAGAGACAAACGTACTGCTATCACGTTTTAGAGGTCGAGTTTTTTTTACTTTTGTGACTCCGGTACTCCCAGAGGGCCAGAGGTACTATTACTTTGGATTCGGAATGCCCATTCCATGCTCAGGAAGTCTAATAAAGTGGATCCACTTAATTTGAATCGTAATGAAATACCGTGTTTAAAATTAACGCAAGATTTAAATTTGCCGCCATTTTGTTTAGTGTTGGTTGAAATATTGTTCGACAATAAAAACACGTTGTTACTCTCATGAATTGCTCCATTTTTACTTATCCTAAACTGTCGGCTAAACTGTTTTCTTTTTGGGTTGCAAAACTTCAGAACAACAATGGCGAAAAATTCAAAATCTTGCGTTAATTTTGGGACAACCATATTTAGTATTTCGGTATTTAAAGCAAATAAAGACTTTTTACTAGCACTATAGCATAGAAAAAGCTATATGAAGTCTATTTCTTATTTAATTTTATTTTTGTTAACTATATTTTTATTGTCTCTAACAGTAGTCTACCATCTGATAAGACCTTCGAAACATCCTCGAACATGCTATTCCGAAAGCTTCTCATCATCTTATGGATGATGGGACACCAAACATTGGCCTTATATGTCCCTCAAGATGTTGAAATTCTCGATGGATATGACTTTGAAGAGTCTCCCGAATATTACCAATCAGATAGTGCCTACTACGAAGCCAGAAGTCTAGCTGCTGGTAATCCTGGTCAATCAAAATCAATACGCAATCGTCGTTCAACTGCAGCGTATGATGCAGCAAAAGCGTCTACAATTAAATCAAAAAAGAAAGACATGGAACAAAATGTCGATAGTGACAAAATTGAGGTAATTGGCAAAACCATAAATCCAGGGGGACGTCAGTTGTTACCTAAGGCCGAAAAACAAATCATGGAGCCTAATTACTATCGAAAAGACTCATGGAATGACTACTCGTGGAATATAAAACGTGACGATGATGATTCAATTTCGGATGCAACCAACGATGGCTTTAGAAGACGACAACCACGAGTTAACTTTGTAACTCAGGCCAAAAAAGTTGACGTCGATCCTAAGGATCGGACTATTGTAAAGGTGGCTCCACCACAATTGAAGCCACATTACGATGATTACGAGCCATACAAATATGACATGTATCCATCTAGATCATATGATCAATACTTGCGACGCTATGATAGGTATAATTTATATTTAAGAATTTCTTCAATCTTTTCAAACTTATATTCAGATGCCTATTTTTTCAGGTACGATGAGCAATACGATCGAGATCCATATAACTACGATGAGCATTATTTATTCCGTCGTCATTATGATCCTTATGACAGTTACAGTCCGCGTGTTCCTAGCTTCCCAGAGGCCTATTATAACTATCCCGATAGAAGATTTGATGTTCCAGAGCCACGTGATTACGGGTCGCTTTACAATAATGAAATATACGACCGCCCAAGATATGATAATCGAAATCGTCGTATTGTCTACTATGCTCATTTACCTGAAATCGTTCGAACTCCTCCCGGTGTTGATTACAGCAATCACTACAATGGAGGGCATTATGATAGTAGGAGAAATACAGAAGTTACTGCACCAATAGCTTATAAGGTTGCAAAAGAGTCTGAAACACAAGACTCTTATGGTTTCGTGAAGCGGGAAAAGAAGGATCACAGAAACTCGGCAACAGTTTCGCCAAGTAAATCTCCCATACGAGAGTAAAATAGAATACATAGTGCAATGATTTCTCAATGATGATTTTATTTTTAAAGCTTATATTTATAGAAAAGAAATTAAGCTCATTGTGCGTGGGCTTATAGTGAAAAACAGCTTATCCCATTTTTCATTTCTTAAAAAAAGGTAATATTTGATTGAATTCAAAGTAATAGAAAGCTATTCTCATTCATTTATACACTCTTCATTACTGAATTCATTAAAAATTGAAAAAATCTGCTTATTTTTGCATTTTTGGCAATATTTAAAATAAAAATGGAATTAGACGGTTTTCACTCTAAGCTGACATTTTATATTTTTATAATTTGATTTAGTGACTCTACAATAATTTTCTTAAAGCCAATTTGTTTAAGTGATTAAAAATTTATAAAAGTAAAGTACATAAGTTATACGTATGTATGTAGGTAACAACATATTTCGAGGAACTTTATTTACTTTTAATAAAAAGTGTACTTTTTTGATAATTAAACTGAAACTAAGTTAATGTGTGTTTCTTTCAAAATCTCATCAAGATATTTGTATTTTTTTCCAATCACAAAAGACTAAAATACAGAAAATAATTAAAAATGTTTGTATGTACCTACTCTCTTGATCCTTGATCTTGATGAATAGTCTAACATTTTCACCAATCTTCATCAACGCTCCAGTGTTAAGAAGGTTTGCATGGAAGAAGTTTAAAAAAAAATCAATTTCATTGAAAAACACCCTTTCACTACAAATATTTTTGTAGACTCTTTTGATTCTTATTACTTATGTATGACAAATTAAATAAATGTGGACCAAGTTACATCACTAATCACTATATTGTTGGAATTTTGTAATATTTTACTTTTTTCACTAAAAATTCAGTCATCATTTTTGAAAAAGACTATAACTTTCTTTAAGATGATTCTACCGGGTTCATTTTGATTTAATGTGATTGATGTGTCATATCGCCGCCCTAGTATTGAAGTGCCGTAGGTATATGCTAAATTGCATATTTTGAACTGGGTATGTAGTTCTATGTTTTTGGGGGTGCTCTTTTCAAATCTGTTATCCGTATTTTCCTATCTCTTTTCGTTGCTAAGATATTCAGAATGGTTTTGACGTACATATATCCATCAAAATCATCAAGTTCAGGTATTGTTTTGATGTAATCGCCAAAAATTGGCTATTGCTATACATTTTACGCAAATTTTTGTTAAAGAATTGTTTTGACGGATGTACATATATGATCTATTATCCTGCAAAGTACGTCATAAAACTTCAAATGTATATTCAGTATTGTTTTGACTTATGTACATACAAAGGCACGTACACCATTAGCAAGAAAAATATTTCTTTGTACATAGGATTTTACTTTTTTTTTTTTTTTTTCATCCCCTAGTCTGTAGGGGTAATATATATTTTCCCTTTTTTCATACAAGAAAATTCGTGTAAGAACTGCCAAAAAAATTCAGAGCATGTATGTGGGAACAAGGGAAGACAAAAATCTCATATAAGGGGGGTAATATCTCCCCCCGCTTGGCCGAGAGTGTCAATTTAATAAAATATTTGCATAAAATAGAAACAAATTAATTAAAAAACTACGACAATACTTATAGTAATGTTTTGTAGCTTTTTGGAAAGCCAGAAGTCCATTCTTACGGTTTGTTTTTTAATTAAGTTTTTTTGATGAAAAGTTTTGGGATAAATTTTTTCAAACTCAACATTTTGAAGAAAAATTATTATTCTTTTGCCTATGAGGCAGTGTCAAGTTATGACACCAATTGTGGAGCTAATATGCAATCTACCAAGAGATAACAAACATTTCGATCGCTTCGGATCCAGTGTTGGCCAGATCCGTTTTGTCGCCAGACAAGTAGTGATACCTGTCCATCTGCTGTTTGTCATCATCATGGAATCTTGCTTAAGCATAAGTTTACAAGTAGTTGGTATTCCAATATTCACCCTATTAGGTAATATTGGTGTAATAGTTCCCATCCTGGCGAGTTCATCGGCTTTACAGTTTCCTGGAATATCTCTGTGTCCCGGCACCCAGAAAAGGTGAATGTTGAACTGTTCTACCATCTCCATTAGAAATGATCGACAATTTCAGGCAGTTACGGAGTTTGTAGAAACAGAGCCTAGTGATTTAAGAGCAGCTTGAGAAGATACGGATATTTAAAGAAGATATTACGTTTTCTTTGAGCCAAGATAAAACTTCTTTTATCGCCAGGATTTCCGCTTGGAACACGCTACAATGATCAGGGAGACGGAAAGAGAGACTAATGTTTAGTCGTTCTGAGTACACGCCACCACCCACCCCCTCTTCAGTTTTTGAGCCATCCGTGTAGAAATGAATCGCTTCATCTCTCAATAATTCCTCATTATCCCAAGTGGATCTTGTTGGAATTGTGACTGGGAAATTTTTGGCAAAAATCGGCTGAGGGATGGTGTAGTCCGAGTGTTTAGGGATTGATTCGAATTTGTTCAGAATGATAGTATGGCCAATAGAGTTATTGGACCATTGAGAGATGGCTCTGAGAAGAATAGCTGTGCTCGCTGCCACTTGTTTAGTGTATATCGAGGGGTGTAATGTTAAGAAGTATGTCTAAGGCAGTGGAAGGTGTCGAACGGAGAGCTCCGCTGACACACATGCAAGCTAATCTCTGCACTTTGCTTAACTTTACACGATAAGTTATTTTATCTAAAGCAGTCCACCATACTGCCACCACATAAGTGAGTATCGGTCTGATGACCGCTATGTATGGCCAGTGGGTGATATGTGGGGACAAGCCCCATTTGGTTCCAATAGCTTTTTTACAGGAAAAAAGTGCCACTGTGGCCTTTCCGACTCCTTCTTGTATATTTGGTTTCCAGCTCAACTTTTTGTCTAAAAATTGATGGAGGGTCTATATTCGGAATTTTATATTTCCCTTGTAAAGAGGACAAGTTCAGTTTTGTGGGGATTTACACCTAGTCCACATTTTTCTGTCCATTTAAGTAGTTTGTTGAGAGCGGTTTGCATTAATTCTATAATGATTTGAAGATGCTTTCCCGATATTGCAAAGGCAACGTCATCAGCATATGCAATTACTTTGAAATCATCCGCTTCTAGATTTACTAATAGTTCATTAATTACGATGTTCCATAAGAGTAGGGATAGGACTCCACCTTGCGGTGTGCCTCTGCTGACAGATCTTCTAACAGAAAAGTCACCTAATGTTGAGCTGATTATTCTACTTCTCAACATGAGGCTGATTAACTCCCTAAGTGAGCTATCAACATTCAAGTTCTTAAGCGCGGCTATGATTGCAGTATTGCTGACGTTGTTGAAAGCACCTTCGATATCTAATGCTGTTTTCCATTGGACGTCCGGAAGCGTCCAGAATCGTCCGGAACGCTTCTGAAACCGTTTCATTGGCACAAAAAATACTCTTCTGACGATTCTGAGGAGAGAAAATTGATTCTTGATTTGAATTCAGAAGACACTCAGAAGCACTAATACATGCAACACGAAACTTCAACAAAAATTCACTCAAACGTCAAAACAAACTGCAGTGCAACTTCATATTTTTTGTTAATCCCATTCGAATTAATTATGCACTCGAAAACACTGCATTCAATAAAATTTAATAAACAAATTAAGAAAAACAAAAAGAAAAATTATTATTTGTAAGTAAGGGGTGGATACACTATTGTTTTTAATTTCACTTTTTGTGTGCCAGCAAAAAGTTTCTATTTAATGATTCACTAATACAGAGACAAAACTTCAAAATTGAGTAGAAGTAACAAGCACTGTTCCATTGGATTCAGAATGAGTGTCTTCTTGAGTGAAACCAATGGAAAACGACATAAGAAAGCAACCAGGGTATACTCCTTATGATGAAAGGAATATTCAATAGTACGTACCAAGTTGTGCAGGGCTGTTTCTACCGATTTCCCTTTGCGGTAAGCGTGTTGTGCCGGAGAAAAGAGATTAGGATCTATGGCACTACGCAGATGGATATCAATCAGTCGTTCTAGAGTTTTAAGAAGGAATGATGATAGGCTGATAGGTCTGAGATCCTTCGGATTTACGTGAGAGCTTTTACCCGCTTTGGGTATGAATACAACTTTAACTTCTCTACATAAGGATGGTACGTATGCTAAGTTCATACACCCTTTCAAAATTATCTCAAGGATAGGGATGATGATGTCTGAAGCAATTTGTAGTTCAGCTGGTATTATACCGCCAGGTCCAGCTGATTTAATAATAACAAGTATTTAATTTAATTACATACGTTTTTCTTATAGAAAATTTATCGTTCTACAAAAAAGGTCTCAGTACTATGAAACTACAAGGTTACTGGACTATATATTTTAGTTTCTGTTTCAAAAACTTTTCTGACCAGTTTAATCAGGGAATATCTTTGTAATTTCCCACTAGAAAATCTATTTCGAGGTAACTAATTACTGCAAAATAATTATTGTATTAATAGAAGTGAAGAAGCCTAACAATACAGGCATTATTTGAAGAAAAATTGGTCTTCTACAAAAAATATCTAGTCATTTTTCTATAAGAGTGATATTAGTTACTATAATATCATCAATTACTAAAAAAGTGCTAATTTTATGTTCAATCAATGTATGACAATAAAGGACTTTAAAAAATCATAACTCCGTTTCTACTCATCCGATGTTCATGATTAAGATCTTAAAATAAAGCCAACATGACACGCTACACAGTATACAAAAATCATTGAAAAGGGGCAAACGATTTCACACAAGGGGTGAATAAGCCCCCTTCAATTCGATTTGCAGCATTCTAAATTCAAAAGTTGATGAAAAAATTCACAATTTGAATTGATTTTTAGCTCAAATTGAAGTCCATTCAATTATTTTGAAATGGTAGAGCAAAGTTATAATCGAAAACCAGACCTTAAAGGTTAAAATAGCCAATAACTGAAAAAACCACGAAAATTTCTCGGTTTTTTGCGTATTTCACAAAGTTGCGTTCGGTGCTCGAGGTCGAAAACTTGGATTATTGCGAAGGCCAACATCATAAACAACTCATCTAAAAATCAGAACTACCGCACTTGAGGCAGAGCCCTCCCACCCCGAAGAAAAAGGATACTAGACTGAAAACAGTGAAGTTGATCATGTTAATTTCAGTTTTCTCAAAAACTAGAAGTCATTTTAGCATTTGGTTTTCAGCTTTTAACTAAGAATTAATAAGAGCATTGCAAATCAAAATCAAAAATAGTACTTAATACCATTAAATAAAAAAAAATAGATTAACAAAAAAAAAAAATCATATTTTTCTCAAAATTTTGAGTTCGAAAGTAAATTTTTCAAAAACTATCAGCTTAAAAAACTTTATTTAAAAAAAAATTTAAGAATGGATTTCTGGCTTTAAGATGAGGAATGGATTTTCGTCCAGATATTACCATTGTATTTTAATGGTTATTTTTCTATTTGAAGTCAACTTTTCTTAAAATTGCCCCTCCTGCCTAAACGGGGGGATATATACCCCCCATCCAGTACTATTGTTTTCTTCTTTTGGCCCAATCTACACGCTCTATTGCTTTGATGCAGCATATGTCAAAGACCATGTTTTTGTTATTATACTGTTTTATATACTACTTGTTGTTTTAAATTTTTTATTGCTATATTTTGAAAAAATATTTAGTAAGGTTGAAATCGTAGAGCAATTTTTTATTCGGAAGTTAAGGCGTAATGGTTAAAATAGCCAATAAGTGAAAAAAACGCGAAAAATTCGCGGTTTTTTGGATTTTTACCAATGTTACGTTCGGCGCTCTAGGTCGAAAAATCAGATTTAATACTAGGCCAACATCATAAACAACTCAGCAAAAAATCAGAACTACTGGACCTGACGCAAGGTCTAATGTATATAGTTACTGGACTAATATAGTCTAAGAGCCGACAGCAAATTTTGGGAGTGCCGGTATAACCAAAATCGGAGTATGAGGAATTATAGCTACATGTATCGTGATATCAAATACCAAAGTCTGGCAGGTTTTGTTTTCAGCCTTTGGGAGGGGTGGGGGGTTAAAAAGTGCTAGATCCTCTGATTTATTTTTAGGGTTATAGCCTCTTTAATTTATTTTTTAAAAATTGCATATGATTTCCTGTAATTTTTCCTAAGCATAAACACCACAATCTTGATGGTCCGATTAATAGAACTCAAGATATAACCATTTTACGTGAACCTTATTATCCCTTTTTTGGAGATTTTCAACAAAACAAAAAATCAACTAATTAGTCTCCACAAAAACGCTTAAAAAGGTTTGCTTAAAAAGCTAAAATTATGGGTCCTATTTATCAGATCACCAAGATAAAAGTCTTGAAACTTTGGGAAAATGACAGAGCATCATATCCTAATTTTTAAAAGTGAATTGAAGTTCTAATGACCCTACCATATAAATAGAAAACTACGCGGCTTTTAAACCCCCTACCCCCACCAAAGACTGAAAAAAATCCTGCCAGACTTTAATATTCCAGATCTCGATACATGTACCTATAATCCCTCATACTCCGATTTTGGTTATACCTCCACTCCCAAAATTTGCTGTCGGCTCTGGGTCTAATACCTTTCCAAATGTTTTTGGTGTGCTGAACTCGAATAAGAAGTCAGAAATTTTCTATTACGTAACGTTTTTGAGATATTGCCTTTTGAAAATTGGAAAGCAATAAGTTTTTTCGCTGCTTCCAAGGATATGTTAATACGTGAGGATATTTGTTTCAACAATATTTGTACCGCTTCAGAAAGAATTAAATTTCTTCTTTTTAATTCTCTTTGAATATTTCCGATATCTTTTCTCTTCTCCGAGAAATCTTGTCGACCATAGAAATTTAGTTGGCTGTAAATTTCTGATATAATTTGCAAACACATTCACTTCAACAAAAGAAGATATCTAGTTGCTCCAGAAAATTTTACTAGCTCACGTTTTAACATAACATCGGGAACAGCAAAAAAAAAAACTCTTTCAATTTTCCATACGGCAAATCTCACAAACCTGACGTAAAGGGCCCTGGAGACGTTCGAACAGTGTGCGAGTGAGCATGGTTCGAGTACTATGTTCGAGTTGATTTTGCTTGTCTGCGGGCTGGTTCGAGTACCAATTATTTGGTGTCACTAAACAAAAATTTGGTCTCACCAAAATCAAAAGGATTTTGATATTTTTCGATGTTCGAGGGCGGGGCTAATCGTTCGTCGTACCAGATTCGACTGTTTGCGGACCGGTTTCGTATGTTTAGGCTTGTTTCACACATATGCGGTTTCATTAGGTTCGGTCTGTATTCGGTTCGTTTTCGGTTTCGGTTTTTTATTTTCACACATATACGGTCCCTATAGGGTTTTTATTCAAATATCACTTTTTAATTCCAAAAATATCAACATTCTTCAGCACTAGTTGTCAATTCCAAATAAAAACGAACAAAAAAAACCTTATAGAACCGAATATGTGTGAACGCTACGATAAGTTTGTGTGCCCTTGAAACCGAATGAAACCGATTCGTGTCGAGGGGACGTTCGGTGCTATTCGGTTTCTATTAGGTTTTTATTCCTGCCGTTTTCATCGGTTCACACTTATCAGGTCCGACCGAAAACGAACCGAATACAGACCGAACCGAATGAAACCGTATATGTGTGAAACAAGCCTAAAAAAGAAAAATGTCAAACAACCTGAATAAAAATTAAATAAATGTGACAGTGAATATTGTGAATGACATATAAGTCGTAAAAATAATGAAGTTCGAGTAGTTTGATTTCTGCTTTGTTTCAGTGTCTGCGGAGTTTAGTCGAACTATGTTCACTCGCACCAAGTTCGAGCGTCTCCAGGGCCCTTAATAGAAAATTTTCGAAAACAACAAATTTTTTTGAAACAGTCTAGTATACATATGTATATAGGGCCCTGGAGACGCTCGAACTTGGTGCGAGTGAACATAGTTCGACTAAACTCCGCAGACACTGAAACAAAGCAGAAATCAAACTACTCGAAATTCATTACTTTTACGACTTATATGTCATTCGCAATATTCACTGTCACATCTTTTTTTTATTTTTAATATTGAAAGTCAAAATTAAACCGAAATGTTCGAGTAAACATACGAAACCGGTCCGCAAACAGTCGAATCTGGTACGACGAACGATTAGCCCCGCCCTCGAACATCGAAAAATATCAAAATCCTTTTGATTTTGGTGAGACCAAAGTTTTGTTTAGTGACACCAAATAATTGGTACTCGAACCAGCCCGCAGACAAGTAAAATCAACTCGAACATAGTATTCGAACCATGCTCACTCGCACCATGTTCGAGCGTCTCCAGAGCCCTTATATGTATGTACATTTGTATACACATACAATATATATGTACATATATATTTATACTTGCTATGCTGAATTTTTTTGTATTCTTTTTTAATTTTCCCATTAAACTTATGTAAAACTATATTAGAATTTAAATATTGAATATCCATTAAATGGGCAAGAAAAAGGCGTTTCAATAGACAGATATTACAAAAAAAATATAGACTAAAATTATTATAGTATGAAGCTTAATACCCAAATGTTCGCCTAAAAAGGATGTTACAAGAAGAAAATTCAAAAACAAATAAAAGGGAGTGGAAGTAAATGGAAGTGGAAGTAGGTGGGAAAGAGGGTGGGGAAGAGGTGAAAAAATAACAGATGACATGCACCAAGTTAAGTACAGTTTAATCAAAAATTTTCGGCTCTCTATAGGCACGTAAAATAAGGAATGGACACAAATACAAAAAATGGGCGTGGTAGGGGGTGGATTAAAAAAAAGCAACTTTCAAATTTTTTCACTGGTAAAATAAACAAACTGTAAACTTTTCATCAAGATCGGTGTAATAATTCTTTCTTCAAACAATTTTACACATTTAAATCAAAACTTCAACTTTTGTGTTTTATATTCCAAAAAAAAAAAAAAAATAATTTATTTTTAGCTCAAATGTTTTTTGTTAATTTAAATGCCTAGTATTTGAAGAAAACGTGTGCAAAATTTCAAAAAAAAAAATATTGAGATACCAAAAAGTTATGGATTTTAGAGATGGTTTACACCATTTGGTCCCCTCTAATAATTTCTTCCAAAAATCATGTTAAATTTTAGCTCAATATTTTACCGTTAACTCGGCCCCCATTAACCCGATAGAAAAAATTAGATTTTGATACAAATGTAGTCACTTACATGATAAAGAAAATGGCGTATTAGAAAAACGTTTTAGGGTTGTTATTTCCTTACTTATGGACAGAAGTGAAATTTTAATCTTTTCAAATTTCCGCTATGGGTCTAAAATTGAGGGAATTTTTGGTTCCGATTTTAATGAGTTTTGTACCGAATTTTAGTTGTAGGTAGTCATAAAAGACAATATTTTTACCTACTGTAAATTTTTCTACCCATTACAAATAACTATATAGAATTTCAGAGTTTGATTGAAAATTTTACATGCTGGCTTTTGGCTTTCCGATATAAAACTTGTTACGTCTTGGGGGCCGGGTGAACGGTAAAATAACAAGCTAAAATACTACAAGAATTTTTTTTTGTTTATATGGAAAAAAATCGGATGGCAGCCAAATGTATATACATAAGTAACACTACAAAACCAAATTTAATTTTCCCGACAAATCGTGACAGAACAACTAAGTTTAAAACGTTACTACGTTTACGATGGCCTTACGCCTAAATCCAAAATTTTTCTCAAAATATTAATATGCTGCAAAAATCGAAATGCGAATTGCTCACCATTGTCATTATGGACTCCAATATAATAGGCTATTGATTATGTCCTAAAAAACAGGGCAATAAGGAATTAAGGCGTTCATGGGATTTTATTGTAAAAATCATCAAAGGGGTTATTGAAAATGAGAAAACCACGGAGTGCTATTAAATTGGTGGGTGCATTTTTTAGAGAAGGGTGCAAAAGCACCCTTTTTGGTTTTTTGCATATAACTCGAAAACGAAGCAAAATTTCGAGATAGTTCTTAAGACCTTTTTTGCAGAGAATGAAATTTACCATCATAATGGATTTTTGAAAAAAAAATAAAAAAATTTTTAGTTAGCTAAATTTTAAAAAAATCGTTGCAAAATAATGTGAAAAATCGCATTTTTTGGTTTTTTTTAACGTATTTGCTTATAACTTTCTTACCAGCAGAGATAGGTATAGGCATTGCTTTCTATAAAAGAAAGATAATTAAATTTTCTTTAAGATTAATTTACAAAAAAAGAGTTTGGATAAAAATCGACCGAGAAATAGTCGTTCAAACTAGGCTGATGTTAAGTTTTTAAAACATTTTTGGCTATTTTGATGGACTTGTCAGATTATACGCTCAAACTGGGTGTATTAGTGAGCCATGACCAGTTAAGTCAAAAATAAAACTCAAATTTAAAATTTTTCACAGTTTTAGGGCTGCCATCTATTTTTTTTTTAATTTAGAATAATTGCCAAAATCAAGACACTTGCTCTTATAGAGTCGGGTTTTGCACATATACCTTCTCGAACATGAAAAAAAATAATTCCAGACAAGTTTTACGGTTAAAAGTCCTTGCCAGACGAGCTCAACATTATAAAAGTAGGTATTATAAAAAATTACTTTTTTGTTTTAATTTCAAATAACTGTCAAACCTTGTTTTACAAAGCCGGGTTTTCAATATATGTTAGATAATGTCTCCTTAAATAGAGAACAAATTGTGCCAGATGAGTTTTGCTGTCGAAAATGCATGCCAGACGGCCCTTAATGTTATAAAGTTGGTGATTTTTTCCTTTTGTTTTCTAATTTTTTAAATAATTATCAAAACTAACAAATGTACTTTCACAAACCGGGGTATGTGGTAGCTTATGCCTTTCGTTATATGCACTAAATATTGTCAGACGAGTTAGGTATTTCAAAATAAAAAAAAAGTTATTTCCCTAATACCTACTTAGAAAATGTTGAGCTGGTCTGGCAAGGACTTTCAACCGTAAAACTTGTCTGGAACTATTTTTTTTTCATGGTCGAGAAGGTATAAGCTAACTAATACACCCAGTTTGAGCGTAGAATCTATCAAGTCCATCAAAATAGCCAAAAATGCCATTCAGCTTTAAAAACTTAAAATCAGCCTAGTTTGAACGACTATTTCTCGGTCGATTTTTATCCAAACTGCTTTTTTTGTAAATTCATTTTAAAGAAAATTTAATTATCTTTCTTTTGTGCGGAGCAATGCCTATACCTATCTCTGCTGGTAAGAAAGTTATAAGCAAATACGTAAAAAAACCAAAAAATGCGATTTTTCACATTATTTTGCAACGATTTTTTTAAAATTTAGCTAACTAAAAATTTTTTGATTTTTTTTTCAAAAATCCATTTTGATGGTAAATTTCATTCTCTACAAAAAAGGTCTTAAGAACTACCTCGAAATTTTGCTTCGTTTTCGAGTTATATGCAAAAAACCAAATAGGGTGCTTTTGCACCCCCCTCTCCAAAATGCACCCTCCAATTTAATAGCACTCCGCGGTTTTCTCATCTTCAATGACCCTTTGATGATTTTTACAATAAAATCCCATGAACGTCTTACTTCCTTATTATATGACATAATCAATAGCCTATAAGGTATCTTTGATATTTTACTTTCTTTTCGGATAGTTGATAATTTTTTCTACGATTGCGGTTTACTAGGCCACAGGTTAACCGGCTATCCTTTTGAGTTAATCAGGCAGGAGAAAGGAGACATAAAGAAACATGATAACAATTGTAGGTGCCTACCAAGTTTTGTGAAGAATCGAGAGATTTTATATTTGATTAGATAACGATTAAAAAATGATATACATATACAGGGTGTCCTGTAAATAATGGATAACCTTGCAACTGGTTGTAGCAAATTCAATTCTCTTAAATTTATGTTAACACACTTTTTACTCTAAAGTTATAAATAAAGAAGTTATAATCAAAAACATATGAATTTTTTTAATGTTTAAATTTTGATTCTAACTTTTGTATTTATAACTTTAGGGTAAAAAGTGTGTTAACATAAATTGAAGAGAATTGAATTTGCTACAAATTTGTTCCAAAGATTTTTTTCTAAGACTAATAAAATTTAAGTTGCCATGGAAAACTTTTTAGAACTCGTTTTTCACAATGGTGGCCAAATGGTGGGGCTTTCAACACCTAAAATCGAGTTTTATACTTGCACTGAACCCCCTTACACATCCAAAGAGAAAATCTTTGTCCAACCCAAATTGTAACATTTTGATAGACATTTTGCCAAAATGTTGAAAGCAGCTTTATTAAATGATTGACAACTTTTCTTGGTTATTTCGTTAATACACAAGCATGTGCTATACCATTTTGAAAAGTGCATTAAATAGACAACTTTTTTAAGCAATTGGCCATTCATGTTCTCATACAATTTTAATTTATTAGAGGTGGTTAAACTTTTTCGAAAATAAATTTTTGTACTGAAAAAAATATTTTAAAAAATTATTTTAAAAAAAATGCAATAACTACTGTTAAATTTTACCACCCATCTATTACAACAGTTATTCTAAAATATTACAAAAATATAAAAACAGTAAAAATTATTCATCCATGGTCGTAGCGCTCACGTATTCGAGGAAAGTAGTACTTGTGAGCAACTTTTGGAAAAAACATCATAACATAGTAACCACAGGGAAAATTTTTGTTTTTATATTTTTTTCTGGAAAGGTCATAAGGCCTGCAACAACCAGTTGCAAGGTTATCCATTATTTACAGGACACCCTGTATATCAAATCTGAATTATTTGATAACGCTCTTTCGATTCCCGTGAACTACCTATAATTAGTCATCAAATAGTGAAAATCATTCCTTGAAAAATATTACACTAGGTAGGTGGTGTTGGCTTTTGATTTACACAACAGCAGGTACCTACCTACCACAGATGTACCTACCTTACCATTGTAGGTAAATAGCAATTAATTGCAATACCTAAATTTTAACAGTACCTACATCTACACAAAATATTAAATACCTACTCAGGTGTCAGGTGTGCACATGGTATTAAATATTTAAAGTATCAATCTGGTAGCGACCAAGTTTATTGCAAGAAAAGAAATGAAAATAGGAATTTAAATTCCAAAATCCGCTTCGTTCGCAAATAAAAAAGGTACCTATAGGTATAACCAAAGTCTCACACGCACGCTCTTCAAATTCCATCATGAATCCGCGAATCTACAACAACACTGTTTCCAATCCCCATTCATCTTCCTCACTCCCATTCAACAAAAAAAAAATAAAAATTTCCAAATTCGATATTATTTATTTTCTCGACTTTTGCCACTCGACTGCAACAGAAACAGGGTACTGGTGCCGGGATAACTCTGTCCGTCCATTCAAACATGTACCTATAGTTCCTTAGAACTTTTCCATCCATCGTCTGCTGTTGCTGTTCCAAAGGAAATCGGGAGAAATCCTTCGGAAACTTCACAACATCAGGCAGGGATAAAGATAAAGATTTTCTTGTTCAACAGATACCTAGTAAGAAAGAGAAAGAATTATTGTCCTGTCCGCCACCAATCCACCATCAGGCCAACAACCAAACCAGCCAGTCGGTGTGTAAAAATATTTCACTAGTAAAGTAGTGGAGGAGCAAAGAAAAACTTTCCCATGAACTTTTCTTTACTTCTTTTTGTTTTTGTTTTTTTTTTTTCAAGTCGAAACGCGGAATTCCAGATTTTTGTACACAGGACACGGACATTATCCTTCGAATCATGATGGCGTGGCACAGACGTTGGTTGGGTTAAAAAGTTTTCTTTGTCTTTTGTTGCACGTTGAGGTTTTTGTTGCTTCCTTGTCTTGTTCTTCTTCTACTTTTTGTTCTTGTCCATCTTATTGGCTCTGGTGAGAGAAAACACATAAACGCAAACTTTTCCTATCCCCAACGACTTCCTCCCGCAGACGTCCGCTGATCCTTTGACTTTTCATGAAATTTTAATTGTGAATTTAATTAAAGATGCCTGGCATTCCTTTTGAAGAAGTTGGACTTTGAGAGAGATGAAGAAGAAGGAAGTTCTCCGCGTGTAGTTTCTTTTGGCTGTTGACAAAAGAGATCAAGCTATAGGCCTTTCAGGATATTTGGCTATCGAATTAGATTTTAGAGAACAAAAAAATCCTGAGAAATGCCAAGAAAAATACTTTCCTGTTCCTTCTGTTGACAGATGTGAATAAATATTCCAGTTGAAGTTAACGGACACGTTTTATTTTAGCTAGATTAAACAACTTATTGCGGGGGCGGGAAGGATGAACTATATAGCTACAAAGGTTTCAAAGGAAGACACGATTTCAAATCAAATTCAAATTGACCGGAATATGATATTAAAATTTAACCGTTTTCTTTATTTGATTGTGGGTTATTAATTTGGAAGGGGGACCTTTTATGTACATATCAAAAGGATTTGTTAGCTTGTTTATGGAGGGGTTGATGTCAACGATTCAGATCAAAAGGAGTGGAAACAAATTTTGGTAATCAATTTGCCGCAAGGAATTTCTAGTAACATTTTATAGGTATAGGCTTTCTGTCAACATTTGCGGGTGGTTTTTTCTTAGCAAGTTGATACAAACCTTAAAATAAAAGATAGAAGGGGTTGTTCTTAAAAGCCCCTACTACAGTAAAGTGTTTGTTTTTTAAGCGTTTTGTCTCATGATGACCGATGTCCTTGTTTGGAGGACAAATAGGTACTTGATTATGGTTGTTTGCTGATTGTGACTTGTTAATGACACAATTTTAATTGAAACTGACAATTTGTTTGCATAAGATTTTGTAAGGGTTATATGAAAGTATTGTGGGATGAACCAGTTAATTGAGTGAATCATGAATCATACTTGAAAATCGATAGGAATTCCTACCTTTCATATCGTAGATAGCTTTCAGTTGTTGATAAATCAATTTTAAGAGAACAAACAGGTATGATGTGCATAATGTCTATCGACCAAAAGCTAGCAACAAATAGATTTTTAGTTTTCATTCTGTTCCTCAAATTTAAAGTTTTCGAATGAGAACTTTAAATTTTTTGATAGATGATTTTTCAATGAAACAATTCAATAAATGGACATCTAAAAAGACGTATGTAGTTGATATCTCTCCAGTCGATATTACTATGTATTTGTTTATATAAATTTGCCCTTAGCCATCAAGGGAAACGACAGATGAAATGAAAACGAAAACATAAACATAAACCTTTATTGGTATCAAGTGTGTATGAACAGTGTAAGTTTCCGTTGCTAACTCAACCTCGACCGTTTTGGTTGAAGGCCTTTTTTATGAATCCAAGGTCTCATGCTTTGCGGATCTTTAGTGAGGCATGTTACACACCCGCGAAACGCACATAATTTCCTCTGGGACGCACCAGGCAATTCCCGGCCTATTGAGGCAAATCATCAAAAATATATTTACCGGATTGTCAGTTCAGTGTTGTTCTTTGCCCCCATTTTTTTTTCACTCATTTCTAGTGACACAGAACTTTTGAATATATTAAGTGGTCTTACCCAAACCGGATACGTGGAATTTGAATACAATACCCGTCCCCATAATTTTCCCCCAGTGAAACCGAGGGTTGCAAAAAGCCAGAAGCCACCTGATGAACACTGGTAAACAACCCTGATTTAGCATTGCAGGCAGCAAAGGGCACGAATCCGATGCAGCATTGAACGATTTTTCAAATTTGCTTTTTACCTATGCAAATCTGTTGAATTTTTAATCAGATAGTTTGAATTATTGATGGTTCGATGTGAGGATGTGCGATTTGCGAGTGTTAAATGACTTTTGAGTTTTAAGGGCTGAAAGTCAAATTTAACGTGAGCTAATGTGTGTGCGAATATTTTTATTCTTACATACCCCTTGGGGAGCGCGTGATGGTAGATGAAATTGGAATTGATACGTTCAGCTTAACAATTTACCCAATCGTGGGAAATAATAGCTGCTTTACCTTGTGTATATTATGCATTATGCAATGCAATTCAAAAGTCAAATGATGCATATGGATGGTTGGTAATTATTATTTGTCATAAATGTTTTCAATTTCGTTTTCTTTTTTTAGGATTTTTAGTTTCCACAAAATTTGTAACTAAAATAATGAAGGATAGGATAGGTGTTATTAGGTTAGATTTACTTCTCAGAACTGCCAATTTTTACCAATTTTAGTCCAATTATAATCTTTATATGAATTTTTGAAAGAACTTTTGGACGCCAATTGGTAGAATTCGACAGTTTTTGGAAGTAAGTATATGAACAGAGGTACACTGAACCAAATCACGTAGGTCATATTGACGGAAATGTTTCGTTAATCTTTGAATAATCACTTGTTCAAATCAACAATTTTTCATGAAATTTTTAGTCTTAATGATGATTTAATATTGAAAATCACAAACATTTCTTCAATTGCTAACGGATTTAGTATTTTGTTCTACTGAATAATTTTTTTTCACTTTGACAGTCAGAAATCGTTGAATAACTCAGATCTCGTAGGTAGTTTCAACAAAAATATTTTATCAATTTTTGAAGAAATTATTATTCAACTCTACGATTGTTCATACAATTTTTCTTCTTAATGAAGATCGATTTTTCAAAATCAATAAGATTTCTTCAAATTTTGTACGATTTACTAGTTTCTTCAAACAAATGGAATTTCGTCATATTGATGAAAATAAAATCGTTCACAGATTAATAATAATGTGATGTGAAGGACATTTGTTATTATATGGACAAATTTCTTCAAATTGTAAGCATCATGTCAACAATATACACACATTCATATAACAGAACTTAGAGAAATAATTTACTATGATTTCTTCATATTGACGAAATTCATCTATTCGAAAAATATCTTTCAATATGTTAGAGTTAATTACACCTTTATTCTTTTACAAATCAAAGATTTACTGAAAACTAACGGATCTTATATCAAATGTTCTTCAAATTGAAAAAAATTTATTCAAACTTGGAATGTGTTTTATTAAAATTAAAGAAATTTTCTTCAAACTGAAGAATTTTTTCATTTTCTTCAAATTTTTTTCTTCAGATTGATGAAATTAATCAATTTGAAGAAGTTTCTCCAATTATTAACTTTTAACCAGTTTTTAAAGTGATACATAATTTTATTCTTGGAAGTGAAGTCTTGTTGTATAGTGTGATCGCGCCACGTCGTCGTAAAAAAGCAAAATAAAGCAAATAAAAAAGGAAAAAAAAAATACAAAAGTTTGGAAGGATCCATACCTTTAATATAAATGTAAGTAATTAATACATAAGAATTCAACAACAGAGAAACCAACTAAATACCAACAAAATAATAGACTTTGTTCATCGATTTTGTGTATCATTTCTAACTGCAAAACTAATAGCAGAAAATATTGTAAACCTTTTCAAGACTGAATATTTGGTAAGATAAACATTAAATATTCACTTTCGCTTTAAATGTTTAAATATTCCAATACATTTTTTAAGGGATATTATTACACTCAACAGAGCTGTAAAAAGCCACAGGGGAAGATTGACGATAAATATTATAGCTCCACACGACTTCTCAAGAAGAGTGGCATTTTACAGAAAAGGGCTTATACCGCCTTATCTCCAGTTCCTGTAGGCAAAAGAATATTTAACCTTGGTAAGAACGATTACACTTTAAACAATATTTTTTCCTAATCCGTTCAATTCAGATCCACCAGAGTCGGATGTCGCCGATCATGTTGAAGAAATTATAAGAGATAATTGTACCTGGATGGAGATGGAGAACCATTGACTAGTTGAAGTCACAAAAACTCAGTCGACAGAGGATATTCTGGCCAAGTGGAAGCAATACAAGAATCCAATGGGCTTCAAATTGGTAAGTTTTTTTAAATGAGGCATTGTAACTTCACGCTGTGTTTATGAATACGGCTGATAATGTATGTTATTTCACTCAGATCGATATGGACTTCAAGCATTTGTATGCAAAAGCAGAGCTTAATTTTAAAATGTAACGACTTCGCAGCAAACATCATACTTCTTTTTGAAGACGAAGTAAAGGATCCAACTAGTCGCCAGATCTTAAGCGAAATAATAAAAAAGGAACAAAGCTTAACCGAAAGTAAGTTTACATTTACTTTTTATTACATGTTAATTAAGATGGCATTTTTTTTATCGATGTTCGAATTTACCAGTTTTTTAATTTTTTCGTCACTGAAACTGATGTTAAAGAAATGCGAACATTGGAGAAATAAGGGCAACCTGTATATATAAAGAGATATGTACATATGTATACAAAGGAAACATTTTTTGAAGTTAAAATTTATGTTTTATTTTTTCAGATGGCAGCAGAAAAAACCACTACCCGGTTTTCATAAGGGACTCCCAGGTTAGCTTTCTCTTAGTTGGGTCAACAGTAGCGGCATGCGAGGAAGAGATTCTCAGGCGACAGAAAGAAAATTAAAAACATTCAGCCACTAGTGATTATAACGGGAACAATTTTGGACCCTAAGGACATTGTTTTATTTTTCGAAGGTATTAAGTTAAAAAAAAATTCAATTATTTCCGCAATAGATCTGTGTTTCAAAATTTTTAATTTACTAAATTTGGAATACCCTGTTGCTTCTTATTTGGTGTGGTCCTTTATCCAAACCTTTTTTTATAAAATAGAAACAGACTACGATAAGAACCATCCTTAAGTTAACTCTCTTATAAATAAGCTAAAACTTTAAAGATACAAATATTTTTTGTTTATTAACTCGGTCATAAATATGTTTAAAAAACTTTAAAAATTAATAAAATTAAATGTTCTTGTATTTCAAAATAATATTGTCTGTTTAATTTGGTTTATCTACATTTTGAGGCTTCTAACGTATATACATACATATGTCCATTTTGTAGGATAATTTTCTTAATTTAACGCATCCAATTATCTAAATTGAAAATTTCTTTTTGATTTCACACATTTAGTTCTTGAGGTTTATATACATGATAAGAAAGCTTTCTATTGTTTTAAACGTAAATATTTTGAAAAATAATAAAGTTTCAAATCAAAATCTAGCTGTTCTTTCCTAAATAGAACTGATAATATTGATTTAAAAGTTCATTATATTTCAATTATATTTCAAGCAATTAGAAGGTTCTTACTAAGATTAAAGATGAGATATTGACCAATTTCGAGTTTAATTTAAAGAGTGGATATTCCTTCGGCTTTTTTGGTCACAGTGGATTCGGCATATAATAATTGTTTCATTGCCGAATCCGCTGTGACCAAAAAAGCCGAAGGAATATCCACTCTTTAAATTAGGTTCTTACTAAGTTAAATTGAAGAGTTCTATGCCTAAAATTCGAGGAATATTTCTCAATTCGAATATATTTATGTGTCAAATTCAAGTAAAGTATGTATCTACTTGAAAAATATTTTATTAATTTCAGAAAATAAATTCGTTTAAAGGAAACAAATATTTTCTATTTGAAAGAAAATTACCGTTAAAGTGAAGAACAAAGTCATTAATATGAAGAGTATTATGCAGCATATTGAAGATTTTTTGTTTTTAATTCGAAGAAGCAAGCTTGTTCAAATGAAGATTGCTCTTCAATTCAATGAAATCAAAACGTCGAAATGAAGAAATATTTATTAATTTAAAGAGCTTGATCTGTCAAATGGAAGAATGTTTCTTTGTAATAAAGAAATGGGAAAGTTAAATTTATTGTTTTGTTTTCAATTTGAAGAATTTAAGTGTAAAATGAATAACATTCTGAGTTAAATCGAAGAAATATTATTCATTTTATTTCATGAAACAATTATGATTATTATTCAATTTGACAATTTTTTTTAGATTTAACAGCACAACGAAGAAATTTCTACATATTTTCAAAATGACAATACTGCTTAGATATAACAATGTATTCGTTGAAACAACGGATAGGAGGTGTTGACCTTATATTGATCACTCTTTTTTCAAATCTACTAGCGTTTTCTTCATTCTGACTACCAAATTTGGTTCAGGGTAGTATTGGACTGTAAATTTATCTTTGATGACGTCAGTTTTCCAATGAATCTCGCATGTATGTGCAAAAAAACATAAGATCTTGATAAAATTCTATGCTCATGCTAAACAAAGAAACTGAATTAAAAATTATTGGTATCAAAGGAACATATTTTTTACATCCTCTACTGAAATGTTAAGCCTAGAACGCTGCTGATGAGAAACAAAATTTTTAGTTGGTCTCCAACAAGACAACGAAATGCTTACGAAAACGAAGCGGAAAAATATTCATTGACAGTTGCACAAATTAAAAAAATTAAAAAAATGCAAAAAAATCACAAGCAGCCTTGCTGTAATGCAAGAAACAACAACAATAAACACGAAAAAGCACAAATACAAGTTTTTCGAACACAAGAAATGGTCTGGGTGATTAATTGTGTGCGAAAAAAGAGTGTTGACTTCTAAAAATAATCTGCTACAGTTATCAATTTCGCTCATCGAACAACGAACTGCAGAACGAAAAGTAGAACTAAATTTTTAGTTTATCATTTCGTTGTGTCATTTTTGTATGGGATTTTTCGTTTCGCATCAGCAGCGTACTAGGCTTTAACACAAACACATCGCACATATTGGTAATAATTATGTTCAGAACTCAAAGAAAGTGTTTTTTAGAAGTTGGATTTTAGATTTGTTCTGTTTCAATTTCATATTGCCCAAGAAAAGGAAATAAGGTTTTTAAACATAGTTTACAGTTGCCATGAGAAAAAAACATCAAAATTTTGATAACAAATTTTCACCAATTCTGTGCATAGTTTAATATAATATCTATTTAAGGCGAAAAATGTTTGCCTTGTTCTAATCCACCCTTTGATTTAGCCTTAGTTAATAAGTTATAGGCCTTAAAATGGAAAACAATTATTTTTGGATGCAAAAACAATTTGCATACAAATAATGTTCGGAAGTGAATACTATTTTTTTTTTTTTTTGAGGTGTAAGCCGACCATACAAGAACTATTTTTTAGTTACAACACTATTTTCTCACACGCAAAACAGTTGCCGGTTATTTCGCATGGCATTCCATGACGGCAATGGTTTGAGATCATCATCATCATCATCAAGTCCTGTAACCCCGGTTGGGGCATAGGGCGCCAACAAATCGTTTCCATCCTTCTCGGTCTGCAGATAGATATAGATAGATAGGCCACAGTTAAGGCCACGTCTTTCTCTGGGAGTCTGCTTCTGCTAGAACTGTTGATTTCCATGTTGTTCTTGGTCTTCCAACCCGCCGTGCACCCTGAGGATTCCATTCAAATGACTGCTTTGCAATTTCATCGTTTGGTTTCCTCAGTGTGTGACCAATCCATTGCCATTTACGCTTTCTTATGTCAACGTCCAGCCGCTCCTGGCTTGTCCTGCGCCACAATTCCTCGTTTGATATAATTTGTGGCCAGCGAATTTTTAGAATATGGCGTAGACAACGGTTCACAAAAGCCTGCAATTTCTTTGAGATGGTAGTCGTGACTTTCCAGGTTTCGCAAGCATATAACAGCACGGATTTGACGTTGGATTCGAAGAATCTCAACTTTGTGCGCAAGGAGATTTGACATGAGTTCCAAATTTGGGAGAGAGAACCGAAGGCTGCGCGAGCTTTATTTATTCTACTTTGAACGTCCAGATCAGTACCACCATTTGCTGAAACAATACTTCCAAGGTAGTTAAATTGTTCAACCTCTTCAACTGGCGTCTCCTGTATTAAAATACGCTGATGTGTGGAGCGGCCTGTGAGCATTATTTTTGTCTTTTTGCTATTTATTTTAAGACCACTCGCCTCTCCTTTTAACTTCAGAGCTTGACACATCCCGTTCAGCCCGCTGATGTTATTTGCCAAGAGACATATATCATCGGCATAGTCTAAGTGGCTAAGCCTTTCAAACGGTCTCCATTGAATGCCCTGCCTCTCTGATGTTCCAACGCTGGCCGTCAAGACATCGTCAATCGCCAGTAGAAAGAGAATTGGCGATAGAACATCTCCCTGTCTCACACCCTGCCGCACTTCGAAAGAGTCGGATAGCTGCCCATTGTGTAAAACAAAGCATCTTGCGTTGTTATAGGACTCTCTTATAATGGCAACAATTTTTGGGGGAATTCCTCTACCAAGAAGTGATCTCCATATACATTCACGGTTGACTCGGTCAAAGGCCTTCTCAAAATCCACGAACATGAGGTAAAGCGGTGATTGAAACTCCGCAGACTGCTCAAGAACGATACGCAGAGTGTTGATATGGTCGACACAAGACCGCCCACTGCGGAAACCAGCTTGATGCCTCTTGAGTGTAGACTCGATTCTAACCTTTATCCGCTCCAGAATGATGGTTGCCATTAATTTTGGAAAAACGGACAAAACTGTAATACCTCGCCAATTGTTGCAATTCTTAAGATCACCTTTCTTTGGCAACTTAACAATTACACCATCCTTCCAGTCGCTGGGATAGATTTCATTTTCCCACACAGCTTGTATCAACGGGTGTAGAATACTAGCCGTTCTGACAGGGTCAGCTTTCAGGAACTCGGCTGGTATACCATCAAGTCCAGCTGCTTTGTTGTTTTTGAGAAGATTTATCGAAGATTGAATTTCCAGTACTGTAGGGGGCTCGATGTCAATACCCCTATATGATCTACGCATCTCGTTAAGCTGGGGCACTTCAGCACTCTGCTCGACAGAATCCTCATTAAGCAAGGCACAAAAGTGCTCCTTCCACCTGCGCAGCTGATCTTCGATTGATACCAAAAGTGTACCATCCACATCCATTACAGGATGATTGGTGTTGGTTTTCTTCCCGACAACTTCCTTGGATATTTGGTACAATTCCCTCATGTCTCCTCTTCTTGCAGCGTTTTCCGCATTTTCTGCGAGACCGTCTAACCTCACCCTCTTGTCTCGTCTCACACAGCGATAGACCATCTTATGTGCTAAGCGATACTCTCTTCGCAATTCAGCCTTTCGTTGAGCATCTGCTTCGGCATTTATTTGCATCTTCAACGATTTGCGAAGCTCGATTTTATCCCAGGTGTCTTGGGATATCCAAGAGTCTCTAACTCTCGACTGCTTGGGTACAGTTTCGGATCCAGCATCCATAAAAACACTTTTTATATCACCCCACATCTCATCAATTGTTGAATGTTGTATTCCATTTAATGACGAAGCTCTGTCGTTAAGGTTGGTGACATAGTTACGACATATGTTGGGATCACTTAAAGCATTTGTATTGAACTTCGAATTCCTTGCTGCACCCTGTGATTGACGTTGTACAGCTGCCGTTCGTAGCTTGAGACTCATGAGAACCAAATGATGGTCGCTTCCAATGTCGGCATTTCTTATGCTCCGAACATCGCACATTGACTTCCTCCATCGCTGCTGAATCATGATGTGGTCAATTTGGTTTTCAGTTTGACCATCCGGATGTACCCAGGTGATTTTGTTGCAAGTCTTATGTTTAAACACAGTTCCACCCAGTACAAGACGATTAGCGTTACAAAAATCGACCAGCAAATCGCCATTTTCATTTCGTGACCCCAAGCCATTTTTCCCCATGACGCGTTCCAGACCGTAGTTGTCTGATCCGACTTGGGCATTGAGATCTCCCATGACAATTATGATGTCGGCTCTTGGAACACCACTGTAAACTGAGTTAAGATGAGTGTAGAAAGCGGTTTTGTCTTCCTCGGTCGCTTCATTTGTGGGGGCGTAGCACTGAATTATTGTGACGTTGCGAATTTTTGAACGGAACCTTGCTGTCATTATTCTTGCAGAAATGGGCGCCCAGGATATAAGACTACGCCTTGCTTCTTCGTTCAACATAATTCCGACACCATGCAGCCTTTGGCCACCCTCTCTTTCATCCTCCCCGGAATACAGCATTCTCGTTTGCCCAGAGTCAGCTCTGTATTCGGCTCTTCCTCTCCACCTAGTTTCACTGATGCCCAGGATACTGATCTTAAGGTGAAGCATTTCACGCTCAACCTGCTCGTATCTACCTTCGCCGTACAAGGATCGAACGTTCCATGCTCCGATTTTCGTACGTATGCGGTAGCCAAAAGTATCATTTGCTCTTCTTAAAAGACTTCTTCTATTTGTTAACGATTCATTTATTGTTATGGCGTCTTGATTGACGCTGGTACACGAAAGATGCCGCACCCCCAAATCCGATGTGCGGTTTACAGCAGCCGAAGCTGCAGAAGAATTCTCCATAAAATGGTTACCTCTTGGGGACTCATTTCCAATTGTTGTCATATTTCATGTAATAGCATATATCCTTCCACCATGGTGTTTTCCGAGATACGATTAATAACATACATAAGCTCAGATTTGACAGGCACACCCGCCTTTTGTATGGTCAAACACATAACTGCTCGAGGCCGCCCACTATGGGAAAACAGACGCCTTTTGTAGCCGCCCAATATGGGTTACAGACGCTACCTGCTGCTGCCGTTGGCCTTTTAACAAAAACGCTCCTCCGCCACCAGACTATCATGCCGTTGACCGCCACCTGCAGTTCATCCGTCTTAAGGGGGCTTTTAACCATCCCAAGGACAAGTTTGTGCCCTGACCAGCAAAGCTGGGTTGTCTGCTTATCCCGGCATCCATTCGGTCCCCCTGCACGTTAGCGTTACCCACCCTCCACCACGCGGAGGTGTGCATAGGGATTTTCCTATCATTGAGCCTAGGGCCATATGGCGTCCTAGCACTCTCAAGTACTTTTGGTTTGAGATACAGAAAAGTTATTTTCGTTATTTCGCATGGCATTCCATGACAGCAATGGTTTTGTTTTTTTTTTTTTTGCATGGAACTTTAAACCAATCATGTAAATACATAATTTTGTTATTTACCTCAATAACTTTACTTTAAGTCTAGTTAACAGTTCGCATGCGAAAAAAATCTATGCAAATACTTTCGCATATCAAAAATTATTTAGGTGAATAACAAAATAGTTTTGTACATGATTGGTTTAAAGTTCCATGCAAAAAAACCAAAACCATTGCTGTCATGGAATGTCATGCAAAACAAATGACCGGCAATTGTATTCCATGGTGTTTGGGGTCAAAATACTATATGGGTCATAATAATGTATTTAAAATACTGTATCTCAAAATACTGTATTTCAAAATACTGTATGTACAAAATACTGTATGATCAAAATACTGTAAATCAAAATTCTGTATTTCAAAATTCTGTATTTCAAAATTCTGGTTGGTCACAATTCTGCATTTCAAAATTCTGTATCCCAAAGTCCTGTATTTGAAAATGCTGTATATAGGCTGAAAAATAATAATCGTTTTGATAATGTAAAAAAGTGCGCACTTTTCTGTATCTCAAAATCGGGAGCGCTACGATATCCCGCAAACCAAAAACTCGAATAACGAAATCTCGCATTTTTTTTTAAATCTCGAATAACGAAACCTCGCAAGTTAAAAATCTTGTTTTTCATAATCTTGCAATTACAAAATCTCGCTTTTTACAATCTCACTTTTACATCTAGAACCTAAAAATCTCGCAAATTTCAACCAAAATCTCGCAATTTAAAATCTCGCAACTTCAAATCTCACAGCAACGAATCATCGAATTCATCGAATCGAATCGAGCATACCTACCCAAGAGCACTTTGCATTATTTTTCTTTCCAACTAATAACTATACCCGTCAACAAAAAATGTTTACATCCTTTATTACTGTTAGTAACCATTTTGGTTGTCTTTTACGCGTTTATAATGGAACTAAAAGTATCTTCTAGTTCAAGGTCAAACAAGATTAATGCAATTTGCACATGACACTTTACAACTGAATATACCATCTCCTTGTTCTCTCTCTTTCTTGTTCTTTTGACAACAATAATATTGAAAAATCAAAAGTTCAAATTAATAATAACAGTGCGGTTCAAAAGTACTCAGAGACTGGATTATATATTTTGCAGTAGGATATGTCGCAAAATTGAATTGCATTGCAACAAATACATTTTTTTAATCAAAATTTCGCAAATTGAAATCTCGCGCGAGATTTTAATTTGCGAGATTTTGATTTAAAAAAATGTATTTGTTGCAATGCAATTCAATTTTGCGAGATTTTAGTTTGCGGGATTTCGTTATTGCGAGATTATGAAAAGGGGGATTTTGTTATTGCGGGATTATGAAAAGCGAGATTTTAAAATTGCGAGATTTCGTTATGCAAGATCTCGAATGCGAGATTTTAATTTGCGAGATTTCGAAGCCAACCCCTCAAAATCCTGTATTTGAAAATGCTGTAAATAGGCTGAAAAATAATAATCGTTTTGATAATGTAAAGAAGAGCGAACTTTTTTTCAGAATTTTTAAACCAGAAATGTACCTATGATAATTCATAAGTCTTCGAATTAATTAAAAAAAACACAAAATAAATGGTATCTTGTTCTTATTTTCTCTTTCTCATTTTCTTCTTCTTAATTATTTGTATCTTTCCCACATTTTTACATGAATTGTTTTGATCATAATCAGCAATTGCATAAACAGATTTGGTATATAAGCTTATTACTGACCTAAAAAACGAGCTTTTATTTGCAAAAGCGCAAGTGGAAAGTGTTAGAAATGGTGAACATATTATTTTTTACGAATCCTTTTTATGAGAACTGTTCTTAGAAATAAAAAAATTGCACGTGTAATGAGATAGATTAATGATTCAAACCATATTAGTTACTTAAAAAGAATAGCAAAAAATCTAGGTTTATATTAAAATTTTGCTTATAACCTCAAGTTCATCTATTCGTTATCATTAATGTACAAGGAATTTTGTGATTTTAATTTGTTTTGTTGTAATTTTTCGTTACATTGTTTTTGTTAATACATTTCTACATACAATACATAGATAGTTATATAATTAATATTGCTTATTAAGAAATTACTTATTTATGGCTTATTAATGTATTCTGGTTTTACATTTGTTTGGATTTTCAATAAATGATATACATATACATAAATCGAGTTCTGCTTTTTGTTTTTTTTTTATTATGGAAGTTTAAGAACGGAATTATGCAAAAATAATTTTTTTTTAGATACAGAATTTTGGGATACATTTGGGCTCATACAGCATTTGCAGGTGAATAATTTTGAGATACAGTATTATGAGATACAGTATTTTGAAATACGGAACATTAACCATACAGTATTATGACCATACCAGTATCTTGCAGTTTCATACAGAATTTTGACCATACAGTATTTTAAAATACAGTATTTCGACCCGCTCCCATTCCATGGAGGAAAATAATGTGGTGAATAAGGAATATTTTTTGTGAGGTCGGCTTACACTTAAAAAAAAGAAAGAATATATTCACCTTAGCGTTGATTAATTATTCAATGGGTGGCTAAGGCCAAGGCATAAACATTTTTCGCCTAAATGTTATACAATTTCATGGACAGAATAAGTGGGAAATTATTTAAAAAATTTGCGGTAAACCAAAACGTACACACAACAATATCAGTTTTTTTTTTTAAATTAATTTCTTTCCACTTCACAACTGCAATACGCAGTGACCGGCACATTTTCAAGATCGAATGCCTCTTTGAAACAAAATTGCTAGTTTTCAATAAATTAATATAATAAAGCAGAGTTTTTCTTCTTCTAACGTTGAAAATCAAAAATCCTGCTTTGAATAATTAAGGGGAAGTAGAAATGCTAGGGACTACGATATAGAAAATAAAGTTTTTTTTGTCCCAACATTCAGTTTCGTGGCTTTTTTTTCTTAGCTTAGGTGAATTTAGATTGGATAAGTTTAGATTAAATAAGATTTTTATTACATAACATTGAAATTTACTTTAGGTACATTGTTTTTTTTTTTTTTAATTCTTATAGTATGGCATTTGCTGTCTGCTAGATTGGCAATTAAAATAAAGTTAAGCGAAAGTATAATTTTAGCAAATGAGTGGGACCATGACGCTATCTCGAATGCAAAAAATCTTGAAATAAAAAAATCTCGAACGAATATTCATAAATCTAGAATCACAAATAATCATATGATTATTAGTACCTACAGTCATATTGTATTTTTACCATGCAAATTGTGGGATAGTTTCGATTTGTTCACTCCTTTATGTTTTCGGGGTTGCTGAATCCGAATCTGAGGTTTGCCAACAAAATTTCGTGACACAGCATGGAAAAAAATGCAAAAAATGGTGCAAAAATGCATTTTTGGGAGTTTTTCACTTATGGCTCAAAAACTACCATCTATTCGAAAATTACAACAAGGAACCATTGAAAGTATACACAATTTAAAATGAATCCCTATTTAAGGTTTTTTCCCCCAACAACCCATTTGGACTAAGGCGCTAGGCGAATATTGACGTATTTTTACTAAATTCGAAAATCCACTCGAAAGCACTAAGAATTTTTTTTGTGACAAAATTTGAATTTTTGTCTGTAACATGAACGAAAATATATTTTTCTGATGGTCTTTGATGCGCTGAGTTCGAATCTGGACTGGGAATTGCTCTAGCACGTCACGTTTTTGAGATATTCGAATCTAAAGAATTAAACAAAAATTAATTTTGTATGCAAATTTGATGTTATATTTTTTCTCTAGGTAATTTTTTCGACAAAATGTTTATAGTCATTCTGAAGTATGAATATTTTACTTCAAAATTCTTTTTGAATCTTTGAAATACCTCCATTCGTCTTCGAGAAGTCGTTAGTTTTCGTCTTAAACTACCTAATTCGAAAAATCGCACAATTTGCTCGTTAAGTGCCCTTTTCCTTTTGAGCACGAATTGACTAGATTTTTCGAATTAGGTAGTAAGACAAAAACTAACGGTATCTCGAAGACGAATGGAGGTATTTTAAAGATTCAAAAAGAATTTTTTGAAGTAAAATGTTCATACTTCAGAATGATCATAAACATTTTTTCGAAAAAATTTACCTGGAGAAAAAGATATAAGTTCAAATTAGCATACAAAATGCATTTTTTTTAAATCTTTTAAAGTTTATTTTGAGTCAGTTAAATGTTGTTTAGATAACTTGTTTATTCAGCTTCTTAAATAAGCTTTATTTGTTGTTATTTAATTTTGTTTTGCATGAGATAATGTACTCGTATCGTACATATATTTTAATAAACAAAAACAAATAGTTTAATCTTTGATCACCAATATCTCAGCAAATAATGACGACAAACAGAATTCACAGTTTTGAAGACATACTTGAATACCTAAGTACTCTAAAAGACCCTTTTCTTTCTAGGCCAAATGATCAATTTCTTACAAATTTTCGATTAAAGAAGTTAGTTGATTGTGTTGTTTTAAAATATTGTGGAATCATCATCAAAATGAAATCAAAATCAACAATATTTTTGTCGGCTTTTTCACAGTGTTGCTCATTTGCTGATAATTTAACTCCCAGTCACTGACCTTGGAAATTTCCTTTCTTACCGTTTTTCTGATGATATTCCCCATCAGTGATTTTGGTAAAAAACTAGCTAATAATTGATAAAAATGTTTGTAAAGTGAAAATTTATTTCAAGACAACAAAAAGAGATAAAATAACGAGTACCAATAGTCAATACAGCATGGATTAAATTAATACAAAGGCAGGAAAGAATAATTTTCCAGTTCCGTTTTAAAAGAGCAATAAATGGTTATTTGATGCCAAAATAAATCTCTTGCATTTATTAATTTATGTCGCAAAATTTTATTTTTAAATTTAACCCCATCCTTTCCTAGAAAATGGCTTTTATTATAATTTCAAGGATTGAACTACATACTTTACTAATGAATGATCATTGAAATATTCAAAGTCATTTTATGTGGAAGATCGGACCAAAATGATTTTTCTTTTGGTAGATATAATCTTTTATTCAAAATTATTTCTGACTAACTACTGTTAGATAATTTTTTTATTGAGTGAAAGTCTTATTTCCCGGGGCAATAAATTGTTTGAATCAGCCGCTTATGTATCAGGTATTTTCGTACGGAACACTCTAGTCTAGATAACGTATCCTTTAATTACATAGGTCCCTTTTTAAAGCTTTTCAAATTATCCTCAAAAAGTATACAACATTCAATTTATTACAACATTATTATAAGAAATATGCACAGTAATTGCTTGGTCAATTCCCCTCTTTATTCTAAAACTCAATTACTCTTGAACACGCAAAATCGTTTTTCTTCGTGCTCGTTATAATGAGGAGTGAAATTCCCAAGGAGCCCCCGAAATATGGCATTCATACATACATAAAATGTGTTCACATTCCTGCCACTAACAATCTAGTAAATTTCTTAAGGACTTGAATGACAAAGGTCTTTCAAAGATTCTTGCTGAAATGACACAAAAGTTCTATGACTAACACGTTATAAACCGTAGTTGTTGTTGATTGATTGTCTTGTGGTTGATTTACTTTATAGTTAAACTGTGGTTGATTAATAAGGTTCGTCCCAAAACTTTTACTTTTTTAGAAATGAGTTTGCCACCTTAAATCTTTTCCAAATGAGAATTTTTAAGGCAGACTTGTTGATCGAAAATAGCTTGGTGAAATAGTTTGTAAATTTAATCAGGATGAACCAAAATTCATTTTGTCAAGGATATTACCATATTATAAAGATGGGGAGGAAGAATCCCTGGATATATACTGATACTCGTACCATTGATATGCCAATATATGTATTCTTCAATCTTCAACCCTATTGATAAGTTGCTTTTCCGATGGTAAACTGTATCTTTTTCTTTGAGCACAGTAAAAAGATGAGAATCAAGGACGATGTTTGACAATGCATTTTCTATAGATACAGATACACGACTACTGAATTTCGAGGGGGTCGGTTCAGTTAGCACCATTTATGAATATTGAATTCCCGCGGGCTTAGCAGTTGTTTTTACCAGTGGAATTATTCTCTATGCCTGCTTGTGGCAGGGCGCACAACCACCCCACACTTCCTTTTCTTTTTATAAATTTGTGAGTTTTCAGCGTTTGATCTTGAAATTAAAATAAGCCCGTTAGAGAGTAGCACAATGGCTGTCTTATTGTTTTAACTGTCATAAAGAATAATATTCTCAACGGCGACGACCGACGACGATGATATAGGTTTTCTACTTTCTCGAAGATGCCAGCAAAGTAGTATAGCTGTTGATACTGAGGGTTAGGTGACTTTCTACCAATTACCAGTAAGGGAGGAATTCTTTTGCTTCATTTATCTTCACCGCGTTATCCTTATGGAACATGGTATCACACGCAGAGAGGACAACAAATGGCATTGAATAATTTGTTTATGAGGGTGGCGGTGATAGCGGGATGTCGAAAATATTGTCTCATTTATGTCTTAGGATGCTGCCGCCTGTAATCTCTAGCACCACCAACGTCGAGCAAAACGGCTGTAAGGTTGCTGTCGTTTGCCTCTTTGTCAAGCGAATGAAGTCATTAAATTATAAAAACATCCTTGCTTGTGTATCTTTGCGGCACCTTTTTGAAGAATCTATGATAAATTTTTATTTATTTGACAGGTTAATGTCAAAAATTTGACTTATTAAATTTTGAAACCGCCCGTCTCTTGTATTTGTATATGACTACACTCAGTATCACTTGCTTAGGGACGATCAATATCCATTTGAAGTTTTATGTGGATTGTTTTTTTTAGGCTAAGTAAAGCGGTTTTATTAAATATTTGTATTCCCAAATACTTACAAACTTCTTTACTATTGAGTTGAAAAAAATAAAGATATAACTCGTGTCGTTACTTGAAAGTCACATCTACATAAATTGAGCTTAATACCTATATGGGTTTTCTTGAAACCCGTGAAATTAAACACCTTTAATGTTAAAAGAAATTTATTTTATCTTTTGTATGCTTTCAGGAATTTTTAATTTATAAATATATTTATTTTATAGTTATGAAAAAAATGACTCTAATCAAGTGACGCTAACTAATTTCATAATGTTTATGTAAGTAATTTTTATGTTAGTAATTTTTCATTTAACAATGATAAATAAGTGTTGAAAAGTTGATGTTTCTCCGGGCAAATTAGTGGTGTGTACTTTTGCCATTTTGGCAGTTGATAAAATTTAACATAAAAATAGAATAAAATTGTTTGATATGATAGGTGAGAGGTCAGGTAACTGCCTAGAAAAAACATTATTTAAGAGGCTTACAGAAAATATAAAAATGCCAAATGATATCAAGCTACATACAAAACTTAAAACTCAAAATTATTTACTTATGTATAAGTGATGCTTGATGTTAAAGCAAGGTTAAATGTGGATGTAGTGAATACCGAGATGATTGTTTTAGAGTCTGCTCATCAAGTTCAATGATTAATTGTAGATTAGATGTGTTGCCTCTACTTCCATTTTTTTGGGTATTATTTCTGGGATCATTCTAAAAACTAAATTTTATGGGGAAAAAATCATATTTCATCCCCTGTGGTTCCCAGTGGTCCGTTTGTTGAATTTCGGCTACAAATATCATTTCCCACGCCAATAATTCTTGACACAAATTAATTAAATTTTGTACGCTTAATGATTTGGGAATGCTGAAGTTTGAACAAGGGCTTCACAATTTAGGTCAGAATGTGGTCCCAAATTTAAAAATTTTAAATAAAGTATTGTCGCTGTCAGGAATTGAGTCAAGTTTATGTTTGGAATGTCCTGAAATAGGGCCTCAATGTATTCTTTCGTATAAAAATTACTCCAATACTGATTTGTATAAAAATTAAAGAAGATGGTCCAAAATACTGGGGGCTATCGTGGATAAAATTTCCCACGGAATTTTTCTCATCGTCGAAAGCTGGGAACATGAATTGCGGTCGCAGTTTCTCTCGGAATTTATTGGCATCGAAAATGAATATTCCATGGCCACTGGGCTACCATTTTGATGGACCAAATTTGAACCTGCAAGGAACAGTTGAATATTGTTGGCATTTCCAACTTTAGGAGATGGGAGAAATTCCGTGGGGAATTTTATCCACGATAGCCCCCAATTGAGAAATATTCCCAAGAGATTAAAACTAGTTTTGGTGCTAGTTTTTAAATTTTGTTTGTATTGGAAATTATTTTTTATTATATGATCAAATCTGAAAGAAATTTGAAAAATTTGACGACTGGCAGTAGCGAATACAATTTTTAATCAACTTCTCCCAAAACTCGAAAAAAATCGATGGAATTGGTAATTTCTCTGGTTGCATTATTTATATCTGACATCAGGCTAATAATTCTGGAAGTGGACAGTCGGAAAAAACCGTTAAATTACAATTATTTTTATATATAAGGATATTTAAATTGCTTCATAAATAATGTTAGTTTAGCGATTATTCCATTTGTCAACTATCAGAACTATAAGTCTGATGTCAGATTTAAATAATGTAACCAGAAAAAATATCCCCATTATTAAAAATATTACTTTGATTAATTTAAGGACATTTCAAAGATAAACTTGACTCCGTTCTTAACTTCGACAGTACTTTATTTGAAATTTTTGATATTTGGGACCACGTTCTGAGTTTCTGATCTAGATTGTGAAGCCCCTATGTTTGAAGTAGAAAAAAAGGCAGTACCACTGAATGCAACATGGCCAGTTTCACGAAAGGCTTTTATTTATTTAAAAAGCCATTTAGCCTTTAAATGATGTTTTTTGGTTTGTTTTTTGGTCAGAATAATTGTGCCTCATACATAATGCTTTTTCACTTTTTCTTATACACTTCGCATGTGCGAGGGAAACAACCTCTTCCTTTGCATCCAGGGATGTGAGGCAAACTCAGTTAAATTTAAATATCCCTTTTCTACATTGGTGAATCTGAAAAATTTTAAATGTCTGATAAAACTAAGAAGGAGTTTAGATAAAAGCAATTTTAGTGTTTGTTTATGAGATTGGCCATAAGTGTACCAATTTTCATTAATTTGTATTAAGAATTGCCGTGGAAAATGATTTTGCTATGGTGAGTTTGATTTTGGCAGAATCGGGCTGTAAATCTGTTATTAGAAGTAATGGTACCGGCCTTAGAAACGTTTTTTGATTAAAACTTTACAAAATGAGGATAGTGGCTTAATTTCATACCTTCATATGGAGGGCTCACAGCTGTACCAAACCAATTCATATTTTTTTTTTTTTTTTTTTTGTGAATATTTTTCAACTCAAGTCTTATTCCATAATCGTAACCTATGTACGTCAATGGTATCCACCATCACCGTCCGTCCGTTTGTCCACTTGAAGGTTATGCACGTTAGGTACTTCGCTTCTTCGATTCTTTGCTATTGCCCTCTACATACAATACTGTCCGCCTGCTCCGTCAAGTGTGCCTTGGTCTTTATCACTGGGGTTGCCATAATTACCATAGCCCGGAATGTCATGATTCGTCCTCTTTTCAAGCTCACTATTGTCACTTCAGAAACTGACATGCCTTGCGTCCAAAAACCAGAAGGGTTTGCTGGAAGTATATATTTTGGTAGTTATGTACATAAGGTGGTATTAAGATGATTGTCGGTTCAATTGTCCTTTGTTGGTTTGGAAAATGTAAAAAAGCGTGTGCTTTTTAAAATTTTCCAAACCTTCTTTTTACTATTGGCAGAATTTTGTAAAACAGAATTTTGAAAATCAGAATTTTGAAAAGCAGAATTTTGAAAGCAGAATTTTGAAAGCAGAATTTTGAAAAACAGAATTCTGAAAGTAGAATTTTGCAAAAGAATTTTGACCCAGCCAGAGTTTCAACCCCAACCCATGCCACGCCCCTCTGGAAAATATCAATTTTTTTTTTATTTTTATCTGCTCTTCAAGCTCTTTCGTTCTTCAAATTTTCATCGCTCTAAAAAAAAAATTGAATTGCACTAATTGATAACAATTTAAAAAAATGGGTGGATGCCAGCCCCCTGAGCTGAAAATCCCAGATTCTTTGATTTTTCTTTTCTTTCCTCAAGCCTTACCTCTCTACCAATTCTCAACATTCCACGACAAGCGCAAATGGTTGACACACCCCCTATTTCAAGCCCTTCCAATCTACTGAACTCCATCGTTCTACAGCATTCGGGAGTGCTCCAAATAATTTATCAAAATTTTTGAGAAGGTTACGGTGTCGGGAAGTGCTCCATAATTTTGTTGATCTGTCAGTGAGTGATTCTGTCAGTCATAGTCAGTTACGCTTTTATCGATTTTTGAATTCCTTTATTTAAAAAAATGTCTAATTCTAATTAGATACAATTTAGTGAGCCGACTAAATTTTACTAGCTCATTAAGTACTGCGAAATTGAAACTCTTGACTTTGTTGGAACTGAAGTAAGAGGTTGGTCGAAAATCACCTGAGTTTGTTCCTGTAAAAAAGGTGTGGTGCCGCGAACTTGGCTGGGTACTACCTTACCCTTTAATATGTCAGCCTGGATATCCAATTGATCTTGGGCTCCACACTTGTTATCACAATAAATATACTATGTTTACAAGCAAGATCGAGATTTCGAATTGTTAAAGGATCGTATTTTCAACCCAGGTTATTCACCACTTGAGTTGAGTGCTCCATTTGGAATTGAATTGAAATTTCATTGAGATTGCAAGAAAATGGTTTTCATTAATGTATGTAGAGAGAGCTTTAAGCTAACTTCAATACCTCATGTAAAGCCTAAGGAACGAATGGAAGACCACATTAACGGTGAAATGTTGGACAATAGAACCGACAATCATCTTAATACCACCTTACGTACATAACTACCAAAATATATACTTCCAGCAAACCCTTCTGGTTTCTGGACGCAAGGCATGTCAGTTTCTGAAGTGACAATAGTGAGCTTGAAAAGAGGACGAATCATGACATTCCGGGCTATGGTAATTATGGCAACCCCAGTGATAAAGACCAAGGCACACTTGACGGAGCAGGCGGACAGTATTGTATGTAGAGGGCAATAGCAAAGAATCGAAGAAGCGAAGTACCTAACGTGCATAACCTTCAAGTGGACAAACGGACGGACGGTGATGGTGGATACCATTGACGTACATAGGTTACGATTATGGAATAAGACTTGAGTTGAAAAATATTCACAAAAAAAAAAAAAAATAAAATATGAATTGGTTTGGTACAGCTGTGAGCCCTCCATATGAAGGTATGAAATTAAGCCACTATCCTCATTTTGTAAAGTTTTAATCAAAAAACGTTTCTAAGGCCGGTACCATTACTTCTAATAACAGATTTACAGCCCGATTCTGCCAAAATCAAACTCACCATAGCAAAATCATTTTCCACGGCAATTCTTAATACAAATTAATGAAAATTGGTACACTTATGGCCAATCTCATAAACAAACACTAAAATTGCTTTTATCTAAACTCCTTCTTAGTTTTATCAGACATTTAAAATTTTTCAGATTCACCAATGTAGAAAAGGGATATTTAAATTTAACTGGGTTTGCCTCACATCCCTGGATGCAAAGGAAGAGGTTGTTTCCCTCCCACATGCGAAGTGTATAAGAAAAAGTGAAAAAGCATTATGTATGAGGCACAATTACTCTGACAGCAAAATGTCAGCTGTTGTTGATTGGCATGGCTTAATCTAATGAGACAAAAACGAGCTTTTAGTTTACAAGTTTTAAAATCTTCTTAAATATTAAAGCATTTGGTGAAACCAAAAAACATCATTTAAAGGCTAAATGGCTTTTTAAATAAATAAAAGCCTTTCGTGAAACTGGCCATGTTGCATTCAGTGGTACTGCCTTTTTTTTCTACTTCAAACATAGGGGCTTCACAATCTAGGTCAGGTCCAGGTAACTCAGAACATGGTCCCAAATTTCAAAATTTCAAATAAAGTACTGTCGAAGTTAAGAACTGAGTCAAGTTTATCTTTGAAATGTCCTTAAATTAATTAAAGTAATATTTTTATTGATGATGATATTTTTTCATTTCATTATTTGTCTGATGTCAGATTTAAATAATGCAACCATTATTTAAATCTGACATCAGACTAATAATTCTGATAGTTGACAGTTGGAAAAGCCGTTAAACTAACATTATTTTTGAAGCAATTTAAATATCTTTATACATACATATATAAAAATAATTTAAATTTAACGTTTTTTTTCGACTGTCCACTATCAGAACTATTAGCCTGATGTCAGATATAAATAATGCAACCAGAAAAAATACCAATTCTATCGATTTTTTCGAGTATTTGAGTAGTTGACCAAAAATTGTATTTGCTACTTCCAGTCGTCAAATTTGTCAAATTTCTTTCAGATTCGATCAGATTAGTTCTAAAAATAATTTCCAATACAAACAATATTTAAAAACTAGCACCAAAATTAGTTTTAATCTCTTGGGAATATTTCTCAATATTTTGGACCATCTTCTTTATCTTCTTCTTCTGATTGTACAAATCAGTATTGGAGTAATTTGTATATGAAAGAATACATTGAGGCCCTATTTAAGGATATTTCAAACATAAACTTGACTCAATTCCTGACAGCGACAATACTTTATTTAAAATTTTGAAATTTGGGACCATATTCTGACCTAAATTGTGAAGCCCCTGTTCAATTTTCAGCATTCCCAAATCATTAAGCGTACAAAATTTAATTAATTTGTGTCAAGAATTGGCGTGGGAAATGATATTTGTCGCCGAAATTCAACAAACGGACCACTGTGCGCCACAGGGGATGAAATATGACTTTTGCCCCATAAAATTTTGTTCTTAGAATGATCCCAGAAATAACTCCCAAAAATATGGAAGCTCTACTTCTCAACAACAACAGTAACACCCTGTAGTATATAAAAAGATGATCGTAATCATACATACAACATACCTGAAACATTATAGCTCAAAAACAAATCTAATCTACAATTTATCATTGAACTTGATGAGCAGACTCTAGAACAATCATCTTGGTATTCACTACATCCACATTTTACCTTGCTTTTACATCAAGCTTACATCACTTATACATAAGTAAATAATTTTGAGTTTTAAGTTTCTTAAGTAGCTTGATATCATTTGGCATTTTTATATTTTTTGTAAGCCTCCTAAATTATGGTTTTTTCTAGGCAGTTACCTCTCACCTATCATATCAAACAATTTTATTCTATTTTTATGTTAAATTTTATCAACTGCCAAAATGGCAAAAGTACACACCACTAATTTGCCCGGAGAAACATCAACTTTTCAACACTTATTTATCATTGTTAAATGAAAAATTACTAACATAAACATTATGAAATTCAAACAGTAAGCGTCACTTGATTAGAGTCATTTTTGTCATAACTATAAAATAAATCCTACTAATATTATAAATGTGAAAGTGAGTTTGTTTGTTTGTTTGTTACGCTTTCACGCCTAAACCGCTGAATCAAACATGATAAATTTTGATACAGAGATACATAGGTGGGACTCTGGAAGCGTCAATAGGATACTTTTTTTTACCATATGAACAAAAAAAGAAAAAAAAAATTGGTACCAAAACAACTTCATTTTATATGTGAACAAAAATAAATTAATAAAGTTTGAAAAACAAATCAATCAATTTTGATATTTCGTTTGAGTGATAGTTTGTTTTTTATTATGTTGTTGCAATATTTTTACCGCGAATTTAAAAGACGATTAGGAAGACGAATTAACTTGAAAACCTCGAACTTTGGATTATGCGAATCCAATAAAAATAATAACAAACAAACGAATTAATTATTTTACAATAAATTGTGCAACCGGCACACGCGAAAAATATGATCGAAATGACTCAACTGTCAAAACGATCAAGAAGGATGGGAGATAAAGAGATAGACAAAAAAAATACTGCAACAACACTGCAACTACGATGCAGCCAACCGGCTAGTCAGCTGGGGGTGGGTTCGCCGAATTTTAATACGATAAAAAAAGAGTAAACAATTCGGGTCGAATAAAAAGAGATTACGATGGTAAAAAAAAGGTAAACTAAATGAAGGTAAGTACAGGGGCGTTCGTACTTACGCTATAGGGTGGGCGCCAGGAAACTTTTATGGTCGTTTGCCTTAACCAGGTACTGAAAATGTTTCTTCAAAGTAGGAAGAAAAACACAATGATTTAAATCCCTGATGGGGAGTTTAAAAGTTTATTAAAAAAAAATGTCTGGGAAACCGTGGCTTTCGCCTGGATTAAAACCCAGAATCTTTTCAAGATAAAAATAAAATATAAATGGATAATTTTTGTTCGAAGAACAATTTAAAAAAAGAAATAAATGAAACAAAGAATAAAAGTAAATTAAGAACAAAAGAGAACAAAGACCAAAGAATGGACCGCTATCACCGGGTCCCGAAATCAAGACAAAGAAAGCTACGTTTACAATGGGGTCACGAGTCTCACAATTTTGAGATAAAAACGAAATTAAAAGGCCAACCGAATATCAATTTAAAACCACAATTTTTCCAAACGAATTAACTAACAAACTACTATAAAACACTCTACTTATCTTTTCCTTTGAATAAAATTCCTTCCTCTTCCTTTTCCTGCAATATTCTTTTCGCCCCGTTCTGGCGATGCACAACTCCTTTCTTCAAAGCGAGTTCCTTTTTTTTCCAATATAACTCCTTTCTTAAAAGCGAGTTCTCACAAAATAGCTCCTTCCTCAAATAATCTTCAAAACACTTTTTACTTTAAAATTCTCAAATCTATTTTTCAAATTTCTCAACTTTCTATTTATTTTTCTTTCTTTCTCAAAATTTTTAAAACCTCTATCGGCTATTCAGGTCAACCAAGAAGTGGTTGTTTCTGCCTAGCCTTTGTCTTCTACCGGCCTCTCTCTCACTCACACATTCTCACACACATTCGTATGGTTTTCGTGGAACTCTGTTACGGTTCCACTCCGAGGTTGAGTTCCAACGAAACTATCTCTCACTCACACATTCAATGGATTCCCCAAGTTGTTGGCGTTGTCCCAAAACTTGACGAATCCAAGGCCGGAGCAAGACATATTCACAATAATCTATATTTGAGAAAAGAATCAAAAAACTATAAAAAGTTGAAAACATAATTCTGAGCATTCTCTCAGTTACTCTACATTTCTAACTTTTTGAAAATTATTCGAAGAAGGCAAATATTTTCTTTTAACAATTTTCTAAACCTTTTTGAGGAAACGAAGGAGGAAGGCAAAAACTCAAAACAAACTAACTATCGCGCAATCTACTATTCGGTGGACCTTTGTGCAGATTTGGGGAATGAAGGGAGTAGCGTTTAGCGTTCCATTCTTTTAAGCGGTCGATGTTTATTTAAAGTTAAAATCAAAGTTAAAGTTAAACATTTAGGCTGGGCTTGGCGCCATGTTTAAAAAAGAAAAGTTAAATTTATGTTGATGTTGCGTTGTTTGAAATCCACATTAAGTGTGCCGTGTATGTTTTCCATTAGTAGCTGCCCTGCTGACAAGTTTTATTAAGAAATTCCTCGCTCCAAGTAAAAAAGTTGGCGTGTGAGTCTCCAGCCCGTCCGCTGGCTCAACACGAAAGAGTTAATATGAACGATGAACCTAGTTTGTCATCCTCCCCGAGCAACTCTCAAGCTCCCAGAGGACAACGGACAAAATTGTGGGTAGAAAAATGGGATTGGTTTGGGGTGGAGGGGAAAACAGACAACGAGAGTTAGACTATGACCAAACAACATAGTCGAAAGAAGGTTTTAAGAACCGATCGAAGAGAGGTTTTTGTTGCGGTAAATCTTACCGTAACAATGTTGAGGTTTTTTTCATACCATTTGCTTCACAAACGTTCGTTGGTTGGTTTAAATTAAACAGGAGCTCATCGCAAACCCTGCAGTACAATTTCCTGGATTTAAAAGAAATCCATTCATGCCGAATTAAGGAGGCTGTCTTGAGAACTGATGATGATGATGAGACAGTTTCTCAAAGAAAGTTTTTGAGTTGGATTCGCGTCAACCCATATGCCCAGTGTTCAGAATTTGCATATTAACGCCAAATGGAAGGGCATACATTTATGTAAGCAGTAGTAGTATACAACAGTATCCTCACATAATGGCCTAAGATCAGGCAGAAAATTCTGTGGGTGAACGAATAGCCAAAATATGAGTAGACATATGAGGGTTTGTAGGTTCATAAATCTTGATATCGAATGCAATATTATGGCAGGATTTTTTTGACGCCCGTGTTCGGGACGAGGGGGTTGAAAATGGCGCTTTTCAATTTTTTTAGTCAGAGGTACAACCACTTCAATTTATTTATTTAAAATGGGAAATTGTGGTCTGTGATTTTTTCTAAGTCCACAAACATTAATTTTGTGACCTGCGTAATAGAACTTAAGATATGAGTCTCTAAAGCAAAGATTATGGGCCTTTTTTTTTATTTTTTAAATCTCCAAATATTTCTCGATATGGTGCACCAAAAATGATTATAGTACAAGTTCTATTAATCATATCCTCAAAATTTAAGTCAATAGACTTAAAGAAAACAGAGGATTTTAAAAAGCACACGCTTTTTTACATTTTCCAAACCTTCTTTTTATTATTGGCAGAATGTTGTAAAGCAATTTTCTCATACTTGTCTCATCATAAAATAGGGAAAATTTCTTGCATTTGGTTTTAAGACTGCTCTTTTGTCTAAGACAATAATTGTAGGTATGAGCATAGTTTACAGTTCCGTGCACATAAAAACAAAACTTTGTAAAAAAAACTATTCTGTGCAAAATTTATATAATATTCTAGACGAAAAATATTTGCCTTGGCATTGAGTCATTAACTTACATTTAATTAATAAACTATAGGCCTAAAAACATAATTTTGTGTTTCACCTGAATCAAACTGTAAGCTAGGCTTTACTCAACTTTTGCACTTACATTTACAGCTTCATTAATCCGTTAAAGTACAAAATAAAGTGACAAATAAATTGTGCTTGGATAGTTCGTTGTAAAAAAATATGTGTAGCAATCAAATAACATAGGTAAATAAATGACGAGCAAAAAGAAAATCTGTTGCAGATTGGAAGAAAGTGTTGGCTAACAATAAAGTTAAAAAAACACTTTTTTCTTTTCCGTCTTTGAGAAAAACCAGAATTAGCAGAATTTTAATGCTTAAAATTTAATAATACAGAATTCTGAAAAACAGAATTTTGAAAAGCAGAATTTCGAAAAACAGAACTGAAAGAAAGCAGAATTTTGAAAAATAGAATTTTCGTTCAAAAACAGAATTTTTAAAAGCAGAATTTTGAAACCAGGATTTCGACCCGCTCCCGCGTGGCATCCACCAACTTTCTCAGAATTGCTATTATTTATGTGGAACAATAAATTTTAGATGTTTTAGAATGATGAAATTCGGTAGAGCAGTAGGGATTGAATAATTTCACTTGGAAAAATAAAATCTTTGCAAGTTTTCTCTTAATTTTTTAGTTACTCACATTTAAGGGTTGGCCACGAAATCTGGCATTACGAAATCTCGCAATCACGCGGGTGGCAATGGTGCAGTGGATGTAGTGCTTGACTGCTTATTTAGAGGTGTGGGTTCGAGCCCCATTCTAGGCAGCATTCTTTTCTACATTCTCCCAGCTTAACTGGACGCCGCCACCCGTGAGATTTATTGAGATACTTAATAAAAAACTTGATCTCAATCCACTGTGCAAAATCTTTCCTATCCTCAAACTCTTTCTAACTAGTGCCGTGCAACTCAGGTTGCATTCAAAAGACCTAAGGTCTTACGGGCATATAGTTAAAATTATTATTATTATTAATTACAAAAACTCGCTTTTCATAATCACGCAATTGCAAAATTCCGCAATAACGAAATCCCGCAAACTAAAATCTCGCAAAATTTCATTGTATAGCAACGAATACATTTCTTAAATCAAAATCTCGCAATTAAAATCTCACGCGAGAGGTTCTAGATGTAAATGGGAGATTGTTGAAAACGAGATTTTGTAATATCGAGATTATGAAAAGCAAGATTTTTAATTTGCGAAATTTAGTTATTCGAGATTTTTAAAAAAATACGAGATTTCGTTATTCGAGATTTTGGTTTCCGGGATATCGTACCGTTCCCCACATTTAATATGTATGAAAACTTAACCAGTGAACCCGCCAGATATTAATCAATAATCATAAAATACCATATGTTTTTTGTATACATATAGAAAGAAATAAGCTCTTTTTAAACATTCCTGATTTTGTTGTGATTGAATTAACATGATCTCAAGATAGCCACATCGGGGTGACTATATAATACACATAGCTGTTCTGGTGCTCATGAAATCGCATAGTTCAGATCATAGGCATCCGAAGGGGCCGCCTTTTTTGGCTCCAAATAATACTACCACAGATACTTAGTTACATAGATATCGCACGCAGAGCAAATAAAAATTACTACTTTTTTATCGTGGGACGTAGAGCTACATCCCAGTTATATCAATATTGTGTGAGTTATGGTATGGACCACATATGATGAAAAAAAATATAGATTTACATAATAGTCCAGTGCATTTATAATCTGACCCAGCAGTTTGTAACACCCCCAAATTTTACTTTATTATTCGAAGGGTAGCTGATTGAAGATCATAACCCTGATTTTTCGCACTCGCGAAATTTACCGTTTGGCCGCCATCTTGGATTTTGTTTGATTTTAGTTTTTATTAAATATCTCGGTTCCTAGAAGTTCTACGAAAAAGTGTTTAATACAAAAATGTAGAAAGTAAAATTTTCTATCTTTTATGTTAACAACATTTTTTCGATATTTTTAATATTTAAAAAGTTACAAGCCAACAAAAGAATTTTTTTTGTATTTTCTAAGTGTTTTCGAAAATTTAGCACATTCGCCATCGGAAATTAAAAAAAATTTCTACGAAAAGTTTGTTGGCCACTAAATTTTCAACAATATTGGTATATAACTTTTTTCTGTATTCCAATAAATGACAAAGATATGAATATTTTTGTATTAACAGTTTTGAATTGTTTTCCAAAAAAAAAATGAAAATCACGACTTTTAAAGCGGTTCTCTATGCCTAATACCAATTTTAAGCTTATGCAATACTGGCGTTATCGCACTTTTACCATAAAATGAAGCAATGTCCAAAATAATAAATTAAAGTAGGTACATATTAAAATGGGGAAAGAAGCCTAAAATAGGAAAAAAATGCCAAAAACAACTGCAATATAAGGAAATACTGCCCAAATGGGTGAAATTTTTCATAGAAAGTTTTCTTAAGTATTAAACACTTTTTCGTAGAACTTCTAGGAATTGAGATATTTAATAAAAACTAAAATCAAACAAAATCCAAGATGGTGGCCAAACGGTAAATTTCGCGAATGCGAAAAATCAGCGTTATGATCTTCAATCAACTACCCTTCGAATAATAAAATAAAATTTGGGGGTGTTACAAACTGCTGGGTCGCCCATATAAAATTTTATAATTGCACTGGACTATATGAAGATAGTGGATGGCACAATTCTGTCTATCTGTCTGTACCTTACCTACAGCCTAGGCCACTGAAGGGATTTTCTTCAAATTAAGGTTTTTTGGTGATTCCGTAGAGGGGAAATAGAATTTTTTTTTAACTCCAAAAATACCTGTACAAACGGTTTTTTTTTTTTCGATTTTCTCATTGACGGGGCTCAATGGATTTCAACCAAATGGATTTCAACTCAAATTTGGTATGCAAAAACTTGTTGTTTAAAAATGAACTCAACATTTCATTTATAAAAAAAATAGTTTCTTTAAAAAGCCGCTCCAACTATTTTAAATTAGTTTTTTGCATATATTTATTTTTTACAATAATCAAAAGAAATGTATGGGTTTGAGCTCTAAGCTTTTTTATTTTAAAAATTTAAATTTTATGATTTAAATTTAAAAAAAATAACAAAATCTTCAAAAAAAAACATCGATTTAATTAGCTTCAAAAAATTATAACTTTGCTTCTAATGCTCAGATCTAAGAGATTAAGATATTTAAAGGCGTACAGTAAGTTAAAAGTAAGTTAGCTCGTTATAAACAACATTTGTGTATAAAAATCAATGAGAACTACCAACAAAGGAGAATAGGACAAAACGGTCTACAAGACCAATAACGACGAGACATATGTCGTCGGAAAGGTATTTTTATGTACTACAATAGTTACTATGGGGGCTTACTTCAAATCACTGTGTGAAAAAAGTTATTCGCTAAATAGGATTGTGCTCTGGTGCATTTTAGTATGAATAAAATATATTTAGTATGGGGAAAATTTATGAAAACTGGTGTAACAAAAAACGACAATATATATGTCATTGGAAAGGTATTTCTATTACCTACAATATCTTTTATATTAGTTTAGTTCAAATTACTGTGTGAAAAAAGTTATTCGTAAACTAATGAAATATTGTGGTTCATTTTAGTGTGAAAAAAATGTTTTTTTTTTTTAGTATGGGCAAAAAGTGTGATGGCAAGTTCAACCAATAACAACGGGACATATGTCGTTGGAAAGGAAATTTTATGTACTACAATAGTCAATACGGCAGCTTAACTCAAATCACTGTGTGAAAAAAGTTATTCGCTAATTGCTACTCATGCTCCATACATTTTATCTGTGCTAAAATTCCCTAAAACAGCGAATAACTATTTCCACACAGTGATTTTAAATAAGTTGTTATGGTAACTATTATTGTTCATAAAAATACCTTTTCAACGACATGCATCTTATTAGTACTGGTAAGACCAGTTTGTATACATTTTGTCCACACTTAATGGTACCAAAACCAAACGTTGTTTAACGAATAACTTATTTCACACAGTGATTTGAAATGAGCCACCATAGTGACTATTGTAGCGCATAAAAATACCTTTCCAACGACATACGTCTCGTTGTTATTGGTTCCTAGACCACCTTCCATACATTTTTGCCGATTGTCCTTTCATGACATTTATACTTTATATTTTCAGAAATTGTGAAAATACATACAATGGGGGAGCGAATTTTTGTTTTGTTAATCTTCATCTAATAGTTATAAAGAAGGTATTTTTTAAGTGCAAACAAATCTATGCAACATATTATTCGTCAATTTTGGCAATCAAACTGATCAATAGTTTTTACTTTTGTGGGTAGCAGGCTTTTAACTATTGTGAATTGTCTCAGTTGTGCATAGAAAAGAGGCAACACACACAACGCTTCTGCTTTCGATTCTGGAATCAAATCCAAAAGCATTTTCTCTACTTTTCGAAACAAGAACTGTCATTCATGGAGGTGAATTTTTCAATGTTTGGATTTTTAAGGGAACATGCAGATATAAAATAAAATGCACGACTGGGTCACACGTACTTGCTCTTATGTTCCAGCTTCCAGGCACTGAGGGCATTAAAAAAAAATTATATAAAAACATGGAAATTATGAGAGAAAAATATAGAGAAGCATGAAATAGAAATAAACTAGCTAAAACAACTCATTTGAAAGTTTGAGGTGAAAAAAAAGAATGCCATCTTAATACTTGAATGAGCTTGAGGTTTATCAAAAAAATATATTTTTATATATTAAATTCTTAAAACATTTTTAAGAACAAATTTTGGAAAGCAAATCTAAAGTATATATTTATGTGCATTTACTGTATTAAAAAATTTATCTAAATCCGTTTAGATAATGAGAAAATTCAAAATAAAAAAAAGTTCTATGACAGGTAGGTACTACACTGGCTTACAAAATTTTGGGTCATGGTAGGGTCCTTAGAAAAAATATATTTTCTAGACTAATTTTGGGTCACTTAATACGAAAATTAAAACAAATTTTTTTTCCAAAGAAGCGTTTTCGAGATATGCGCAAAAATCATCAGCTATTTTTTCAGATATTGCTATAAATCTCGCTAACGGCTTAGCTAATGTACATAAAATGTGTATATTCTGAATTTTCTGATCTGTTTCCTTCCGACAATGTTCATAAAAATACCTTTCCAACGATATATATCACGTCATTATTGGTCTTGGAGTTTGGTGTGTCCAATTCTTCTTTGTATGGAAAAGAGAATGGACCAAGAGGCACCGATTTATCACCTTAGACAAACAATTTTTGGTCAAAAACTTTATGTTAGGGCATAGAATTTTGATTTAAGGGGTTTCTGACTTTAAAAAATGATTTTGGGAAATAACAGACACACTAATATAAATTTATATGACTTTTATTGAAAAAATTGAAATTGTCTTCTTCCACTAATTATTTAATAAGTTCTACATTTACCGTCCGATTAAAAAAAAAAAACTTTGGCTCAAATCTTTGTTCAAAAGATTGTATTCCACTTGAATTCCTTAAATTATTTTAAATATTTTTTTCTATCTATATGGAACAACCAAAAACTAGAAATTTTTCAAAAATACTCGTTTTTCAAACTTTGAATGCCTGGCCTGTAACTTATACAATTTCAGTCCGACTTAAACAAGCAGTAAATCAAAATTTTGTAAACTAGAGATATTAATAGTTGCTTAGTGCAAAATTTTATAATTTTTGGTAGTAGATCGTACTAATTTTTGTATAAAAAAAGGAGAAAATATTTTCTTTTATGGTTTTTTTAACCATATACATAAATGTAAATTTTTGTTTAAAAATATTTAAGAAAGTAGTAAAAAAAACTCCTAAATATCGAGTTTCAAAAAAATAAAAATATTTGATTTTCAAAAAAAAAAATTTGAAACATTTTTTAAAAATCCAAAAAATTTGTTTTTTTTTTTTTAATTTTGGCACACAATACGATTTATATTTGCTGGAAGCTTCTGTATATAAAACTATAGAAATCAGTCATACCGTTTTGAAGAAAATCGAAAATTAAAAAGATGGTTTTTTGGGAGGTACCATTAATAACCATTTTTTGTTTAAATGGTTCTCCATTCAAGCGAAGCCTTTACTAAAATCAGTTGATTATTTTTTTTAAGTTGTGGACCGTTTTTGAGAAAAAAACGATTATGTAAAATTGCTAAAAAAAATTGTATGGCAGGTGCCGTTATTTTTGGTATTAAGAAAAATAAAAAAATATGTGGACATAGTCATCAAAAACCACTATATACCAAGTTTGAAGAAAATCGATAGAGCCGTTTAGGCTGTAGACGAATAGACAGGCAGACAGACAGACAGACAGACAGGCAGACAGACAGACAAGCTACAAGCAGACAGACAAAAATTGTGCCACCCACTTTTTTAGTGTTATCTATCATCATAATGTCATGTTTTATTGTTATCTCAAAATTTTTATTTTGCACGAATCCAAAGCTTACCTTATAGTACCCACATATATCAAAAAAGTAAAAATGGGATCGTTCTGCATAATATCCCATTAAAACAAAATTCAACTTGTAAAAATTTTGCCAGGGTCAATAATGAGAAGTGAGTTCGTATTTTTAATACGCGTCTATAATGGGAAATGTTTCTTGCAAAGTTTATTAAAATACTCAGAAGGCGAATTCATATTGGAGGATGTAGTCAGAACACCGAGAATGAAGGAAAATCATGCTAAAGAAAACCATTAACTCAAAACAGATATTGCAAAGGTTGCAAGGGAATAATGAACAAATACCAGGTGCCTGTGCCAGTGCAAATATAATTATCTTATATTATCTTATCTTATCTTAAAAAAAAAGATTTTTCTCAAAATACCTAACCTACATTTTTTGTCTTACTGCAAATGCAACTTCATCCTTCCTTTTAAGGCCTGTATACTTTACTTATTTTTGATAACAATTCAAATACAACAGGCATTGGATTTAGATCTACTGTCTCCTTTTTCGCAATAACAAATTCTTTTAAGCTTTTCTTTAATGGTACACTATGACGTATGTGTTCTATTTATGAAAACTATTAAACAGGCAAATCGCTGCAAATAAAAGAGTAAACATTTTGAACGATTTAAAAACCTTTTCATGTAACAACCCTATACGTTCCAATTTGTCTGTTTCGTATTTTGTATCCACTTCTCACTTGGGTCAAATATGACCTGCCGGCCTTGTTAGTTAATTGAAAATTTATTAATGGGTATTAGACTATTAAGTTTAATTTTAACTTAATTTCTTTGTGTACATTCCAACCAAAGACTACATGCATCTTCCATAAGTATTTACACACTTAATTAGTAACCTATTATTATTTGTTTTAAACAAAAGTTACATGAAGCAAGAATCCAACACAACTAATTTAAAATGAATACACCCTTAAAGCTGCTATATAATCCACCTGTAGAAGCAACAGCTCTTCCTCCTTTCCCACACCCAACAATCGCTTACAATAATTTACATTCCGTTTAACATTTCCAAAGTTAAACAAAACACAAACACGGAGTATATCTACTCGAGCATATTTCTCTCCAAGGACATGCATTTTTAAACATCTTGAAGGGTTGAATTGGAACTGGAAAAACGCACGCACATCCCTTGCCTTAAGTTCAACATCAAATCTAACAAGATTGTAAATTCACATTATAGTCTTTGCAATCCTTTGAGTCTTGGATAAGTATTATTATTATTTTTTTTTTGTATCTTTCTTATTCCACGGTGTAAAAGTACAACATCCGAAAATTATCCCGAAATTTTAATTATATTTTCAAAGGGCAAAAATAATTAAGCTACAACGTTAACTCTTTTGTTTTTCAACTTTCAAAACATACTGACAGAAGTTTACCTGGTTTTAGATTTCCCTCGGGGCAAACTGAAAACAGTTAAAGATAATATGTCAAGGGCTTGCTGGTATTTATTTTTTTTTTTTAAACGTGAATTATGATATTTTTTTATGTCGTGCACTTGGGACAAAAATGTTGATATTAAATTAATGAAAATTAACTCCATCCAGGGATAAACCTTACTTCCTTTTTTTCTGTCGATGTTTAAGGGTTAAGAAAAATCCCAATAGAGCAGAGTTTTATATTAAAAAATCCACAGTGTCTAGGGATTCGAGGCATTATGTATTAGTATAAAATAGGTTTTATGTTATGCTTTAAGTTTGTATAATGGTTACGAGAATACTAAATTTTTAAAAACAAAATGTTCTATGGATAGGAAGTTACCCATATTTGTAGAATCATAGAATAGAAAAAAACAATGTCAAAATTGCATAGTAAACAAATAAATATATGTTGGTGGCGTAGTATCACAGATTCTATGGTTACATATATATTGCATCCAGAACAAATAAAAATTACCATTTTTTCAATATTTTGTGATTGCAAGCTCTTTTGTTTTATCCTCTAAAATCGAATCGGTTGATCAAACTACTGATGACTTGTTGTTGACGTTTTGTTTTTATGTCTATTTATAATATGCTCAATCATCGAAATGTCATGTTTGATTGTAATCTTAAAATTTTGTGTTTGCACGAATCCAAAACTTTCCCTTTACCTAGTACCTACTAGTCCAGTCAACGAAGACTCAAAATTATAAAATAAATGCAATAAATCATGCTCTCTGGGTAATTATTTTATGTGGTGGGGGTGACCTTGAGTCGAATGCTGAAAACCAGATGGTTGAAGGTTTTTTAGATTTTGAGAAAATTGAAAATTATGAAAACTACCTTTTTTTCGAAAGCACTTAGTAACAATTACCCAACAAAAATTATTTAAAAAAAAGTAGTTTTCATTGTTTTCTATTTTCTCAAAAAATAAAACACCTACAACCATCCGGTTTTCAGCATTCGACTAAAGGCTAACAACAACACTAAATAATAAAAGACAATTTACTACTTTATAGTGTAAAATAAAAATTAAAGATCATTTAAAAAAAATTAAAATTTTTTTTTTTTTTAATTTTGAGTTTTCAGACGAATTTTTCAAAAACTGTTGACTTGATTTGACGATATAATATCTGTTCTAAGCTTTTAAAAAAGATGTAGCACAATATTATAAGTATTTTCGTTGTTTTTAAATAGCTATTTTTCTATTTTCAGTCAATGTTTAGGGAATGTGTCCCCCCTTATAAAAAGGATAGGGAAATATACCTCCCCTTCTATAGAATTTATTCCTTAGGATATGTCCAAAAATGCTTTCATAAAGTATTGACCTGTAACTTGGAAAAATTCTGTGTACCTTCATCTTACCTTTGAAGAAACAGAAAAATTCCAAAAGGGGACTTTAACCCCCCCTCCTGCCAAAAGCTCGCGGCGCTGGGCTGGGGACTTTTAGTATGTTATACCTGGGGGTCAACCCTACCACATTAAATAGAGAGCATGATTTATTGCATTTATTTTTCCTTCGTAGACTGGACGGCGGTGGCGCGCGGCGGCGTAGCGACACAATGCCAAAAGACAGATCGCCCAAATCGCAAAATGACACAATGCCCAAAAGCCCTTCGAAGAAATTGTTGTTGTAGAATTGTATTTGCAATTTGGGTTATCTGTCATAAAATTTGGGCTTTATTTCATTTTTATTTGGGCGTTGTGTCATAACCCTATCACCCAAAACAAACATTTTTTTTTTGGGCTTTGTATCATGCTCTTAAAATATAAAATATGAAAATCAAGTGGGATTAAAAAAATATTTAAAGACATGTCGTCGCCCTAGTATTGAAGTACCGTATACATATACGCTATTTTTACATTTTTGGGAAATCGCGTTAATGTTTGGAAGTCTGTTTCCAAAAAACTAGCCGCTGGCATTTTTTGATTTTTTAGTATGATATAATAGTTAAATATTATCTTTTATATACATGTTAATGCACATCTGATACTCTTTTAGTTCTCAAAATATTTAAATTTTTGTCCAAAATGAGTTTTCCGTATATACGCCATAAAAATCAGAACTTTCTTTTCTTCATACACGTACGTCAAAAAATCAAGTAAAATCCTATGTTCAAAGAGATATTTTTTTGCTAATGGTGTACGTGCTTTTCTATGCACATAAGTCAAAACAATATTGAATATACATTTGAAATTTTATGACGTACGTTGCAGGATAATAGGTCATATACGACAAAACAAGTCTCAAATAAAAATTAGCTTAAAATGTATGGTAAATTTGACGTAAATGCCAATTTTTGGCGCTTACGTCAAAACAATACCTGAACTTGATGATTTTGATGGATATACGTCAAAACCATTCTGAATATCTTAGCAACGAAAAGAGATAGGAAAATACGGATAACAGATTTGAAAAGAGCACCCCCAAAAACATAAGACTGCATACCCAGTTCAAAAAATGCAATTTTGCGTATACGGCACTTCAATACTAGGGCGACGATGTGTGAAAGGTTCATATTCTAATAATGACTTTATAATTGTGAGGGGAGAAATACGCCACGGGGGGCGTGTGAACAGAAAACCCGTCACGTAACGAGGGCTGGCATAGCGTTACCCAGTGCGACCCGGCGTGACGGGAGGTGCAACGGGGCGTTTGGGCGTTATGTCATCCTGTACAAATTTTGAAAAAAAAAAAAATTATTTGGGTGCTATGTCGCATTAATTTGGGCGCTATGACACATTATTTTGGGCGTTGTGTCATTATGAAAGAATACCCAAATATTGCGATTTGAACGATCTATCTTTGGGCGTTGTGTCACTACGCCGACTGGACTACTACCTATATCGCAAGTAGGTAATACATAATAAAGTACATAGTAAAATTATAGTTACACATACGCCCGAGTGTACAATTCCATCCAAAATTCATCTTCTGGGTAGTAAATTGCTTATGAATTTGTTCATGGATGTTAAAATATACCAACATCCCTCTGCATATTTTAAATTAATGATTTCAAAAGTTTATTAATACTTTACGAAGCAATTTGTATGAAAATGTTTTGTTTTTTTTCTGTAAGAGTGATACTTATAAACTACTGAATACCTTTTAAAATAAAGAACAATTACCTTCAAGGGGTTTATTATTGAATTATATTTGTTTGGGGCTTGCATAAGAATGCTTCCAACTTAAAATGCTACTACATTCAGTCTTGCGCTTATGAGGGAATGGTCACACTGGATACTAACCTTTTTTATAACTATGTATTCAGAAACTAAGCCGAATATGACATTTATACTCCAAACATTTTATTCAAAAATAAATTGCCTACCGAAATGGATGTTTTTAAAAAATGTTCAGCAAAAAAATAACAAAAACAAAAAAAATTGAAAAATCGAAGATTTCTTAACTTTTTAATAAATTGTGCGTAACTTTTTTTGGAGCAAATGTGAGCTCAGGACATACCAACACGAAAAAAGAAGAACCTTAAGGCCTAGTTCACACAGTAAGGCACGGCAAGTTTTTTTGCAGTATAAATCCGTGCGAATGAGCAGTGGCGTATACATTCTACATATATAACCTTTAACTAGACGCACGCACGTTTGACCGTTTGTGGCTTGGATCAATACTGATATTTGGATTTATACTACGAAAAAAACGTGCTGTGCAATGCAGTGTTCAAACTTGTCTTTCACTTTTCACATTTCATTTTTCGCAGTTTCGGCCTGAAAGCCTCTTTTATGGTACTACATGACATCACATCATTCATGACATCATTCATTCAATGGTACATAAATTAAGTGACCTACAGTGTGAAAGTATGTGATTGTGTTTCGATTTCAATGACTAAAGCTTTTCGGCCATAGGTATAAAATTTATCGAAATCGGTTGAATACTCTGAGAAAATGGTACCCACCACAAAATTCCGTTAAGACTTTTTATTTACAGATTATTTTTTTTCTAAGAAAACTGTGAAAACGATGAAACTTGGTTATTATTGTCTTTAAGGAATAAATAAAATTAAATTATTCTGACATTCAGTATCCAAAAGTGATGATTGAAGCCACCAAACAAAGCCTGTTATAGCTGCACAGCAATTAAACTGATGTTTTCTTTTGTGTACAAAAATATTGAACACAAAAAAAATGGAGTTAAATTTCTGACTAAAAGGAAAATCTTAGTAAATACCTTAAACTCTCCATAGAAGATAACAAATCAAACATCAGTTAAACCTGTGAAACTATTAAAGCTTTAACTCAAATCAGCTTGAAGCAATTCACCAATTTATTTAATTTTTTAGTTCCATTATAGACAACCACAAACTAAAGCTTGAACAACTTCTATATGCTTGTATTGGTTTCTTACCACAAGATACTAAAAAAGAAATCCCTCTTCAAGGAGGTTCTTGTTGGTGAAAAAAAAGAAGTCCTCCTCCACTTCAAGTATAAGTACACAGCGACAGAAGTGGACAAAGGAAAAACCTTATGTAGTAGCATTTCCAGATATATAAGGTATGTAAACATATAAAAAGGCAACGACAACGACGACGACGATGTGTAAATAATTCAGGACATAAAAAAGGACATATTCGACTTAATATATTCACTCATTTACATAAAAGCCCCAACTATTTTTGCTCCCTTTGTCGTTGGTAGTACATAGTCGAAGTCGAAGAAACAAGGAATTTCTATTGCAGAAACAGAGGTTGCAGAGTAAAGTCTCCAGACAAGCCTTGCTCATGCTCTATTATCTCTGGAGAGAGTCCTTTAAGAGAATTCGTTATAACCATTGCCACCAAGTTTCGTTCTCTTCAGTCTTAAAGTACATGGTGATGGTGATACATTGGTTTGGTCCTTTTGGCCGGGCCATATCCTTGCATTGACTGCTTAATGTGGTGGTTTTATTTGTATGTTTTTTTTTTTGCTGGTTCTTCTTCTTCCTCTAAGGATGCTCTGGTGACACCTCCCTGTGCGCAAAAACATTCTTGGGACACTCGGTTTGACAAACCAATTGTGTCCTTTTGCTTGGGTCATTGCCAGATAAATTCTAGCCAATAAAATCGAAGACATTTATTTTTTTTTATCTCATCTTCTTGCATGTGTGCAGGCTAAGAATTGTGTGTGATGGGGTAAGTAGGGATAGGGACACTGGAGCACTGGAGGTTTTATCGTGTCCTTTTATCTGCTCCATTCTTTTATTTTTTATTATTTAAATAAGAGATTCCTTGTATTTTTGTGTCTCGCGCAGATGTGAAATTCAAGATTGGATAAGGATGGTGGTGATGTTTTGTGTGGATACAAATGAAGAATCACCCCTTCGAACTCCTTATAGGATCTTTTTCATCTGCACCTAGAATGTTTTGCAATTTTTTTTTTTACGTTTTTCTTAAGCTTTTCGTATTGATTTTTGAACATAGATATGCAAGTATGTTTGTTTTATGTCTACCGTGACTTTAAGAAGAATTTAATGAAATTGTAAAGCACAGAAACTTAACGTAGATGTAGTTATGTACCTTCTATACTCTATTGCCTGATAAATATGTTATTGAATGAAAAGATGAATTGCTTATCTATAGCTATGAAAAAACAGATATATTTTTATTTTTGTATTCCTTAAGATTTGTAAACCTACTTAAGATTTTTCACTTTTAGCCACGGGTAATGAAGTGCTTCGAGGGAAAAAGATTTTCTATGAACAAAAAATTTTAAGGGCCTGATTTTAATTTAACTTTTATCAGTAGGTATAGGTCCATTTATGTTCTTCCTATTTTTTGGCAAGGCATTTTGGGTTTTCTATCTCATGTGGTAGGTAACCTTCAAAAAACGAAGAAAAAACTAACAATTAAATTTTTGAAAATCATTCTGTAAATACGTTAGGTAATTGTAGAGAATCATGCGATTTTCCTGTACGATTATGTGATTAGAATCAGATGTTAACAATTTTAAAGGACCATTCTGCGACACTTAATAAATATGTAATCATATTCACATTTTTTTCTTGAAGCCTTTTTTTATTATTTCGAAACTTGTTTTGGCAATTTCCTTCATTTGATTTTGGCTATATTTCCATTAATGATTGTTTGGGGTCCTTTTTCATATACATATGTATGTATATGTACTGTACATTCATACATTAATACTGTCTTAGCCTAGTAATCAGTTCAAGTGAAGATGTTTTCACAAAAAAATACTTAATCGTGAAATTTGTATTTCTATACATATTTCACAGCTTCTTTAAATTTGAAAACATCAAATGTCTACCAATTTGCCTCAGTCAATTGTTGAGTCTTGAGTGAGTTGCTTAAATACGTGTGTGAAGTTGGCATAACATTTTTGAGCTAGACCAATGGGACCATGGCAGGAATTTGCAGTTTTTTTTTGCATTTTTTATGCATTTCTATTCCGGATTTTGCAGTTCACCAAATAGTGGGTGACACCGACTGTACCGCTAACTTCACTGTGAAGTTAGCAGTGCCTATGCTTTTCTCAGCAACCAGGCTAGCTAGGAATCTGAAATAAGGCTCTGAATATGCAGTTTAATTTGCAGTTTCAGAAAAGGAAAAAACCAATTTTCTAAATCCTTACATACAAAAATTTCATACTGTACTGCTAACTTCACTGTGAAGTTAGCATAAAAGTCCTTTCCTCAGCAACGGTGATACTTAGAAATTTGCATTTAGGCTCCAAATTTACAGTTTAATTTGCAGTTTAAGAAAAATTAATGTCCAAATTTTGAAGTCCAAATTTGAAGAAAAAAAAATCGAATAAATTCATTTTTCACTGTTAACGTCACTGTGAAGTTAGTAGTACATACCCTTTTTTTCAGCAACTGTGCTAGGTAGAAAATTGCAGTTAGGGTCCAAATTTGCAGTTTTTCATTTACTTCACGAAAAAATGCAGTTCAAATTTTGAAGTCAAAATTTGGCATTAAAATCGAAAAATTCACTTTGCACTGTTAACGTCAGTGTGAAGTTAGCAGTACATACCCTTTTCTCAGGAACTGAGCCACCTAGAAAATTGCAGTTAAGGTCCAAATTTGCAATTTCTAATGCACTTCAAGAAAAAACTAAGTTCAAATTTGTCAGTCCAAATTTGAGACAAAAATCGATTAAATTCATTTTTCACTGTTAACATCACTGTGAAGTTAGCAGTACATAACCTTTTCTCAGGAACTGTGCTAGGTAGAAAATTGCAGTTAGGGTCCAAATTTGCAATTTTGTAAGCACTTCAAGAAAAAACAAAGTTCAAATTTTGAAGTCAAAATTTGACAAAAAAAATCGAAAAATTCACTTTGCACTCTGTTAACGTCACTGTGAAGTTAGCAGTACATATCCTTTTCTCAGGAACTGAGCAAGCTAGAAAATTGCAGTCCAAATTTGCAGTTTTTCATGCACTCCAAGAAAAAATTTAGTTTAAATTTTTTAGTCCAAATTTGACAAAAAAATTGAAAAATTTAATTTCCAATTATTTTGTTTTTTGTATTACGTGTTAAAAGTAAATCCAGGATCCAGATCCTGATCCCGATAGAAGATAATAAAACACAGGTATTATCAAGGTGAGTGACATCTTTGAATTAGCTTCTTAACAGTTTATTTATAGTATTAAGACATGTCAGAAATTTCATACGACTGTCAAATTTGTGTGATGAAAATGATTTTCATATTTTGCTTTCACACTTGCATCCAAACAAATCAGTTTTACCATAACTTCACAGTGACGTTAAGAGAGTGCAAAATGAATTTTTGAATTTTTTTTTGTCAAATTTGGACGCAAAAATTTGAACTTATTTTTTCCTTACTGCAATTTTCTAGCTGGCTCATCTCCTGAGAAAAGGATATGTACTGTTAATTTCACACTGATGTTAACAGTGAAAAATTAATTTATTCGATTTTTTTTTCTTCAAATTTGGACTTCAAAAATTGGACATATACATTTTTCTTAAACTGCAAATTAAACTGCAAATTTAGACTCTAATTGCAATTTTCTAGCTTGCTCAGTTCCTGAGTTCTTCAACTTCACAGTGAAGTTAGCAGTACAGTCGGTTACACCCACTATTTGGTGAACTGCAAAATCCGGAATAAAAATGCATAAAAAATGCAAAAAAAACTGCAAATTCCTGCCATGGTCCCATTTGTCTAGCTCAAAAATGTTATGCCAACTTCACACACGTTGCTTAAATTTCTGTTTTATAGTAACTATTATGTACATATGTATGTAAGCTACCGAATACTTGACTCTCTCAAGTGGCCTCAGAGGAAGAGTAGGTAGGTCAATGAAACTAATTGCATACCTTTCTACCATAGAACTTTATGCAGCCAGCAATTTCCTTGCAATCTTTTTCTTATTACTCGAAAATGGCTTCAACGATTTTGATTCAAAATAGCTTTTTATGGCCGTTAGTCCTACAAATTGGCGTTTCGTTCGGCTTACTCACTTGAACTCATCAGTGACATAGTGAGGGCTTTGTCAGACGCAATTTGTATTAAGTTCAGTTCAACTTACATGAATTTTTCAACGAAAATCCACTGTAAACTATATCCAACAAGATTAGAATTCCTAATCATTAAGCTGGAAGTTTTTTTTGCCCGGGGCCAGGCATAGTTTCTATATAAGAAGGTTTTATAATACAAATTCTATATACTACTGAAATAAATCAGCCAAGTAGAAGACTTAGCATTAAGGATTGGACTTGTTGAATTATTGATTCAAAATAGCTTTTTATAGCCTTTAGTTCTACAAATTGGCGTTTCGTTCGGCTTACTCACTTGAACTCATCAGTGACATAGTGAGGGCTTTGTCAGACGCAATTTGTATTAAGTTCAGTTCAACTTACATGAATTTTTCAACGAAAATCCACTGTAAACTATATCCAACAAGATTAGAATTCCTAATCATTAAGCTGGAAGTTTTTTTTGCCCGGGGCCAGGCATAGTTTCTATATAAGAAGGTTTTATAATACAAATTCTATATACTACTGAAATAAATCAGCCAAGTAGAAGACTTAGCATTAAGGATTGGACTTGTTGAATTATTGATTCAAAATAGCTTTTTATGGCCTTTAGTCCTACAAATTGGCGTTTCGTTCGGCTTACTCACTTGAACTCATCAGTGACATAGTGAGGGCTTTGTCAGACGCAATTTGTATTAAGTTCAGTTCAACTTACATGAATTTTTCAACAAACTATGCCTGGCCCCGGGCAAAAAAAACTTCCAGCTTAATGATTAGGAATTCTAATCTTGTTGGATATAGTTTACAGTGGATTTTCGTTGAAAAATTCATGTAAGTTGATCTGAACTTAATACAAATTGCGTCTGACAAAGCCCTCACTATGTCACTGATGAGTTCAAGTGAGTAAGCCGAACGAAACGCCAATTTGTAGGACTAAAGGCCATAAAAAGCTATTTTGAATCAATAATTCAACAAGTCCAATCCTTAATGCTAAGTCTTCTACTTGGCTGATTTATTTCAGTAGTATATAGAATTTGTATTATAAAACCTTCTTATATTCAACGATTTTGGTGACATTTTGAAGATGATTATTTGCATTGATTATTATTTTTGTTTATATACTATCAACTGTAGTACCTCGTGGCATGTTAGTGCGTAGGACATGTCATCATGCCGAAGGTGTGGGTTCGATTCCCAGCCGTGCCACCTAAAAACAGAAATGTTTTATTCGAGGTGCTGTCTTTTGCGAGGAACTGACAAATCCACCAAGAGTATACTTGTCATGAAAAAGGGCTTCTCATTTTTCCGTTCGGACCCGGCAAAAAACTGTAGGTCCCCTCCATTCCTGCCAACAACACGCACACAGGAATGGTTGAGAGTTGTAAGTCACTAGGCTCTGGTTCTCCACGAGCTGTTGCCATCCAATTTATTTTATTTATTTTATTTACGTGTGGTTTTCAAGAAGAAATATAACGCATATAATCTAATGTTATGACCAAGAATTTTACTTTATTATAAAGATAAGGATTTGCCATTATATTTAAAAAATTATTTCGGGCAAGTGGCCCCCGTGGCTGGCTCGAATAAATTCCAGCCGAGGGGCCCAATTTTCGACCACCAATTTTCGACGCGATGGCGAATGGACTCATTCGGGTCTTCTTCGATACTCTGCTCCACAGCAGCAATAGCGTCTTCGGTGCGCACTGTACGGCATCTCTGAGGACACGCAATATCCAATAGAGTAAACATGGTGCGAAAACGATCCATGGTTGCTCGAATTACCGACTCTGCTGGGCGATTATGCCGACCGAATATTGGACGCAGCACGTGATGCGTGAACCGAACCATTATTTTGGTAATATATTTTCACGATTTACAAACGTTGCTCTGAAGCAAGTCTATTCATTATCAAATGGCAAACCAATCATCATCATCGTGTCCTGTAACCCCGGCTGGGGCATAGGGCGTCAACAAAACGTCTCCATCCTTCACGGTCTGCTGCTAGGAATTTTAGCTGTGGCCACGACTTTCTCTAGGATTCTGCTTCCGCTTAGACAGTTGATTTCCATGTTGTTCTTGGTCTTCCAACCCGTGCGCGGTGCATTCTGAGGATGCCATTCAAAGGACTGCTTTGCAATTGCATCGTTTGGTTTCCTCAGTGTGTGACCAATCCAACGCCATTTACGCTTTCTTATGTCGACGTCCAGCCGCTCTTGTACAATTCCACAATTCCTCGTTTGATATTATTTGTGGCCAGCAAATCTTAGGATGTGGCGAAGATAGCGATTCACAAAAGCCTGCAATTTTCTCGAAATGGTAGATATGACTTTCCAGGCATATAAACAGCATGGATTTGACATTCGATTGAAAGAATATATCATCGGCATTGTCTTAATGACTGAGCTTATCGAACGGTCTCCATTGAATGCCCTGACGCTCAGCTGTACCAACACTGGCCGTCAATACGTCTCGTCCCTCGCCAGCAGGAAGAGAATTGGCAATAGAACATCCCCTTGTCTCACAACCTAGGCGTGTGTTTTTTTGGAATTTTTATTATAGTACAGTAAATTTCCAAAAAAAAAACGCACCCGCAGCGGCCTATATTTTTGTTTTTGCAATATGGTACGCCTGAACAACTGTCACGGCCAAAAGTGAATTTTGTGAAAGTTAAAAGTAGAAATAAACCAATTATTAACAAAATCTAACTTATTTGCAAGTAAAATGGGAAATAAAACTATATAATTTATATAATTTATGGTTTCAATCACATGTTTGTGGGGTAGGGGTATCTTGGTGGACTATGGTCAAAGTAAAAAAGTTATGATTAAGTCTGCTACTACACGAAGACTTTTTAGTTGTCTTTCTTCGAAATTAAATATTGTGAAAGTGAAATCAAACTTTTTTTTCTCATCTGCGATCATTTAATTTTGAAAAAGTCATGACTCAAAAGTCGTCGTATAGTAGCAGACTCATTACACATGCAGTAGATGACTTTTTGGCGATAATTTTATAATAATTACAATAAGAACATGATTGTATGGCTAATTTTAATGCATTAACCTTTCCACTATTAGCATTTTTCAAAGCAAAGTGCGTTTTGTATGGATACTAAGTCAGCACCGGTAAGGATTAAGTAAGAAACTTGAAACTTGGAGAATATTTATTTTATTTTTTCGAAACTTTTGAACCCCTTGGCACATCATCCAAATTCCATTTTTTTTTTGAAAATAAGGACCACCCTAATGGACACTCAGAGAAAAACGACAGGTAGAAAAATAACACAGGCCGTGTTAAATCAACAAGGTATGCACTATCCCTTCAAAATTTATAGAAATGTCAGTTATTTATCTGATTTTTGATTCTTACCATATAGGTTGATTTAAGAAGATGACATCACTTAATTCCTAAAAATAAGAAATACCGACCAGAATACAATGTTTATGTCAATCAAGATTGTGTGGTTTTAACACTGTGTGATATAGATTTCTGTTTTTAAAATGAGTTGAATTTAACCTGGCCTCCTGTTAAAATAGCATTCTGACAGTTAATTTCAATTTGACACCAGTGTTGGGCGTATGGATTCATGATATAAATACAGGGTTGATTAAACATTGAATCATGTTTAATCAACTAGATTTTCATGTTAAATTAATTAGATTGTCATATTAAATTTGCAGGACATTGAACATTGAGTCATGTTAAATTAACAATATTACTATGTTAAATTTACAATTACAATTTTAAGGCAGTGTTAAAATAAGTAGGTGTCATGTCGATTTTACCTGCAACCTATATTGATTTAACACGACATTTAAATCAGGTATCTGATTAAACATTTAACCTTATCTTCTGTGCTGATCACGTTGTTAACCGCAAAATCAGGTACAATTAACCAGAAATTTTCCTCTGATTGTCTATATCGTCGGTTCAAAGGTAAAACTCACTAAGGCCAGAAAAAAATGTTAAAGAAAATGAGAATGAAATGCATATTTGTAATCCAAAAAGTCACATTTTGCACGGTTTTTATGAAGACATTGAAAGATGTATATAAAGTTAGCAGGACACTTTTGGAAATTCATGTTAAAAACTATCCTATTATTAGTTGCTACTTAATTGCGAATTAGTTACGCAAAAAAATTAATTGCTTTTTTGGTTTGCGAAAAAATGGGTGTCCTGCTAACTTCATATGAACTTAGCAGGACAACTTTCTCCAAAATTTTTTATAAACGATTAAAAAAAAATTATTTTGAGAGCTAATTAATTGCGAATTAGTTATGCAAAAAAAAAAAAATTATAGCATTTCTGGTTTGCGAAAAAATGGGTGTCCTGCTAACTCCATATGAACTTAGCAGGACAACTTTCTCAAAAAAGGAGATAATCGAGCTGAAAAAACTTGGTTATTGGGAACTAATTAATTGCGAATTAGTTACGCAAGAAAAAAATTAATTGCATTTTTGGTTTGCGAAAAAATGGGTGTCCTGCTAACTCCATATGAACTTAGCAGGACAACTTTCTCAAAAAAGGAGATAACCGAGCTGAAAAAAACTTGGTTATTGGGAACTAATTAATTGCGAATTAGTAACGCAAGAAAAAAATTAATTGCATTTTTGGTTTGCGAAAAAATGGGTGTCCTGCTAACTTCATATGAACCTAGCAGGACAACTTTCTCAAAAATGTAGATAAACGATCCGAAAAAAGTTGGTTGTTGAGAACTAATTAGTTGCGAATTAGTTACGCAGAAAAAAATGAATTTTTTGTTCGTTTGCCAAAAATAGGCGTATTGCGAACTTCACGTGAACTTAGCAGGACAACTTTCTCAAAAAAGGAGATAATCGAGCTGAAAAAAGTTGGTAATTGAGAACTAATCAATTGCGAATTAGTTACGCAAAAAAAAATTTATTGCATTTTTGGTTTGCGAAAAAATGGGTGTTCTGCTAACTTCATATGAACTTAGCAGTTCATATTAAAACTAAAAGAAAACATTATAACGACCACCCTAATATACACATGTTTGACCCATTAGTCGTTCAATTAATTTTCCTATGAAGCTTTTGCTCAATCTGCACCTTCAGGAGTATTTTAATATTTCAAGATTCAGATCATCATTATTTCTTTTTATGGTACACTCTTATTATTAGGCGTGGCCTACTCTACGATTTATAAAAATTATTCAACCCTATAAATCCCGTCATTTTACTTTTAATCACACATAATTGTCTGGAATAATCTTCAGCTAAAAAATAAATTAAAAAAAAACGACTAGGTAAACCTTCAAGGCGATCCGTGTAATTTCTTATTTTTTAACTTTTTCTCGAAGAAAATCATGAGAAGCATCTGGCTTCTTTAGAAAAAAATAAAAATTAAAAAAAAAACAAGGAATACAAAATGATAGTCCCTTGCTGTCAGCCATTTATCATCGTTGAGTCGCTTTTAACGGGGCGTCTAATTACTAATTAAGGTTGACATGTGGTGCCATAACCGCGTGCTGGCCACCGCGTTGGTGGTTGGCAACAACATCACCACCACCACAATATCAACCCCAACTTCGTCGCTGATTAGCCCAACAACACTTCAGCTTTTCAGAGTTTACCCACACAGGGTTCTTGAAAGGATGAGATGAGGTTTTTCGAAGGTGGTTGCTGTAAATGTGAGGGTGAGGTTGACGGTGGGCTGTAGTGGGGCTGTGGGATAACCCAGGAAAATAAAAAGAATCCTCAGCAAATTGTAGAAACATGACACCGCCACTTAATTTACAATTCATTCGACTGGCAGGTTTAATTGGCTTGGTGTAGTAGTTGTTCTTTGAGCGAGCCTCCTTTGTTTCAACGAAATGATTTAATGACGCTATTTGTCTTAACAATGTAAAAAGAAAAATAAATGCTTCAAAGCAGGATGAATAGGTTGAGCGATTAATTGAGAGCCTCAGGGGATGGGAATCTGTTTTTTTTTTTTTTTTTTTTTACTTTTTTTCGTTAGCTTCTCACGAGAGCTAATTGTTTCGGAGTGCACAACATTAGTGGTAATTGCCATGAAAATTAAAATAAAACTAAGGCTTCGGTTATGAATGAAATACCTGAATATATAAATAGGTAAATATGAAATCATTTTTTGGATAAGAAACTTTGATTGACACATCCAGTTTTGGTAGCGCTGGGCTGGGCAGGGATACCAAAAAACCATGGTACCTAATCTTCTGTAATATCTTCTGATGCAAAGAGCACTAATACCCTGCAATAAGCTATCCCAGATAATGCTGCGTTTGCTGACTGGCTGTTTTCAATCTAAACGTAGAACGATCTGGTACTGTGAAAACTGAAAATTATTTTGTGAAGATTAAAAACGGTTAGCTTATTAATTGGCCCTGTATCCAGATACTGACATCGAATGATTTCTCTATATCCAGGAAGCATCCAAAAAAATCTTCACAGTTATTGAGGGTGGTAACATCGTCCTTCTGGAAACTAACTCAAGGACAGATGCAAGGTTGAGTTTTTCTCCCGAAATCCAGGCTGCATCTCTGGAATGAAGTTGTTGGTGGTGCAGAACGCCTTCAGTCTCCGAAGAATATGTGCCGTAAATGATACCTCTCCATTCTTTTCGGTATTGGTAATTTTTACTTTCTTCCACAATTTCGGAAAAAAGCAATCGTCGAACAGGATCGTGATAAAAAGCACTATGACTTGAGGAAACTTCCCTATTTTGTAACTGGAAATTATATCTCATCTGGACAACTTCCTGCTTGCTTGCTTGCTTAGGTCCTCGGACCTGTTACGTCCGTGAGTTTCCCCTTGCGGGGCATAGGGCCTCCACTACTCCTACGCGCCATCGTGTACGGTTTCTGGAAATGAACCTCAGCTCTCTCCAACTCTTCCCCAGTTGTGCAGATTCCTGTTCGACCGTTCTTCGCCAAGTACTTCTAGGTCGGCCCACTCCTCTGCCTCGCTGCGTGAGAGGGTTCCATTGCATCGCTTGACTCGCAATGCACTCGTTACCTTTTCGAAGCGTATGTCCAATCCACTGCCACTTACGTTATCGTATTATAGAGTCGATGGGTTCCTGACCTGTCCTCGCATGAAGTTCATCATTGGAGATACGGTTAGGCCAGAAAATCCGTAAGATGTTTCGCAGACATCTATTTACGAACGTTAGCAGCTTTCTTGTGACAATGGGTGTTACTTTCCAAGTGCTGCATCCATAAAGAAGCACGGATTCTACATTGGAACGAAACAGTCGTAGCTTGGTCTTTAGGCTTATAGAGTTGTTTCTCCATATTTTGGACAGCATCCCGAACGCAGCCTTTGCTTTCCCGATTCGGCTGGTTATATCTAGCTCGGTCCCGCCATCAGCAGAGACAATACTCCCAAGGTATTGAAAGCTCTCTACCATTTCGACTGGTTGTCCAGAAATATATATTTGAGTAGATGAGGAAGTTCCAAGGCTGATCCTTTTTGTTTTCGCAGTATTGATCTTGAACCCGACGGTTTCAGCTTCTCTCTCCACCCTTGTTGACATTTGATGGAGATCCATGATCCTAGAGAGTAAGTATTTGTCATCCGCGTAGTCCAGATGTTTCAGCTGTGATTGCAGATTCCACTGAATTCCTCGATTTGCATTCGACAAAGCTGCATGCAGCACATCACTTATTACCTACAGGAACAGTATTGGTGACAGTATACAACCTTGTCTAACCCCACTTTGGATTTCAAATTTCTCTGACAGTCTTCCTTTATGCAAAACGTGACATTTTTCAGCAACTTTCTAGGTTGTCCACAAATGATTAACTCACCTACTTCTTCAAGCTTGGTGAAGCATCCAGTCAGCTCGGGATCACTTGCAAGATTTCATGATTCATCTGCTGTAGCTGCTCGATTGTTGTCTCGGCTTGCTAGGATCGCTGGTAGGGTTTGACACAAAATATCCTTCAAAATATTCAGCAGAAGTGCTTCCGTATCTATTATCATGAGTCACCGTTACTTTCCTTTGTCTGGTGCTGATCCTTGAATGCATCGGATCCAGGTTCGATGGATTGTAGCCTTTTTGGTACTGGTTGTTGTTGAAATGTCGAAGAGCGTTATTTTACATATATTGTGTAAGCTGTCGTTCATCTGCCACCACTACTTTTTCAAAGGCCTGGTTAGTCTTGATCATCCTTACTCAGCTTTTAGTATGCCAGAGTAGCTCTCATAATGTGTTCACCAAGTAGCGAGGCTACATTCAAGCAGGAGATACCACCGCTGATACTTTGCAGTGAAGAAAACTCTTCCACTACCATCATTTCGATATTGTCTTGTGGAAACATTCTTCCATTACAGGGCAATTAGAAGCGCCATTCAACTGCATTTCAACTTGTCAAATATGTGTGGTACTTCTGCTAGAACGAGTTTCGCGGAGGTACGAATTATTTCTCTAGGCTTCAACATAGAAATTACCGTGGGCCTCACCACTGCGCCAAAGTTTGAACATAGGAGCAGTTTTTTTTTTTAAGAAATAGAAACAAATTAAATATGCTCATTGGATTCATAAATTTAAAATTTACCTCCACCCTTTTAATATATTCTGATTATATTTTAAAAATTATTGAAAAGAACAAAACTCACCTCAAGACCTTACACCCTCCTTTCATGAGATGAATTCATAATATATTTGTAATTCATGTGTCCAAATTTATTAGCACCATCTACAGAAATTCGACTGGGCATACTGCATAGACCACCTGCCAATTTCTTTCTTGCCCGTTCCCAATTCCCTAACACAGCCGATGATATCCTTTGAAATTCAATAAATTGTCCTTATTACTTCAATGGAGCGGTAAAACTGAAATTTTATAACTCACCAATTTATCGCCAAACTGTTTAAAAGCTTATCATCTGATCTGGACTTAACCTCCCCCAGCCATTCGATATCATACAACATACATTTCTTTTATCGACGACATAAATTTTGTAACCGGTATTCCCCTTAACAAAAATGTTTTAACCAAAAAGGTCACTCCGCAAAAGTTGACTGAGAAAAAAAAACACACACACATACTTCTTGTGGTGGGGATGTGGAATCGAATATAAAATGCATGGACCTCTTGGTTGCCGGACGCCGATCCGTGGCTGGAATACAAAAGCAATCCTTGCCAGGTTTGTCTATTTCTCTGCCGGTTAGTCACATCCCATGGGTGCCGTAACTTCTAAGTTATGAATGAGAAATTGTTTTCTTTCCCATTCCCATCAGTGTAACGTGCCTTTTGGTCTCTGCCTCTGGTCAAGTAAAGTGTATCGGATCAAATCGATTTCGAATTCACAGGATTCGTTCAACCCGGCAAACAAAAAGTCTTAAAGTCTTCCTGTTTAGACTATGAAAAATGTAGCGCAAGTAATATTTGACAGTTTTTGTTTTTTCTATACAACTTCGATCCTTAAATCCTAATTTTTATGACAGAATATTATTCATAACACTTACTCGAGGTTATATATAAACGGGTAAACCATGTCGAAAAATGGATACGAGAATGTGACCCCTTTTACATATTCAAAAACGAGCAGCAAACAAATTGGAGTCCTTTGGGGGTGATATGTGGAATAGTGCTATTACAGTTTATCATTGCCACTCGGTTTTTATGGCCCACTTTATGGGACATTCAGATTGCCGAATGATTTCCTGTTTTTTTTTTTAAGGAAGACTGCTTTAGGATTTAGGGTGGAAGGCCGGTGGATATTCAACGGAAATTTATGGTATGTAAATGGGATAATTCTCCAATCATCTGTCAATGATATTTTTTATGGAAGCAAACTGAATGGTATATACTGATGGTGACCATACCACATCACATGAATATTTGTTGAGGTGGATATGATTGCGCGACGAAGGCGGTATCCAGAATGTTCTGTGGAAAGTGGAAGAGTTATTCTTTGGTTTTGTTTTAAGAGGGACGATCATCGTTTATTAAATATTGATGTTTTTTACCAGAGTTTTGGAAGAAATTCCCCGCATGAGATATTGATACATTTTTGAGCATTGTGGGTGGAAGGACTATGCTTGTAAATGACAGCAAAATTTAAAAGTAAAAATGCTGTACTTAATGTTTTGTTGTGTCGTACGGAAAATTCTTTTGAGGCTAACTATGGACTCAAAAATATAGACGCCTAAATTAATTTGTTGTTAATGGTGAATGAATAATTATTTAACCCTTTTCACAGGTTTTTTTTTTAGAAAAAGTACTTTTTTTTTTTAATTTCTCAAAAACTTAGAAAGATTTTTACAATTGGTTTTCTGCAGTAATTAATTGGGGAATTAAATATCGCACAAAAATAGTACTAAACTTAACGAAAAAATTCACAATAAGTTCTTTTCAAAAATGTTGACTTTGAAACTCAAAATCTGTCCACTTAGGTCCAGTCTCAAAAGTTCCGGTTAAAGTTTAGGATATCCAGCAGATAAAAATTGCTGTCATTTTTGTCTCTTTCATTATCAAAGTCTCGGATAAACTAACCGATGTATTGGTATGGTTTGCGTTTCCGATACGGATAACAAACGACACCGAGACTTTTATAGTAGTCCAGTCAATAAAGGTTTTCACCTTAAAAAAAATTCAACAGTTTTGAAACTTGGCACACTTATTCAGAATAGTCTAGTGATGAAGTGTAATGAGTCCCCATGAATTCGAGGCGAGCTCTAGCGGCAGGAACCTGCAACATTTTTATTTTTTTGTTTTTCGTTTTTGTCTTAGAAATTATTTGTCCTATCAAAAAGTTTTTTTTAAAAAGAAAGATAGCTTATGAAATTCTCTACAATATTGATTATGACCAAAATGTCCATATCTCTTTCTCTTATAGTTAAAAAGTTATTTGGTGCCAAAAATTGATACTTTTTTAAATTGGCTCAAAAGCGCTACATTTTATATTCTTACTAGCCTTTACCCGCGGCTTCGCTCGCGCTCATGTTTATTTTGACAATATACAGAAATCATAAACGAAAAAATTATTAATTTAGGTTATTGGTTTATACAGATGAACATAAACTTTTTACAAAATGAAAAATATTTACTGCAGTCATAGGTTCGACCTCGCTGCGAACTGAATACCCCACTATTCGTCCAACAGCTGGTAGCAAATTTTTTGGGTGAACGCATAACCAAAATATAAGTTCGAGAATCTGTGTTGCATGTATATTAATATTGAATTCAAAAGTCTGGAAGTATTTTTTCGACACCCGTGTTGGGGATGGGGTGTTGAGAATATGTAGCTGTTTTCCAATGTTTGTGACACGGTTTCAACCACATCAATCCATTTTCAAAGAACAGGAAATGATCAACAAACAAACAAAAAATAAGGCTGATAAGCTTTGCTTTAGAAGATCATATCTTGAGTTCTATTAATCAGATCATAAAATTAAAATTTTTGAAATTTAGAAAAATTCCAGAGTGCAATTTCTCATTTTAAATAAATGAAAAAATTGAAAAGTGCTATTTTCAACCCCTCGTTCCGAGAACGGGCGTCAAAAAAAATCTACCAGACTTTTGCGTTTGAAGGGATGACTCATCAGTCACTCTCATATAGAAGCCTGGCCGGCAGCTTGGTCCTCTAATCTTTTCTGTCTTTGAGAAGGTGTCCCATAAGCCCTCAAAACAGCTTGTCGCTCCGCTTATTCTTGCCTCCTTAATTCGGCATGAACAGAGGTTTTTTAAAATCGAGCAATTTTTGCTAGCTCGGCTCGCAATGATATCCTGGTAGATTAAGAACATCGTTTGCGAGGCATTTCAAAAAGAAAGAAACTAAAAGAGAAAGCAAAAGTATAGAAACTGAAAAAGTAATATTAGAAGTAATAAACGAACCTCAAAATAGTAAAGAACAAACTATCGCTCAAACGAAATTTCAAAATTGATTGATTTGTTTTCAAACTTCATTAATTTGTTTCTAAACTTTATTGATTTTTTTTTTCCTATAAGTTGTTTTGGTACCAAATATTATTTTATTTTTTTGTTTCATATGGTAAAAAAAAAGTATCCTATTGACGCTTCCAGAGTCCCATCTATCTCTGTATCAAAATTCATCCTGATTGATTCAGTGGATTAGGCGTGAAAGCGTATCAAACAAACTCACTTTCACATTTATAATATTAGTAGGATGTATGAAACGCGGTACTAGGATAAACGGTTCAAGGGTTTATAATATGATCGGCACTCAAGCACTGACCATAACAAGGATGACGTATGCTTGTACAAAATAGTGCTCCTTTTCTACACCAGGGGCAGATCCAGAGTAGAATTTGGAGGGGGGACACACATACACTTTTCTTATACAGAAACTTTTATTTATACAAGGTGTCCGGTAGACATTGGATAATCCTCAAACGGCGTACATCCCAATTTATGACTGCTCTGGAACCAGAAATAAAAATGGGCTATCTCAAAGGGTACTGAAAATATGAGCATTTTTTCGTTCAGTGTACTTTTTTTTTACTAACTTCACGTTTTTGAGTACCACGAATACAAATGGATGAATTCCATCGATTTTCTTTTACAGCAATTTTCTAAACTAATGGTGCCGAAGCATTATTGGTAGAAAATTTTATTAGCTCTTGGTTTTTGTTTATTAAAAAAAATAAATTTGTTTTTAATTACAAAAATTGAAAAAGGAAAAAAATTAAAAAGTTTAACCGTCTCTCGTATAAAAAATTCGTATGGAAACTCTGGTGAAAATTTTTTTAAAAATTTGGCGAAACAAATGTTAATTTCAGAATGGTATAATTTTGTACAGTATCTACAGTAAATATGTTGTTATTATTGGTAATATAAAAAAAGAGCGAATTTAATAAAATAGTTTACTTCGTTACGATCAGTCAATGAAGGAAAAAGAATGCCATCACCTCAAAAAAAATTCAACACTATTTTGAAACTTAGCACATTTATTAAGAATGGTCTATCGATGTTGTGTAAAAAAGTCCCCATGAATATGAGGCGCGCTCTAGCGGCAGGAACGTGCAACATTTGTATTTGTTTGTTTTTCGTATTTATCTAAGGAACAATTTGTCCTATCAAGAAATTTTCTGAGAAAGAAAGATAGCTTATGAAATCTTCTAAAATATTGAGTGTGACCAAAATTTCCATATCTCTTATGGTTAAAAAGTTATTTGGCGCCAAAAGTTGGTACTTTTTTAAATTTCCTAAGAAGCGATACATTTTATATGCTTAAGTATGAAATACGGCTCTGGTGCTAACGCTTTAAGGATTTATAATATATGATCGACATTCAAGCATTCATCATGGCAAGAATGACGTATGTTTGTACATTTTTTTCTTAGAATACCTACAACAACAAATAATCGAATCCATGAATCCCATCCTGCATGAATAAGGGGAGAGCCGTGTAAAAAAAATCATATCGACTTTGCTGCTTTCTGTAACTTGCTTTTGAGATTTCTGAAATGGGGTTTGGAGGATATATATAGAAAATGTTGCAATATATGAACGGGCTTGGCAAAATCCTTAAGTGCTTGGACAGTAGAACACTTAAAATGTTAGCGCTAGCACCGCATTTCATATTTGAGGGCACAAAATGCCGCGCTTCTTAGGTAATTGAAAAAAGTACGAATTTTTGGAGCCAAATAACTTTTTAACTATAAGAGATATAAAAATTGTGGTTATTAACATTATTGTAGAAAATTTTATAAGCTATTCTTCTGTCTCAGATTATTTTTTGATAAGAGAAATAATTTCTTAGATAAACATGAAAAACCGAAAAATAAATATGTTGCACATTCCTGCCACTAGAGCTCGCCTCAGATTCATGGGGACTTTTTTTACACAACATCGCTAGACGATTCTGAATAAGTGTGCCAAGTTCCAAAACTGTTGACTTTATTTTGAGGTGGAGGCATATTTTTCACTTCGTTGACTGGGCTATAGCCAGCTCTTTGGGAGCATTTCTACAAACTTCTTAACCCTGAAATCAACTGTCCAGTTATGGCAATACGTCATTCCTTTTGTAGAAATTGACTATCTAGCTTGCGATATAAGTTTGGAGAGGTGCATATTGTTTCGTCTTTTTCATTTCGCTCGCTGTTATTTCGTTTTGGTCGAAATAATTTCCGTTCTTTCCATTCAAAAGCTTTGTTTGTTTTTTAATAACTTAGTTTTGGGATCATTTCGTCTAACGATTACTTCGATTTGGTTGTTTTGTTTTCTATTTGTTTCATACTTTCATTGAAACATCTATAGATTATTTAAGCTACATAAGGTTATTTCGTCAAAGATTGTTTCGTATTTTGTCTCTGTATATATTTTTTTGTTTTGCAATTCGATAACAAAATCAGTTCGGGTCATGTCCCCAGTAATCAAACACTTATGTCCAGTTGCACCAAAATTCACTAAAAGCGGTTTTTGCTAAAATGGAGTTAACATTTATCGGACTGATAAATTTATTTGGGTTGCACCAATCTCTTTCACACATTTTTTAGCTAAAATGCAGTTCGTGAACCACCCCTGGATTTTATCATCTGTTTATTAAACTGAACGAAAAAAATTAGCAAGTGCAAGTGAGAAAGCAATAAAGAAAATATGAATACACAATAAACAGAAACAAGGTATTCTCATTAGATACAGCCAATGCGCCATCTTGGTCTTTTTTATTATTATTTATTATTTTCTTTTTTTTAGAGAAACTATGAAACTATTGCACACTAATATTTTTTCGACACTCTGTTTGGAAATTATGAACCCATATTTTAGAGTGACGTCATCGAATTCATAAAATGAATTTCTCTGTGAACCTGAACAACTCTTCGACGTCTTTTTTTGTTTTAGTTCGTTATCAGATGAATACATGATGACCAGTATATAATAATTCTGGAATAATTTATTTATTTAAGTAGTGATCTATAAATAGGAAACGTAATACCTTCACCTGTTGTTATCGTTATTTTAATTTGGAATGAACAATATTCCATCAAATAAAATTGAATTATTTTTGTTTGTAGGTAGTCAGATATGTTCGTTTAAACTTGCTTTTAAAATTTATCTGGAGGAAAATGGAATTTTAGTTTATTGGTTCGTTTATTGGCCTGTTAGATTTAGAAGTGGTTGGTGCAACCGATAAATGTCATTTTAAAATTAAACGAAGCAATAAAAATTTAAAAGAGGTCGGTGCAACTGGCCATTAGTGGTTCAAAATAAAGTAATCGTTGACTGTGAGGAAACCATTCAACGTAAATATTTGATGTAAAATTATTTATCAGCTTAAACTCAGATATTTGTTATAACTTTTAAGTTTTTTCTTGTAACTTTAACTACTTTTTTTATAAAAAATCAAAAGCTGAAAAAAGCCAAATTCCCCAGTTGTCGAACACTTGTTTCCTAAGCCCGAACAGAAAGTTTCCTTTTTTCGAACACAAGATTTCGTACATAGTTTGAACCAAAAAAAATCATAGAAGTAGGTAATTTTCTCTCACTTTTATTACATAAATTGTGTTTGTTAATTTGTTCTTATTCAATTTTTAAAAACGAAATAAAACAAACAAACAGTTTAACGGATTCTAAGTTTGAATGCAATTCAAAAACTGTTCGAACAAAGGAAGCTAGCAATTACATATGAGTTTCCTTGAATCGAACACTGGAAGAAAAGAAGAAAAAGGTGTTCGAATACTGGACCGAACGTTCCTCGCAGTGTTCTTGATGCAAAACCGTAAACAAAATTTAACTTTCTGTAATATTTATTGCCTGAATGAAATAAAACAATTTTGAAGGAGTTGCCTATATTCTAACACTAGTGTTCGAACAGGCAACTCTAACAAATTTGGTTTCCTATGTTCGAACAGTCAATTTATTAATAAATTATTAAGCTTTAAGTGAAAACTTTATAGTCCAGTCAACGAAGGAAAAATATATGCAATAAATTATGCTCTCTGGGTTATTATTTAATATGGTAGGGGTGACCCCCAGGTATAACATACTAAAAGTCCCCAGCCCAGGGCCGCGAGATTAAGCCAGGAGGGGGTTAAAGGTCCCCTTTTGTAATTTTTCGGGAATTTTTTGAAAACTAAGCGTATTAGCGGAAAAGTGTACACTACAAAATGAAAGAATATTAAATTTCCTAAAAAAAAAATCTGTTCATATTTTCAGTAGGAGATACGGGGAGTAGAAAATTCAAAAATTTGAAAAACAATGTTATTGTCTTACAAAATCAATGATTTTGATCAATTAACCCAGAAATAACCGAAAAAATACGTATATATTAATTCATGGTCATTTCAGTGACGTCATTAGAGTAAGTTGAAGCGTACAGAAGCTGGTTGTGTTTTAAATGTCCTTATTTATTTTTTTGGATACAGTGTTTATTTTTCTATGAGAAACTCTGTTTCTTCAAACGTAAGAAGTAGGTACACAGAATTTTTCTAAGTTACAGACCAATACTTTATGAAAGCATTTTTGGACATATCCTAAGAAATAAATTCTTTAGAAGGGGAGGACTATTACAATATATGTAGGACAAATTCCCTAAACATTTAATGAAAATAGAAAAATAGCTAAAAGAACGGAAATACTTAAAGAATGTGCTACATCTTTTTCAAAAGCGTAAAACAGATTCTTTTTTTTTATTTATAGTCAAATCAAGTTAAGAATTTTTGAAAAATTCGTTTGGAAAATCAAAATTAAATTAAATTTTTTTTTTTAATGAATTTTCATTTTTTATTTTACACTATAAAGTAGTAAATTTTCTTATTATTAACTGTTGTTGTTAGTCTCGAGTCGAATGGTGAAAAACAGACGGTTGTAGGGTTTTTAGTATGTGAGAAAATTGAAAATAATGAAAACTACGAATTTTAGCGCCTTTAGGTTCTTTACATGCACAAAATCAAAAAGCCAAACAAACGATAGCGAAATAATTGAAAGTCAAAATAAACAAAAAACTTTGCAATGAAAATCGAAATGATCAAAAACGAAACAATTAAAAACGAAATAAACTACGGTTGAAATAATTCAGAAAGGAAATAGTTAATCGAAAAAAGAAACAATTAAAGACGACCGAACTAATTGGAAAACGAAATTAAAATTTTCTGAACATTAAAAAATGAAATAAATGAATAGTGAAACAATGAAGTTCGAAACAACAAAATGCGAAACGACCTAGACGAAACAGCAACAAAATTAAAATGAAAAAGACGAAACGAACCATACCCGTTTTGAGGAAGTCATAGAAGCTATATATTTATTGAAATAACAAAGTTGAACAAAGTGCCAGGAGAAAACAGAGTACATTGCGAGTTCTACAAAAGTTTAACTGAAAAGGCTTTACTATGTTGAGTTATTCGTTCAACGAAATACTTAATTCAAACATTTTACAACAAGGCTTCCAAAATACGATTCTATTTTCGCTTCATAAAATGGGAAATTTGTGACATAAACTCAGGCGAGAATTATAGATTTAAAGATTTTCTCATCCGTTCCCGATAAGATTTTTTTTGAAAAATTGTTTAAAATATCTACCATATACACTATTCTTTTTACTAGAAACAGGAATATCACAAGTATTTGTCGCAACTCTGAAGCTTCATATCGATTACGTTATTAAAGCAATGTCTCATCGGGCGAACCGTCTCACAAAGCTTATTGCAATTTATAACGCATGCTATCGTGTTGAAAGCTTTATATTTTAAAAGTCAGGTTACAGCTTTTGGCAAATAGGTTCAACCTGCATCCTAATCTCATGATTGTCCTTTTTAGAAGATAGGACGAGAAACTAAAAGAGGGGTTAAAAGAGCTAGCGCCTTTATCTCTTAACAAACTACATACCTATCTATGACATAGCAGATAGCAACTATTTCTGGACGAAAACAGCACTTACGTTTTATCAACCATCTTTGAAGCCAGAGGGATATGCTTAGTTTGAATTTGGAATGATCTTCCTTTAAATTATTGGTCCTTACTTTGGAGCTCAGCAGGACGTACTCAATTTTATCCTAACCCATGTATTCAACTGTATCTCTTCTTTAAACGAAGTCCTTTCTAATAAATTGAAAAGCTCCGAATTGAAGCTCTTTAAAGTCCCTAAGTTTGGCCTCTGGAAAAATTGTAACCATCAAAAATTCTTCAATTTTGTATTATTCTCTAATTGACCTCGAAGAAATGATAAAACAAAACTTAATTGGTTACCCATTCATTCGTATCGTAAATTGGCAATTGTGTGGTCTTATGATGGTCGCCTTATAAAACGTCAAAGCACACCCAAAGTGGACATCTCCTGACGAGTCCTATCTTTCTAAAAACACTCCACTTTATTGGACATCACATGAAGTGAGCAATTAAGCAAAGAGTATGGGAGTGCTTTTCAAGAAGTTTCATCTCCATCATCATCCCCACATATATACACCCAATCTGTCAATATAAGTATAAATAAGGTACAAAATGTACCAAGCAGTGGTCAAAAAAGTAATGCTTCATCTTTAGGATTGTTATTCAAGAGGGGGTGTGAAAGTATGTGACTTGCAATTTTAGTTCACTGAACTGAAATAAGTGACTTTAAGAACGAAGAGGGATCTCTTTTCTTTGGTGACGTGCGATGTACAAACGAAAAGATTCTTGATGAGTTAGTGACAAAGCGTTCCATTGCCAAAAATAATATAATATAATATACCTCTTGTTCTTGTTATTTTCTGTTGTTGAGGGACAGTGATTTATGGAGCGAAGTGCTTGTGATTTTTGCTGCTGACATTTAATTAAACAACGAACGAGACGTATATTCGAGTGTTTCTACCATACGATACCTTCCCATAATGGGGGTTGCTTCGAGACCAATACTTGTAAGAATATGAGTCTCTAGGGCTTATGTGCCACATTCAGTATAGAAAGTCATTAGGATTCCAATGACATTTTTAATTTTGTTCTCTCTTGATCCCTATTAACGAGATGAGGTTGCAGATTCATCAAAGCTGATGGTCTTGAACAGAAATGACGATGTAAGTTTTATCACTCATTGTGCAAAGGAAGTGTATGGTTCAGAGGTTTGCAATGCGACTATGATGAGATCAAGGAGGTATTTGAACTAAAGCATACAATCAAACGCAGTACATAACAAAAGATAAAGTCAATAACAGCAATGGTTGTACGTTATTCACCTTCAAACCATCAACCTTATATATAAGCTTTTTTTTTAACTATGGCAGTAGGTACATGTAATAAAGGGTATTCCAAAATTAAGGAAAGATTCTAACTTTCCACCATTTAAGGTGAAAAGTGCTGGAAACTCTAAAAAGAAACAATTTGACAGCTTACAGTTTCGTTTTAGTAAAAAACACGAGCAAACAACGTGTTTTGATTGTTGAATAATATTTCAAAAATAATGAAAAAATTATAGTATTGGAAAAGTGATCAATATTGCTTTAAACGAACTCTCTTCTTGAAAATAGTTAAATTGTAACGAAGCGTTACACTTTTTCACTTATACGCCGAACCTCCTTTCAAAATTAATAATTATTTACCGAACCCTAATGTTATTTATCGCACCGAGCCCTGGGTTGATGTCATACCTCCACCCATATAAGGAATGCATGCAACCAGATGTTGTTTGAGCTGAGCATGCATGACGTTGTTGGTAGTTTTTCTGCTTTCTTTTAGTTCACATTTCCTTATGCCTGAAATTTTGACATGGGGAGGTTTAATATCACAACTAATTTGGCTTCTGCCTTCACTTGTTGTTTAGTACCAATTTAGAGTTTTTTTTTTTTGCTTTATTGAACATTTCTATTTACAATTGGCTTAAAAATAATTTATAACTATTAGATACATTGATAAATAATAAAATTTTGTTGGCACATAAGGGGCCTAACGGTATACATTGGTAAAATTTTGAATACAAATAAGATTTATAATATGTGAAAACTTAATATAAAAGTCGGTTTGACTTTGTCGTCCTCGGGTTGTTCAGTCCCGGTTGTTCAAAGGCAGTGCATTTATTTAGGATAGGGGATAGAGTTGGCGTTTAGCCACGGTAATGTGCTGACCCTGGGTCAGAGTAGAAGTGTCCTGCATCATCGTTGGTTGTTGTAGTTATATCCAGAATTTCCTTGGCGCCTAGGTACCTTGGTTCCGGATGTCGTTGTTGGTTTATCATCTTTCTCATCAGTTGATTAGGGTGGTTGGCGATGTTTCTAACCAGTTTATCTGCAGATAGCAATAAGTATTAGGTACTTGTCAAGGGGGACTACCTTGGCTTCAGAGTAGAGTTGCTCGTTCTTGAAATGTTTGCGCCGCTGACGATCGAAATGAAGCCCAGTGCATATCCTCAGAATTTTCCTTTCGAATATTTGTAGTTCCTTCATGGCTGTTTTGGAGATAGTGAACCAAACTGGGAAGCTGTAACTGACGACTGGTCTCAGAAGTTGCTTGTACATTAGAACTTTTGTCTGCTGGCTTAGCCCAATTCTTTTTTTCATCAGCGGGAAGAGGCGATGGAAGGCAAAGTTTGCTTTTTTAAGGACAGTCCGTGAATGTGGGTTGAATCTCAGCAGCTCGTTGAAGTTTATGCCCAGGTACTGGGCGCTGCGCTTGGCTGGTAATCTGGTTCCGTCTGGGAGTGCTAGGGTGATTTTTCTGCAGTTTCCAGCTGAGCGGCCTAGTCTGCCTCCTGGTCGTCTGAAGCAGACAAGCTCCGATTTGGATGAGTTGATCCGGATACCTCATTTGGTGTAAAACCCGAAGAGTTTGCGGATGTGGGCCTCGACTTCTCGGACAGCTGTTAATGGCGATAATGATGAGTAATATGTGAGCGAGTCATCAGTTAAGAGAAGGTTCTCGCATTCACTTGAGGTTGGTTGGTCAGAGGTCATGATGTTGTGTAGAAGTGGTCCAAGCACGACCGTAGCCAGGCCTACGCTAGGGTGAGCTCAGCTCACCCAAAAAAGGGTTGAGCTCACCCAAAAAAATTGTGGGACATTTTAAGATTTTGGACATCTTTAACATAAAACAAAATAATGCTTAATGCTACATTAAATTTCAAATGTGCACCAACAGAAAAATATTGATCAATTACTTCATTCCTAGAAGATTAAGGCTTCGGAAACAACCTTAATGCAGTGGATAAGGAGAGAGCTCTGTTTGTATACATAATTGAGCTAAAAAATTGGCTTCATCACCATTGAACCATCGAAAACTTTTCTGCAGACCTGGAAAACAACTTCAAATGTTATATTTTTTCGACATATTAAAGCTGGTTTTTGAAGCAATCGATACATTAGGGATCAGCACATCTACGAAATAAGTCATCATATTCAGCTGTTTCACAAATAGAAGCTATACGATGGTCATAAATGGGCACGTTCCGATGTTACCTCTCAGTTATCCAGATAGCTTTGTGTTGTTGTAATCCCATGTTAAAAAACAGCTGATGACCGCTGACGCAACAATAACTCAAGTCATCTCAAAATTTTTGGGATAACTAGATAACATAGCGAATAAACATCGGAACGCGAGGAATGATCGATCAGAGCCTGTGCGTGTGCAGTCTTTATTGCATTTGAAAAGGCACGATTGAATTTATGGAAATGGATGATATTTTGGTTAATTTGAAAAAAAAACACTGAACCCAACTTTTTCAAAAACTTTTTGCTCATATTTGTGATTTTATGTACATTTATTTGAAATCAGGTAGATGTAGTATTGCCTCAATCAAAATTGTGTATTTTATAGACAATATTATGATTTTCGTTATAAAGTTTCAGCTCACCCAAAAATACCTTGAGCTCACCCATACGATTGATCCTGGCTACGGCCGTGGGTCCAAGCTTCGACCCTTGGGCAACTCCAGCCCTGATGCCCTTCACTGTCGATTTGCAATTCTCCAGTTGTATGAAAAAGTTCCTGGAAGAAAGAAAAGAAAAAATAATTTGTATTAGTGCTGAAGGAAAGCCCAGTAAGTTGATTTTATGGATAAGGGCTTCAATCCATACACTGTCGAATGCTTTTTCGACATCCAGAAAGCATCCGACGGTAACTCGATGGTTTTTTAAAGCAGTGGTGATGTCATGAGGAAACTTCAGGAGCGGATGCAGAGTGGGATGCTTTTCCCTTAAACCGAACTGCATGTCTGGGATGATGTTGTTCTCTTCGCAGAACTTCTTGAGCTTCCTGAGTATCAGCTCTTCCAAGATCTTACTTGGGTTATTGAGGAGGGATATCGGCCTGTAGTTGGTAACCATGTTCCTTGCACCTTTCTTGGGAATCGCCACGATTTTTTGCAGTTTTCCATTTCTGGGGGAAATAACTGTTGTTGATGCAGTTGTTGAGGATGATGGCCAAGAAAACCATTACTGTTTGTGGAAGTTTCTTTAGGATGAAGTTGGATACCACATCTGGCTCAGCTGACTTCTTTGGTTTTGAGTTGATAATAATCTCATTTATCTCCTCTGGGGTGCTCAAGTTTGGGTTGTCGACTGGATCACTCGCAGGATTGCTGTCACTAAACGTTGCTCTATTCAAGTTGGGCATCATTGTCTGCTGGAACAAATTTAGAGTAGATACGGAAAGGAAGAATACCACGCTGATTTAATTAAATTTTGGAACCAAATTTAAATTAGCAAGTAGAAACACACTGCTGGGTACGAAGTGTACCATATAGGAGTTTCGAAACACTTTTTGCTTTTAAACTTCTACCTCTTCCTGTATCTATCCTTCCCCCCCCGTTTATTTCTACCACCTACGCTCAACTTCTTCTAAGTGTATCGTGGACAAAGAACTAACATCTACCTATTTTTCTTCTAGTCTTTCGCTAGGAGCAGGGCCGTGTCCCACCGATTATTTCTGTGCCTACCCTTCTTCAAAGAGTTACACAGACAAGCTTGTTTCCGTGAACCAAGCACCGATTTTTCTTCTAGTTTGCCGCTAGGAGCAAGATGGTTATATTGTACCTGTTTCTTTCTGCGCTCCACTTCTTCTAAGAGTACCGTGGACAAGGCTTAGCCTACAACAATTTTTCTTCTAGTCTTTTGCTAGGAGCAGGGCCGTGTCCCACCGATTATTTCTGTGCCTACCCTTCTTCAAAGAGTAACACAGACAAGCTTGTTTCCGCAAACCAAGCACCGATTTTTCTTCTAGTTTGCCGCTAGGAGCAAGAAGGTTATATTGTACCTGTTTCTTTCTGCACTCCACTTCTTCTAAGAGTAGCGTGGACAAGGCTTGGCCTACAACGATTTTTCATAGACAAGCCTGTCATCGCGGATAGTGCACCCGATTTATCCTTCAGTCTCTTGCTGGAGGCAGGGCTGACCCCACACCCATATATAAAATAACGTGTTATATTATTGTAGGAATGTTTAATGTTATTTATACGAAATACCCTGTTATGAAAAAATATTAATATAGAGAACTGTAAAACACTATGTAAACTTAATTTGGAATTAATAAAGTTTGTTTTGATTGTAGTTTGAAAACTTCTACCCAAGTTTTTTGCTTTCTTTGGGATAAACCCTGGACACCGACGAGCCTACCTCAGCCTCGACAAAAAAGCATCACAAAATGTATCAATATTTCGAAGAAAAAGTTGTCAAAATGTCCTTAAAATGGCTGCCCTATGTAACACCGGGATATCCTTGTTAGCATAAAAGTACAATTTCTTTTTATTTGAGGAAAATTCTCTTAACTCAACATATCTGCTAAATAAACACTTCTGGGCTTTAATTTAATTGAAAAAAAAAAAATCACTTCAGTTAACTTAAAATCTCTAAACCATCTTCATCTGAATAGAAATTTAGTTACCAAAACTTATCATTCCAAATGAGCAGTTCTTACCCCAAAACTTGGACATCCTTAAACGATCAACTTGGCAAATCAATTCACGTTTACATTTTAGTTGATATTTCAGCAGTTAACCTAATCCAGTACTTATTATGAGTGCCACAGAATTATACACAAAATTACCTCTCTTAACCTCGCATGTGAGGTCAGGTGCAAAGAGGATAACAAACACGCGCCCCAATAATCCACAAAAGAACTTGAATGTGATTCGGATTGAAACTTTCGTTTACTTTCGGTTTTATTGGAGGAACTACATACCTACATAGTATTTACCTATACGCACAGAGAGATTACGAAAAGATACTAATATACGAAGAATCCGATCCACCACCTGTGTTTAAGTGATTTCCAAAACTCCCTCGTCCAATGTGTGCTACGAAGAGTATTATTCCTAAGGAATATCTATCCATCCTCATCTTTATACCTACTTTTGATGTTTGGCTCCTTATCGGATTCAATTGAGCTGACGTGAGATGAGAATGGAATTTCTTGTACCACCACAACATCCCATCTTGACGCTCCCCCTTTTCTTAAACAGGGACACATACCTACTGATGCTGATGTGCGTCTCAGAAAAAAGGGGATGAAGTGTTTTCTTAGAATGAAATGTGACACAAAATAAAAGGATATTTAATTGCCCTCCTCCCCCATTCGAATATTGTTTACCCTCGAATGGAGGAAAAAAGGACCAAATAATGGACAACAACTCATTAAGGACATAGCTCATCAATGATGCGAAGAGGGATATGTGTCCTTTGACAGGTTTTTGTTGTCCATTGAGATCACCTCTTCACCGTACGAAAATGCAAAAAAAGACATTCATCAGTATACGAATGTCCTAGTCGAAGAAAGCAATTAAGGACATGAAAGGAAGCTTAGAAAAGACGTGAATCTCTATATCTAGACAGGGCCAGCCAGCATCAGCTTTAACAGTGGCAGCTCCTTAATGTGTTGTGGTTAATGCGATGTCCATGCGAAGATGATAATGATAATGATGTGGGCTTGGGCCAGTAGTGTTAGTGTATGTATCCTTCGTGACCTGGTTGTTGGATTTTACTAGTTTGCTCCTTCACTTCACAATGTAATGAGTCCTGAATTCAAGTAAATTATTGGCCATTTCGAATGGCAAAGGATTAATTAAGGCTGAATCGTGAGAAACAACTTGTGCATTTTAATGGTAGCCATTTGGGAGAATATCCTTTGAAAAAAATCCCTCCAAGTGTCATATGGAAAGGAAATGTATGAACTCTAAAATATAGGACATCCATGAGTTCATCCCCCTTTTGACACCCGTATATGAAGTGTACACATGCCACATTCGTTCCCATCTCTTTTCAGGCTTCTATCAGATTGATGAACGTACAATAATGTTGACCAGCAAGTTCAAGAGACAAAGCCATAACAGACTAACAGGCTTGTCGAACGTCGATAAAAAACTAACAAAAGCAATAAAACGTGTAATCACATGTCACAAGCGGCAACATATGATATGATGTGGGGGTGCTAATCCCGGACGGATTCATCATTTGACAATCACTTAATTGTCGATCAATCAGGCTTAAAAATCATTTGTAGCCGTTTTGTTTGACATGATATTACAAAAAAAAGGGGCAGAAACGAGAGTGTTGTTTGCTTTTATATTAACTTTTTTATGCCGGAAATAATTTAGGGGATGTAGCAGGAGGGTAGTTTTTTTTATTTGTATTCCTGTTGTTGTATCATCAAAGTTCATGTATACTTATATGATAAGCTTTCGATAAATTGCTAGATAAGTGACACAAGTTAACAGGTATATTGAATTAAATGAGCTGAGGCTTATTTTTTTATGATGATGGATGACAATTTGTGTATCATTTAGGTACGTGAAAATACTCGTTTTAATAACTTAACTTAAACCATAAAAAAGTAATCCATTAAACAACAGAAGCAGATTTAACAAAATGAAATGTGATAAGCATAGATATTGATGTCATTCATTTACTATATAAAAATAACAAAAAGCATTACAGATAAGTATTGCACTGTTAAGCTGAAGTTATTTTCTAGAGTATATAGCTATGCCTGGAATTTGATCATAATGATGCAACCCTTAACAATAGATTTGGCAAAAAGCGGAACTGCATTAAAAATAATTTTTGTTTACAAAATTTGAATATGATAAGGAAACTACATTATGTACTTACATATGTACCCCTATACAGGGCACGTATCTTTTCTCGATGCTTTTAAAAATTAATTGATTTTTTTTTTAATTAAGTGCGTAGATATTCAATGACAAAAAAAAACATTCAACAATTTTTGCTTAAGTTACTTTTTTTCACTTACTTATAAAAAAAAAAAATTATGGAGTTTTTTCAACAAATTCTACCAATTAGATATCATCATTTTTTGTTTCTGTAGTTTAAAAATCGCTAGTTGACTTTTTTGAAAGTATCCTTTCTGCACTCAACAACATTACAATTATCTATAAAATAAAATGTCTACGAAGTTAATTTCTTTACTCGTTCTTGAGATATGGTCAGCAGAACGTAAGAAGGTACGAACCTACGTAAAAACGCAGACATTTCTTTAAAAATGATGGATTCCGATTCTGGGAGCTCGAAACGTGGAGATATGTCAAAATGTTCGATTTGACAAATCGAACCAATTACAATAACTTCCAATGGGAAGTTCGAAATATTTATTATAGAACTGCTCGGTTGAGCCATTACTGAGAAATAAAAAAAAAACATTCATTGGATGTAGGTGCTGTTAGTAACGTTTTTTGGTAAAATCGTTTCTTGCCTCATAGTAGACCGTTTCTATCTCTTTTTATCGAAAAGAATGAGATTTTTCTTAGGGGTTTTTAGCGGTTTTCTTAGAAATTATTTTTCTAAAATGTTTGTAACATTTGTGACATTAAGTTTCAAAACGGTCTTATAATAGTTTTTGGCATGAATGGAGTGTGGTACACCAAAATTTTCGTCTCAAAGAAAGCTATAAGACTACATTATTAGTTGAAATCAATATGTTCGTAAAATCAAAAGATATTGCAGTTTGAAAAGCTGCGAAAGAATCAAAACGGGGCTATATCTTTTTTATTACTTTCAAAACAGTGCTCTTTTTCACACAAAAATGATTTTACTTTCAAAAAGAAGCTACATTATGTACTTCTCACTTATGGAAATCAACAGTTCTAGCAAAAGCAGACTCCCAGAGAAAGACGTGGCCACAGTTAAAATATCTATCTGCAGACCGTGAAGGATGGAAACGATTTGTTGGCGCCCTATAACCCAACCGGGGTTACAGGACTTGATGATGATGATGACTACTCACTTAAATATAGCAGATTTTTTTTTCAAAACGGACCTAATGTAAATGTTAAATGGCACGCAGGAAGAACCTTTTTTGAATCCGCAAAAATACTTCGAAATCTTCAACGATCATGGAACTGTAGTGACACTTGGATCAGAAGACTGTCCAGTGTATGATTGGAAAGCAGCTGGATCTGAATACCTGAAACCAACCAAACTTTGGCATTTTAAATTCAAGCCAACAAAGCGATTTGTTATTACCAAAGTTGGAAGCTCTATCAGATTAAGGCACCAGTTATAGCTATCATTGAAACTCATCATTGAAAATTTTAATGATTGATTTTGAGACGTTTTAGAAGGAAAATCAGTTATTATTTTGATGGACAGATAAAGCTTACGTCTGAGTAAATATTTTTAGCCATAAAAAAAATAATTCAAATAGGCCCAACTTTCTACATAAAAAGACTTTTCTTATTTCAATGATTGAACTACCTTACCAATGATCGTTGAAAAATCAAAAGTCAATTTTTGTGGAAAGTTGGGTCTATTTGAAATTTTTTTTTGACTAGAAATATTAATCAAGTCTTAAGCTTTAATCGTCCATCAAAATAATGGATGATTTTGCTTTCTAAACGTCTCAAAATCAATAATTAAAGTTTTCAATGATGAGTTTCAATGATAGCTATAACTGGCACCTAAGGGGGGAACTAAGTTAGGAAAATCTTCTTATATCTTATAACGACCACCCTAATGTAGATACTTTTTTCTTCTTAGCACGGCAGCTTTAGAATTGAAATCTAGTTTTATTAAATTCTGAGTGAGTCTGCCCCTGCCTGATCGAAATCCTGCGTACGCCATTGTGTTTTCATGTTAAACCGTTAGAGTTGCCAAAAATTTTGAGAAGCTTGTGTATATGAATTATGTTGTGTATGGCATTTTCTCTACCATATCATGCATTCAGCCTTTATACTTAAAATTGTCACGATCCGAAATTTTTTAATAAACTGAAGTTTTCTTCTTTAAAGGAGAATAGGACAAAACGGTCTACAAGACCAATAACGACGAGACATATGTCGTCGGAAAGGTATTTTTAGGTACTACAATAGTTACTATGGGGGCTTACTTCAAATCACTGTGTGAAAAAAGTTATTCGCTAAATAGGATTGTGCTCTGGTGCATTCTAGTAGGAATAAAGTATATTAAGTATGGGGAAAATTTATGAAAACCGGTCTAACCAATTACGACAATATATATGTCATTGGAAAGGTATTTCCATTACGTACAATATCTTTCATATTAGTTTAGTTCAAATCACTGTGTGAAAAAAGTTATTCGTAAACTAATGAAATATTGTGGTTCATTTTAGTGGCAAAAAAAATGTTTTTTTTTAGTATGGGCGAAAAGTTTGATGGCAAGTTCAACCAATAACAACGGGACGTATGTCGTTGGAAAGGAAATTTTATGCACTACAAAAGTCAATACGGCAGCTTAGCTCAAATCACTGTGTGAAAAAAGTTATTCGCAAAAATTTTACCCATGCTCCATACGTTTTATCTGTGCTAAAATTCCCTAAAACGGCGAATAACTATTTCCACATAGTGATTTAAAATAAGTTGTTATGGTAACTATTATTGTTCATAAAAATACCTTTTCAACGACATGCATCTTATTAGTACTGGTAAGACCAGTTTGTATACATTTTCTCCACACTTAATGGTACCAAAACAAAACGTTGGTTAACGAATAACTTTTTTCACACAGTGATTTGAAATGAGCCGCCATAGTGACTATTGTAGCGCATACAAATAACTTTCCAACGACATACGTCTCGTTGTTATTGGTTCCTAGACCACCTTCCATACATTTTTGCCGATTGTCCTTTCTGTTCATTTTTGCCATGAATTGAGGAAATCAGATCCCCCCTAGCTACGGCCTTACTTAAGGTGGCGCTACAGTCCGGGGTGGACCAGGGCCTCAACCAACAAGCTTCTTCCAGCCGGCTCGGTTTCTAGCTAGCTGTCTCCAGTTTCGCACGCCAAGTTGGTTGAGGTCCTCTTCCACTTGCGTGCGCCACCTTTTACGCTGTCCACCTCTACTGCGTTGTCCCACGGGGTTGGATTCAAAGACTTTCCGGGCCGGAGCATTGGTGTCCATTCGCTCTAGATGACCCAGCCATCTCAGTCGTTGGCTTTTTACTTTTGTGGCTAGGTCGGTGTCGCTGTACAGCCCATACAGTTCGTTGTTGTATCTTCTTCTTCATTCCCCATCTATGCAGACGGGACCAAAAATCACCCGGAGAATTTTCCTCTCAAAACAGCCTAACGCGTTCTCATCCACTGTTAGCAGTGTCCATGCCTCTGCACCATACATCAGGACCGGGATGATAAGCGTCTTATACAGGGACAGTTTAGTTGCTCGAGAGAGGGCTTTGCTTCTCAATTGCCTTCTTAGCCCAAAGAAACAGCGATTGGAAAGAGTAATTCTTCGTTTGATCTCAGCGCTGGTGTCGTTCGCTGAGTTTATAGCGGATCCTAGGTAGACAAAGTCTCTGACTACCTCAAAATTATAGCTGTCTATAGTGACGTTCTGTCCGAGACGTCGGTGTTGGGTGTCCTTTCTTGTGGACAGCATATATTTTGTTTTGCTTTCATTCACCGTTAAACCCATCTTCTTGGCTTCCTTCTCAATGCTCACAAAAGCACTACTGACATCACGCTTTGTTCGTCCTATTATGTCAATGTCGTCAGCGTAAGCGAGTAATTGGACGGACTTTTGAAAGATTGTGCCTCTAGTGTTGACGTGAGAGTTTTGCACTATTCTTTCAAGAACGATGTTGAAGAAGTCGCATGACAGCGCGTCGCCTTGCCTAAAACCTTTTTTGACATCAAAGGTGTCGGTGAGGTCTTTGCCGACCCTGATGGAGCAGCGTGCATTCTCCATCGTCATCCTGCACAAACGGACGAGTTTGGCAGGGATGCCAAAACTAGACATTGTTCTATATAGCTCGTCTCTATAGATGCTGTCATACGCGGCCTTGAAATCGATAAAAAGGTGGTGGGTATCGATTTGGAACTCCTGGGTTTTCTCCAAGATCTGCCGTAGTGCGAATATTTGGTCGATGGTGGACTTCCCTGGCCTAAAGCCACACTGATATGGACCTATCAGGTTGTTGACGAATGGCTTCAGGCGTTCACAAAGTACGGCAGAGAAGATCTTGTAGGCGATATTAAGAAGACTGATGCCTCTGTAGTTGGTGCAGTCCAGAGGATCGCCTTTCTTGAGGATCGGGCAAACAATACTGAGGTTCCATTCATCGGGCATGCTTTCTTCCGACCATATTTTACAGATGAGCTGGTGCATACTCCTAACCAATTCATCGCCAGCCGCTTTGAATAGCTCAGCCGCAAGGCCATCAGCTCCAGCAGCTTTATTGGACTTAAGTTTAGATATGGCTATCCTCACTTCGTCAAGATCGGGTGGACGGAATTGTTGGCCTACGTCGTCCAGGTTGAATGGTGCAATTTGCATGGTAGCGGAATTCGGTTCGTCATCGCCGTTATACAATTTGCAGAAATGATTTTTCCATATCCTCAGCACCGACTGCGTTTCCACCACGATGTTCCCCTGATCGTCCTTGCAGGCTTCGGTTCGGGGTTTGTAACCTTGGGAGGTTCTTTTTACTTTTTGATAAAACTTCCGAACTTCATTCCTGCAGTGGCATCCCTCTAATTCCTCGATCGCACGCTTCTCATGCTCTTTCTTTTTCTTTCTGAGAAGCTTGTGTTCCTCTTTCCTCTTCTGCTCGTAGAGCTCGCGAGCAGCTCTGGTCCTTCTATGCAGCGCCGCTTTGTATGCCTGTTGTTTGGCTGCATGTACTTGCCGGCATTCCTCGTCGAACCAGGGGTTTCGCTGTGGTGGTCGTGCGAAGCCCAGCACGTCAGAGGCGGCATCTCTGATGGCTTCCTGGCAGTTTTTCCACTGGTTCTCGATGTTTGCAGTTGGCGGCAAAGGACTTGTTAAGAGGGCGCGAGAGACTCGATCGGAAAAGGACCTGGCGATTTCTTGCGACTGTAGCCGTCCGACGTTGAACTTCCTGACAGTATTTCCCTGTTTTGGCTTTGGTCTGGATATCCGTAGCATTACCTTTGCTACAACGAGGTAGTGGTCCGAGTCAACGTTGGCTCCTCGGAACGTTCGGACATCCTTGATACTGGAGGAGTGCCTTGCGTCGATCGCAATGTGGTCAATTTGGTTGGCGGTTGATTGACCAGGAATTCGCCATGTCCCCTTATGAATATCGAGATGCGGGAACTGCGTACTAGCTACCACAACGTTTCGCCCCGCAGCAAAGTCGATTAGCCTGAGTCCGTTATCGGAGGTGGTGTCGTGCAGGCTGTATCTTCCGATTGTGCCACCAAAGACGTCTTCTCTTCCTAGTTTGGCATTAAAATCACCCAAGACAATTTTAATGTCATAGCTAGGGCATTGCTCATATGTCTTGTCCAGGAGCTCGTAGAACTCGTCCTTGGTGTCGTCATCTTTCTCCTCTGTGGGGGCATGCGCGCATATCAGGCTGATGTTGGCGAATTTAGCCTTGATGCGAATTGTCGTGAGGCGCTCGTTCACATAATTGAAACTCAAGACCTCTTGCCTCAGTCTGCCTCTAACAACAAATCCACATCCAAAAAGACGCTGCCCTTGTGGTCGGTAACAGTCACCGTAGTATACATCGCAGTCTTTCAGTTTTCTTTTGCCCGGCCCATCCCATCGCACTTCTTGGATTGCGGTGATGTCTGCTTTGTAGCAGTCTAGGGCCTCCGCTAAATGTTCGGCTGCACGTGGTCTATAGAGAGACAGAACATTCCACGTGCAGATCCGAAGTTCGTTGTCCTTATTTCGTTTGCTAGGTTCGTCAACAGTAAATCCGTCCGTATCCGAGGCTTGTTGATGCTTCGCAACTAGAATAGCTTTACGTGGCCGGGAAGTCACCCCGACGGCACGACCCCCAACCTGGAGGACCAGACCCTATATATATAACTCCAAGGGCGGGGAGCCGGATTAACCGCTCCTTATAGGCCTGAGCTCCGAATATGTCGTAGTAGCCCGTATAAGGTGTTCACTAAGTAGTTCAGCCTAACTGGAACTGTAGACGCCACCGTTGATTCCATCTTGAGAATTCTTCCGCTGCCGCCTGGATGAAGGAGAAGTGCCTTAGTGGGAACACTCCTCCCCCCCTCTCTCGTTTGCTGCCCCCTAAAACCATCCACAGGGATTGGAACCCCATCTTCAGTTAAAGGTACTAGGCACCCGATGTTCACCGCGGGGAGGTGACTAGCTACGGCCTTGCCCACAGCAGATTTTGGGGTGATGATAGGAAAACAAGAAGTATAGGATTTGAAGACTTGAGTTGAGTTCGCCTTTTCAGGGCCTTTAAAAAATCCGTTTTTCACTTTGAACTCTGAATTTCTTAAACAGTCTGGGAGTGCTAACTACACACCACCTTTGAACAGAGGAGCATAATCGTGGGAGCGGTGAAAACCGATTTTGGTTAACACAAATTCTCTCGAAGTTGTTTTTATATTTTGTTTCGATGCACTGTTTAATCAGTAATACTCGGGTATGGACTGGAAGGCGCCAAACTTTGATCTCTTGAATAAGTTTTAAACAAGCTTTCCTAAACTTCTTCTTTTTGTATATCCTTTACAACCAAAATCTTCGGCTCTTGGTCTAGTAACCTTGTAAAACATGCATGCAAACCAAGATAAATTAACATGGGAACACTGTTATTCTAACCATGTTGATCTATAGTTTACATGATGCCTTGCTAAATTAAGCCATTATCATATTGATACGCTTGCATCCTCACGCCTCACAAGGATTAATTAACAATGCATTTTTTAACTTTAGCAATGCAGATGTTGAAAACGATCATCAGAGGATATTAACACAAATTCTTCCTCTCCACCTTTATAAACATGTCATGGTATCAAAAAACTCGAATGTTTCCTCTACGGAATCACATTCAAAAGTACTGTACTGAATTTGATGCAAATGCATTCATTTGTTGCGATTCTTTCTCAATGTACATCTGGACGAATAGAATAGACAAACAAACTAACAAAAATGTCGTGTTTTGTTTTACTTTTCCATTATTGTAGTATTGAATAAAAACCTACTTGCTCTATTGAGCAAATGAAAAGGAATCCAATTTTAAGCGATCTACTTGGAAATTAACTGTTGCCTTCCATATTAGCTAAGATTAAGACTTATATATTCTTATAATTAAAATTTACAACTTTGATAAGATTCGGAACTATTGAATTGATTTGAGTTGATATTACACATTGTCTACCACCTGCTCGTTCCATTATATTGAGGAAAAAACAATAATACACACAAACAACCCTGAAAGCCTGAAACCCTTACTTTGTGGTAGGTACAGAAAAATAATAAAAGAACGGAACATATTGTGATTCAAAAACTGCCACAAGGGTTATAATCACTACGTAGGGCATAAGAGGGTTTTCTCCCATCAGAAGACTTAAAAAACCAACAATGTTTCCCCTAAGCAAATCCTTTTGTGGGGGCAGGAAGCCATGTATGGTTGTTTAATATACCAGAAGGACAAGCAACCGGCCTAGACAAACATTCTCCTGAAGGTAAACAGGTCGTAAGCCCTGCCATTGCCACCCCTTTTTTTTATATTTTGGAGCATTGGATAACAATGAAGAAAACAAAAAAAAAACACAAACTGTTAACATATAAAAGAATAGAAGTAGCGAAAAAAAGAAGTGCCTTGGTTAACCGTTAAGTGTTTTTGTATGTTTATATCTTCCGGAAATGGGGAGCTCAAAGTATCCCATAGTGTGTGGCATTCTGTTTTGATCTGTAAAAAAGGATATGATATCCTCTGTCTGATATGGAAGATGTTTGGAACGTGTGAATGTCAAAAGGGATATGAATTCAAGACAAGTAGTCTCTGCCGGAGGGTGGCACCCCTGACGACTGACGACGACGACGAGTACGAGACATTAGGTTATTCTTGTACCGTTTAACTGGCAGCAAATCTTCTCGATGTAATAAAAATAAATGTCACACATTTAAGTTTATTCTTGAGTGCTTTTATATATATTTTTTTTAATAACAATAGCTTTTTGTGTGCTGATTTCGACGAGTCTGCAGGGAGTCTTAATTGTTTATTGCTTGTAAGAAAAGCATACATGATTTGAATTAGGATTTGATAAAGATTTAATGGAAGTTTTAGTAATTTTGCATCACAAATGCGCGATTAAATTCCTTATTTAAACAACATGTGTATATGTACATTATAGCCCACTAACCCAGCAAAATTTAATTTTACTGCGGATGAATCCAATTTAATGTATATACCTAGTTATATTTATTTTGGCATGAGGAAAACTCGCCAAAAAGGCCATTGTCAAGTCGTGTTCGCATCAAAAGTTAAGCAGGGTCAAATGCCGAAGAAATTGGTTCCTCGCATATAACTTTTAAACGGGGTAAACGGAATTGAATAATATTTTTGCTTGTAGATAAATTTTTTTTATAGAAAAGGCATTTTTCGTATCACCATTTCAAAAAATGCGGGTTTTTACTCTTTTCTCCCAACAAGTAAAGTTGTCAAAACATAATTTTTGTTAATTGTATAGATAATAATATTTTCACGAAGATGTTCTATGACAAACTTTTCTATGCGAGCTCTCACTTCCAAGAAATTGTGGTCAAATACAAAAAAATACCGGTTTTTCGAGGGCATTATTCTGTGGGCCGCAGCACCAGAAAGTCTGTTCTTTAATTTTATTTTCAAAACATTTTACTTTTATCCATAGTTTTAAAAAAAATATTTTAAACTCAAAGTTTTGAGAAAAAGGAACATGTTTATGCATCCGAAAAACCAACATTTTTGAGAATTAACCATTTTAAAAGTCACAATCTCTTGTAACTGAGCACTCGGTCTTAAAAACTAGTGTAATTGGACTTCTTCTAGAAAATATCATTATCTACATATACCTACAATAACGTACTTACATACTTACTTATCTGGCTCCCGATTCATGGAGGATCTATGCCTAAGATATTGCGGTCTTCCATCGGTTGCGGTGCCTCGCACGCTCCCTCAAGTCGTCGAGACCAAGCGCTCTTGAGTCTATAACCACCTAGTCCCTGTAGCGGAGGTTCGGTCTTCATGGTCATGTCGAACCTGGGGGCTGGGATTCGAAGATTTTCTTGGCTGTAGCGTTGTTGTCCATTCACTCGATGTGGCCGAACGAGTGTAGTCAACGTGTTTTGGCCACATCTTTGTATAGCTCGTACAGTTCACGATTTAATTTTCTCCTCCATTGGCCCTCTTCGCAATAAGGACCATATATCTGCCGAAGAATTTTTTTTCTCTAAAGTGCCCACTATATCTATTCCCCTTTTTTACTTATCGTCCAGCACTCGGCGGAGTAGAACTGGTAAAATTAGCGTTTTGTATAGCGTGAGCTTTGTCTCTCGAGAAAGGAGTTTTTAACCCATTTGGTTAGCTAAACCGAATTAGCAGTGGTTTGCTAGGGTAATTCTTCGTCTCTTTCCACTAAGGTGTCGTTCGTGAGATTGATGTTTGTTCCAAAGTAGGTGAACTCCTTGACTACCTCGAAGTTAATGCTACCGCCACAGTGACGTTTTGTCCTAGGCGATGTACAGATGAGACTTTGTTTGTTGATAGCATATTCTTTGTTTTGTCCTCGTTCACTTCAAAAGACCAACACATTTTGCTTCTTCATCAATAGCTGTGAATGCTTCAAGTACAGCTTGCTTGAAGCGGCCACTGATGTCGATGTCGTCCGCATAGCCAAGCAGTTGAAAAGACCTGTTGAAGATAGTGCCTTCCATGTTAACACCACTCTTGCGCACTATCTGCTCCAGGACTAGGTTGAATAAATCTCATGATAGCGGATCTCTTTGTCTGAACCCCGTACACGTCTGGAATATGATGATGTCATGCGGCACAGCTGGATAAGTTTTTCCGGGATCCCGAGTTCCGACATCGCCAAAAGAAGCTCTTGGCGGCCCATGCTATCAATGTGATATTTGGTCTATCGTTGATTTGCCGGGTTGCAGAAAGGTTTTAGACGCTCACATATTACGTTGGATAGGATCTTGTATAGGCAACATTGAGCAGGGATATTCCTCTGTTGTTTTTGCAGGACATAGGATCACCTTTTTTTGTATTATTTGTTGTTCTCAAGCTTGTGGATGGTCTTCTTAACCTCTCTGGTATTGGGTGCTGGGACTGGATATTCATTGACTTGTCTCATGGTTCTATGTTCTCCTGTCACTTCCTCTACATAATGCCCATTATTGCTGGAAATGCTGCTAAAACACGTCTACAATTCTCTGTGCTTCGGTTACTAGGTTCCAATCACCGGCGCTGCTTCGAAGAGCTTGTGTGCCGGTCCCAGAACCAAATGCTAGTTGTTTGGCTGTCTTGTAGAACCGGCGGGTGCTGGCGGTGGCGCTAGACGTTTCGATATACCTGAGCTGAGGCAGCGGTAGTGTGGATGCTCTTTTCTTTGAGCGTAGAGTTTTTTTCTTTTTTCCCCGTATTCCTCTCTTACTGCTCTTGTTTTTCGTTGCAGCAATTGCATTCGAGCATTTTTCGTTTCCTGCTTCAATACCGCGCATTCATCTTCATACCATGTGATCTTTTTTCTGGGTGGGTTAATAGCCTATGGTGGTCTGAGCTGTCTCTTTAATAACCTTGCGAAACTGGCTCCACTGGTAGTTGACGCTTGTGGCTGGGGGTACGGCAGAGAGCTTCCATGTCAATTGATCAGTGTATTCTCTGGCTTTCTCAGATGTCCTAAGGCATTCAGTGTTGAATTTCTTCCTTTGGGCGGTCTTCGTTTTCTCTTTATTGGACGGGTGAGCTCTGAACTTTGTCACAACAATAAAGTGGTCAGACTCCCACTTTTGCACCTCGGAAAGTGCGCACAACCAAGATGTTCGAAGTGTGCCTTGGGCCAATCAGCACGTGGGTCGATTTGGTTGGCGGTTCGATCAACTGGAGATAGCCAGGTTGCTGTGTATATTCTTCATCTGGGGAGCCTAGTGCTATTTATCACCGTGTAACGAGCTGCAGCAAAGTCGTCTAGTCGAAATCCGTTATCTGTTGCCGTTTCGTGTAGGCTGTGCCTTCCAACTAAGATGCTTTGCTTTCCAACTTTAGCATTGAAGGTAGTGCGTTGAACTATCATGCCGAAGCTGTGGGTTCAATTCCCAGCCGTGTCACCTAAAAAACAAATATTTTATCTGAGGTACTGCCACTTGCGATAAAGTGACAAATCCTCCCAGAGTATACTTGTCATGAATAAGTGCTTCTCATCTAGCCGTTCGGACTCGGCAAAAAACTGTAGGTCCCCTCCATTCCTGCCAACAACACGCACACAGGAATTGTTGTGAGTTGTAAGTCACTAGGCCCTGGTTTTCCACGAGCTGTTGCGTCACCCAATTCATTAATTCATTTATTGAAGTCTCCGAGCACGATTTTGACATCGTACTCCGGTCCGGACAGACTCCGTTCAGGAGGTCGTAAAACTCCTCCTTGTTGGACTCCTCGGCTTCATCGGTAGGGGCGTGTGCCCATAATAGGATGATGTTTTGGAATTAAGCTTTGATGCGCATCACAGCCAGGCGATCGCTAATCGGCTTAAAATCGATGACTTACGATCTGAGTCGATTTCCCACTTGTAGATTGTAGTCCATTTTAGTTCCGGGTGTGGTTGCCATTTAAGGGGTCATTATCCGAGGCTTCTTACGTCTCTCTCATAACAATATTTTTTTGTGTAAGCACTTGCTGTGTAGGAAAGGATACAGCTCGAGGCCCCCAGTACCTATAACATCCAAACTACCAAGTCTGGATTATAATCTTCCAATTGCGAATTTTGTCAAAATATATTTGAAATAAATAAAAATCTTTTTTTGAAATGCTTTATAGGTTGAACTTAATCGGTAGTTCGAAATCAATTTTTCCTGTGATACAAAGCATTGATAGTTTTGCCTCATCTCAGAATATGTATGTATTAATAAATTATTCAAATTGAGCTTTTTAAACTTACGTATAATGTGCAATGTTCATACGTACATACATAATGTTATATATTTAAATTCATTTACTTAATAACTCGTCTATCTTTTATTAACTGTGATAAATTCTTGCAAATTGCTTGGAATAAACATCCACAGCCATTACTTGCAGACATCCAGACCCTTAAATGTCATTAGTGTTGGTTTATTCAAATGTGTTCTTAGGCAATTTCTTGAAGTGCGTGTTCTACACACTTTTATTGCTACCAACGACCTATGCATAAAATAACAATTCTCAAAAAAATAATAGAAAAAGTATGCCAATGCCAACTGACACCTTTTTCATGATGCTGATGTGCCAAAACATGACACCCGAATTGAATATGCGTAGGCGTCATGTCTCATAAACATTTACGACCTTTCACTTTGGTGGTTTTTTAATGTTTGCAAATATTACCGCAAAATGTCATTTTTTTCAAGTCAGAAATGGGAATTTCAAAGAGATTACATTTTTCTAGGTGGCAATAACTGCCAAATGTCTCGAGGTGTTCGCATTAGTAAAAAGGATTCGGTTGACTTGGTTGGTTGGGCTAGGCTGGGTGAATGATATAAAGAGCAAACAGAAGTAGCCACCGCCGCAGCAGCTTGACGTTGTTGGTGGTTGAAGTTGAAGGGTGTTTCCTTGAACATCTTACCCTTGCTCGAGCGAGTGTATGTTTTCTACGGAAAACAGAATCCAATTCAATATCCTTTGCAGGAGGAAAATGCGCTTGTATTTATGTATGTAGCTATATACTCTTCGGTTGATTGCTAGCAATCGATATCAACTTGGAGTATTTCTGGTTTCAGAATTCACCATCAGCCATCCTTGACGAGTATTTATTTTGTTCTTCGAGAAGCTCCGGAGATGCAGAGAGGAAAAGAAGCATTACAATCGTTTGTAATTGATTTCGTGATGGAAGTTTTAATTACCCGACTGCCTTTTACACTGGGATAAGGGGCACCTGCTGCGGGACCTATAGGAGGTTTTCAAAGTTATACTCATATCTAAAGGACGGCATTGAAATCGATATTGATATATCCTTTGCAGATAAATTTCTGATTAAAGCTTTGAGACTTCTCTTAACGGAGCTTCTCGCTTCTGGGAAATGTTCAAACAGAAAAGAAAATTAAAAACTTTTTATTTCAACTTTTCATTGGATTGAGTTGGAAAAAGTAATGAAGAGCAAGGAAATGTCTACATATTTTTTTTGGTTTTGTTTTGGTTTTTACATTGCTAAGTTTTTATCATCAAAATAAGATAATTATTATTATTATTGAACCCTAGGTAGGGTCAAACTTTGAGAGTACAAGAAATTAAAAATTTTATAAAATAAAGTATTACAATTTGATAAGGAATTGCACTATAGTTGGGTTTTAAAGTTCTGTCATTTGCACAGTAAGTTTTCCTGAAATGGATAAACAGAAACTTTCAAAGTCTTTGTAATCCTTATACCTATTTTCATTCCTTTTCTTTTGCAAAACAGCTAAGGTATCTAATGTAAGTGTTAAAATGTCTGAATAATTGGTGCCGGCTGCCGGGACATAGTAAAAGCTGTGTACAGTACCAAATAATTAAACAAAGATTAAAGAATTCTAAAGCAGTACTTTCACTCTTCTCTTTAAATATTAAGTTCATATTAAATAAAGAAAAAGCTCAATCGTTAGTCCAATAGAAGGAACAAGGAAGCTAAATTCATCCTTAAAATCTTCTTACATTGGAATTATATCCTTCTTAAACATTTCCATACTCTTTCTTAAATATGTAGGAGTAGGTATTAAATTCTCTTTGCACTTCAAAAAGTCTTCTTTAATACCTTTACTCCTTCTTTAAGAATTATGGAAAAGCCTTTTCTTTAACGTAAACTTGGCCAAAAAATTCAGACTATTTTTTATTTGTTTACCATTATTTATTTTGTATTTATAATATATTTACTTATTTTGGTCTTTTTATCTTTTGTTATTTTACTTTTTTTATTCTATTTTCAACAAATAACCGTGAGTACCTGGAACATTTTTTTCTTAATCGCAATAAATTTTTTAAAGTTCGCTTCAAGATCACAAACAAATGTTGGCACCTCAAGTAAGAAAGTATGCTACTTGAAAGGTCACTTAACGGTGATAAAAGGTCAGCTGATTTCAGTAGTTGGTCAGCCATTGACTTTTACAGATGAATCTTTTATTATTTTTTTTTTATTTTATATAGGTTACCGAGTTTTGGTACCTGATTTGTGTGGAATTCATAAAAATAAATTATTTTTGAAAGTTTCTATTTTTTGCAAGGCAATGAGTTATTTTTGTGCCAAATCATTATATTTAAGTAATAAAATTGGAAGGCAGGTATAGTGAATTTTGGTTACGGTAATAATAATTTTTCTCACCAAAAAAGAGACCATTTAAATATTTTCCCACCATTAATTACTGTTATAGAGAGCTAAAATATAAGCTATCAAAACTAAAAAGGCATTAATTTAGTCATTCAATGACTTTTTGTTTGTCACTTCCCACCTCTTAAATTAATTAAATGTTCTTACGTTTAAGCATATTTCAAACGATTCAAAAAATATTTTCCCTTTTTAAGGTATAGTACACAGAGAGAAAAAGTACTACATAAAATCAATAAGATTGCCTTATTGAGCTACTTTGCTAAGAAATCTTATTGAAAGTATTGAATAATATGATATTTTCATAGAGAAATCTTATTGATTTTATAAAGAAAATCTTATTGAAGTTTTGAAAATTTTGTACTACAGTTTCTAAGTGGAAAGTCACATTAAATGATGTAAACAATGTGAAAACCTTATTACTAATCATTTTTTAGAAGACATTTTCTTAAATCGAAAAGTTTTTCTTTTAAAAATTTAGGCAGTAGATCAAGCGTTTGATGAACAATAAGAAAACCTTATTACTTTTCAATTTTAAAAAGATAAACTTATAATGCGGGGTAGGTTATGTATACACTGTTCAAATGAATGTCATGCATATGACGGTGTCCACATTGGGTATGAAAAAGTGAATTTTTAATGACTTTTCAGTATTCATATCTCGCTCCCACTCCTTCATTGAAGTGAGATGTGAATACTGAAAAGTCATTAAAAATCCACTTTTTCATACCCAATGTGGACACCGTCTATGAGATTGTATTCTTATTAGCTTTCTGGTTTAAAAAGGTAAACTTATTACTTTTCACTCGTCTAAGGAAATCTTCTTGAAACAAAAAGAATTCCTTCTTATTAGCATGAGTTTTCTCATAAACATTGTGTTTGTGTGTGATACCTGCAACGGTGCTTTGCATTTGCATTGTTAAGGGAATTGTGATCGCAATTAGACGTGCGTGTGATTTGACCCGTATCGGCCTATCGTATTTGGGAAAAAAATTATAAAGTAAGTAAAAAGAGTTTTGAAATGGAAAATATTCCATATTTTAACGCGAGTGAAAGTGAAATTGAACTACCCGGTGAATTAGTGAGCATTCCAGCGGTAGTATGGAAAGATGAGGATATTGCGGAGACACGGCAAATTTTTGACTCCTGGGGCCTGAGTAGTTCGGCGTCGACGTTGCTGAAGGTGTATGTGTTCCTTTATTTTTTGTTATTGAGAATTGATTTTTTATGTTACACTTTTTGTAAGCAACAAAAAATAAAAAAATTGAAAAAAATATAACTATTGCGTCTTTTCGTCATGTGAAAAAGAATTTAAAAAATAACCTTATCTTATGGAAACCTTATTGGCTGGCAATCTCTCTCAATCTTTTAGAAACAATAAGAAGATCTTATTGATAATATGTGACAATCTTTAAGATAATATTTGACAATCTTTTATAAACAATAAGATGGTCTTATTGAAAAGGGATGAAAATCTCTTGGAAAAACAATTAAGTGAGCTTATTGAAAGTTTGTAGGATTCTGTTTGAAATAATGTGAAATAAAAGAAATTTTAATTTCAATCTTAGATTTAATTTATAAATTAATTTTAATTTTTAATTTCTTCTATTTCACATTACTTCAGACAGAATCCTACAAACTTTCAATAAGCTCACCTTATTGTTTTTCCAAGAGATTTTCATTCCTTTTCAATAAGACCATCTTATTGTTTCTAAAAGATTGTCACATATTATCAATAAGATCCTCTTATTGTTTCTAAAAGATCTTCACATACTATCAAAGAGATTTTCTTATTGTTCCTAAGAGTTTTCCTCATACTTTTAATAAGTTTTCTTATTGTTTTAAAAAGCATTCGTATTGAAAGCTAATAAGATATCTTCTTAAAAATATGTGGATATCCTATAAAGTGGTCATCAACATTCTGATAAGATAATCTCTATGGTTTTAATAAGACTTTCTTCTTGGATGAAAACCATAGAGAAATCTTATTACTTTTCTTCTATTTTATGTGGTACTTTTTTCTCTGTGTATAACTCAGTCAAACATATGTTTCTATTTAAGAAAAGAGTTAAATTTAAAGTTAATATATTGTAATATTATATACTTACATATTAGCTAATAAAGCAACAGGTTTACAAGAATTAAATTATCACTATTCTATAATTAACCATTAATTAACTGAGTTTAAAATGAATGTACAAATTTTGTTCACTAAAGTAACCGCTGTCCTATGAATATTTTCCCACCATTTTTCCCACCAAAAGGATTTTTTCCAACCATTTTGGTTGGAAAAACCATCAATCTGGGAACACTGCTACTAACCCTCAATTAAAGGCCACCATTAAAATTTAAAATTTATTTTTGGGCAAAAAAGTTGCAAAAATGTGATATTTTAAGAAAATGTGATGCATATTTAAAAAAAGAAAATCATATATAGTTTTTCGGCCTATGGCAGCTCAAACTGAGCACAATACAGCATATTTTTTTCTAAATCAAAGATAAGTTTACTTCACGCTACCAGCATTTTGCAAACTTAAAGTTTAAATGGTAAAGTTGCAATTATGCAAATTTTTTTCTTATCCGTTCAGCACAATTTGACACATAACAGCATAATTTTTTTCAAGCAAAGCTTGCATATTTACGATTTTTCTTAGTATTTACGACTCAAGGCAGTATACCTACCTACAAATGACATTTCTTTTGAAAATGGAAAATGGTGGTGCTTAATAATTCACGTTTCACTAAATTTATTTGTGATGGTTAAAGTTGCAAATGCAATTCCTTGTATCTCTTTCGGTATATGGCAGCACAAACTGAGCTCAACAATTCTTTTTATGACAATCAAACTTTATGCTTCGCAAAATTTATTTTTGGCAGTAAAATTTGCAATTTTGCAATTTTTTGTATCATTTTGGCAATATGGCAGCACAAACTGAGCACAAAACAAACAACAAAACCTAGTTGTTAAGAATCGATTTTCTTCTACATAGTGTGTTGTCCCCATACATATTTTTTTTATTTTTTTTTTTAACCAAAAAAACCGGCTAGATTGGTAAAGGCGTATCAGACTTTTGTCACTTTTGTTTATTTTTACAATTTCATTTTTCTCGGAGTCAACTCAGGTGGACTTAAGCCGTTTTTCACCTGGACCCTTCATATATTTTGGATTTTTGAAAACTCTTCCTGGATTTATTTTTTCAAAACCTTATATTTTTTTTTATGAAAACGGCAATGTTGACTTTTGTTGAAACATTGTACATATAGTAGAAGATCCCGCCATAGGACGACCTACCCTCATAAAGGTACCAGTTGAGCGGTATACAGTTTTGTAGGCAGTATCTTAAAAAACGATTTGCGCATGGGTTGTCTGTCAAAAAGTGGTCAAGGCATAGGGTTGCTAAGCAATTATTCTCAATTTTTGGGGTTTTTCAACTATCTGCTCCAGCTTGGATGGCAAGCCTTAGAGATATACAAATACAAATCCCATATAAGGAAAATTTTATTTAAAAATTATAAACTACGCAATTTTGTGAAAATCGAAATTTAATTAGGGAAAATGAGGGTAAACAAAAAGAAAAGCCTAGAACATAGGCGCCCACAGGGGGGGGGGCAAGGGGGGGCAGTTGCCCCCCTGTCTCTGGCAATACCACACAACTAAGGAACTTTTCATTTTTTCTCTTTGAATTTTAACAAAAAATTTGCCTTCTCTCCATGATTTGCCCCCCTTGGCTCTATGGATCATACCAAATGTATCTGAAAATATCCTAATTTATATCATATTTATTTACCTAATTATTTATATATTATTTATATTATTTGTCTTTTTTTTGTCAAGATTTATGATTTGGTTTGGTTTTGTTTTTTTGCCATAGCTCGCTCGGATTTCATTTCACAGCAAAACATCCAACTTCAACTTTGTAGAGAGCTTTCATTTTACCCGCGAAGTACGTTGCTGACGTTGTATCACAGCCGGATAAAGCGTGTAAAAATAAAATGTTGTCTGATACTATTCGGTCATATTTGATACTTTTTGTTGAGTACCATTTCTCTGGTGCGTGTGATTTTTTCGGTTTCCGAAGAAAGACATTCGCATGATGTTCCGTTAACAAAACAAGAATATCAATATCCTCGGAAACGAAACATAGTCATGCAGATAAGACTCCTTAATGGCTGTAGTAACAATAAGCAAATCAGCATCACCTTTGTCCTGAAAAACCGTGTAACCTGCGTCTAGCATGTTTAAGGAGTTGGATAAACTTATTTCTGTTCTGCTCATTGGCTAGGAATGGTTCTTGGTCTGTTGTTTGAACTGTAGCAGCATTAAAGTTCAGAATGCAAAACCTTCGGTTTACACTTGGAGTGAAAATATATAGATAACTCAGGCTTCAACAACAAGTAACGTTGGTGAACTGACCTTCCCGGCTGCCCCACGACCTTCTATGTCGTATGCAACTTTAAGTATGATATATGTTAAATTTATATCATTACTATGGACAAAATTTTAGTAACATTTTTTTTGTACGATTCATCGGATAAACATTTTACGAAAAAAAAATATTATACTTATTTTTTCTCTTGACTCATAAAGTGAGAACTTATGAATTGGATGATTCACATAATTCGTGGTTGATGATATCGATTAAAGGCTCATTTTATAGGTCGTTATAAGAAATAAAAATTATTCTAAGAACATCATCCAAAAAATTCAAAGGTTACCGAAATAACTCAAGAAAAGTCATACCACCCCCAAACCACAACCCATAGAGGAACATTGGCCTGTTATAACTGAAAGATTAAACAACCTTGAGAAGTCATTGATAGCTAATTTTATAGGCAATTTTATTCTCTACAAAGGTGAAAGTGGACGTTTTGCTGTAAAATGAAATGAAAGCGAGTTATTGCATAAAAACAAAACCAATCTCTTTTTCAAGATAGCGGCCTTTCCCTAACCTCAAAAATAAGAAGGCGTACCCAAACAGATTCCATAAAAATAACTGTCCATCGAAAAATGCGATTTGATTTCCGAATTTGACTGGGCTAAATTCGAAATTTTTGGTTTGAATTTTTAAATCTTATTTTTTTCTTATTTTTTTAATTATAAAACAAAGTCGAGTAAGTTACGCCATTTACAACTCAAGAACGGCTGGACCTATTTAGTATAGAATAACTAATAAAATATCGGAAAAATTCACGAAAATAATAATATGCACTTAGGGCACCTGTTTTATGCATACAAAATAATAAATCAATTGTGTTTGAAAGTAAATGAATCAATGATTATCAAATTTTGATCTGAAAAACTAAAATAAAAAAAATTATAATATACATACAGTTTATTATCCGGAGGTCGTTTTATACAATATTTATAGAAAGTAATTTAACGCTGAACAATTTGTAAACAGTACATCCAAAGTTGTTTTGGATTTTGTCATTGGATGAACGGATTTAAATAAGGATCTGAAAAGGTTCTTTAAATAAATCTTTCTTCATCAAGTATCCATTCACTGCAGCTGTGAAGCTATTTATTAAAAAAAAAAAAATGGTCCCCATCAGTCAAGCCATTAATTTTCAGTTCTGTCTGAAGTCTGTTGGAGAATGGCTACGATGTCGATGCTTTAAGAAAACTTCTAAAAAATCAGAAATTTTCAAATTTTTTACAAAAATGTGATTTTATGGCCTTTTCGAATGGGGATAGAATGACAGTTCTTGTTCTGAAAAGGAGAAAAAATTGTTCCGGATTTGATTTCAGAATCGTTCACACGTATCGAATCGGTCTTCCGGATTGCCAATCGAAAAGGCCATTAGGGAAATTCGTTGACATTTGGATATTTTCAAAACAGTGTCTTTCAAAAACATGTCAACATTTTGCAACTTCGTTATTCCTTGAAAGATTTCAATGAAATTGACACAGGTGATGGCTTGTACAGGATTAAAAAAGAAAAAATATTTTCAAAACAGGGTGCTTCAAAAAAAATGTCAACTTCGTTGTTCCTTGAGTGATTTATAGGATAGCTGAGACTGAGACAAAATTATAACAGAAACGAATATTTTCTAAACGGTGTTTCAAAATATGGTACCAACATCACCATGACCTGTGGCAATTTCATTGAAATCACTCAATTCGATTTCATTGAAATCTGTCAAGGTCAAAGGATTTCGAAACTTTTTTTTGAAACTGTCCTTTTTCCTTTTGTAAAATTACATTTTTTTTATTTCTTATTTCAAAGGTTCATGAATGGATCTTCAATAGTTCTCGCATAATTAATTCGGAACGAACCATATTTTATAGATCCACATCATAGCATTTTTAGTTCGAGCGTGAAAATGAATTTTGTTTAAATCGAATCAATAATAACAACCCTTTTGATTTTTTCACGAGTGAACGAATGACATTTTATTGTTCTATGAAGCTTGCATTTTATACAAAAACTTCCAAAAAAATGCCTGTGTGGTTTAATAAGTAATATAAAATAATTTAATTCTGGATAACAAATAACAGTACCTCCAATAGAACGTTATTTTGGATTTTTTCATTATTGACTGAAGGATTTAAATGAAATTATTTATAAAACTTCCAAAAAGCTCAAATTATACTGCATATTAAAATTAAAAAAAAAAAATTTGAATACCCATTTTTTTCGAAAATTTGATATCTCAAAATTGGTTTGGTGTCTGCCCCCCCTGGGTGCCTATGGTCTAGAATCTATTTTCCAAACGAAAAATGAAAGATTTTTGCTTTCGGGATCTGTAGTTTTATAAATACAAAATACGTGTGTATATATATACGAAGATTTTCTTGTATTGTAAAAATCTACCGATCACAAAAGAACAAAATTTTCTATCATTTTTCGTTTGGAAAATAGATTCTAGACTAATCTGTGTGTTTACCCTCATTTACCCTACTGAAATTTCGGATCTCAAAAAATCACATACTTAGTTTATATTAAGTGGTTTTTTTTTTGTATGTGTAAATGATGCACACAAGTGCAGTGCATGCTGCGAATTATAAATCAATTTATATTGAATAATTTTGAATGAACAACAACAACTTGTATATAATTTTTAAATCAAATTTTCCTTATATGGGATTTTTTGTATATCTCTAAGGCTTGCCATCCAAGCCATCTATGAAAAACCCCAAAAATTGAGAATAATTGCTTAGCAATCCTATGCCTTGACCACTATTCGACGGACAACCCATGCACAAATTGTTTTTTTAGCACACTGATGCCTACAAAACTGTATAAATGTCAAAAAGCCGTTACCAAAATTTTTTTTTTTTTTTAACGGCTTGGTAGGTATAATAAAACAATTTCGACCCCTACCAAATATTATATAAATTTACACTCATTACTCTCTCTCAAAACAAAATATTTTTTTCAACCACATCTTCTATTTATCGAAAAAATCCCATCAATAAATCAGAAAATTCCCCTTTAAGGCTTTTCACCAAATTATAATCCTCTTCTAATTTTTTCCAAAAAGTTGAAATCTTCACTTGTGTAAACATTAGTATTTAAAATTGTTTGAGGACAAATAGACATATTTTTGTTCACAAAAAAAAACTTTAAAGATTAATTGAGTATACATCTCTACTAAGGTAAAAAACGACTTTTATTTTCCTTTTTATATGCTCAATAGAGCGATGATTAGCCACTTGGTGGAAGTTTATTGTTCTGAACATTTTTAACAAAAAAAAATGATTAATAAAACACTTGTTAATTTCCACAATTTAAATATATGTATTTATTTGATATTTTTAAAAGAAAGCCAACGCGTTTCGTCTTCTTAGGACATCTTCAGGGCACTAACATTTACATTGAAATACAAAGAAAGGGTTCGTGGTGAATTTGTAAAAATGCAAAACTATACATATAATTATATAGACATATTATAATTTTTTAATTTAAAAAATATTAAAAACGTTAAAATTTAAACAGATAAAAAAGAGTTTTACTAATTATTCAACAGGGGGCTGTTATTAGTAAGGTCAATTTGACAATTTAATATATTATGACGTTTATGTTGATTTATCTCAAAGATCTCGTATTTGTCCAATATACGGCCTGCTGGGAGGCTATGAAGAAGGATAACATCATCCATAGAACATCCGTGGCCCGTGTCTTTGAGGTGTTGTGCGAGACCAGAAGAAGGATCTTGATGGGTAGAAGATTTAAGATGTTCCATTAATCTTTTGCGGATTGGCCTTGACGTTTTTCCGATGTAAATCCCATTACATTCCTTACAAATTACTTTGTAAACTCCACTTTTTTTACCCTTATCGACGGTTTGTTTTATTTTGTTGTTGCATAGAGCATTTTTCAGGGTAAAATTATTAAAGAACGCTGGTTTTATTTTCGCATCTAAGAGCGGCTTGGAGAGCTTCTCAGAAACACCTGGAACATAAGGAATTTTACGCCATTGTCCATCATTCTCTTCTTTATCCATAGGAAAAATAGATTGAAGTGCCAAGTGCCTTGATTTTTTTTGAAAAAGACTATGAATCAGTTTCGGATCATATCCATTACTAGCTGCAATATTTTTTATCAGGTCCAGCTCCTTCTTGAAATCAATCCGATTGAGAGGGACCTTTAAGAGGCGGTTTAGCATTGAATGAAATGCGGACATTTTTATATTTAGTGGGTGGGCTGAGGACATTGGTATTACAGTATCGGTGGCTGTAGTTTTCCTAAAAATATCAAATGCTAGTTTCTTACAAGAAATTGACACAGTTAAATCCAGAAAACTCAGTGCATCTGGTCCATACTCCATAGTAAACAGTAATTTTGGGTCCAATTTATTAAGTACATTTTCCAGGAAAGTCAAAAGACTTCGATGAGTTCCAGTCCAAATACAAAAAACATCGTCCACGTATCTGCTCCAAAAGATTATGTTTTGTAGAAAGGAACTGTTGGACGCAAATAAACGTTGTTCCAAATCATCCATGTAAAACTCAGCAGCAAAAGGAGAGAATGAAGACCCCATAGCGAGACCTGAGTTTTGTTTATAAAACTTTCCATCAAATTCGAAATAGTTTTGGTCTAGGCAAACGGAGATGAGCTTTTCAAGTTGGTAACATTTTTGTTTATCTTGTAATTTCTCAGAGATCCGACTTTTAAGTAAATTTTTAAGCTTTGAAGTGCATACGGAAGGAAACAAATTCTTTACGTCAAAAGACACCAGCTTGGCGTTTGGTGGTAATACTAAGTCTTTGACTTTGTCGATAAATTCAAATGAATTCTTTAGACCATATTTCGGTTTGAAATTCAAAATATCCGGCAGAATTCGTGTAAGCTTTTTAGATAGCTTCTGTGAAGGGGCGTTGAAGGATGAAGAGACAGGTCGAAGAGGAACACCATCTTTGTGGATTTTTGGTAACCCATATAAAATAGGGGCAGAAGGGTTACTATTTCGAACAAAAAACTTTTCTTTTGGATCTATAATAAGAGTACATGAATTTGTAACATCGTACAAGATTTTGTTGTATTTAATAGTAGGATCCTCTGGCAACTCTTCTAAATCCATTTCACTTAAGACCTCACTCATTTTTCCCATGTACTCAAATCTATGCATTATTGTTATGACATTGCCCTTATCAGCTTTACACAAAATTAAACTCATCTCTTATAACAATAATGCATAGATTTGAGTACATGGGAAAAATGAGTGAGGTCTTAAGTGAAATGGATTTAGAAGAGTTGCCAGAGGATCCTACTATTAAATACAACAAAATCTTGTACGATGTTACAAATTCATGTACTCTTATTATAGATCCAAAAGAAAAGTTTTTTGTTCGAAATAGTAACCCTTCTGCCCCTATTTTATATGGGTTACCAAAAATCCACAAAGATGGTGTTCCTCTTCGACCTGTCTCTTCATCCTTCAACGCCCCTTCACAGAAGCTATCTAAAAAGCTTACACGAATTCTGCCGGATATTTTGAATTTCAAACCGAAATATGGTCTAAAGAATTCATTTGAATTTATCGACAAAGTCAAAGACTTAGTATTACCACCAAACGCCAAGCTGGTGTCTTTTGACGTAAAGAATTTGTTTCCTTCCGTATGCACTTCAAAGCTTAAAAATTTACTTAAAAGTCGGATCTCTGAGAAATTACAAGATAAACAAAAATGTTACCAACTTGAAAAGCTCATCTCCGTTTGCCTAGACCAAAACTATTTCGAATTTGATGGAAAGTTTTATAAACAAAACTCAGGTCTCGCTATGGGGTCTTCATTCTCTCCTTTTGCTGCTGAGTTTTACATGGATGATTTGGAACAACGTTTATTTGCGTCCAACAGTTCCTTTCTACAAAACATAATCTTTTGGAGCAGATACGTGGACGATGTTTTTTGTATTTGGACTGGAACTCATCGAAGTCTTTTGACTTTCCTGGAAAATGTACTTAATAAATTGGACCCAAAATTACTGTTTACTATGGAGTATGGACCAGATGCACTGAGTTTTCTGGATTTAACTGTGTCAATTTCTTGTAAGAAACTAGCATTTGATATTTTTAGGAAAACTACAGCCACCGATACTGTAATACCAATGTCCTCAGCCCACCCACTAAATATAAAAATGTCCGCATTTCATTCAATGCTAAACCGCCTCTTAAAGGTCCCTCTCAATCGGATTGATTTCAAGAAGGAGCTGGACCTGATAAAAAATATTGCAGCTAGTAATGGATATGATCCGAAACTGATTCATAGTCTTTTTCAAAAAAAATCAAGGCACTTGGCACTTCAATCTATTTTTCCTATGGATAAAGAAGAGAATGATGGACAATGGCGTAAAATTCCTTATGTTCCAGGTGTTTCTGAGAAGCTCTCCAAGCCGCTCTTAGATGCGAAAATAAAACCAGCGTTCTTTAATAATTTTACCCTGAAAAATGCTCTATGCAACAACAAAATAAAACAAACCGTCGATAAGGGTAAAAAAAGTGGAGTTTACAAAGTAATTTGTAAGGAATGTAATGGGATTTACATCGGAAAAACGTCAAGGCCAATCCGAAAAAGATTAATGGAACATCTTAAATCTTCTACCCATCAAGATCCTTCTTCTGGTCTCGCACAACACCTCAAAGACACGGGCCACGGATGTTCTATGGATGATGTTATCCTTCTTCATAGCCTCCCAGCAGGCCGTATATTGGACAAATACGAGATCTTTGAGATAAATCAACATAAACGTCATAATATATTAAATTGTCAAATTGACCTTACTAATAACAGCCCCCTGTTGAATAATTAGTAAAACTCTTTTTTATCTGTTTAAATTTTAACGTTTTTAATATTTTTTAAATTAAAAAATTATAATATGTCTATATAATTATATGTATAGTTTTGCATTTTTACAAATTCACCACGAACCCTTTCTTTGTATTTCAATGTAAATGTTAGTGCCCTGAAGATGTCCTAAGAAGACGAAACGCGTTGGCTTTCTTTTAAAAATATCAAATAAATACATATATTTAAATTTTGGAAATTAACAAGTGTTTTATTAATCATTTTTTTTGTTTTATTTTCCCTTTGCAATTTTGCATTATTTGTCAGACTCAAAAGGTAATTGCTCTTATAGCTATAACAGAAAACGAAAACTCCTTGTTAGATTTTTTAAGATTTGTTTGCTAAATGTCATTAATATTGGACTTTCAGTAATACATTTTGAGCTTAAGCTTGTGGTATCAAATAAAAATGGATGTGAAAGTGATCAGCATTCACCTTTTAGCTATTTTTTTTTGTTTGTGATTTAACAATGAAGTCCGTTTGTTTTTGTTATTATTTTTTAGTTTGATTAGACAAAGTAAAACTTTAAAAACTTAAAATTTCTTCGGTAATATTATCGTATTGAACCTTAAAGATAAAATATTTTTCAACAAAAAACTCCCACAAAAAGGGATTTTTCCTTTTACACCCCAGCACTGTCTTCAGTATTAAGAAATGTCAAAAAGTGAATACATTTTGAGTGTAAAGTTCAATAGTTTCAGTGATTTGTTAATTAACATGTTATAAATAGTGAAAATAAATACAACAGAAGAAGAAAATCGTATTACAAGAAGTTAAAAATGCATCAGCCTCAATTTCAAAATTAACTTGTACCAGTTCGGTTTCGTTTGCATTGCTGAGTGTTCATTTATTTAAGTTTTGTGTTAGTTGCATACATACTAATAAAATTTTATTTTTGTTTATTGTTTTACTAAACGTTTAATTGTTTTATTTTGATAAAAGATACAGTGGAAGTCACAGAAAGACAAATACTAATAGCATTGAAATCAAAACGAAAGTTGTACGAGAGCCAATAGCCAGTCGTAGAAGAATACGAGTATCGTTTTTACATAAACGATTATCGTTTAACGTAATCGCATTTTAACGATAACGCGGTATTTTGAACGATAATCGTATTACGTAATAAGGGCCCAGCACAACTGTTTTTGACCGATAATGGCGGTAGTTATTTTACCTTCACAAAAGTTATTTTGGCCGGAAAAGTTTCAAACTATGCGAATTTTTAATCTAGCTTCTTTTTGAATAACATTGAAAATTAAAAAAAAAAAAAAAATATATGCAAAATTTGAAAATCTGCCTTTTTTAATTTTCATGGCACAAGGCAGCACACGTTGAGCACAATACCGAACAACTTTTTTTAAGAAAATCAGGAGACTTTGTAGGAAATAAGTCTTATTTGTTCATTTACGGAGAGTGTATGTACTTATACCTGTACTGTAGGCTTATTTAAAAAAAAAAATCTTATTTTTCCAGCATACATGTACCTTATATTTTTGCTGAGAAGATTTTATGACCCCACTTTTTTCCATCACCATTAACAAAATTCAAAAGTCTAATTAAGTAGGTGTGGACATCCCCATTTCCTACATTCATGAGACATTCCAGCTAATTCCTCCTCAACATCAGGGGCTCTTATTCTCTCATTTCCAAACTAACAGCCATAAATGTCAAACAATGTTATTTTATGTCCTAACAAACGCCCCCACCATTGTCTAATGTCTCCACCTCTACCTCTTAGGCATGGTATGGACTACCAACTTTGGCTCACGCAAACTTCAATTTGTGAAAAGAAATAAATCTTTGATACTCTCTCTTGCATGAGTCGTTACTCGTGTAGCTCGTTTAGGTATAACCAAAGTCCATTGTATTTATGGGAACACCTCTTCAAAGGCATGCAGCAGTTATAACAATCCGCATAAGGACAAAAGGACTTTCTCCGAAAATTATCCTGTATACCGTACCTATACTTTATGCTTGCTATGAGAGAAACAGCAAATGAGCGCGTATAAAAATCGCGTGTGTATTCCACCAGCTCTCCCTCACCCTCCCCCCTGCAATGAGATGAGAATTTGTCAAATGGGAAAACATTAATTAGAACTTGGGTCGTAACCCAAGAGCATTCACTGAGTTATTGTGATTCTGCAGGATATACACTGGACCACTAAACCTATACACTCTATACTATACATCTATACAATATACACACCCAATTTGGAAACCAATGAGACAAAATTCCTGTGTACTTGACAAAGGACCACGAAGTGAACATCAGGAATTACAATAAAACAAAAGAAACGAATCCTTGTTCCATATAGGACTACTGCCTGCCTGCCTGCTGCCTCTGATCTACTTCTTCTCTACTTAGAACCGTATAGTGGGAAGCCATATTGAAAGTTGTCCACCACTTTCGAGAGTAAATTTACGGGCAACGGTGAGATGGAGCAAGCTCATGTAGTCATTAATCTCGTAGCACGCCATAAAACAAAAGCAATTATTTGTGCGTCTTTTTTTTCCGTTCTTCATAATATTTATTAGCGCATCCAAGGATAACGAATGGAGGTCGTTTAATTGATCCCTTTTGTGTCCTCAACGTTGAAGAGGATGAGGAAATAGTATTGCGGAGTGGCGGGATAGTCCTTTATTTGGTATTGCCTTGCAATAACAAAGTGATTATCGGACCTGTGAGCTAAGCTTATACTTGGTATAGGTAATAATGGTAGCAGACTATTTCAGGGGCAGTGCAGAAATGTTCCCAAAGTAACATTATTTCAATGGAATTTTCCGAGAAATAGAAACTTGGGTTGGGGACAAGACTAGCTTGATCTAATGCCTTAAGTACCTATATGAAGGCATAGGAAAAATATATCAAAAGCTATAAAAGGTAATTAAGTGTGATTGAAGGAGTCCGAAGGAGAGAAAATTTTGAAGAAAAACTGTTATAACCCGAGTTTAAAATGCGCCAAATGAATCATCTGTAAGCAAATGTATTGGTAGACTGGCTTGCTTTATAACCTCTGCATCTATTCAAATTCTTGATGAGATCGATTGCCCAGAGTTTCAATCATACGCAAACATTTTGTCGGATAAATCTCCTTTGCGTCAAATGTGCAGAGAAATAATACCATTTGTCCAGAGCAATTAGACAACAAAGTTACTCCTGGACCCAAACAAAACATTTTAACAGGCTAAGAATTTAATTATATTTGAAAGTTCTCGGTGTGGGGTAAGATCGCCATTTTCAAAAAGACAGCCACCATCTTGGATTTTTCCGGTTTTGCATATTTCTTGTCAACTTGTAACGTTGGAATGTTCTGCTTTTTGCATTTTCTAAGTTCTTCAGGCATTAATTGAACCATGGAAGCTTAAAAGTTTTGTTCTTTTTTGACAACAAGCCTCTAGGATTCTAGAAGCTCATTTTTGGGATTTCAAAATGAGGTAGGTCAGTCAGTTTCAGTATTCAGTAATTGGTCAGTTCCATAAATTTCGGCTGAATTCTTAAGTTATTGTTTTCAAAGTCATTAAAAATGTTGTGATGGTTTAATTAAGCTCAAATAGAAGAGTCCGCTTGTACCAACTTTAACGATGTAGTCATAACCTTATTCATGTTCACCTAATTTACCTGACGATGCACATTTACAATTTAATTTAGCCTCCAAGCTCATATATCAACAAAACCCAAAAATAAGGTTGTCTGCACATAAAACTTTGCCACAATTATTATCACTACTACTACCGCTACCAACCAAAACCTCCATAGCCTCTCGTTTAAACACAAAACAGACGTCTTAGTCAATTTCCTTCCAAAATCACAAAACCACACGCACTTTACGGTTCGCATATATTCACCGCTGGAGGCCATTAAATCTCTCAGCCTTGATGAATGCTTAGCATAGCAGACGCTTTTGGGTTAAAGATACTGTTTCTTCTGTTATATAGATCGCTTTATATGTATGATGTGAATATGTATACAAACACTCATACTTCAATCTTCTTAGCGGAATTTAAAGGAAATCCTCCTTGTTCGAAAGTCTTCGTCTTTGTCTAGAAAACCCCAGGGAAGGGTGTGTGGGCTTTTAGATTTTTGTCAGGCGGATAATTCTATGAGTAAACTGTGAAGGGAGCATCACGTGTGTTTGTTGGGTTAAGGACTCAAATGATTTTAAATTGGCTTACAGAAGGAAGTATAATGATATCAGAGCTTATCTCATGTGGAATGTTTGAAATATAAATTTTGTTTAATTTTTTGGGGAAAATAGGAAGGAAATTGAAAATTAGAAGACAATTTTAAGCTGGATTATTTAACATCTTTAAATAATTGAGGCATATTCATAGACAGTGTTTCAACTGTTGCTACCCAAAACTGGAGCTAATTTTATGAAATTTCAATAAGGTAAACCCCAGTTTTGTCAACCAACAGCTTGTCTATGAATATGCCCCATTAAGTTTTAGTTGAAAAAAAAAACTTCAGTTGGAAGGATTATAACTTTCAATCTATCTATTAATATAAAAATGTGTTATTTGTGTTTGTTGTATAATTTCAAAAACTATAACCATCAGATTGTTTATGTTATTGTTAGAAATAAACTAAAAGGTTTAAATGGCTCTCGGATATTACCGCGGAATTTCTTTTGGAAAAAAGCCCAGAAACTTTTCCTGGAATACATTTGCAAACTGTCCCGGAATTTGAGAAGCAAATCGAAATTTCCGCAGATAACCTTGGCAAAAAAAGACCAGAAAGTGAAATGGAAATATCGCCAAAAAAATCCGGACTAGTTTCCCAAAAACAAAATGGAAATAATGCCAGAAATAGAAAAATGCTAATAATATTTTCTGGCTTTATTTCTAATAAGTGCCTGTCTACATTGTCTTCTTACTGAAAGTCGCTTTGATGTACAGCGTGTCTTCATTTACAAAAGAAAATATTTTCAGTTAAATATACCGTTCTTTATTTCACGCAATTAAGTACCATATATCTCTCACTCGCACAAACAAAAATCCGTCTTCTTGAAGCCGAGAATTATTTTCAAAAGTTGCGCATCGGTGGATTTCGGGTGAAATCTTCTTTCTATTTCTTTCGCACATAAAATCTACCTTTCTCACTGGATTCACCTTTCAGTAAGAAGACAATGTAGACAGGCATTAAGAAGTAAAATGGAAACTACGCCGGAAATGAAAAAATACTTTCTGCTTTATTTCAAATGCTTACAATATAAATTTTACCAGAAAAAAATCCTTTACTTAAAAGTTGTGAAAGAAAATAGCAGAATTTTTGTATCAATTCTGTCTGTTTGTCTGTTCGTCTACAACCTAAACGGCTCGAACGATTTTCTTCAAACTTGGTACATAGTGGTTTTTGGTGATTTTGCTCACACCTTTTTTTAATTTTTGTTATAACCAAAAATAACGGTACCTGCCATACAATTCTTTCTTAGCAATTTTACATAATCGTATTTTTCTCAAAAACGGCTCGACAACTTTTCATAAAAAAAAATCAGTAAATTTATTTTAGTAAAGGCTTTCTTTGGATGGAAAACCATTTTTCAAAAATGATTATTAATGGAACCATTTTTTTTTTTAATTTTTGATTTTCTTCAAAATGGTATGACCGATTTCAATTATTTGTTTATACAAAAGCTTCCAAAAACTATAAATAGTTTTGTGTACCTACCAAAATTTTTAGAAAATATTTTTTGTGTTTTTAAAAAAATGTTTCAATTTTTTTTTGGAAAATCAAATATGTATTTCGAATACGACATGATCGATTTTTTTGAAACACGAAACTTAAGAGTTGTTAGTACCTAAAACATTTTTGGAAAAATTTTTACATTTATGAAAAAATAACTGTAACTTCCACACAAAAGTTAAAAAACCGCAAAGGAAAATATTTTTGTTCTCAAAAACGACTCCTTCGAATTCGATTAAACTTTTTTCATATACTTAAATAAGTACGATCTTCTACCAAAAATTATAAAATTTTACACTAAGCAACTATTAATAGTACCTGTCATAGAACGTATTTTTTTATTTTGATTTTTCTCGTTATCGGCTGAACGGATTTAGATGATTTTTTTTTAAATACAAATTTCAGATAAGATTCAATAATATTGCATATACAAATTTTCAAAAAATAAGTTTTAAGAATTTTATATATACAATTTTTTTTTTTTTAAACCACTCCAATGATTTTAATTTTTTGTTTCCCATACAATCAAATTCAATCAAGAATTAAGATGGCATTCTTTTTTTCCCCTCAAACTGTCAAAAGAGTTGGTTTAACCAATTTCGTATTTCATGCTTATACATTTATCTATCATAATTTCCATGTTTATATATACAATTTTCTTGAGGCCGAAGTGTCTTGAACATAGAGCAAGTACGTGCGACCCAGTCGTGCATTTTATTATTATGGAGAAAAGGGCAGACATTTTTCCGGATTTTTTTTCCTTTATCATTTTGGAAATAATTTTTCCCTTTTTTGAAATGGAAAACAATTACAAAAGTATAGAAAATAAAATGCACGACTGGGTCGCACGTACTTGCTCTTATGTTCAAGACACTGCGTGATTAAGAAAATTGTATATAAAAACATGGAAATTATGAGGGAAAAATGTAAAGAAGCATGAAATACGACATCTTAATTGTCTTAAACAGCTCTTTTCACAGTTTGAAGGGAAAAAAGAATTGCATCTTAATTCTTGATTGAATATGATTGCATGGAAAAAAAATTTAAAATCGTTGGAGCGGTTTTTTTAAAAAATATTTTTTTTATATATGGGTGTTTCCATCGTTACGGGTGTGACAGTGAGACTCCATATTTTATTAATTATTCACATACTATTCCCAATTTATAAATAATAACTTTACTATTCTATAGGACACCTGAAGCCCTTTTAAAAAATAGTATAGTAAAGTATGAAAAATTAGTGGTTCAGTTATAGGATACAATTTGGTTGCGTTACGGGTGTGACCTTATAAAACTGGTGATTTGCGATTAAGATATCTAATTTTCATGTGGTGTAAGATATTGCATGAAAAGTTTGTATCATTCTTTTGCAAATATTAACCTATTAACCTATAGTTGATCTTCAGTTTCAGTTAAAAAATGAGAACCAAAACAACGAAAAACTATACAAAATTTCTAATTGAAAACGTTACGGGTGTGACAGGTCATCGTGACGGGTGTGACCGAGCATGATTTGTATGCCTTAAAACAATATAATATACTATGTTTTGACGGGAAATTGTTGTCATCGATGTATAATCATTTCTCACATGATATCAGAAACACTTTTTCTAGAAAAATGAAGTTTTTCTCACTGAAAAGTGAATATTTTTCTCACTTCAATGAGAATTTTTCCATTTTCTTTTAAAATAGGGAAAACTTTCACTTAAAGCCGATTCAAATCATATTTAAAGTAGAATTTCTTAGAATTATATCCCTACGTCATTAATTTCATATCTAAAAGCAACAAAACTAAAATTGAGTTGAAAAACAGAAAGATTATGATTTGAAATGCCAAAATGTTACGCGTGTGACATAGACTTAAAATTTTAAATACGGGGTCAGTATTAATTTCAACGTCTTGAAATTTTGTCTGACAGTAGATTATAGTATTCTCCTTTTTTCCCCAAATTATCACATTGAAACAAATTTTTTTCTTCTAGTAATGAAACATAATTTTTTTTTGTTACGGGCGTGACACTAACCAGTTTATGAATCAACTTGTTGAAGTTTTAAAATGGTTCCCAAGAGAAATCAAAAGGCAACCGATCTTCTTAATACAAAAGTTTATTAGAAAGTGAGACTAATTATATAAATAATGTAAGTACAAAAGTGAATTCCGTAGGACGGTATAGAAAGAAGTATATAAACATAATGAACTGTAGGTATATGCAGAGAGTACGCCTAAAATATTTGTGTTGTAGCTATACTTGAAAGATTTACTTTTCAACACAACTGCCTAAAAACTAAAATTGTATTTACTATTGAATAATTAAATGACACGAACACGTGCTTCGAGTTTTCACAAGGGCAAATAACCACCAGTTCTCAAATTGTGAAACAATTAATTATTGAAAATAGGGCTTTGAGCTTCTGATAACAAAAAGTGACTTTTGGAGACCTATTTTGCAAAGTGGTTCGAGCTGCGAAATAAGCGGCGATAAAAAAAATTATTGATAATTTCACTTTTAAAATGAAACATGCAATCTTTTAAAACCTCTAATGGTCGTTTTTTCAATTCTAAGTCATATTTTGTGATTTTTCGTAAAGGGTCGTTTTCTATGGAATCACCCATATACAATTCTTACAACATTTTTAAGAACAAATTTTGGTAAGCAAGTCTGAAGTATATATTTGTGTGTATATAAAAACAAAATTTGAAAAAAAAAATTGTCAACCCGTTTTTGAGATATCGAATTTTCAAAAAAAAAATTTGAAACTTTTTTTAAAAATCCAAAAACTTTTTTTTGAAAATTTTGATATGCAATATTATTAAATCTTATCTGAAATGTATAAGTATAAAAATTCATTCAAATCCGTTAAAACGATAACGAGAAAACTCAAAATAAAAAAAATCGTTCTATGACAGGTACTATTAATAGTTGCTAAGTGTAAAATTTTATACTTTTTTATGGTAGATCGTTCTAATTTTAGTTCATGAAAAAAGTTTAATCAAAATCGTAGGAGTCGTTTTTAAGCAAAAACATATTTTCCATTGCGGTTTTTTCACTTTTGTATGGAAGGTACCGTTATTTTTTCATAAATGTAAAATTTAGTCTAAATATATTTTAGAAAGTACTAAAAAAATCTTAAATATCGAGTTTCAAAAAATCGAAATGGTTTTCCACTTAAAGAAAGCCTTTACTAAAATAAATTTATTGAATCTTTTTTAAGAAAAGTTGTCGAGCCGTTTTTGAAAAAAATACGATTATGTAAAATTGCTTAAAAAAATTGTATGGCAGGTACCGTTATGTTTTATTCTAAAAAACAAATGAAAAAAAATTTGTGGGCATAATCACAAAAAACCACTATGTACCAAGTTTGAAGAAAATCGATGGAGCCGCTTAGGCTGTAGACGAACAGACAGACAGACAGACAGAATTATGCCGTCCACTTTTTGGTGTCCTCTATCATCGTAATATCATGTTTGATTGTTATCTCAATTTTTTTTTTTTGCACGAATCAAAAACTTGCCTTATAGTACCTATAATCGCAAGTAAAAATACCATAAACTCAACAAATTATGCCAGAAATTTCCGTTTTTTTTTTATTTTCCTTGGAAAAAATAATATTTTTTCCAAAACAAAATCCGGTCTAATTTCTTTCGGGGTAGTTCCTGAGAGTTTGAAAATTTTCGTCTGTGCCAAATTGTGAACGTTTTTTCCAGCTATTTTGTAAAGAACAAAATGAAGACCATGGGGAACTTATACTTCACATTGAAATAAGATGGTTCTTGAAAATGTTTTAAAAAGATTTATGGAACTTTTTGGTTCTCTTCACCGACAAACCTGCAGTAAAAATCTGTAAACGTGCGATGGTAAGGTACGAAAATTTGTGAGTCATTTAGTTGATGTTTTTGAAAAACATGATAGATTCAATGAGCAACTTCACACTTATTGATATGTTAAACATATAATAACGACACAAATTTTGATAGGTGTCATTGGCTCCAAAAATGTAAAATGACTGATACTTGATTATCGGAGAAATTTATCAACGGATTTAAAAGAAGAAATTTCTGATACTTGTGATTTCTTCGTAAATTTTAATCATTCAAGTTGTTTAGTATAAATGTCAAATTTTTGAATGCTAAAAATTGTAGGAATATATTGTTGAGGGGACATACAAATTTTGAAAAAGATTTGGTGCGGCATAGCACAAAAAAGGCTGCGAAACACAGTTCTATGCAATCAATCGAAGGAGAAAAAGTGTCTAAACCTTTTCTGTAAAAAATTCCATCTTCAAATTTTGTATCAAATATTTTTCTATCGTGTTTAAAGTTTAAACGTTATAGGTACATATACATATGCTAAAAAACAATATTTTGACCTTTTGCCTTTCATAACTTTTAATGCGTACATGATTTGAAAATGGACTTGTCGGTAATAAATCCTTATGCCAAAATAAAGACAGTTGAACTTAAAAACTTTCACATTTATTCCGCAAATTGACATTTTTTTACACTTTTCCTAGGCTATGAACTAAAGTCTCAAAAACGAACTGTTCGATTCAGTTCAAACGTACGCAACATCATGTGATATGAATTCAGAATAGTGCATAAATCATATATTTTTAAGTTTTCTATTAGATGGTGATCTGATTAACATCTTAATGTTAAGACTAGCTACTAAAAAAATAATCTAATCTAATATTTTAAAAATTAATTAAATAATTAGGTATTAATTAATACAAATTCAACCTAAACAAACATTCAACCATTAAAAATAACTGTCAGCTACAACTGACAATTATTCATCTATCGTCTGTTTTTGCAATAAAAAAAAGTTATTCGACTTTTATTACAATGGTACACTGTGGCGTATGCGTAATATTACTCAAAACATTAAAACATGCACATCGGTGCAAATAGAAAAGAAATACTCTAGTTAATGATTTGATTGTATTAGGCTTTAAATAGATCAGAAATATATTATATTATTATGTACATAACGTTGTTAGCTGTCAGAAAAGTGTTGGTATTCATTAATGAAGTTAGGAAAATCAAAAATCTTAAACTGCGTGTCTAAAATCATTTGCATTTATGTCATAAAGATGAAAAAATACAGTAAGAATGTGCGAATTTTAGAAAATTAAGGTTAAAACTTTTGTGCTCACAGCCTAAAATTACTTATCACGATCATTTTTCCTTTCGTTGTGGGTTGTGTGGCATTCCATCCAAAATAACATCTTATGGAAGTACCTACTGTTAATAGTAATTCAGCGAAAAATAACTTAATATTTAAATAGTAAAACGTACTTATTTTTTTACACACAGGTAATTTTGATTCATTTTTACAGTAAGAGTAGTAGTACATTTATATAGTATAGGTATCGTTACTTTTGCATACAAGTAAAATACATATTTTAATGAGAGTTAAGAAATTTTTAGTTACAAATTTCAATATTTTCTTTTTGAAATAATTATTGAGTTTTCAAATTCAAATTTGTGTGGGGAAGAAGTGTAGTATCAATATGTATGGAAGAGTCAGAATTAAATTGAATTATTAAATAATTTGTAAATTCTAAAAAAACATTTCGAATTTCTTATTCAAAATAATCAAACGTATTCTTTTGAATTAAGGCACTTAATTTTTCGAAAATCCATACTTTCTCACAACTCTGCTTCCATGGCGATAAGTTTACGGATAGGTTTGTGTTGTTGTAATTCATTATGAAAATACAGCTGATAAGGCTTAACACAAAAGCAGCTCAAGAGATCGGAATAGCTAGATAGCCTAGTAGATAGATAGTCGAATACAAGAAATGGCTCTTGATTTGATGTTAGAATCGAAACCTTAATCACTCACACACAAGAATGTGTAATATCATTTTAGGTAATTAACAATTGAAGCATCCAGTGCAAACAGTGGCATACGGAGGGAGGGCTAAGGGGGCTCAACCTTTCCCCAAGCAAAATGAAAAACTATGCTAAGATTTTCATGATAACGTATAATAATTTTTTTTATTTTTCGTTCAATTTTCATTTTTATTCGTTCATAGCTTTGAAAATATTTAAAAATTGTAATAGAAAATAAATATAAATAAATATGTAAATATAGATATCATGCTTAAATCACTCGTTTATACCACACGTAATATAGATTTTTTTGACGTTACAAATGAACTCACTGTTCATAGAAAGTAAAAAAAAAATCCAATTGCAATCAGTCAAAATTCCCAAAAACTACAATTTGAATCAGAGGGAGGCAATTTTGTCATACTCTTTTTGCTAAATTAATGCACTGTATTCTTTAAACAATTTCTCAGTTAAAAATATACTTTTTTAATTTACATTTATTTTAATTTTTGACAAAGCACTATTTTTGAATATTTCAATAAACTTCTATTTGGACAAATGCAAAAATCAAAGTGATAGAACTTGTATTAATTAATTAATTAATTAATTAATTAACAATTTAAGGTTAAGGGTGAAAGTTCTATTTTTAGAAAAACATAATTTGTGACCCATACCAATGTGGTAGAAAAAAAATGTTTATACAAATTTTCAGAAAACTACATAAATTCAAAAACTTTGTCCAGCAATTTTTTTCCAAAATAGCAACCGTAAAGGAGATATGAAAAATAAACTAAAAAAAGCATCCTTAAAGGAGCTACATATACATATAAGTCTGAAAGTATAAAATGCATTGTATACAAAAAAGATAACCAAATTTCCTACAGTAAATGTCCTTACATTTGTTTTGTACCATAAACCATTCTCGAGACATTGGGTTACAGGCTTTTTTCAAAATTACGACTGACGTACAGCACTTACAGTCTCGTCATTTTTTTATTGTAATGAAAGACGACCCACCTTCTTCATAAAAACAATCAGCTTTAATAAGTTGGTATAGTTTTGTCACAAAAACCTATGCCGACTTGCCAACTTCTTATAAGTTTTGGTGATTAATAATAAGTGAAAGGCTACAATCCTGCGTACGCTATTGGGTGCAAAAACCAGATAATTCTATACGATATTAAATGTTGAGGAAAAGGCAAAAAACTGTCTTAAAAATCAAATAGCCAAAAACATATTTACATTGGAAAGAGAATAAAAAACACGTTCTTTTCACTGAATTTTTTCACAAAAAATAAATATATTTGAGTTATCTGGTTTCGATGTTTCAAGTACACCAAAATATGCAGGATCAACAAAAATCACATTTCGTCAAAAAGTGGACTTATCTGGTTTAACCTGGATGCTTCAATTCGTAATTTATCTGTCCATTTTCTTGAGAAACAATATCCTTCTAATACATATTGCGTTGCCTCGAAAGTTTGAAAATATCAACTATGTACCAGGGGAGGGTACACACCATGAACACTGAAAACAAGCTGTGAAGAAAGTACCATCTTTTAAAAACAATATCAAAAATAAGGATATTTTACAAAAATAAGGATATTTTAGAGATATATTCGGCCATAGAGGGGGGGGGGGGGGGGGGTAGACAAATCATAGACTCTGACTTTAAAAAAATAAAAAAAGGAAGTATTTGTTAAAATTAAAAATTAAAATGAAACAACTTTGTTAGAAGCATTGCATTTGAATAGTTCTTCTTGCCCCACCCCCTCTCTGGGGAAGCTCTGTTAAACAAAACTACAAAATGTTAATTATATGAATATTACTGGAAATTTAAAACTTTTGATGATTGATTTCAAATACCTAAAATACAAAATTGGATAAGCGGACTTGGCAGTATGCGAATTATTTGGCTTATGCCCAGTTGCACCAAAATTCACTAAAAGCGGTTTTTGCTAAAATGAAGTTAAAATTTATCGGACTGATAAATTTATTTGGGTTGCACCAATTTCTTTTTTTAGCTAAAATGCAGTTCATGAACCACCCCTGGATTTTATCATCTGTTTATTAAACTGAACGAAAAAAAATAACAAGTGCAAGTGAGATAGCAATATAAAGAAAATGTGAATACACAATAAACAGAAACAAGGTATTCTCATTAGATACAGCCAATGCACCATCTTGGTGTTTTTTTTATTATTATTTATTATTTTCTCTTCGACGTCTCGCCATTTTTTGTTTTAGTACCTTATCAGATGAATACATGATGACCAGTCTATAATTATTCTGAAATAATGTATTTATTTAAGTAGCGAATTATAAATAAGAAACGTAATGCCTTCATCTGTTGTTTTCGTTATTTTAATTTGGAATCAACAATAATCCGTCAAATATAATTGAATAATTTTGTTTTTAGGTATAGTTAGATATGAGTAGTTGAGAACCAAAACTCGTTATATCCAAAATTTTCATTTAGTGCAAATAGAAAAAAACTTAATAAGGTTAAATGATAGTTGCTAGAAAAGATTAAGTTTGCATAATAAAATTTTTAAATCTTAATGACATAGTTAAGAGCAAAAATGTATTGAAAGATCCGTTTAAAAGATATTCAACAATTAAATTTGGATATGAAGAGTTTTGCTGCAAATGATTGGATATGGCCAGTTTCCACACCATGCCCCCCTCTCTCAACTGCACCCTCTAATACCATAGCACTACACTATAGTTTCCAATCTTCAATTACGCATTTAAAGATTTCTACAATAAAAACCCATGAACGTTTTAGTTCCTTCTTAGATGACATAATCAAATGCCTATGATGGATAAGAAGAGTTTTGAAACCAAACCTACTGCAAACAATGGATATGGAAAGTTCTGATGCAAATCGCACTGTGGATATGGAGAGTTTTAGAGACAGTTACGATATTTGACATCAATATTAAAGGGGATAGGCTGTCAAATTTTCCTTAAAAACTATTCAATATGCCCATCTTAACAAATCTGCATCAAAATCTCAATATTTGATAATAGTGGATATGACTAGTTTTGATTCTCATCTACTCATATGTTCGTTTAAACTTGCTTTTAAAATTTATCTGGAGGAAAATGGAACTTTAGTTTAGTGGTTCGTTTATCGGCGTGTTAGATTTAGAAATGGTTGGTACAACCGATAAATGTCATTTTAAAATTAAACGAAGCAATAAAAATTTAAAAGAGGTCGGTGCAACTGGCCATTAAGCCCTTCTTCAACCTTCCGCCAGGATAATACACTAGTCAACGAAATTAAAGGAACACATTTTTTTTTTCAATTTTTGTAAGTGTTTTTTGAAGAGATGTATCTTTGTGACCAGTGGTTGTATTGAGTTGAAAAAAAGCATTTTACAGCTTTATGTTTTTTTGTTTTGAGATTTGTTTGCAAAGAAATTTGTTTGAAGTACCGTTATTGCAAAAAATGAGACGAAACAACAAAATTACTTTTTAAATTATTTTTGAACGTCCTCATTTCTATTGATAATTTTTTTTGAGTCAATTAAATGTAAAGATCAGATTCCTTGTTTATTCAGCTTTAATTAAGATTTCTTTTTGCTTTCGTACGATTTTTTGTGCATGGTTTATCTGACTTTGAATGAAATAAAATGCACGACTGGGTCGCACGTAATTGCTCTTATGTTCAAGACACTGCGAGTTTAAGAAAATTGTATATACAAACATGGAAAATCTGAGAGAAAAATGTAGAGAAGCATGAAATACGACACTTAAATTAGCTAAAACAACTCTTTTGACAGTTTGAGGTGAAAAAAAGTATGCCATCTTAATTCATGATGGAATATGATTGTATGGGAAAAAAAATTTTAAAATCGTTGGAGCGGTTTTTTTTTTAAATTAATTTTTTATATATAAAATTCTTAAAACATTTTTAAGAACAAATTTTGGTATGCAGATTTAAACTATATATTTATGTGTATATAAAAACAAAATTTGAAAAAAAATTGTCAACCCGTTTTTGAGATATCGAATTTTCAAAAAAAAAATTTGAAACTTTTCTTAAAAATCCAAAAACTTTTTTTTTTGAAAATTTTGTTATGCAATATTATTTAATCTTATCTGAAATTTGTATGTACAAAAAATTCATTTAAATCCGTTTAGCTGATAACGAGAAAACTCAAAATAAAAAATACGTTCTATGACAGGTACTACTAATAGTTGCTATGTGTAAAATTTTATAATTTTTGATGGTAGATCGTACTAATTTTAGTATATGAAAAAAATTTGATCAAAATCGTAGGAGTCGTTTTCAAGCAAAAAAATATTTTCCTTTGCGGTTTTTTCACTTTTGTATGGAAGGTACCGTTATTTTTTCATAAATGTAAAATTTTTTCTAAAAATATTTTAGAAAGTACTAAAAAACTCTTAAATATCGAGTTTCAAAAAAATCTATTGTGCCGTTTTCGAAATATTTGATTTTCCAAAAAAAATTTTGAAATATTTTTTTAAAAATCCAAAAAATATTTTTTCAAAAATGTTGGTACACAAAACTATTAACATTTTTTGGAAGCTTCTGTATAAAAAAAAATAATAGAAATCCATCATACCATTTTGAAGAAAATCAAAAATTAAAAAAATGGTACCTTGGGAGGTACCATTAATAACCATTTTTGAAAAATGGTTTTCCACCCAAAGAAAGCCTTTACAAAAATAAATTGACTGAATTTTTTTTAAGAAAAGTTGTTGAGCCGTTTTTGAGAAAAATATGATTATGTAAATTTGCCAAAAAAAAAATGTATGACAGGTACCGTTATTTTTGGTTCTAAAAAAAAAATGAAAAAAATGTGTCGGCAGAATCACCAAAAATCACTAAGTACCAAGTTTGAAGAAAATCGATCGAGCCGTTTAGGCTGTAGACGAACAGACAGACAGACAGACAGAATTTTGCCACCCACTTTTTTGGTGTTCTCTATCATCGTAATATCATGTTTGATTGTTATCTCAAAATTTTTTTTTTGCACGAATCCAAAACTTGCCTTATAGTTAGTACCTATAATCGCAAGTAAAAAGAAAGTACTAAAAACCGACTTTTTGTGGTCTTTTCGTAAATCTTTTTTTTCTTTGCAAATATTGATTGCATGGTATGCAAATTTGTAGAGTTTTAAAGCATCAATATTCTTGTAAATTTTCAAATAAATTCATCGAACCGTTTTTCCTCACCAAAACTTCAAAGTCTTACAAACCAGGTAAAGGAACAAATTGTGTTGTTCCTAAACAATGCGTAGTCGTCATTAAAATGACAAGAAAACCACAATTTTGCATTTTTTAGATACTCTTTTGACTTAAAATGAAATAAAAAGTATATACATCAAGTTTTTTTGTTTGAAAAATTTTTGAAATTGATTTGTTTGTTTGATAAATGTACTTTTTATTTAATTTCAAGTCTGTTGCTACGTACTGTTTATAGTACCGTTGTAAGTACCGTTGTTATCTGTGAACGAACAAAATTAAAAAATGGAAACGAATTCCCACAAATTAAATATCGTGCAAAAAAAAAGAAGCAATAACTCCGGTTGATAATATCGGAAACCTTCTTTTCCTTACGCCATGCCATAGGAGCGTTCAACACAATTTCTAGTTCGAATCTGAGATTCGTTCTACAATGCTTTCTGGGGATTGTTGCAACTGCGTAAAGGGGTCATCATATTGCGCCTGCATTGGTATCCACTGTCCACCACTATGAGATAGTTTTCAAATTCTCCATTTTCAAATCTAGCACAGATTCTAGAGTTATTGAAAATTGTTGAATCATGACTGGATCCAGGCCACCTTGCTACTATATCCATTATTTTTAATTTGGAATCACACATGGTCTTCACGTTGAAAGAAAAAAAGCCTTTTCGATTTCGAAATATTTCGCCATTCGCTCCTCCTAATAAGGTTTATGTTAACATTGTGAGTTAATTTACTTATTTTTCCATACTTTTATAATTACAGATGTGTACAATCTAAAGCAGCTATAACCCTAGGAAACCTTGCGAATTCATAAAAGCCGTGCACAACTTCCAACTTTTCCTCATATGTCGTCGGGAACTTTATATATTTCTCTGGAAGCAAAACAATATAATGGGAGACTATTTTACAAATTCTACTAGCGGATGATTTGGATACACCACAAAAGTCTCCCGCAGTAATGAGCAAAGATCCACTAGCATAGAAGCGCAAGGTAAATAAAAACTTGGTTTCGGCAGATATTGAATGGTTCCTGAGAAGCACTATATTTTATAATAACATTATGTACATTGAAATATTAGTTCTTACCATTTAGTTGCATTTTCAATTTGGGATCGAATTTGATCCAAAATAATGTAGGCTGAATTCTTCGACATTCGAAATCTTTAGAAGAATTCTGAATCGTCCCAATAATTAAAGTGATTTGTCCCTCGATTGAAAGTGTTTTTCTCTTCTCACATTCGCAATTAACATAAAGTTTTCCTCATCACTTATATCTTCAAAATCACTTTCCGAACTCGACAACATTTTACAAATACAATATTTTATCCAAATATTTATTGAAAAAAAAAAGAATTATTCGCTCCGCTGTAAATGAGCTCCCTATTTGATGATGTATTTGTAAGATGGCAGCTGTCAAATCGAAATGTCACTGTGTTCTCAATTGGGTCCAAATGAGGAACTGAAGTTTAAACGGTAGAATACTGCCGTTTAGCTTAAACTACAGAATGAACCAAGTTCAAGATTTGAACGAAACTGTGAAACCAAATTAATTGTTGTACTGAATTTTAAACCAAAAGTGAAGTTTAAACTTCCACTGTGAAACTGGGGGTAGCAAAAATTGAAACAAAATTTGTTCCTTTAATTTCGTTGTCTAGTGTAGAAAAAAAATCAGAAAATTTCATGCATACACTTTCAGTACGTGGGTGATTGACAATTTTCATGGCGTTGGTCAGGACTGCCCTCAACTTCTAGGTATGTATATCTTTCGGTTAATTAATATTGTGCTTTGGCTTTGAGTAGTTAGAGTTACTTGGAATTTCTTCTCTAATTTAAAGCAGAAGCTGATTTATTTAGTAAATAGAGACTCTGGACCTTTCTATTGAAACTACGGAAACCACACATATGTTTGTGCGAATATGTTACATACATGATGATTATTATAGTTCTTAGTTCAGATACCGGGTCCCTGAAGAAGAATATCAAATCCCTAAACCAAAAGCTCTTGATCAACTTTTTGATCAATTGACATGAACGTAAATTAAGTGTGTTATATATCAAAATCTGCACTTGTTAGGCATTTATTATTTAACGAAACTGGCTCACCTCTGTCCATATCGTTCCATAGAAGAAGCAGTCATAAACATGACTTATGACCGAGTTAAGTAATTCACTCCACTACCTACAGCTACTGAATTTGAGAATAAGCTACTTGTTAGTGATAAGGACGATAGTGACTGTACGGAAGGCAAAAATGTGAGCTCGTGTGTTTTGTCCCTGGTGGATTCCCAAACAGGACTATAAATCTTTATTCAACTTGTCATTATTGATTTCGATTTTGGTGTGCTCTGCTCCTGGGAACGCACAGTGGCTCGAGCAGCTGATGGTATTTTTTTTTTTCGAAGATTCCAAGTGTGATGTCACCCCATAGTCAGTGGTGGACAAAATAACTTAGAAGAAGAGGGTTGGACAAGGATAGTGAACAGAAAATATTCTCTGATTGAACATTTCATATTTTGCTGGTGAAAAATAGTTACAAAGATAATAAAGTAATTTCTGGTCACTTGCTTTCGTAACACACAATCACCAACGTTGTTGTTGGGATTCGACCCCCCTGTCCTTCTGGGGGAATCATGATATCACCACGAAGCTTGTCTGCATGGAATGAAATTACTTGTGTCCAGATTGTTAAGCTCGTAAATCACTCATACTTTGTCATAAATATTAAAGCATCTTATCTACGAGGAGGAATTTGAGTTTTATGTTTGTGTAAGTAAAGTATAGTGAATTATAGTTAACTTGGGGGTTGATGTGGATAGCTATCTTAGTTAATTATTTATGTGGGCCTGTTTGGCCAAAACAGGACGAGTAAGTAACTCATTTCAAAGCTTATATATCAACCGAGATAGTTTTTTTTTTATTTTTTTCTTCGGAATGTGATCGGGTTGTAGTATTTGTATGATATATGGGACCAATTTTTTTTTCTCAACAGATAAACATAGGGGTTTTTGAAACAGGTTCAGATATTGTGATTAAATTTTTTGTCTTTAACATTTTCATATAGTATAATATATGAATGTAGTCCCCAAAATTAATTAATTACTTGTTTTGATGGTTGTTGCAGTCGAAAAGTTTGAATTTAGTAATGTTCAGTTGTAATGATAGCAGTATGAAAAAAACTGACATTAATAGATATTAAAATATTAATGATTCTCTTTCACAAAAGCATTCTCTTAGCAAATTGAAAGCTAGAAGGAATATTTAGTCAAACACATTAGATAGCCACTTGACATACATTTTTTTTTTGAAAATTCGGCTTCCAAAAATTTTATATGTTAGATTTCTCCTTTTGAAAATTTTGATTTTCAAAATTCTGTTTTACAAAATTCTTACTTACTAACTTACTTAAGGTGGCGCTACAGTCCGGGGTGGACCAGGGCATCAACCAACAAGCTTCTTCCAGCCGGCTCGGTTTCTAGCTAGCTGTCTCCAGTTACACACGCCAAGTTGGTTGAGGTCCTCTTCCACTTGCGTGCGCCACCTTTGACGCTGTCCACCTCTACTGCGTTGTCCCATGGGGGTGGATTCAAAGACTTTCCGTACCGGATCAATGGTGTCCATTCGCTCTAGGTAACCCAGCCATCTCAGTCATTGGCTTTTCACTTTTGTGGCTAGGTCGGTGCCGCTGTACATCCCATACAGTTCGTGGTTGTATCTTGTTCTCCATTCCCCATCTATGCAGACGGGACCAAAAATTACCCGGAGAATTTTCCTCTCAAAACAGCCTAACGCGTTCTCACCCACAGTTTACAGTGTCCATGCCTTTGGACCATACATCAGGAACGGGATGATAAGCGTCTTATACAGGGACAGTTTAGTTGCTCGAGAGAGGGTTTTGCTTCTCAATTGCCTTCTTAGCCCAAAGAAACAGTGGTTGGCAAGAGTAATTCTTCGTTTGATCTCAGCACTAGGATCGTTCGCTGAGTTTATAGCGGATCCTAGGTAGACAAAGTCTCTGACCACCTCAAAATTATAGCTGTCTATAGTGAAGTTCTGTCCAAGACGTCGGTGTTGTTGGGTGTCCTTTCTTGTTGACAGTATATATTTCGTTTTGCTTTCATTCACCGTTAAACCCATTTTCTTGGCTTCCTTCTCAATGCTCACAAAAGCACCACATCACGCTTTGTTCGTCCGATTATGTCAATGTCGTCAGCGTAAGCGAGTAATTGGATGGACTTTTCAAAGATTGTGCCTCTAGTGTTGACGTGAGAGTTTTGCACTATTCTTTCAAGAACGATGTTGAAGAAGTCGCATGACAGCGCATCGCCTTGCCTAAAACCTTTTTTGACATCAAAGGTGTTGGTGAGGTCTTTGCTGACCTTGATGGAGCAGCGTCTATTCTCCATCGTCATCCTTCACAAACGGATGAGTTTGGCAGGGATGCCAAAACTAGACATTGCTCTATACAGCTCGTCTCTATAGATGCTGTCATACGCGGCTTGAAATCGATGAAAAGGTATGGTGGGTATCGATTTGAAACTCCTGGGTTTTCTCCAAGATCTGCCGTAGTGCGAATATTTGGTCGATGGTGGACTTCCCTGGCCTAAAGCCACACTGATATGGACCTATCAGGTTGTTGACGAATGGCTTCAGGCGTTCACAAAGTACGGCAGAGAAGATCTTGTAGGCAATATTAAGAAGGCTGATGCCCCTGTAGTTGGTGCAGTCCAGAGGATCGCCTTTCTTGAGGATCGGGCAAACAATGCTGAGGTTCCATTCATCGGGCATGCTTTCCTCCGACCATATTTTACAGATGAGCTGGTGCATACTCCTAACCAATTCATCGCCAGCCGCTTTGAATAGTTCAGCCGTAAGGCCATCAGCTCCAGCAGCTTTATTGGACTTAAGTTTAGATATGGCTATCCTCACTTCATCAAGATCGGGTTGACGGAATTGTTGGCCTACGTCGTCCAAGTTGAATGGTGCAATTTGCATGTTAGCGGAATTCGGTTCGTCATCGCCGTTATACAATTTGCAGAAATGATTTTTCCATATCCTCAGCACCGACTGCGATTCCACCACGATGTTCCCCTGATCGTCTTTGCAGGCTTCGGTTCGGGCCTTGTCACCTTGGGAGGTTCTTTTTACTTTTTGGTAAAACTTCCGAACTTCATTCCTGCAGTGGCATCTCTCTAACTCCTCGATCGCGCGCTTCTCATGCTCTTTCTTCTTCCTTCTAAGAAGCTTATGTTCCTCTCTCCTCTTCTGCTCGTAGAGCTCGCGAGCAGCTCTGGTCCTTCTATGCAGCGCCGCTTTGTATGCCTCTTGTTTGGCTGCATGTACTTGCCGGCATTCTTCGTCGAACCAGGGGTTTCGCTGTGGTGGTCGTGCAAAGCCCAGCACGTCAGAGGCGGCATCCCTGATGGCTTCCTGGCAGTTTTTCCACTGGTTCTCGATGTTTGCAGTTGGCGGCAAAGGACTAGTTAAGAGGGCGCGAGAGACTCGATCGGAAAAGGACCTGGCGATTTCCTGCGACTGTAGCCGTCCGACGTCGAACTTCCTCACAGTATTTCCCTGTTTTGGCTTTGGTCTGGATATCCGTAGCATTACCTTTGCTACAACGAGGTAGTGGTCCGAGTCAACGTAGGCTCCTCGGAACGTTCGGACATCCTTGATACTGGAGGAGTGCCTTGCGTCGATCGCAATGTGGTCAATTTGGTTGGCGGTTGATTGACCAGGAATTCGCCATGTCCCCTTATGTATATCGAGATGCGTCACCCCGCAGCAAAGTCGATTAGCCTGAGTCCGTTATCGGAGGTGGTGTCGTGCAGGCTGTATCTTCCGATTGTGCCACCAAAGACGTCTTCTCTTCCCAGTTTGGCATTAAAATCACCCAAGACAATTTTAATGTCATACCTAGGGCATTGCTCATATGTCTTGTCCAGGAGCTCGTAGAACTCGTCCTTGGTGTCGTCATCTTTCTCCTCTGTGGGGGCATGCGCGCATATCAGGCTGATGTTGGCGAATTTAGCCTTGATGCGAATTGTCGTGAGGTGCTCGTTCACATAGTTGAAACTCAAGACTTCTTGCCTAAGTCTGCCTCTAACGACGAATCCACATCCAAAGAGACGCTGCCCTTGTGGTCGGTAACAGTCACCGTAGTAGATATCGCAGTCTTTCAGTTTTCTCTTGCCCGGCCCATCCCATCGCACTTCTTGGATGGCGGTGATGTCTGCTTTGTAGCAGTCTAGGGCCTCCGCTAAATGTTCGGCTGCACGTGGTCTATAGAGAGACAGAACATTCCACGTGCAGATCCGAAGTTCGTTGTCCTTATTTCGTTTGCTTGGTTCGTCAACAGTAAATCCGTCCGTATCCGAGGCTTGTTGGTGCTTCGCAACTAAGATAGCTTTACGTGGCCGGGAAGTCACCCCGACGGCACGACCCCCAACCTGGAGGACCAGACCCTTACAATATAACTCCAAGGGCGGGGAGCCGGATTAACCGCTCCTTATAGGCCTGAGCTCCGAATATGTCGTAGTAGCCCGTATAAGGTGTTCACTAAGTAGTTCAGCCTAACTGGAACTGTAGACGCCACCGTTGATTCCATCTTGAGAATTCTTCCACTGCCGCCTGGATGAAGGAGAAGTGCCTTAGTGGGAACACTCCTCCCCCCCTCTCTCGTTTGCTGCCCCCTAAAACCGTCCACAGGGATTGGAACCCCATCTTCAGTTAAAGGTACTAGGCACCCGATGTTCACCACTTGGAGGTGAGAGTAGGAGTTGATAGATAGAGGTTCGCTGTGAAAAAAAAGCTTGTGGACGCTTGTGTCCTCTTGAATGCACGGTGTCTCTCTACGCTTGAACATCTTTACAAAATTCTGCTTACTGGTATCGCCCAGTGGCCGAACTTCGGCCAGGAAAAACTGACACATACACACTCAAGAAAAGAAAAAGCAATAAATAATAATAAAGAACTAACTTGACGAAAATGTTGGCGTTGGTTGGTTTCTCTTGTTTTTCTAGGTTCAAATGCGTAAATATTCGTGAATGTTTAGTATAGAAAAAAATATTTTTTAACAAATTGTTACCAGCAAATTAGGAGTTTAAATTCTTCACCAAAAATTTTTGTCAATGAAAGTTATCTCTTCAAAATTTCAATCTTCTACACTAAACTGGGAAGAAGATAAAAATCAATAATCTCAAAAAAAAACAAACACGTATGATTTTTAGATTATGCACATCTGTGAGATAAAACTTTTCCAAATCCTTCTTACAGTTCAGTTGAGTATTTACGAAGAAAAATATACCAAAATATTTTCGGAGCGTATTATATAAATTAAAATTTAATTTTTCAATTCCTAACATACATTTTTTTAAATATTTTTCAGTTGAAATAAAATTGACATTTAATAATTAAATCATTCAAATTAAAAAATTGATATTCATCGAATACAATTAAATAAATTAGGAACAATTTTTTGTAATTTTTTGGGTCATAATTAATTAGATCAATTGAACGTTTACACTAAATTTGAAATGATTCTGCATCTTATAAAATTATTATTTTTTAATGTGAAATGATTTGTTCTCATAACTTAATTTGTTTCTTATCAAAACGTGCTTGCAGTATTATATAAATTCAATATTTTAAATGTTTTTACCAAAAAAAATCTCAATTAATAATTAATTCTGACATTTAACTTATTAAAATCAATTTCGATTCACAATTTCTCTATAAACTATATTTTTTTAAACACCCTGTTGTTATTAAGTAAATTTTCTTGCCCTTTTTCATTAGATACATTAAACTTTCAACTACCAAAGGACCGAACTCTGCTTTCAACAACCTAAAAGTTGTCCATGTGAAAATACTGGACTTTTCAATAATCCAATTTTATCCAAAGTTTTCCCTTTGTGATTTATGTCATTACAAATGCCGGTATTGTAGAATATTGAGTCCTCTGAAATTTGAATGGAAGAATCGTCCCAGAAAACGTCATATGTCATGGAATCAAAATTCTTTTATTTTTTGCGGCTCCTGTTAATACTTCACTGTCAATACTTTTACGATGCAAAAACTTCACTCTCATTCTTGTACCATTGACTTAAGCCTTTGAGGTATTCAAATAACGAATGAGCATAACAATGAAATTTTCAATTTCAGTTTATTCTCTGGCATTCCACTTACATTCTATCAAAGAATATAAAGTTACCAAGAAATAACGGGTGATTTTTTAAGAGGTTTAGAACTTTAAAAAAAAAAAAACACAAAAAATTCGAAAAAATGAATGAAATATTTATTTGAATTGATAGTTTGAACCTTGCAATTTAATGTTTAAAGATAATTTCATGCAAATGTTGACCGCGGCTGCGTCTCAGGTAGCCCATCCACTGAGTCCAATTTTGGCATACTCTTTCACACATATCGGCCGGTATCTCACGAATGAATGCATGGATGTTGGCTTCCAGTGCGTCAATCGAAGCGGGCTTGTCCCTATAGACATTAGCCTTGACATACCCCCACAAAAAATAATCTAATGGTGTCAAATCGCACGATCTAGGTGGCCAATTGACCGGCCCGAAACGTGAAATTAACTGTTCACCAAACTCGCCTCGCAATTGCGCCATTGTTTCGCGTGCTGTGTGGCATGTGGCACCGTCTTGTTGAAACCACATATCATGCAAGTCAAGAACTTCCATTTCGGGCAAAAAAAAGTTTGTTATCATCGCTCGGTAGCGTTCACCATTGACAGTAACGCTGTGATTCGCATCATCTTTGAAGAAATATGGCCCAATAATGCCGCCGGCCCATAAACCGCACCAAACAGTGGCTTTTTCGGGATGCATTGGTAGCTGTTGCAATGCTTCTGGCTGATCTTCACTCCAAATGTGGCAATTATGCTTATTTACGTACCCATTCAACCAAAAATGAGCCTCATCGCTGAACACAATTTTTCGATAAAAAACATTTCGAACCGAGCACGAATTTTGATAGTAAAATTCAATAATTTGCAAGCGTTGTTCATTTGTAAGACGATCCATGGTTAAATTGCAAACCAAACTGAAGCTGTTTGACAGTGACACAAGGTACTAAACACACGTCAGCTGTCAAAACCAGTGTTGCCAAAACCAAACCAGCTAAAAAATCACCCGTTATTATCTGGATCTTAAAATAAAATTCGATTCCGAAAGCTCTTTTCGAAATAATAATAAAAAGAACGAAACAAAAAATAATTAAGAGAAAAGCTCTTTCTCATACAATCTTGGCAAACACCACGGCATACCAAAAAATTCAATATTCGTATTATAAGGATAGTAAAAAGGAGGATACCTACTTTTGACGGGTTCCAACATTGGAACCCGTCAAAATTTGTATAAGATGCGACTTCTTGGTAACTTTATATTCTTTGATTCAATTAATTTAAAAATTCAACGGGATAACCATGAACATTAATCGAACATCAGATCTTATTTTATCAAAACTATAATAAAATCCTTCATCGCCTGAAATGCGATTTAGAATATCTTCATTGATCAAAGAGCAGTCATCATTTTTGTTGGTGCCAAAATCACACATTGAATGATTTGATCCGATAATATAGCCTCGAAAATGTTGCCATAGACATCATCAATTATATTTTCTGAATTACCAATCAATTCTTATGGAAATTCGAATATATCTCCATCAAACTGTGGATACTCCTCCTTATCAACTTTTCTTAAAAAGTAAAAAAATTCAACTTTATTTTATTACTGTGGTGAGATGAATTGAACAGACCCCAACGCATTATACAATTCTCAATAAGGGAGCTACGTGTTCCTATGGAACAACAGGTAGAATTTGTCTGAAATCGCCACTCAAAAGAACAGTTTTACCATCAAATGGCAAATTTTTGTTAACTTCATCAAGCTAAATCTCTATATAAAATCGATCTACAACTTGAAATGCATTAATCGGACACATCGAAGTTTCATGGATAATTACTTACGATGCACTATTTAAAATACCACCATAGACACTATTAGGTGTGACATTAGCAACTGAATTTTCTAAAATTGGTATTGGCAAGGTTATGCAAAGTTCTGCAACCAATCAAAAGTTTTGATGCAATACCACTTAAAGTAGTAACATTGCAACGAAGATTTAATGCATTAATTGTTTGTATAATTGCCGTTTGGACAAACGGCTTACCACACCCTGTGTGCTAAGCAACACAAATTTGAACCTGTTCCGTGTTATTGCACTTCACGTAGAACACGTGTGATCACTTCTTTTTGTTCATTCATAAATTTCCAAATATGTAGATCGAACGGTTATTTCTTCATCAAAATTTGATCAGAACCATCCGGCGATGAAACCAGAACTGGTAAACCGAATGATTCACAATTGAGATTATGGATTATGACTAATCAAAATATTTTCGATTTCCAAAAGAGTGATCATAGTCTCTTGCAAAATCTTCACCCATTTTATTTTTGAACTTATTCCAGAGTGAGATAAATAGTAGCACACAGTTCGCGCAATTGCTTATAGCGACTGAAAGTTTTTGGCTCCATCCAAGCATTCTTTCCACTCATTATTATATTTAATTCAAAAGTCAGACATTGAGCTTTGCAAACCCAAGAAAAAAGTATCATTTTAAAACAAAAAAACTCACTGCAGCTCAATTTAAAAGATGTTGCTTAACATAAATAAAAACTTCTGCTTGTGATGCTCTTTATCTCTCTAGAAGTGACACTTCGCTTTTTAATAAAACGACTATCACTAAAATATTGATAATAGGGAAGAGCGGAAAGATCGTTAAACTTTTAGTTTTATTCAAACATCAATTGAATTGTTAGGGTAATTTTTAGGCTAACATTTTCTCTTTTCTTCGACTTTGATGATCGTAATGATGTTAGAGATCCTCTTATTTCCTCCAACTTCTTTCTCCCACCTGAAGATGTTGGAATGAATTTTGAAAAAAAAAAAAAAACTTCAAATCGATAGTCACTGTATGACAGCATCTATACAACCGAGCTATTGAAAAATTTTTGCAACTCGAACGGTTAACTAAATCATCAAAATTGTGATTCTGTTAAAGCATCATAATATCACAGTTTCCAATCTTTATTTCATCCTTTCATTACAATATGTATGTATGTACATATGAAAATTAAATTAAATTAAATATTTGAAATTTTAAGCAAAAACTATTTTTTTATGACTATTCAAAGTGCTTGGCAGTGTAAAATGGTAACTGGCTAAAATGAACCCAAACAGTTTAATTTTGCGATTCGCACATCTTCACGACTAATAGCTCTAATAGCTTTCCAACCCAATACAATTTATTGAAATCGGTTGAATACTTTTTGAATAAATGTTACCACAAATTTTTTTTAAGGCTATTTATATATAGATTCAAAAAAGAAGGTTTAGAGAAAAATATATTGTCGGCTTTCTGTCAAAATCTTATACATAAGTCCAAACTAAAATTCAAAAACCCGTTTCAAAAATTAATAAAATGGTGTTTTTAGATACAACTATGTATGTACAAATATATGTACATATGTATTATTCTTTAAGAACTAAATTAAAAGTTAGTATTTATACTTAACAAATTAAGGGCCAGTTTGATCACATTGGGTTAAATTTGTTATAAGTTTTTCATACGCTCTGGTTTAATGGGGCTATTATAATCTACCAATAAAGACTGATTAGCGATTTCAATAACAATACAAACTATGTATTTATTGGCTAATATTATGGTTAACAAGCAAAACGAATAATTTTGAACTACGTACATCAAATATAAAAAGGTCAAATGCTTGTAACCTTCCAACAGTTTAAATTCAAAATTGTATTCCAAAAAATGTTAGCAAACCAACACAGTTTAAAGTAGCACTTAATAATTTTGAATAATTAGATCAAGTGCCTAACTTCGTGTGACCCAGTGGCATATTTCACTTTAATTTCTTGTTTTCTAGGTATCACATTCTACATTTTAGAATGTAGAAACATAGAAATATATTTGACAGTAAACATATTACATATATGTACCACATACAACAGCGTCATATTTTTATTAATATCGCAATATTTATCTATTTTGTTTAGATATTGTTAGCAGTATTTCGTAGGTAGCTAAATTACATATTAATAATTGTAGAATCTATTTATAAAAAAAAAAAAATAAATTTTTAAAGACTTTTTCACAGCAAAAGGCAATAAGATGCTGCGATGACAGCAACAAACGAGGACACAGAGTTTTAATCTTTAAAACTGTCTGGATTGGTATTATCCTTTCATGCCGTTATAACACGCTTTATATATTCCTCTACGAAAACCGTCGTAGTGCTTTTTCAGAACACAACGTTTTAATATTTTCTTTTTATTATTTAACTCATTTTCACCGTTCACCCTTCGACCCGTATACGCCCCTTTCTTCTTCAAACATTGTCTTGGTGTCCGGGAAGGTAGGAAAATATGACATCATAAAATTTAATATGCCATAAATTACCGTTAAGGGAAATAAATGCAAAGTAACAAGGCAACACAGCCAGCAACAACGACAATAACGACAGAGGACACAAAAACAAGACTCCAAAGTAAACACACCATCACCCAATTTAGTTAAACCTCCTCGTATACCTATAAGATCCTTTTCCAGGACATTTTGCAACAACAAAAACAAAGCAAAAAAAAATACTTAATATTTCCAGGGACGATAATTGAAAAGTTGTACGAGCACAAAATGGCTTTTATAAATATTTTTTTTTTTTTGTATTTCTATATAGTCCGTCGTCAGCATCGCATCGTCGTCGTCGCCACCGATAAAAATTGGAAAACTCCAAAAAGGATAATGGGGTTAAGTAACTGTTCGCGCTCCTGCCACTGCATCACGCAGAAAGGAGTAACATTTTTAATTAAGCCATTTAGCAGTTTCATCGTACAATTTTTGAATAAATTATTCATAAACCCAAAGAATCAACGAATTAGTCCTCCTTACAACGGCCTGAGGACATCATTTTGAGATGTTTTCTTTTTATTTTACTTTATGATCTTACTCCTTTGCTATTGAGGGCATAAAGTTTAATGATGTCCTGTAAGGCACACGATGTTTGGAATGGTTGAACATTGTAATTTTGAATAATTACATGATGGGTCCTTTGTGGATATGGATATAGACATTTTAGAAAAAAAAATTGTGAATCCTAATTGAAGCCAATGTGTTAGTAGAGAGGTGGGGTAAATTGGCGCTAATGGGTTAATATCCATTTTTTTTTGCAATTAAGGTAGTTATTTAGCTGAAATTATGGACTAGTATACAAGAAAAAACAAGTTTCAAGAGACATGACATTTATACGAATAGCAACATTTTTATTGGTATCATTAATTTGCTTGTTGAACACAATCGCGTATAGCTGTATCCATTGCGAAAATTGAAAGCAAGAATTAACAATTAAAATAGTTTTTTTTTTTCTCAAAACTTGGTGCCGATTTCTAAACGCTCATTCTTAAGTTCCAGTGCATCTCCTATTGCATTGCTTAGTAAAATCATTTTTGAAAAGAGATTTAAGCATAATTTTCTTGAATAAAGTCTTTCAAAATTCCGAAACTTTTCATTACCTATACGTTTTGCATTTTGAAAATCAAATTGTTTTCTTCCTAACCCGCGCGCGGGTGGCATGATTTCTTTTTGGAATAATAATTTCACACTAAATATTCCTACCAATTAAAAATGTTCATTCCATAGCCTGTTTTATTTTGAAATTTCGTAAGAGTTTTTAAATCTGTTAAAAAGCAGTGTACATAGTGTAGTAGTCTGTTGTGCATCGGCCTCTGGTAAGAATGGTACATAGTTCATTCCCAGTTGCAAGCAAAGAGTTCTTCAATACATATGAGCATAGCTTCCTTAAAAGAGTCTGAAGATCGGGATGGTACTCGTGAACTACAACTCCAACCCATAAACTTGGTGGTAGCACGCACAATCCTCAGCGTCTTGAACATATAAGAGCAAGTACGTGCGACCAAGTCGTACATTTTATTTTTTAATGTTACTAAAATTTTATATACAGGGTGTCCGGAAAACATTGGATAATCCTTAAAAGGCTTATATAACCCACTCTATGACTGCTCTGAAACCGGAAATAAAAATTGGCTATCTCGAAAGGTACTTAAAATATGTGCCTTTTTTCGTTCAGTGAACTTTTTTACTTACTTTACGTTGTTGAATACCACTTCCAAGAATGGATGAACTCCATCGATTTTCTTTTGCAGCAATTTTCTACACTATTGGTGTCAAAACATAATCGGTAGAAAATCTTAATAGATCTTGGACTTTTTTTATTAAAAAAATTAAATATGTTTTTCATTCCAAAAAACAAAAAAAAATATTTAAGTATGAGTATATCTGGGTATAAAATCGTATGGAAATCCTAGAGGCAAAGTTTTTCAAAAATTGGCGAAAAAATGTAGATTTCAGAATGGTATGATTTTATACGGTCCTTTCAAGCTGTCGGGAAACTTTAATTGCCAAAGCTATTCAAAGTTTCTCCAAAATAGCCTGATGCCAAGCAAATTAGAGGATATTCCTGAAGAGTTATGCCAATCCAATTGGCTTCAAAATGATAGGTGCCCTGCGCATTACGCTGTACCTGTGCGGCCATATCTAAATGGTAGGTACCCCAGGGCAATGCATAGGCCACCTTGGACCAATTTTGTGGCCTCCAAGTTCGCCGAACCAGAATCCATTAGATTTTTTTTATTGGGACTACCTAAAAGATAAAGTATACATCAGCAAACCGATAAGATCTCTAGAGGAGCTCCGAAGGCGTATCGAGGCAGTTGCTTTGGAAATTACCGGGCTGAATTTGGGAGTAGCATTAAGACGATCATTTAATAGAAGGTGCAGATTGTTTTGGTGGAAAGCAATTTGAACATTTGCTTTGACAATTGAAATAAATATAAAATTTAAAAACTATCTTATGTTGTTGTTTTTGTTAATTTAATTTTTTCAATTTTTGGAATTTGTAGCAAATTTGAATTATTTTTGTTAAAAAACTCCAAGAGCTATTAAAATTTTCTATAGTCCAGTCAAAATAGACATTTTACCTAGCCAAAATTCCGGTAAGACTGAAAATGGATATAGACCTTCCTTTTGACATAACAAATTAGCTGCAAAAAGTCCTTGTCAATCCCACACGAGTATTAAAAGTTATTGAAGGTCAAGTGTCGAAAAAAATGGTTTTCACCTATAACTTTCATATGGTAAATGCTATTGAAAAGTATTATAAATAAATTTTGTACATCAAGCAATTTTCTACAAAAAAAACTGACACACATTTTTTTGTAAGACAGATGGTTTAGGATATAGAGCTGTTTTAAAAATGGTAAATTGACGAAAATATCGGTTCTTAGGTCATAAATCTATAACGGTAAATATTTTCGGAAAGTGTTTCAAGTAAAGTTTGTAGACTTTTTGACTCTTTACAAGACAATATAAAAAAAAAATCCAAAAATGTACCGTTAGAAAGATATAATTATTTTAAGAATTTGACCAAAAGCCAAGAATAACGGTTTTCTGATTATTACTCATAAATGACGAAGTTGTTCAAAACTAATGCATGCTCAATTTGTATAGACGTTAAAATACTCTGCTTGTTTCACTTTTTTATTACGAGTGGTCGGTTACAAGATATTGCGATTTCAAAATGGCCAAATGTCGAAAATACTCTTAAACAGTAAACGCTATCATAAAGTACTTTATGCAGAGTTTGTACATAATGTGGTGCTCTTTCTACTTGCCATTATAGGTACTATAAGGCAAGTTTTGGATTCGTGCAAAAAAAAATTTTTGATATAACAATCAAACATGATATTACGATGATAGAGAACACCAAAAAAGTGGCTGGCACAATTCTGTCTGTCTGTCTGTTCGTCTACAGCCTAAACGGCTCAATCGATTTTCTTCAAACTTGGTACATAGTGGTTTTTGGTGATTATGCCCACACGTTTCTTGAATTATTTTAGAACCAAAAATAACGACCTGCCATACAATTTTGTTAAGCAATTTTACATAATCGTATTTTTCTCAAAAACGGCTCGACAACTTTTCTTAAAAAAAATTCAATTCATTTATTTTAGTAAGGGCTTCCTTTGTGTGGAAAACCATTTTTCAAAAATGATTATTAATAGTACCTCCCAAAGAACCATGTTTTTAATTTTTGATTTCCTTCAAAACAATAGAACCGATTTCAATTAATTTTTTTATACAGTAGCTTCCAAAAAATATAAATAGTTTTGTGTACCAATACTTTCGAAAAAATATTTTTTGGATTTTTAAAAAATGTTTCAAATTTTTTTTCGAAAATCAAATATTTCGAAAACAACATAATCGATTTTTTTGAAACTCGATATTTTAGAGTTTTTAGTACTCTCTAAAACATTTTTATAAAAAAACTTACATTTATTTAAAAATAACGGTACCTTCCATACAAAAGTTAAAAAACCGCAATGGAAAATATTTTTTTTCTCAAAAACGACTCCTACGATTTCGATTAAACTTTTTTCTAATACTAAAATTAGTACGATCTACCATCAAAAATTACAAAATTTTGCACTTAGCAACTATTAATAGTACCTGTCATAGAACGTATTTTTTTTATTTTGAATTTTCTCGTTATCGGCTAAATGGATTTAGATAATTTTTTTTTATATACAAATTTCAGATAAGATTAAATAATATTGCATATCAAAATTTTCAAAAAAAAAGTTTTTGGATTTTTGAAAAAAGTTTAAATTTTTTTTTGAAAATTCGGTATCTCAAAAACGGTTGTCAACCCGTTTTTGTTTTCAAATTTTGTTTTAACATACACATAAATATATATACTTTAGATTTGCATACCAAAATTTGCTCTTAAAAATGTTTTAAGAATTCTATGTATACAAAATTAATATTTTAAGAAACCGCTCCAACAATCTTAGATTTTTTTTCCATACAATCATATTAAATCAAGAATTAAGATGACATTCTTTTTTCACCTCAAACTGTTAAAATAATTGTTTTAGCCAATTTAAATGTCGTATTTCATGCTTCTCTACATTTCTCTCTCATAATTTCCATGTTTTCATAAACAATTTTCTTAAACCTGCAGTGTCTTGAACATAAGAGCAAGTACGTGTGACCCAGTCGTGCATTTTATTTGTTTTGGAGTGGCAGTGAGATAGAATGTTAAATTAGTGTCAAAGAATGAAGAACACTGTTCCTTTCAGTTCAATATAAGAATAGGTTAGTTTGATTTGTAAAACTATTAGTCCTAGGATGATTTTACAAGATTATTTTCACATAAATTTGTATGGTAAAGAAGATTTGAGGTAAATCTTATTAAATCCTGGTTTAGTGTTCGGTGTAAACGTAAACGTAGTATAAACGTCAAACTCATGAGTTATGCTGTTATGATATTAAAGTAACTCACAATTGTTTTTATTTTGGAGGCAAATACACTCCAACTTCAAGCTGTGAAGAAAATATCCATATTTCCAACAATATCGAAACTAAGGAATTTCCAACAATATCGAAACTAAGGATGATTTCAGATAGATTTGGCATGATCCAGAGCCAGGAGTGGCAAATCATGAACCCTGACAAAAAAGACAAGTAGGTAGTTACAGTGGCGTATTGAGGGGGGGGGGCCAGGGGGCCTGGCCCCCCCTCCCAAGCTTCAAAGATCATATTATTATTTAGGTGATTTCATCATAATGAAGATGATCAACTGAAACTTTTTCGTAAATCTTAGAGATTTAGAGGGAGCTCAGATTCTCGAGCCTCCCAAGTTCTGAAACGTTTGTTTGTGTTTGTTTGAGTTAGACCCCTAGCTGACGTTGAGGGTTGGGGTTACTTTTTTCGGAACTTTTTATCTATCGACCGATTTTTGAGTCAAACCACATAATTTGATAAATCGTTCGGAATTCCTTAGATTAATAGAAAATAAGCACAAGACTTATACAATGCGTGATTTTAACTAAAAAAATAACATAGCATAACAAAGGTACAAAAACATGAGGATTTTAAATATTCAACAAAAAAGAGAAAAAAGTTATTCGCAAATAATAATATTTGTCAGTAAAACACTGACCAAACATTTCGTTTGAATAATTCATAACTTTCTATAAAATATTAAATGTTGACTAAGTACTTTCAATTTGAATTTACTAACAACCAGAAATTTATATTCCATTTTAGTGTGAATTATTGCAACAAGAATTGCAATATTAAAATAATAATAATTTAACTATATGCCTGTAAGACCTAAGGTCTTTTAAATGCAACCTGAATTGCACGGCTCTAGTTAGAAAGAGTAGGAAGATAGGAAAGATTTGGCACAGTGGATTGAGATCAAGGTGTTTATTATCTCATTAAATCTCACGGGTGGCGTCCAGTTAAGCTGGGAGAATATAGAAAAGAATGCTGCCTAGAATGGGGCTCGAACCCACACCTCTAAGCTAGCAGTCAAGCACTACATCCACTGCACCATTGCCACCCGCAATTGATATTTAAAAATCATTCACACGGAGAGAATTGAAAAATCACCAATTGAAAAATTTGCAATTGCAATTTACGAATCATGTTTTATTCATAAATCAAGGCATTTGGTTCCCAAATTAATACAAAAACTGGTAATTTAACATTCAAAACGTAGCAATTTACAAAATTTGTTTTTTCGTGATTTGCAATTAAAATCCATGATTCAAGCTTGTACTTTTCATGGAAAAATACAACTTTTTTGGCGTAATTTACTCTCCAAAGGAATAATATCACAAACAGCATTTGAAAATATTGATTTGCGATAAAAATTTAGTAACTTACATCATGCACAATCACTGATTTACGTTTTTTCTGTCGCAATTTGCAACTCCATGAGAATAGTCGCAAATCACCAACAAAAAAATCCTAAATCACGACTTTGTTGCAACTCACTTCTCGAAGAGATAGAGCACCACAACATGGCAGGTATCTCATCATCAATGTGTGACACCAGCCATCTGTAATGCAAATTGGCCTGGTGGTTGCATGCTCGCTCCGCAACTGGAGGGTTGCGAGTTCAAATCCAAGTAGAGTCAAGCGTAAAGTATTTATTTCAAATAAATTAAATTAAATGTGTATACCTGCAAAATGAAGGGTAGAGCAGGATTGATCTTTCCAAGTGGCAATATCACGAAATAAAAGTGGTGATCACAAATTTTTTTTGCAAATTTACAAATTGTGCAATTGAGGAATATTTGGATCAAATTGCGATTTGTTGTTCGCGATTTTGTTTTCTCTCGATAGCATAATTGATACTTAAAGAGGGTTGATTTACGATTTTTGAGTATCAATATCTTCATTTTGCTCAGTTTTGCAAATTGCAAACAAATAGTCGTAAATTACGAAATCCGGAGCCAAGGTATAAATCGGGATTCATTTTTCGTAATTTGCAGCTCATTTTTCGTGATATGATCCAAGAATTCTTTCCGTGCATATTTAAAAATCTTGCTTCAATATTTACATTAAATTTAAAAACGGAATACATTTTTTTTAAGGTTGACTTTACACCTTGCTGTTTGTGTAAAATGTTTTGGATACAAGAACTTTGAAAAAATAGTTTTTTGAATGTGAAACGAGGTGACGGTAGTACGAAATTGCCGAGAGCAGTAAAATACTACTATAGTACTTTCAACAGCACCGCAGCAGGCAGCATTACGCTTTACTCTCGATCAAAGAGGAGAGAGAGAAAAATTTTTCGTACTTTCCCCTCCAAAACCTGTTTTCCATATTTTTTAAAATTTGATTTCGTGAATAGCAATTGTGAAAATTATTCAGGTGGGCCCCCCCCCCAAAAATTTTCTGGATACGCTACTGGGTAGTTATTAAAACTCATAGTAAAACAATGCCTTCAAAAATGTGGTAATGCCAGGGGGGGGCAAACCATGAACTCAAAAAAGAAGCTGTAAAGAAAATATCCATATTTTCCAACAATATCGAAACTAAGGATATTTTCAGGTACGTTTGGTATGATCCAGAGCCAGGGTTGGGGGGGGGGTTAAATCATGGAGAGAAGACAAAGTATTTGTTAAAATTCAAAGAAAAAAATGAAAAATTTCTTGTGTGGTATTGTCCAGAGCCAGGGGGCCCCCCTTGCCCTCACCCCTCCGGGTGCCTATGATTGCAACTTAAAACTTTATTGTATCGCAACAACTAAATTTTGTATTCAAAATTTCGCTTGAGATTTGAATTTGTGAGATTTTCATTGAAAAACAAAAATTTTACAACGCAAATAAATTTTGCCAAAATTCTGCTAAATATATCAAGTGTCTACTTTGTTTTTAATTTTGTATTAAATTGGTTTCGTCTCCTTTTCGGTATTAAATCCAACTAACTTTGTACTGCCTGTATTTGAAAAAAATTCTTCTAAGTGGCCTTATAGAAAATTATAAAGTAAATAAATAAATTGGCTGGCGCAACAGCTCGTGGAGAACCAGGGCCTAGTGACTTACAACTCACAACCATTCCTGTGTGCGTGTTGTTGGCAGGAATGGAGGGGACCTACAGTTTTTTGCCGAGTCCAAACGGCTAAATGAGAAGCACTTTTTCATGACAAGTATACTCTTCGAGGATTTGTCAGTTCCTCGCAAGGGGCTACCTCGAATAAAAGATTTCTGTTTTTAGGTGGCATGGCTGGGAATCGAACCCACACCTTCGGCATGACAGTCCTTCATAGAAAACTATAATAATTGCAAGCCCAGCATGATCTTTATAAAATATTTAAACAAATTTTTAATTTTTCTACAAACCAGAACCCATCGCCTAAGGATTGCTCACTGTCACTATTCTCTTTTTGCCCAAAGTCATGGCACGTGACAATGTAATTTTTCCTAGGCCGCACAGTTAAAATTTCTAGATTCCAGCAAATTCAATAAAATAACATTAAAATTATATTTATTTTTACAGCATAACTGTGGGCGGTGGGCACGACATACACGACGGAAATAATATTATGTTGTCAAACGGAGATGAAAATGTATCCGCAATGATTCCTTAATGCCTTCCTATTTCCTTTTCGTTTCAAATCTCCGCGGGGTGGAAGGGTGTTGCTGTTTTTTTTTTTTTTTTTTGAGAAATTACTACCACGACGATGAACGTGTGCCATAAGCAAATTGTTTTGAATTCCTGATGCAACAATGAGATAAGGTCAAAAGGAAGATGTTTTCTTTTTGTTATAGATTGGGGTGGACCGTTTTTGTGTGATGAATGAAGGCACTTTGCAGCATAAAAGTTAATCAAATGCGTCACTGAGAATTCATTTGAACAAAAAAAGAAAAACACAGTGCTGGAGGATTAGGTTGACTGTTTTTTTTTTTTAATAATAAGATCAAAGCCATGTTGGAAATGTTTTATTTGAGAATCGTTTGAAAAATTATAAAAGACTTTGCACAGTGGTATGATGTCTTATTTTACTGATGATGGCCTTTTGTGTTATATTTGCCCTTTAGCTAAACCCATTCTCATAATATTTGTATTTTATTCGTTTCAAGGTTTTTTCGAGTCTGTATGACTCGAAGCCAGCGTGGGCTGAATCGTAGTGTATGAAAAGCCATATAGGTACTGTCTCAGGCAGAAAGCACAAACTGGGCCTTCATGGTTTTAAATTTAGTATTTTGTAAACACACCTTTTTCTTAATATCTCATCTGTTTTTATTTTTTGCTCCATTCATAAATTTATTTGATACCTGCCATCAAGGAATCTAATGAAATATCTCTACCCTAGCATTCCATATACCGTAGGTATATACTGTATAAGAGTCGGTTCACAAAATTCATCAACCCTTTCGCATATTTGTAATCGAAACCGCTTTACTTTTCTAATTTACCAAATGGGACACAATACTCTAAGTACCACTTTTGTGGGTGTCCCATGTACTGTATCCTCTGGGATGAAAACCTAAATACAAACCCTATATCAACTTTCTTTTGGATCCTTGTATATCTAGACTCTCGACAACAATAACGTAAATCCTCTTCCTCCTGCTACCCTCCCCCAACAAAAAACAGAAACACGTCCAGTCTAATTAATGACATCAATTTGTCTCCTTGTTTTTTCTCAGTTATGAGAAACAGTCCGCCGCCATCAGTAATACGAAGGAAGGAGTAAGTTCCAAAGTAAATTGTTGCCACAAATTTGGTACTTAAAATGTCCTCACGCTCCATGTGCCACGACCCACATCGAGCCTAAACACGAAACAACGATGGATGTCGACACTGTGATGAATGGCATGTTAACAAGATTTTGTTCGTTTCGCCAAATCAGTCTCCCACCACCAACCAACCCCCAACATTTCAACCCCTTGGCAACAAGGGGAAAGCAACAACATAGCAATTAACAATCACAATTTAAGGTTTTCTAGCGTAAAAAATCAGCATTGACATTGACACTTTTTCCTAGAGCCCAATTGATAAATTGATTGTGCCGAGCGCCGTAATTAAATGGAGGATGATGCCACAGAAGCTGTTTAATTTTAATTTAATTACTTTTAGGATCTGGAAAGCGATGTAATTCAGGTAAAATGACTTGCAACGCTAGATAGTATATATTGGACAGCGTACTTCGGATAGCACCCTTAAAATCAAATTGATTTATGATCTTTTTTATAAGGCATTTACGTATTCAAAGCCGAGTCCAACCGCATTATAGATATAACGTGTTTAAAAAAATAAAACAAAATCTCAAACCAAAATTACGCCCATTAAAACGATGTAACGTCTGCTGTCCGGTGGACGACGACGCCGAAGCCTGATGACGATTTACGATCCGGTATTTAAATCATCATCAAATACACCCGCGTTGAGGTTTTTTTTCAACCAGGAAATTAGATTGGGATGGGAAGGACTCACGCAGTCAAATACACCCCCAAGAAGGATATTTTTCAATCAATTAACTTTTTTCCCGATTTTCTTACCCAAATTTTAGGTAAAAACGAGAGTGAAAGTTCCTGCGTTAAAAAGAAAAACAAAGAAAATTGAAAAGTTTATGTTTTAAGCAGGGAGAAAAGTACTGATTTATGTGTATTTTTAATGCGACGACCCAAAACCTGAGTCAGCGACATCTAATTAGGTACTCTAATGGAATTTTAAAATTTTTTTAAACAGGAGTTATGTGGGAGTTGTATAATATGGATGAACTGCAACGATCCGCTAAACAAACTGGGTTTTCTATGTCAGAGTTTTTTTTTTTGTTGCTGGTAAAATTAAAAAGAAAAGTCAAACAATAAGGGTGAGTGTTTATTACAGGTTTGATGATTCGGAAGTGTTTTATGACAATTTTTAGTATTATTTATGGGTCTGAAAATGTTAATGGAAAAGTTTAATAATAAAAATAATAAATTTATAATGTGTCTTTTAGCACTTTCTTGTAACTAGGAAACTGTATTGTAGAGTCAAACATATTTCGTAAATGATGGGTACCGGAACCAAAATGTGTTCTCTTCAAACTTCCAATCCAACTTTTCCTTAACGGTTTTTTTTTTAACATTTCTATGGAAGGTATCGTTATTTTTTCATAAAAGTAATCATTTTTTTTATATATTGTAGGAAGTAATAAAACCCTTAAATACCGAGTTTCAAAAAATCGACATAGGTAATTTTCAAAATATTTGATTTTGGCACCTCATTTGTGGGAAAATTAAAAAAAAAAAATGAGGTGTTAAACCAAAAATAGTTTGTTTATCTGTATACGTGTCGAACAGGTGAAAAATATGATGTAAATTTTGAACATCGATTTATTTCAAAAACCTATTGTTCGGAGGGAAAATGTGTGCATACAAGAAATATTTAGCTTGCAATTTTGGTAGTTATTGATATGACTTACAACTTTACGAAAATGACTCTACTTATTATGTCGTTGCTTCTTAGACTATTATTTTTGCATACTGTGATGCTTTTTTATCGAGGCTGAGGTAAGCTTGTCGTACTGGTAGTCCAAGGTATTCCCGAAGAAAGCAAGTAAAACTCGGACTAAGAAGGAAAATAACTCGAGAAAGTCACCGGTTTTAATATTTTTACTCTTTATTTACGACTCTAATAAGATAGTAGGGCTGTTAGTGAGACCAACCTTTCATTTTGACCTGACGGGTTGAGCCTTATTATACAAGTAGTCCATGTCCTAACTTTACTTTTAAGAAGTGTTGCCAAGGTGGCAACACTGTCAGAAGGACAAGAGAAGGGTTGCCACAATCCCGAAATGTTGCTTATAAATCTAAAACCAAGGGTCGGATAATGAACCGAGAACTCCCGTTGGATTCAACACCCTTGAAACCATAGGAGCACATTTTTTTTTTCTCCCACCCCTCCCCTTGCATGAAGGGGGTGGAAAAAAGTCGTTTTGGAAACAAAATTTGGAAAGCCAAGAAAAGTTAGAAAAATAATTTTATTAATAAAATTTAATCGACGCAGAACTTAACAATCTACTACATTACATCCAAAGTTGATTGAAAACCTACTTTGGTTTTTTTAAAAGCCACTTTCAAAGTGCTGGTGAGGGGGGATATGAAAGATTAACAAACTTGAATATTTATCTTGGAATAATATAAATTACTAATCTTATTAAACCAAAATTAGCTCGATACAACCATCTACAAAAAAATTATAGCCTTTTTTATAAATGATGACGGAATTTTAAGTAAAACAAGTAAAATTTTACCAAATTCTAACAGCATTGACTGTATCATGCTTATTTTGGTTTAGTAAGATTAGTAATAAAAAAATACCCTTAAAACATGTGTCATATGCTTATATTATTCCAAGATAAATATTTAAGTTTGTTAATCTTTCATATCCCCCCTCCCCAGCACTTTGAAAGTGGATTTAAAAAAAAACCAAAGTAGGTTTTCAATCAACTTTGGATGTAATGTAGTAGATTGTGAAATTCTGCGTCGACACCATCTTTAAATTTTATTAATACAAATATTTTTCCAACTCTTATTGGCTTTTCAAATTTTGTTTCCAAAACGACTTTCTTCCACCCCCTTCGTGCAAGGGGAGGGGTGGGAGAAAAACAATAATGTGGTCCTATGGTTTCATGAGTGCTGAATCCAATGGGAGTTCTCGGGTCATCGTCCGACCCTTTGTTTTCTATCTATAAGCAACATTTCGGAAATGTGGCAACCCTTCTCTAATCCTTCTGACAGTGTTGCCACCTTGGCAACACTTCTTAAAAGTAAAGTAAGGACATGAACTATTAGTGTACTAAAGCTCAACCCGTCGGGTCGAGATGCCCTCATATAGTGCACTAACGCCCCTACTAAGAGGAGCTTACAAACTTACAATATTCTTTAATCTTGTTATAATTAACACGGTATTTCATAAACAACTATGCTTGGTTCGGTAGAGCTACAGGAGTAGACTTGGCCCCACTATTCACTTTGAAGAAGTGAACCAGGGACAAATACGGTATTAATCTGATTCCAGCCCAAGGCTAACCCAAGGGAACAATTACTTTCGTGCCTAATCTCTCACTCAGAAGGAGCAATCAGAGATTTTACGGTAGGAATCTGATTCCTGCCCAAGGCTAACCCAAGGAAACAATTACTTTGGTGCCCAATCTCTCACTCAGAAGGAGCAAGCAGGGATTTTACGGTAGGAATCTGATTCCTGTCCAAGGCTAACCCAAGGGAACAGTTACTTTGATTTTAAACGGCGGAATCCAAAATGATTATCTTTAAATGGTTCACGAATGCACCATAAAAAGTAACCTGAGCTTATAAAGAGTTGCTACAAACTGAGATAAGCTAATGAAAAGTATAACACTTCGTTACAATACAAGTAATTATTTTTTGAAAATATTTTAAAAATTGAAGCAAACCGTTAAGCACCCAGTTTCAGAAATCGACTGAGACGTTTTTGAATTATTGAGTGTAAAAAAAAAATAAACAATTTTGGTACACTAAACCATCTAAACTTTTGGAAGCTTTGGCATTTAAAAAAAAAGATAAAAGGTAGTTGCACTGTTTTCAAGGAAATACAAAATTTAAAAAAAAATGGTTCTTTGGGAAATTGTCATAGTGTCTTGTAACCCCGGTTGGGACATAGGGCGTCGACAAAACGTCTCCAACCTTCACGGTCTCCAGCAAGATATTTTAACTATGGCCACGTCTTTCTCTGGTATTCTGCTTCTTCTAAGACAGTTGATTTTCAAATTATTCCTGGTCTTCCAACCCTCCGTGCACCTTGAAGATTCCATTCAAATAACTGCGGAACTCTTAGAAACTCAATCAATTCACTTCTACATCGACAGATCGAAAACCGAAGATGGGATTGGTGGAGGTGTGTACTCTGATATACTAAATTTAAGTCTTTCATTCCTACTTCATAATCACTGTAGCGTATTCCAGGCGGAACTTCTAGCGATAAAAGAAGTACTATATAGATCAAAGAAAACATGATATCAACCTTGGATATCCACATCTTCTCTGATAGTCAAGCTGCTATTAAATCCCTGGGCTCTAGAACAGCCCTTAACTGACGAGCATCTCTGTTGTAAATGGCGCAACAGTTTTTCACATTCACCTTTGTTGGGTGCCAGCCCATAGTGACATTCCAGGTAATTGTAAAGCTGATGAGCTCGCTAAAAGTGGAACATTACATCCCATTTTACCTGAAAAGCTAAATATTGTTATATCCATCACTACGTGAAAACTTTTGCTGAAGCAAGAAGCTTTGGAGAGAACAAACATGGTGGGAAACATTACTACTTGCTTGGCGACAAAGCAAGTATGGCCAAACCTTGACCTATAGAGCTCCAAGTGTTTAATATCTCTAAGCAGACTGCACATCAGCTCTATTGTAGGTGTCATAACGGGACACTATTTAATAGGCAGGTACGCAACGCGGCATGGCGTACTTTCAAAAGATTTTTGCAGAAGCTGGACGAGGAGGAGTAAGAAGGTAAGGTTAGGATAAATGGGGTGATGATAAGAGAAGGTCGCATCACCTCACTCGGATCTCAATGGATCAATTGTGCTCCCCTGAGTGTATTCAAGGTAGGTATAAGGAGGGGGAAGGAAATTGATTATTGGAAGTTTAGGTATGAGAGGCCTCCCTGAACCATCCTGAGTCCTGAGTGAATTTAAGGATATGTTTCTTAGTGGCAAACACGCGACGTCACCCAGTTCGTCGAAGGCTGCCTTTCTAGTTCTGGCTAGGCTGGGGTATTCACAGAAGAAATGAATTGAGCCCTCCTCTGCCTCTTCATCCTGACACCCTATACATAAGTCAGATGAGCCCGTGCCCATTCTGCTTAAGTGGGTAGTGGATTCCCATTGTCTTGTGACCTGTTAGGATTCCAACCAATGGGGATAGTTGAGCCCTGCTTAGCTTGAGTAAATACTCAGTTTTTTTCTTTGAAATATCCGGCCATAAGTTCCTCGAAATACGACAGGTATTAATTGTTGACCATCTGTCGTTGGCAACTTTGAGGAAACTCTGGAAATTCTTGTTTTTTCTTGCTCTAGTGGCATAAGAACAGAGCAGTCGGTTTGGCTCAGATCAGGAGATGACCCGGTTTTGGCGAATTCATCTGCCATTTCGTTCCCGTATATGTCACGATGTCCTGGGAGCCTGGGACCCATCGAAGGGTAACTGTATTTGATTCGCTGAGTAATTTCAACTCATCACGACAACGAACAACCAGTTTTGACATTGTAACAAATGAGGTAATGGCTTTGATTGCCGCCTGGCTATCAATAAAAATGTCAATATTTTTGTTAACTAACTCACACGTGTAAAGGCTCTTTGCAGCCTCACAAACTGCGGGCACTTCCGCTTGAAAGACACTGTAGAAATCTGGAAGCTTTATTGTTCTGTCTAAGGGTGGGTTAACTGAAAGGATGCCTGACCCTAACCCTTCGTTAGTAAGATACGATTTCTCACTTTCTCTGTGCTTGCCCTGCTCTTTCCCATAGACGTAAGCTCCACTTAAGCGTATACTTCTATAACGATCCTAGTGATCTGGCAGACACAGACATTTTTAGTCTCGCACACTTCGTCAGGAGTTCTAAGTGGTTTTACGAGTAAGGAAGATTTTCTAGATTCATGTGGTATCACAACGAGCCAAAATTGGTCAAAATGTGTCAGTGTTAGTTACTGACAGCCACTTCTACCTTACCTAACCTAACTGCTTTGCAATTTCATCGTTTGGTTTCTTCACCTTAGTGAGTGACTAATCCATTGCCATTTACGCTTTTTATTTTTCTGTCACGTCTCACACAGTGATAGACCGTCTTATGTGCAGGGCGATACTTGCTTCGCAATTCAGCCTTACTTGAACATCTGCTTCGGCATTTATTTGCATTTTCAACGATTTGCGAAGTTCAATTTTATCCCAGGTGTCTTGGGATATCCAAGAGTCTCTAACTCTTGTCCACTTGGGTACAATTTCGGATCCCAGTCTCCATAAAAACACCTTTTATTTCGTCCCACATCTCATCAATTGTTGAATGATGAATTCCGTTTAATGACGAATATTTGTAAAACAGGGTTGACATACGACCTACGACATACAGTTGGGATCACGTAAAAGGATTTGTATTGAACTTCGAACTCCTTGCTGCACCCTGCTATTGTCATTGTAGAGCTGCGGTTCGAAGCTTGAGCCTCATGAGAACCAAATATGCTTCGAACATCATACATTGACTTCCTCCATCGCTGGTGAATCATGATTATGCTAAATTTGGTTTTCAGTTTGACCGTCTGGATGCACCCACCTATCACAAAGTTACCAAACTATTTTTAAACTTGTATTGCTAGGGCAGCCTTAGAGATTGGAAGATTGGATGAATTTATCTAACAATATTATCTGAGCTCAATAAATCTCAAAATATTGACATGTAATTAATAAAATATACATACCTATGTACATGTACATGGATATCTTAATTAATGAATATTCTCCACGTAGTGACAAATTAAGGAGAAACATGTCTCCATCTAGACACTGGTTTATCCGGAAATAAATCGGATATGCGTCACTGCTAAAATATCTAAGCACAGACAGCGACAGCAACTCAACAAAAACAAAAAAAAAAAAATGAAAAACTACTTAATTACAAATAAGAATTATTCGCTACAGTAGCTACTTCTGTTTGTCTTGGCAAATGTGTTCTTCGTGTCCTTCTAATCCTTGATTAATATGACACACAACTTGTGTATGTGCTTTGATTTGGTATGTGATGCAGAAAAACTGCGCAAACATTGTTACAGCTATCAATCATTTCAACACGCCAAAATGACAAACTGTGAAACAATGGACGCATTTAAGAAATAAAGGAACAGGAAATGTAAGTGCCATATGTGTATGTGTATTATTCTAAAGGGAGACGACAATGACTTGGCAGTCAGACAGGCATCTACGAGCTTTGACCGCGCCCGCTGTTGCCGCAAAATTGCATGTTAATAAACAATCAATATTGGTTCCATTTCGTTGATTAAAAATGGATCCAACACAGTTCTATATTTTTGTATGGGGGCAGCGTGTCGGTCCTAGCGACTGAGCTCTAACATGGAATATTGTAACACATAGTTATGTAGATTTTGTGCAAACTTTCCGGTCAATGTATGGAATGCCATACACTCCCCCGTTCAACTATATGATGGTAGATATGGTCGAGACCAATTTTGTTTCCAAAATGGCGTTGTGTTGTTGTCATATCCGGCGCTAATGGAAATTCTAATTGATTGATTGATTGAGTCTCTTGGCCATAAAAACATTTACACAATATTGCCAGCAATTTGCAAAGAAAATCAAACAAAATATGGGGACAATGGGAGCGATTTTCGTTTTTGCCAAAAATAAACAAAATCGCATATTTATGGAGCATAAATTGAGGACTAGAAACATTCTGTTTAGTAAATTGATTTTCTTTATTGGGAATTTTCTTTAATACGTAAGGCAGTAGAAGATACAGCCATGAAAAAGACGGATATCCGAGTTGATGTAACCGTTATTATACAACATTTATGTATGTACGTACACTTCTTTTATTTGATTTCATTTAGCCTAACTATATGCAACAGAAAATAAAAATATGATCTGTATAGAAGTTCATGTACAGTAAGAATCAAAAATAAAAGAAAATTAATTTTTTTAAAGCATATGTTTAGGCGGTAATTTGAATCAAATAAGCGTTTTTATGCTGTTTTTCGAAATTATTCTGTATTTATTAAATGCAAAACTTTTCAGGTGTCATTTAATTTCCATATAATTTCCAAGCCTTGTATAGGTATAAAAATACTTCTAATGGACTTAGCCACTAAACTTATAGAGAGTCGGTCCGTTTGTTGAATTACAGCCACAAAAATCATTTCCCACGCGAATTCTTAATACAAATTAATAAGCACACTTAATGATTTTTGGATGCTGAACTCAGTGGTAATGATGCTTTTTTTTCTTCAAACAGGGGCTTCAAAATGAAGGTCAGGACATGGTCCTAAACTTCAAAATTTCAAGAAAAGTACTGTCGAAGTCAGGAGCTCTGAGTCAAGTTTATGTATGAAATTTCACATATTTGTCCCTGAATGTATGCCTTCATATAAAAATTTTTCCAATGCTGATTGGTAGAAAATTTTAAGAAGATAGCTAGTTAAAAAAAATGTTCCCAAGGGATTAGAACCTATATTTGTGCTAGTTTTTAAAATTCTTTGTATTGGAAATTATTTTTAGAACTAATCTAATGAAAGCTGAAAGAATTTTGACAATTTTGAGGGCTGGAAGTTGACAATCAATTATACTCAAAAACTCGAAAAAATCAAAAATAATCTAAAGTAATAGTTTTAATAATGTTGATATTTTTTCTGGTTGCACTATATTTAAATCTGGCAACAAGCTAAGAATTGTCAGATTCTCTCGCACCCTCTTAAATAGTTATATGCCGCAAACTTCAAGCATCAAGAATTGCCAGGAGGAAGCCATCAGAGATCCTTCCTCTGACGAACTCGGCCTCACGCAACCCCCACAGCGAAACCCGTGGTTCGATAAAGAATTCCAGCAAGTAAATGCAGCCAAAATAGAAACAGTAGTAGCCAATTAGATGTGGGACTAAACATCCGGATCGGCGTGATTAAAACGAAAATAGACCTAATAACAAAAGAAATAATATGCACGACTGGGTCGCACGTACTTGCTCTTATGTTCAAGACACTGTGGGATAAAGAAATATGTATATAAAAACATGGAAATTATTAGAGAAAAATGTTGAGAAGCATGAAATACGACATTGAAATTGGCTAAAACAACTCTTTTGACAGTTTGAAGTGAAAAAAAAGAATGCCATCGTAATTCTTGATTGAATATGATTGTATGGGAAAAAAAAAATTTAAAATCGTTGGAGCGGTTTTTCAAAAAATTAATTTTTTATATATAAAATTCTTAAAACATTTTTAAGAAAAAATTTTGGTATGCAAATCTTAAGTAAATATTTATGTGTATATAAAAACAAAATTTGAAAAAATTGTCAACCCGTTTTTGAGATATCGAATTTTCAAAAAAAAAATTGAAACTTTTTTTAAAAATCCAAAAACTTTTTTTTTGAAAATTTTGATATGCAATATTATTGAGTCTTATCTGAAATTCGTACATAAAAAAATTCATCTAAATCCGTTTAGCTGATAACGAGAAAATTCAAAATAAAAAAATACGTTCTATGACAGGTACTGTTAATAGTTTCTAAGTGTAAAATTTTATATTTTTTTGTAGTAATTTTAATTTTTTTTAATTTTAGTATATAGAAAAAGTTTTATCAAAATCGTTGGAGCCGTTTTTAAGCAAACAAATATTTTCTTTTGTGGTTTTTTAACTTTTGTATGGAAGGTACCGTTATTTTTTAATAAATGTAAAAATATTTTAGAAAGTACTAAAAAACTCTTAAATATCGAGTTTCGTCGATCTTGTCATTTTCGAAATATTTGATTTTCCAAAAAAAATTTTGAAACATTTTTTAAAAATCCAAAAAATATTTTTTCAAAAATTTTGGTACACAAAACTATTTATATTTTTTGGAAGCTTCTGTATAAAAAAAATAATTGAAATAGGTCTTACCGTTTTGAAGAAAATCAAAAATTAAAAAAATGGTTCTTTGGGAGGTACCAGTTATAACCATTTTTGAAAAATGGTTTTCAACTTAAACAAAGCCTTTACTAAAATAAATTTTTTGAATTTTTTTTAAGAAAAGTTGTCGAGCCGTTTTTGGGAAAAATACGATTATGTAAAATTGCTAAAAAAATCGTATGGCAGGTACCGTTATTTTTGGTTCTAAAAAAAAATGAAAAAAAATATGTCGGCAGAATCACCAAAAACCACTATGTACCAAGTTTGAAGAAAATCGATCAAGCCGTTTAGGCTGTAGTCGAACAGACAGACAGACAGAATTGTGCCACCCACTTTTTTCGTGTCCTCTATCATCGTAATATCATGTTTGATTGTTATCTAAATTTTTTTTTTTGCACGAATCCAAAACTTGCCTTATAGTACCTATAATCGCAAGTAAAAAGAGTCCTGGAGGACTAGGAGGACTACGTTATCTCTAGAAGTTTAAGGCCTAGAATTATTGAAAACAAAACTCGGTATATTTTATCACTGAGTAAAAATAATATTAGAATCTTGATAGGTGTACTAAAAAAGTAAAAAAACCTCCCAGGGTTACAAGACCCAAACCGAAGCCTGCGAGGCCGATCAGGAGAACATTGTGGAAGAATACCAGTCGGTGCAGAGGATATGGAAAAAGCATTTCTGTTAATTCTGTAACGGCGATGACGAACTACTTTCCGTAGATTACACCATTCAACTGGACGACGAGGACACCGTTACGTAGACCAACGATTCCATGAATCAGATCTCGACTAAGTGACGGACGAACTATTTCAAAGCGGCTGGTGATGAATTGGGTAAGAGTATCTATGGACCAGCTCATCTACAAAATATGATCAGAGGAAAGCATGCCCGATCAATGGAACCTCTCAGCATTATTTGCCCGATCCTCTAGAAAAGTGATCTTCTGGACTGCACCAACTAAAGACGCACCAGTCTCGTCAACATCACATACAAGATATTTTCTGGCGTATTTTGTGAACGCTTGAAGCCATTCGCAGAAGAAAACTGGGCTAAGCCAACAGACAAAAGTTTTAATCTATAAGCAACTCCTGAGACCAGTCATCAGTTATAGCTTCCCAGTTTGGTTCACCATTTCCAAAACGGCTATGAAGGAACTACAAATATTCGAGAGGAAAATCCTGAGGATCTGCACTGGGCTGTACTTCGATCGTCAACGGCGTAAGCATTTCAAGAACGAGCAACTCTACTATGAGGCTAAGGTAGTCCCCTTGGACAAGTATTTATTGCTATCTGCCGACAAGCTGGTTAGAAACATCGCCAACCACCCTAATCAACTGATGAGAAGGATGACAAACCAACAACGACATCCAGCACCAAGGTACATAAGCGCTATGGAAATCCTGGATATAGCTCCAACAACCAACGATGAAGCAGTACCTTTCTACTCCGACCCAGGGTCGGCACATTATCGTGGCTAAACACCAACTCTAACCCCACCCTAAATAAATATACCGCCACTGGACAACCGGGATTGAACAACCCGAGGACGACAAAGTCAAGCCGACTTTTATGTTAAGTTTTTACATATATTATAAATCTAATTTGTATTTTATATTGAATCAATGTATAGCGTTAGGCCCCTTATGTGCCAACAAAACCTTATTATTTGTCAATGTATCTTATAGTTATAAATTATCTTTTAAGCCAATTGTAAATAGAAATGTTCAATAAAACAAAAATTGAATTGAAATTGAAGCCATTCGCCAACAACCTGATAGGTCCATATTAGTAACTTCTTCAACATCGTTCTTGAAAAAATAGTGCAAACTCTAGTCAACACTAGAGGCACAATCTTTCAAAAGTTTTTTCAATTAATCACTTACGCTTATGATATTGACATAATTGGACGAATTGGACGATGTCAGTGGGGCTTTCGTGGGTATTGAGGAGGAAGCCAAGAAGATGGGTTCAAAGGTGAATGAAGGCAAGACCAAACACGCATGCTGTCAACAAGAAAGGACACTCAACACTGATGTCCCGGAGAGAACGTCAAAATAAACACCAATAATTTTGAGGTGGTCAGAAACTTTGTCTAACTGGGATCCGATATCAACTCAACGAAACGAAGAATAACTCTTGCCAATCGCTGTTTCTTTCGGCTAAGAAGGCAAAGCATAGCCCTTTCTCGAGCAACTAAAATGTCCCTGTATAAGACGCTTATCATTCCAGTCCTGATGTCTGGTGCAGTTACATGGACACCATTAAAGGTGGATGAGAACGCCTTAGAATTTTTGAGAGAAAAATTCTCCAGGTGATTTTTGGTCCTGTCTGCATATGGGGAATGGAGAAAAAGATACAACTACGAACTGTACGGGCTGTACAGCGACACCGACCTAGCCACAAAAGTGAAAAACCAACGACTAAGATGGCTGGTTCACCTAGAGCAAATGGACATCAATGCTCCGGCTTAGAAAGTCTTTTACGTGGATAACGTAAAAGGTGGCGCACACAAGTAGAAGAGGACCTTAACCAAATTTAAATGCGACACTGGAGACAGCTAGCTAGAAACCGAGCTGGAAGAAGCTTGTTGTTTGAGGCCCTGGTCCACCCCGGGCTGTAGTGCCACCTTTAGTAATTGAGAAGTAAGTTAGTTTAACAATGCCTAGGTATAGAAAGAATTTTATAGTTTTAAATATTTTTCTTTAATAATATCTGCAAGTAGCTACGAGCGATCCAGTAGGTACCTACAAATCTTCCTTAGTTTTTAGAAAAAAAAAAGCATTTGAAAATGCTTTAAAATTTGCATTAAGGGTGACGACCCTCTCGTATTGAAACTTATAATGAATCCATAACATCCACAATAGCTATACCTCATTAAAAACGTATTCGGCTATTAATTGGATCTGTGCCCTGTTCATTACAATTCAATTTTATTTTTTCGTCTTGGAGAATGAATTTGTTGTTTGTAGAAACTTTCTCATCCGACAGAGCTCTGAGTTAGAAGGTGACTTCTGAGGTTTTGCAAGCTCGTGAAGGCGAGCGATGATGACGACGTCCTCCTGTCGTGAGGTTGTTTTCCTGTCCAATGGCCATCCACCGTCCAGTTTCTCTATAATAGAGTGTGGGGACTAATTAAAAAGTTTTTTTTTGTACTTCGTCTTTTTTTAATAGCTTCCACTAAGTACCAAGCAGACGTGGCCATTGCGCGTATATAACAGTCAACTGCGGCATGTTGTTGTTGTTTTTTTTTTCATTTTTATTTTTGTTAACTTATATAAAGAGGAGCTACTACATGTACAATGCTCCAAGTGCTTTATGACTGTTGAATATAAAAGTTGAAGGTAAAAACAAAATTTGTATGTGTGCATAATATGTGTACGAATCTATGTTCAAAAAAATATATATCGACCAAGAGCATAGGATGGAGTCCATTTGCATAATTATGGTTTGTTAGACTTGTGGCGCACTTAATGACCAAGCACCATACTGGGTTTATGTTGTGAGACGTCGATGGAACGGTTTTTTGTGATATAAAATGTGGTATTAATGGCGTTTCCTTCCAGAGGAAAATCGCCCTTCCGAAGAAACCGTTTCAAAAATGTACCTACCTCATGCTCATATTATTATTAAATATATTGACAGTGGTAAGTTGTATTAAACACCAGGGAGTGAGGGAATTAAAATTAAATTTAAGACGAAAAATCTATCAATGGTGAGCAGGCCAGTATTATGCAGTAGGAATCTTTATTATTTTTACTTTAATTTCGTATATTTTTTTTCTATGAACATAAAAGTCAGTGAAAAGAAAATTCTTGGGTACATTTTTTTTCAAACATTCATATATAACTTTCTACTCTTAGCCAAATTTTCTTTATTTTTCCCTTAACTAAATGCCTGAATCTGTTTAATTAAGGTATTAGCTACGGTTTGGTTGAATAAAGCTTCGGAGAACGATAAAGTATGATTCTTTCTCTCTTGAAAAATTCAAAAGGGAATTTTATTTTTGATCCGATCGCGAATCTTATTTTTTTGGATCTGTTAAAATAAAATTCGTTATCATGATCGAATCTAATTTGCTGCGATCCGTGAAATATGGTTCGATCCCGAATCTATCACGCGGGAACTATTGAAGATCCATTCACGATCCGTTCAAATAAAAAAAAAGAAACAAATATTTTCAACTGGGTTTTTTCAAGAACATGCAAACTTCATGTTTCTTCAGCTTTTTCAATAAAATTGACACAGGTGATATCTGAGATAGAATTTCAACACAAAATATTTTCAAAACAATGTGTTTCAAAAATATTTCAATATTTTGCAGCTCCGCTGTTCCTTTGACGATTTCAATGAAATTGCCAAAGAAAGGAGTTGACATAAAGCTAGGAAAGAAAAAAATATTTTCAAAAGGGTGTTTCAAAAAATGTAAACTTGTTGCAATTTCATTGTTCCTTGAGCGAAAATATGTTTTTCATTTTAGCTCTGTATCAGCCATCGCATGTGTCAAATGTATTGAAATCACTCAAGGAAAAACGAAGTTCCAGAATGTTGACATTTTTTTGAAACACCCTGTTTTAAAATCTTTTTTTAATTCTGTCTCATCTATCACCTGTTTAATTTTATTGAAATCACTCTAGGAACAACGAAGTTGCAATATGTTGACATTTCTTAACCACCATATTTCGATGGTTTTCTGTTTTAGTTTTTGACTATAAATTAATAAGAGCATTCAGTTTTGAAAACAAAAATTTCAGTTTTGAAACCAAATACCGAATGCTCTTAATAATTTTAAGTCAAAATCAGAAAACCATTGAATTTGGAAAACAAAAAAGATACATAAGATATTGAAAATAAATACTTCGATATTTTCTTTTTTTTATTTTAGTTTCAAAATTTTGAGTTTGAAAAACAATTTTTAAAAACAATTCACTCAAACAATATTATATTAAAAATTGAAATAAAAGAAGAGATTTTTGGCTTTTCATAAGGGTATTACATTACATTGTGAGTGTTACCGTTGTTTTTTAATATTTGTTTTCTGTTTTAAGTCAGTTTCTTGCAAAATAACCCTCCTGGATAAACGGGGGGGAATAGAACCCCCTTCCATACGAGTTTTTTTCATTTCTTAACCCAACCTTCCTGCTCGAGGTTTTTGTCGAATTTTATACGAATCACCCTGTATAAACGAAATTCCATGTTTCGTGACCTTCGACCCCATACGAGTAATGTAGTGGAGCACGAATCGATGGGGAACTTTCCCACAACCTTTAAATAAAGCCCCGTAATTTTTTTTAACTGTTTTCTAAGCTTCCGGGCGGATACCACGCAAGAAATACTCACGTAGTATACTCAACCACAAAGGTGGTGTAAAAAGAGTGCATTTCATACAGAAGAGTAAAAACCGTAACTCTGCTGATTTAATTATCTCGAAAACGGTTACTTTTATGAAAAAAGGTACCTAACATTTTTTTTTAGGAAATTGTCTAAGCTAAAACTAAGTATTTAACATTTTTTCCATTTTTCTGTAAGAGTTACCGTTTGGGAGATATTACTTAAAAAGCGTGTGGGGAGCCTTAGCGGCGCTCATATCGAAGGGGACTTCTTACAGTTTCCTGAGAATGCCATGAGGAGGCTGTATACCAACATTCAGCTTTCCGCCATTTTTTCCAAAGCAAAAAGCTTGAATGACTGGACTAAAGGGGCAAAATAAGACATGTCCAAGCCCGACTAAGATTTAGTATAAAAAATGGCATTTCGAAAAGTGGATAAAAGTGGAAAGGCGGTACCTACAGTTAAAAACATACTGTTGCCCAAGAATTTAATACCTTGGAAGAAAATACGTTAGACGTTTATTAATAAAATCTTCGAAAGTGAATTATTGCCTGGTTTATCTTCAAGCTAAAATAAATAATGCAGTAAGGCCTTAGAGAAAAAAAAATCTCCTATGGCTTATTATAACGAATGATGTTTTGAAATAATTTATTTTTGTTTAACAATGATAAAACTTGATTAAATGCGCTTCTTAGGGCATGTCCAAAACCGCCCCCGGGCTGTCCACAACTACCCCCCTAGTGGGCAGATTTGGACATTTATATCAGTTTTTTTGAATAAAAAATATGGGTGATTCTCAGCAAACTGATACTTTTGTCAGTGAAAAATTTAATACAAAAAAAATTAAAGATTTCTTAAACTTTTTTATTGCCATAATGATGGTAATGATAACTAAAGTTAACGCTGAAAGTGGTCGCACTGCAACTATAAGTTTTTTTACACAAAATTTTACATATAAAAATGCTGAAATGCCACGGTAGTTACACGCAAGGCCGTAGCCAGACAATTATTTCGGAGGGGAATATAATTTTTCGAAAAAATATTTCACCATTAAAGCTGAGTTAACAGTTTTCTCAGAAAAAAAAAAAATGTCAGTGCTGTAAACGATTTTCTTATTATAAAGCAAAATACAAATTCCAAACACGTTTTTTGCGCGAAAATAGATACGTCGCTATAAAGTCTAGTTTACAGTTCCTGTGCGAAAATGTATGCAAATATTTTCGCATGTCAAAAATTATTGAGGTGAAATACAAAATTACTTTTTTGCATGATTCGCTTATACATAGATTCATGCAAAAAGGAACCAATGCTGTCATAGAACTACCAAGCCATTGAGCAATTGTGTCACGTAAGATACCTAAAGTGTGGTGAAAAAAAAATATGTACACTTCCAAACAAAAAAATATATTCTCCTCACAGCATTACTTCCATGCAAATTGTTTTTGCATCCAAAATATATTGTTTTCCATTTTAAGGCCTTTAATTTGTTAATAAGGAGTTAATTATTGACTCAATGGGTGGCCTAAGCAAAGGCAAACATTTAAAGTCTAAAATACTATACAAAATTGAGCACAGAATTTGTGAACAAATATTTTAAAAATTTGATTTTTCTTGTGCATGGGAACTGTAAACTTTGCTTAAACGTCAAACATTTAATTTGGTACCCAAAACTCACACCTATGAGATATATATTAACTTCAGGGTTAGTCTCAATTTGTTGATGAGCTGACAATAACTCCAACCCTAAAAGTTTATCTTCATCGGTAGAATCTCTTTAGTTTAAGTTTTTAGACGTTTCACTGTCGAAAAAGTTCTTTGCGATGTGCATGTTAAGACCGTTGGAGTCGCCAAAATTTTAAGAAGCTTGTGTATGTGAATCATTTTGTGTATGGCATTTTGTCTACCATATCTTGCATTCAGCCTTAAAACTTTAAATTGTCAAGATCCAAAATTTTTTAAAAAATTGAAGTTTTCTTCTTTAAATTTTTGCCAAGAACTGAGAGAATCAGCTTACACGAATCTCATTTTAAGCTGACTTAAGAAATCATGATGGTAGAAAGGTACCTTTATTCATTAAAAATTATGTAAATAGTGAGCTTAATTAAATAAAATTAATTAATAACTAGGTACCGCAAAAATTTGAGTACAACTTTCATACTAAAATGGAAAAGTATTATTTACAAATGTCTTTCTCAAGAAATTTCGGGGGGGGGGGGGGGGGGGGGGTGAACCCCCTGTGATCCCCCCCTTGCTATGGCCTTGGTTACACGTTTTTGCTTGCCACGGTAGTGACATTTTCATACTTAAATCGAATTTGCACAAAACGGTTTTAGTCAATATATTTTCCGGACAGATTTAAAATAAGTTAAGCAAACTCAATTCAAAAATGGTTCGATCCATTTTTCGAGTGTTCGAAATAACGCATACCACAGCACGGTAAGTGACCATTTTTTCGCGCCAGTATGATGTCCAATTTTTGATGCTCAATATCATACAAATGAATTTGGAGAGATTCGTTTGTTTATCATGAAATATACGGTGACGCTGCTGATCTGAATCGATGCATGTATATTACAATCCACCTTATAACACAGTACGAGCACAAAAATAAATTATTTGATTTTATTTTCTTCTGGGGAAGATTTTGAATTAAGCTGCAAATTCTGTAAATGAGTTATAACTTATAAAAATATATAATTCAAAAGCTGCAGTTATACATACATATATTTTACGTAAATATTACTCAAATCGATTTTTATTTTTTAATTAAAGTCGATTTTTAACGAAATAATTGGTAACCTCAGGGTGGGGACATGCAACGGTAGTGACATTTGGGGTATAAAATAGTTCTTTAAAAACACATACACGCTTGAATTCTTCGGAGTTGCACTTGCCATGTATCCAACGCATGATCTGCTAGCTAATACAGTTGTAAAAAATGGAAAAAAAACTTAATAAATACCTTAAATCGCCATGGTACATAAAAGTATCAGTTTGCTGAGAATCACCCATATACTTATATAAAATATAAACTAAGGTATGAAAGGGCATCTATTTGCAAGGAAAAATACCAAAGAACAACGTCATTCAAAAATAAATTGGATATTGTGATCTATGAGTGCTCCAGGTTGGTTAATGTAAAAAGTCCCCCCTCTCCCGTACTAGATATAAAGAAAGTTTTGGATTTGTGCGAGAAAAAATTTCGAGATAAAAATCAAACATGACATTACGATGATAGAGAACACGAAAAAAGTGGGTGTCACAGTTCTGTCTGCCTGTCTGCTTCTTGACCTACAGCCTAAACCACTCAAGTGATTTTCTTCAAATTTTGAACTTACCTAAGGTTTTTTCTTTTGTAGTTCCCTAGAAGGGAACTCTTATCCCCTCCTCTTTCAACGAATTGAAAAAAATATTATTTTTTTGTGTGTATAGTTCAAAAAAGCTCATTAACGGGTCTAATAAATTACAATGGCAGAATCCTATCATTCGGATTAAGTCGAAAAATACCGGTCGTAGAGAAAAAACTAGGTATTAAAACCAAAGTTCTTGTAGATAATAATAAATTTTGAAAAACTTTTATGAAGTGCATTTTTAGTCAAAAGTTCAAAATAGGTGAGATATTGAACAAAAACTAATTTTTCTAAGATCCAAGATCAAAAAATACCCCTATCTAATTTTTTGCATTTCAATTGTAGATACATTCCGACTGGGCTTAAATTGTTAGTCAGATTATGCATCCACTGTAACGGTAGTCATAGGCACCCGCAGGGGAAAGCAAGTTTGGATAAGTCCCCCCCCCTTCAACTAAGGGCTAAGGGCTTTCAACAAATACTTGTTTTTTCTTTTTTCAGAGAACATAGTTTGCCCCTGGATGATTTGACAAAACTAAAAATATTGCAGGTGCAGAAAAAAAAATCCTTACCAGAACTTAACAACTCCCGCTAAAACCAATTGTTTCAGAAATAAAGATCAAATCATATTTTCCAAAATGATGGACTTCGTCGGGGTGATAGCGTCCTGAGAACATGAACTTAATCATTTCGTATAGAATTTTTTCATCGGGTTTTAACAAATCAAAAAAACGAGTGTTTTTGACTAATTTTCTTGTTCATTCTACAATTTATCATTACATTTCGATTGACTTAAATAACGTATAGTTCTAATAAGAGCCAAATAAACAGACTCGTCCATACTTCTTTTACTTTCACAATTCACTGAAAAATTAAATTCTCAAATCAAAAAAGAAGGTAAAATAATAACCCATCAATACTCATCCTTTAGAAACAATTTTCAAAATTTCCGATTCGTAGGAAATCTAGAACTACCTTCTGCTATATTTGAGCTTTCTATTTTTTTGAACTTAGTAAGTTTGTAATCATCTTCGTAGTACCTAAATAAGGGTAAACATAAACAGAGCTCAAATCAGCCAAACACAAATAATTTGTGTGAAAAGCCAGATAAGATTGAAGGACGGAACGTAATACAAAGAAAACAATAGATATGGCTTACTCTAATTTTCAGAAGGACGAAGTAATGCTCATTTTCCCATATCTAAATATCGTATGTAGAAGCTATTACCGTTGTTTGTAAGCTGTAGGTAGTATACAAAATGCAGTACAAAAAAAAACGAAAGATGCAGGAAATTATTGAAATATCTATGCTCGATGATTGTTATTTATGCTGACTATAACCTGGAAAAATTCTATGAACTGGCCTCTCTGACCTTCATATGAATATTGAGATAATGAAAAAGAGCGCCAGCATAGTCAGAGGCTTTGGGTGGCCAATTGAACTTTCAAATAGTTAAAAATTTCCATTTACGATTACGAGTAACTGCTCATTGAGGTGAAGGAACTGAAGTGTGCAATAATTACACAGCAGCAGGACGAACAGCAAGCGAAGTACATACATGTATGTACCTCCTACATTATAGAATGAGGGTACACGCGCGGCAGTGAATGGAATGTTGATTACGTACATAAACATTTCAATCAACGCATGCACTTTAATCAGGACGAGAAAGGCAGAGGCCAGAGGGGGGATCCTGTTTTCCAATTTTCTATGGCTCAGATGAATTAGCGAACATGATACCAATCGGAATTCGGTCAGCAGCGCACCGTCCGGTCCGAACCAAATAGAAACTGGGACCGCGTCCGTTTCGGTTTGATATTATCTGGCCGAAATCACTTTTGTGGAATCAATTTTTAACCAAATTAACGAAATAAAAAAAGGACGTTTGCTTACAAGGTCGTACCAGCAACGAGTCCTTTTGTTAGCATCTAATTTAGGGAGGAGGACACGTTGGATGCTGGGTAAGTGGGTTTGGTTGGGAATGCATGTTGGATTAATTAATTTCCACGAGAATGATTTTTACAAATAGTAAAATAAATGTTATAGGAGGAGGCTGATACTGCTACCCCGCGTGCCGTTCAAACAACATTCTCTCCCTGATCAGGACGAAATTAGATTTTAGAATATTTCAGAAATGCCTGGAGGAAAAATGCTATAGCTCGGTAAAAGAGGAGTGCTTTGCTTTGTTTTGCATAAAACCTTCATTTGATTTTGTAAAATGTTATTTTATTTTGTGTGACTTTCCAATTTAGAGTTTGGAACTTAGATATGGTGAGGTGTGGGTGTGGGTGTGGAACTGCTACTGGGAGGTGGTTATTGCGCAAATACTGTTTGTTTGTTTGTTCAGAACGTTAGTTAATGCTTAATTAAATTTTGATTGTTTAACGATTTGTGGAAAATGCTCCTCTTGGTGTATAGGCATTATAACTATGCGTATGTATGAAACACCTATACCTACGCGAAGTTATTGTTTAGGTGGGTAGGTACTGATTGTTTTTGTTTGGGGTTGGTTGTTGGTAATGTTAATTTTAGTGGAAAACCAACTTCAAAAGATTCTTTGATTTCGAAAGAATACACTTTGAGAATGTGATTGCGTTTAATGCTTATGACAACTAAGAATTAATTCAAAGGAAAGAATTTAGTTGAAATAAAGAAAAAAAAGAATTTGTCTTGCTTTGTTGTACATACATGCATACATGTAAAAATTCTGTAATCTTTAAGTAAAGGCAGATGGTTTATATTTACAGCCATGCTGAAATATTATTTTGAAATTACATAATTGGATTTGAACTCATCCTTACAGGCAGACTACTGGGCCAACGATTTAGAAGGCTGGTGGTGGAAATGAGTAAGTTGACACATTTGGCGAAAGCTCCTCAGAAGTAAGTGACTGATGAATTGCGTAAAACTAGAGGAAAAGTAACAAACAATCCTAAATTAAGGGTGCATCATATATGATTTCTTTTCAGTTGCTTGTTCTCATATACACGGGGATCAATAGTTACCGCACCGCGTCATCATTGGATGCTTTCTGGATGTCGAGAAAGCACTCGACAGCGTATGGATAGAAGCACTTATCCACAAACTACATCTATTACATGTAACTCCGACACTAATCATAATTATTTTTTTTTTTATTTCTTTCAGAAAAATTTTTAGTTCAACTAGACAACTGAAAATCATATATGAAGACCATCAGAATTGGAGTCACCCAAGGATTAAAACTTGGCTCCTTCTTCTGCAGCCTTAAGACATCTGACCAACCTGTCCGAACTGGATACGAGGACCTTTGGCAGACGCAGTCGCACAACTTCAGCAAAAATCAGAAACATTGTGAAACTCTCCAGGCCCGTGTGCAGAAATTGTTCAGTACAAGGGAGTAGGCTGGGCTAAAAAACCAAAATTCTGTTTTTTTTTTCAAGTTGTAATGTAATGTCCGAACTGGATACGAGGACCTTTGGCAGACGCAGTCGCACCGCAGCAAAAATCAGAAACATTGTGAAACTCTCCAGGCCCGTGTGCAGAAATTGTTCAGTGCAAGGGGGTAGGCTGGACTAAAAAACCCAAAATTCTGTTTTTTTTTTCAAGTTGTAATAGTGCGGAAAAGTTGTGCGTTGGGGGAGATTAAGAAGAGATACAAAATTAATCAAATCGTGTTACTCGTGATACATGAGTTTTTGCCAAACGGGACCTTGGTTCCGGATGTCTTTCTTGGTTTATGGTTGTTCTCACAAGTTAATTGGGGTGGTTGCCGATGTTTCTAATTAGCTAATCTGCAGATCATCATCATCATCGTGTCTTGTAACCCCAGTTCGGGCATAGGGCCTCAAATCTTAGTTATCTACAGATAGCAATAAGAAATTATCCAGGAGGACAACCTTAGCCTCAGAGAAGAGTTGCTCGTTCTTGAAATAATTACAACACACAGCCCGCGCTGGACCAGCCAGCCGTTGATGATCGAAGTAATCTCCAGTGCATTTCCTCATGATTTTCCGCTCGAATATTTGCATTTTTTCATAGCCGTTAGTAGATTGTTATCTGAGGTACCTGATGACTGGTTCCAGAAGTTTCATATATATTGAACATTTTGTCTGTTGGCTTAGGCCGGCTCATTTTTTCATCAGCGGATAGAGGCAATGGAAAGCAAAATATGCTTGATGGAGGATGTGGGTTGAAAGTTTCAGCAGCTCGTTGAAGTTGATGCCTTGGTATGTAATATGGAAGGCACTATCTTCAACAGGTCTTGTCAACTGCTGGGCTATGCGGACGACATCAACATCACCGGCCACTCCAAGAGAGCTGTACTTGAAGCATTCACAGCTATTGATGTACAGCCAAAACGCGTTGTCCTGAAGTGAATGAGGATAAAACAAAGTATATGCTATCAAAAAACAAAGCCTAATCTATCCATCGCCTAGGACAAAACGTAACTATTGGTAGCAGTTATTTCGAGGTTCTCAAGGAGTTCACCTACCTCGGAAAAAAAATCAATTCCACGAATGACACCTTAGTGGACATCCAACGAAGAATTACCCTAGCGAACCGCTGCTACTTCGGTTTGGCCAAACCAATGGGATCAAAGCTCCTTTCTCGAAAGACAAAGTGCACGCTATACAAAACGCTTATTTTACCAGTTCTACTCTAAGGCACCGAGTGCTGGACGATAAGTAAAAAGGGGGAATGGGCACTTTCGAGAGAAAAATTCTTCGGCGGATATTTGGTCTTATAGGCGAAGAGGGCGATTGGAGTAGAAGATTCAATCGTGAATTTTACGAGCTGTACCAAGATGTGGGATGTAGTCCAAAGAGACAAAACACGTCGACTACACTGGCTCGGCCACATCGAGCGAATGGACAACAACGCTCCACCCAACTAACAATTTAACTTGTATAAGGTTCTATACAAGCTATTTTCAGACTGCTATAGAAACAGTAAAAGGCCTTATGTAAGTCATTTTGGCGCATTTACGCAAGCTAATTAACTGCCATAAGGCTTTTGTTGACAGGTCTTATAGCAGCAAATATCTTTTTATGAACTGCTATTAGCTTGGCTGAACAAGCTGTAGTTTGCCTTGGATGTTTACACGGTTAAAAATTTTGGGCTACTTTTTAATATTTTCAGGGTAACATATTATATGACAACACCAAAAATTTTTTAAAATTTAATACTTGACAAATTTTTAAATTTGGAAGTTAATTCAAAATATATAAAATTTTAATAATATCAGATATTACAAAGGAGTACGAAATCTGTATTATTTTTTAATAATACAAAGGTATTATAATATAAAACCTTATTTCTTGAAATTTAGTTTAAATCCTTTTCATGAAAATTTATACAAAAATATATTATAAAAATAATAGTAATGAAAGACTTAATATTTTCTGTATTGAATACGGCTGTTATACAAATGCTGTATTAAAAAATACCCCAGAATTTTAAACGGTGTATATAAGGCCTTACGAGAGCCATTTTGACAGCTATTGCCAATAGCTTGCCTTGGATGTTTATATAACGCCTTACCCAAATTTATTTTGCATAAGCAATAAAATACTCTGTCGCGATTCGCGAAAATCTATTTTGCCATCGAGAGAAAAAAATGTTTTAGCAAAGCTGATTCTGAAATAAAAAAAAAAAAAATATTTTTGTATCCGTTTTTTATTTTATTTTTATAAAAATGAAAAGTTTTTTTTACCTGGGATTTGAACTCGATTCCTTCCTCGTACCAGTCTAGCACTCTACCACTAGGTATGCCAATTTGCTGTTGAGGAAAACATAATCAAAAGTGAATAAGTTGATACCATATACTTCACGTTCACGTTGCCTCTTAACGTAACGCTTGTAAAGATTTTTTGAAGTAGTATTCGCCAAGCGAATATTAAATCACATGGATACTCACCGTTCTTAATTATTTTAATCTGATTTTTTTATAGGCACAATATTTTATAAGACACACTTGTTGATCTTCACTGATAATTTTAATTTGTATAAGGCCTTTACAAACAAGCATACAAGTTGTTTGCAATGACTTGTCGTGGAGAGCCTTATAGCAGCTATTATTTTAAACATTTTCAGTAAACAACTTTGGAAGGCCTTATACAAGCCATTTATAACTTATATTTACAAGCCTTGTATAGAGCGTGTGTAACTCATATTTTAAGGCCTTATAGCAGCTATTTGTTTAAATTTCAGGTGGAAAATTCTTTGCTTGCTCAAGATTGCCTTATACAAGCTATTGCTTGCCAAATTCGAAAAATTTAACCTTATACAAGCTAAAATGTTAGTTGGGCAGCCAAGAAAATCTTCGAATCCCAGCCCGCAGGCTCGAGACGACCAGGAAGACTGAACCTCCGCTACAGGGACCAGGGGGTCACATACGCAAGAGCGCTTGGTCTGGACGGCTGGAGGGAGCATATAAGGGACCGCAACTGATGGAAGACCGCAATATCTCATGCAGAGACCCTTCATTTCATGGATCGGAAACCGGATAAATAAATATGTACCTGGGGCGGCGGCGCGCGTTCGGCTAATCTAGTTCCGTCCGGGAGTACTAAGGTGATACTTTCCCAACTTCCAGCTGAGCAACCACGTCTGGCCCTTGGGTCTTTTCAACCAGACAATCTCCCATTTGAATGATTTGATTGTTGATACCGGATACCTACCCAAATTGGTGTAAAATTGTTATAGTTTGCGGATGTTGGCCACGGCATCTCGCGGATAGTGCTATCAATGGAAAGAATGATGAGCAATATGTGAGTGAGTCATTAGCGTAGAGGAGGTCCTCGAATTCACTTGTCATCACAAGTTATGATGTTGTAGAGAAAAGGTCCAAGTCTCGACCCTTGGGCAACTGTAACTCTGATGCTCTTCACCTTTGATTTGCAGCTCTCTAATTTCCCGAAAAATTTCCTGAAAGAAGGTTAGGTTAAGTAGAAGGACTGACTGTATATCTTATAACTGTCACACTTAGATCTATGTAGATCCGTTGTGATACCCTAGATATCCCACTTAATGAAAAAACTTGTGTGCTCCGTTAGCAGTCAGTCATTTAGACTTTTAAAGCGTCGTCGTTGGCTATAAGCCGAAGTTCTAAAAAGTTCCTCTGAGTCGTCATAGAAAAGATTCCCTATGTGTTTCTTTCTTAAATGGACAAAGTGCTGGACAGTGGCAAAGGAAGTGTAAAGTATCCTCATGTGTTTCTTCATCGCTGAAACCTCTGCAAAGGTCATCAGTACTGAGTCTCATTTTCTTTTTGTGGTATCCCATGCAGTTGGTTGTGCCATTGTGTGATTATATTAACAAGTAAACGAAGATGTTCCTTGTTCATTTGCATAATTTTGAATGTTCTCTGCTTATTGAAATTTGGCCATAATTTTCTAGTTGCGCTGTTTCATGTTTCGAGCAGGTTCCATCTGGCATTTGTTTTTTCCTAATATTGTATTACCAATATGAATATCCTGTTTGATGCTTCAGGTTCGTACTTTAATATGTCGTTCGGCTTGACTTTTTTGAAATAAGAGTTTCAGAGAATATATTTTATTTAATCTTGAACATTACAAATTTTATTGAGGAATAATAAATATTTTATAAACATATAAAACTTAAAAGTATGTTTATACAAAAAAACAAAGTTTCAATTAATAGCTCAAGTAGTGAATTACATATTTACAACACTCCACCTTGTCTGTTGCAGGATTTATCAACCTATATCCTTTGTTGCCATTACAATATCCTACGAATATATGTTCAACTGATTTAACTTCAAACTTCTTTCGATTCTCATCAGGAACATGAATCATAGCCGGTGATCCAAAAATTCTAAAGTGAGATAAATCTGGTTTAAATCCAGACCAAACTTCAATCGGTGACTTGTCCTCCAAAACCCGTGAAGATGAATGATTCTTTATGTATGTTGCAGTAGCAACGGCCTCAGCCCAAAATTTTTTACCTAAATTTGCATCTGTGAACATACATAAAGCTCTTTCTGTCAATGTTCGAATTGTTCTTTCAGCCAGTCCATTTTGTTGTGGAGTATATGGTGTCGACGTTTGTCTTTCGATACCACAAACATTAAACAAATTGTCAAACCTTTTGTTGCAAAATTCAGTTCCATTATCTGAACGAAACTTCTTCAACTTCTTGCCGGTTTGGTTCTCGACATATGCCTTAAACTCGCAGAATTTTTCGAAAGCTTCATCTTTGGTTTTTAAAAAATATGTGAAAGTCATTCTTGAGTGATCATCTACTAAAACAAAGTAGTAACGACTTCCACCAATTGATTGAGTTGGAGTTGGTCCTGCCAAGTCAGCGTGGACAAGTTCCAAAATCTCATTTGCTCTTGTTGCAGCATGTTTAAAGGGAAATCTCGCTTGTTTACCCTGTAAACAGGTAACACATACATCAGTCAACTTTTCTTCATTAAAAGAAACACCGTTCACTGTCCCTTTCTTCATTTTTAACAAATCATTTATGTTAATATGGCCTAATCTACGATGCCATGTCTCAATTTTTTCACTTTTAGATACAGCAACATAACTCTTGCATCTTGCACCATTCAAGCGATATAAACCATCAACTAAATTTGCAGTTGCCATCAACTTACCAAATTTGTTTTTATATTACAACCATTTGCGTTAAAATCAACATAGTTATTATTTTTCGTTAATTGACTTACTGATAAAAGATTGGCAGTTAAATTTGGAACACATAAAACATCACGTACTTCAATCGGATTTGGTGTTCCATTAACATCAGCATATAACTTAACAGTGCCACATAATTCGACCTTCATTCTCGTATCGTTGGCAGCTAATATTTCGGAAATAGTAGATTTCTTTTCATTGAAAATCCAATCACTATTCATTGTGAGATGCTGTGTTGCACCAGAATCAATATACCAATCATTTTTATTGAACTGTCCAGTCAAAAACACTGAACTATACTCAGGCTTCACATTATAAGCTGAATCAGGTTTCTTTTTGGAATCCTTTTTTAATTTATTCTTGTCTGGGCAATCAGGTGATTTGTGACTTTTTTTATTACATGTGTAGCAACGAATGCCACCTTTCGTTTGTTTCTGTTTCGCATTATTAAAGAATGCACTATTTTTGCTATCCGATGGAATTTCTTGTAATAATTTTGTCTTGACAGCGTCACTTGAAAGCTGAATTTCGACATTATCTAATGCCATTACCATTGGTCCATACTTTTCAGATAAGCCTCCTAATAAAAAACACGCCAGCCACTCGTCATCGACTTTGAAGCCAATAGCATTCAAACGTTGTGCAGCTGTTACGATTGTGTTAACATAAACTTGCATTGATTCACATTCGTCTAGTTTCGTCTGAGATAATTGACGAATTAAACCTATTCGACGAACCCTACCCTTGTCCTCAAAAACAGTTTGTAGTTTGTCCCAAACATCTTTTGCCGTTTCAGCTTCTTGAACGTGAATAAAATTAGTTGGATCAATGGACAAAATCAGAGTTGTTCTGCATTTTGAAATTTTCGAAGCATTCTCTTCAGTATCTTCAACAGCTTTCCAAAGTCCTTCATGTTCTAAATAAGTTTTTATTACGAACTTCCAACTAGCATAATTATCACGCCCCTTAAGCTTTTCAATAGTGGCCAAAAAATTGCTCGACATAATTATATTTATACAATGTCTTTTGGTCTTATTCAAGATTAAGCAAAAAGAAAAAAATATTATAATAAATGAAAAGATATTACTTATTTGTACACAACAAATCTTCGGAGTAATTCTTCTTTCGGTATAATTATTCTTCTTAGCGTTTCTCTGGGCCCATAACCTTTTGAAATAAGAGTTTCAGAGAATATATTTTATTTAATCTTGAACATTACAAATTTTATTGAGGAATAATAAATATTTTATAAACATATAAAACTTAAAAGTATGTTTATACAAAAAAAACAAAGTTTCAATTAATAGCTCAAGTAGTGAATTACATATTTACAACAGACTTGACGAAAGAAAAGTGAATATAATTAGTATTAGTGCCGAATGAAAGCCTATTATGTGGAGCTTATGGGTAGGGCTTCAATTCATACACTGTCAAATGCTTTCTCGATATCAAGGAAGCATCTGAGAGTTACTTAATTTTCTTTTCAAAGCTGTGGTGATGACATTATGAAACTTCAGGAGTGGATGCAGGGTGGAATGCTTTTTGCGAAAAGCGAATTGTATGGCTTGGATGATGTTGTTTTCATCGTAGAACTTCTTGAGTATCAGCTCTAGCTCTACCAAGAGCTTTCTTAGATTATTGAGGAGAGATATTAGCCTATAGTTGATGACCATGTTCCTTGCGCCTTTCTTGGGAATCGCCACGGTTTTTGCAGTTTTCCATTTCAGGGGGAAGTAACTGTTGTTTGATGCAGTTCTTTAAGACGAGGGACGAGAACACGAATTCTGTTTATGGAAGCCTCTTTATGATAAAGTTAGATACTGGCTCAGCAGACTTCTTTGGTTTGGAAAGTTGCTAACAATAATTTTAGCTATCTCCTCTGGGGCTCTCAAGTTTGAGCTGTTGACTGTTTCACTCGCAGGATTGGCAAAAGCACATCCAAAGGGGCAGGGAAGGCTGATGCTTTCTCCACATAATCAAAATATATTTCATGCATTAGGGATTTTTTCTTCTTTTGAATGCATATTAAAGCTAGATTTCTATACCAAAACTATTTTTTAAATGAGTTCAACCCCCCTCCCTGATCGATATTCTTCGTACGCCCTCAAGAATTGGTGTTGCTTCACTTTGTTCTATTCAAGTTGGGCATTAGTGTCTACTTGGTGGATGCTTCACTTGCAAAAATCTTTAATAGCTCATTTTTTATATAACTTAGATGTCACTTTTTAGTCGTTTTGATGTAAAATGAATTCCATTCAGTTATCAAATAAAATGAAAATCACCCCCTTCTTCAAGATGAAGCCCTACGATGCGAAGCCCCAAAAATTTGTGAGAAGATGTAGCCAAACACATTTGTTGATACAAAGTTCGCTATATCGTGAAGTTTTTGCACGTTTTATCTTAACCAATTGTTTGTATGAAAGAAGTATGCTAATCTTTTTTGCGAAGAATCACATACGCTACAATTTTCATCTACACATTAAAAAAAAGTATACTTCTCGAGAATTAAACGAAAACCCTTGTTTTTTCTAACCCACACAAGACACAAGCTCCTCTTTAAAAAAGATAACCTTCGAGATTTTTGTAACAGTACCTATAAGAAAGTACCTGTTGTTAGACTACCATGTGTGATCGATAGCATAAAATTAAAAAAAAATCGTGTTTTAAATATTGTTCCGTTTGAAAATAACAACAAAAATCCTTATCAACCCCTAAAAATTCAATCAAAATTGAAGTGAAAAAAGGAAAGCAAAACAATTAGTAGAACAACAAAAGAGCACTTGTCCGCATCATCAAATCACCCATCACCGGCAGTGTGTGACACTTAAGTGTCCCCTTTTCACTTCACAAGGATAAAAGGACAAAATCGAGCGTGTAAAATAAAATACCTGTTGGCCCAAGTCTAATTCAGGCATTAATCTAAAAATAAAAAATAGCCTGAAAATGTATACTACGACCCACAGCAAACATATGTATATATAGGATTATGGAAGTCAAGCCATCACCATCAACAACAATGCGCCGCTCAAAGGACAACCAAAAACAAGAAGACCATTGTACTCGAGTATTTCAAACACATGTCGAATCGCTAAATGACACAATCCCATGGCATAAAGGTTAATGGATTCCACTTTTCCATTTGACAGATTATATTCCACTCAATATGGATGGACTGTGAACACTGAACACCCAGGATAAGGATCAGACAGTCGTAGTCATTTGGTCGGCCACTTGATCCAAACGAGGGGTGTGTGTCGAACGGATCATCAAGGCAAGGCAAAGCAAAGCAATGTCACTTCAAGTCAGAACTAAATCTTTTGTATTGTGTCCTTTCAGCCAGGCTCATCAAAGTTATGTCGTAGGTGTCGTGTAGTATAGTTGTTGTTATTGTTGTTTGATCAATGATCGTGTGACCCTCAGGACGATCATCCTAATGACACACCGGTGAATGTGCCTTTATACCATAAGATGATCAGTTTTTGTTCTTTTTGGACACAATCCTCCTCGTCGTACATCGTCGTCTTTCTGATGACTGTTATTATACGGAACGCAGGGGGAAAATGTTTAATTAAGGACGACAAAAGGAAGAAAATAACATCAGTTCCATTGTATTTATAATTTTAATTTTTTTAGATTATTACAAGTGGATGAAAAATATCGACGGAAAATATATACCTATGCCTGCTTGAAGCATATTTCTTGAAGAAAGATTTCCCGACGCCACATCTTGTGGATGATAAATGACAACTGAATTTGAAGGACGAATTCAGCTGAACAATGAGAGAAAAATAAATTCAAAAATCCCTGAGAAAGTGGAACAACATTGCATTTTGATTGATTCGTTACGCATTTTAAATTTGATTTGTATTATACATTTTTTTTATCAAACAGAAGAAAAATCGCACTGTGTGATTTCCTGGAAGTTTCTTAACCACCAAGCGCGGCTGCGCGGTATAAAGTATGCAGAGAAGACATATGGTGTACTTCGATGGATGCACTGTAACAGTCATCGATTACCTATTTTTGAAAGAATTTTATTGAGTTTTCCTCGAAAAAAAAAACATTAGTTTTTCTTGATTAAATACGGAAAAAATGTTGTAACAACAAACACCGCCATTTAGTACCTTTATGTTTAAAACGGTTTACAATGCAAACCAATGACGGAATTTTGTCCTTTGTTTCATACAGAAAAAAAGAGTCCTTTTTGATCTCTCAATAGCCGAATATCTCTGCTATAACACTTAAACGTTATCATCACTCTGCGGATGTTATCTGCTCTGTGGCAATAAAATGTGCGCAAGATCTCTTTGAACGGATATTAGGTGTTAATTTTATGATGATCCTGTTTGAATACCAAGTGGTATTTGAAGATAGCTGCATTCACAATATAATGTCCTTCAAACAAACTACAAATATTTGTTTTACTCAATAGGACAAAATGTCCAAATATTTCAAAGTGATGGGCGAGTTTTTTGTCAATATTGTTATTTTAGTCTTCGGAGTTCGCTGCAGATTTTTAGCGTGCGTAATTTTCGTGAGTTTCCAAAACCTCGATGAGATCTAGGTACATGAAATTTGAGTACACTTCATACCGCTCTACACGCTTGGTCGTCACACAAGGCAATGTGAGTTGATGAGTATGACATTTGAAGAAAGTAATTACCTCTTTCATAACTGCCACAGTAGCCCTGTTTTTTAGTGCAAATTTATCCTCGCTTAAAAAAAAGTAGCATGTTAAATACAACAAGCATTTGGTATAATTCCATATTGATGTTGTATTTAACATGCTACTTTTTTGCAAGCGAAGATAAAAATGCACTTAAAAACAGGGCTAATGTCTCCAACAGCGGTTACATTGAACTTTGTGAAATTTAGTTTTGCAATTAGCAGCTATAGCATGGTGTCTTTTCAGCGCTTTTGAGTTCCCTCTGGGTCAGCGTTACTCCACAATTATGCTCGGAAAACATAATGACACATTGGTATGTTCATAATCAGACATAATGACGTTCGAGTGCAATTTCCATCCTCTTCTTTTAGCTACAAAAATGTAGTTTGCAGAATATTCTCAAACGCAAACTGCCAATACAAGTTTTACTGCATAACCATTGTGTTCGATGATGCAGTTTTTAACATGTTCGAAAATATCATGTGCGGTGCAATTCTTCAGTAAGAAAATCGAGTTGGCAACAAAAATATTGAGTGGCCGGAGAACAGGTTCATAAACGTTAAAAAATGCGTTTGCAAGAAAATTGAAAGACGTTGATAAAAAAGATTTTGTGCAAACAAAACCATTGCATTAATTTGACAATAGCTATATTTTAGCTAAACTAAACTTATAGAACAAAACCGAGATGAACCGTATCGTTTGCTCATCGTTCGTTCATCGATACAAAACCAAACTTTCCGACATTGAAATAAAACAATAATTATAGTGGAAAATAAAAAGCACTTTTTATTAAACCTTTTCGTTCGACTTTCTCGGTTCAGCCACCGATTGTGACTTATAGCCTGGGAGGTAACGACAGATTTCATCAACCCATTTTCTCAAGCTTCATTTTTTGTGTATTAATTATTTGAGTGAAATAAAAAAATATTTTCAAGGTCACACAGTTGTACAACGGGGGGTTACAGCAGGGGTGCAAAGTCCGCAAGAAAATGACAAAACTAACTCATTTTCTCAAGTTTAAAACTTTCTGTACGCATTTTTTGGGACATAAGAAGCAAAAATTATGAGGTCTTACAACTTCATTCTACAACGAAGGTCGTCTTAAAACCACCTAAGGCCCGCAAAAAAAACTAAAAATCAACTCATATTCTCAAGGATGAAACCAATTTTAGTTTATGGTTCGCATCTTAACAAATAAAAACTAGTAGGTCTTACACCCATAACTTACAACGAGGCCGTCTGAAACTGAAAATATAGTCTTGTTAACATAAAATGGACAGTAACTTTTTTCTCGGAGGCCGTATCAACTTGGTTTTTATGTCATTTGATTCAGCATTCAAAACTTCCTTAAAAACATGTGTCTTATGAGGTTGCACAAAAGTTAATTTTTCTATTTGATACACCACAATTTCCCCCCCTCTCCCCCTCAAAAAAACACCCTTCCATATGTGAAATATTTTTATAGACTTTTTTGATTTTTCATTCTCATAATACACGAAACGTTTTCAGCAAGTTTCATGATGGTACTTATTTTGTCTTATTCAAAAGACTTTTCGTAGGGGAGAGGGGGCACCCTAGGACACTTTTAACAATAAATAACTTGGAACACTCGTACATCACAATATAAAATGTATTCTTGAATGACGTTGTTCTTTGGTATTATTCCTTGGAAATAGATGCCCTTTCATGCCTTAGTTTTTATTTTATGCATATATATTTTTCTATTTAAAAAACTGTTACAAGTGTCCAAATACCAAATCTGTCCCCCTAGGGGGGTTGTTTTGGACAGCCCTGGGGCAGTATTGGACATGCCTTGAAAAACGCATTTTTAAACAATAATAAATTATTTCAAAAAATAACATTAGTTAGATAAGTCGTAGGAGATTGTCTTTCTCTAATGCCTTAGCGTACTGGAAAGGAAGATTATTTGCTTGAAGATAAAAACCAGGCCATAATTCAGTTTAGAAGATTTGATGAAATAAACGTCTATATCTTCTTCCGAGGCGCTTAATACTTCGGCGACAGTATGTTTTAAACTGTACACACTGTTCACTTTTTGAAACGCTATTTACACATACAAACTAATTTTTTTTTTAACAATATTTAGCAATAAAAATACTGTTTAATAAATCAATACAAAATAACTAAATATGATGATAAAGAACTTTTTCCGCGATGATTCCAGCTAGTAGACCAGGGAACCTCTATAACATATCCAAAGTCCCCCAAAATCCCCGCATTGGCTTTTTGTGTAGATGTATTTGAAGACGTGTGTGAAGTTAGCATAACATTTTTGAGCTAGGCCAATGGGACCATGGCAGGAATTTGCAGTTTTTTTGCATTTTTTATGCATTTCTATTCCTGATTTTGCAGTTCACCAAATAGTGGGTGTAATCGACTGTACTGCTAACTTCACTGTGAAGTTAGCAGTGCCTATGCTTTTCTCAGCAACCGGGCTAGCTAGGAATCTGAAATAAGGCTCTGAATTTGCAGTTTGATTTGCAGTTCCAGAAAAGGAAAAAACCAAATTTCTAAATCCTTACATAAAAAAAAATTCATACTGTACTGCTAACTGTCACTGTGAAGTTAGCATAAAAGTCCTTTTCTCAGCAACGGTGATACTTAGAAATTTGCAGTTAAGCTCCAAATTTGCAGTTTAATTTGCAGTTCAAGAAAAATTAATGTCCAAATTTTTAAGTCCAAATTTGAAAAAAAAATCGAATAAATTCATTTTTCACTGTTAACATCACTGTGAAGTTATCAGTACATCCTTTTCTCAAGAACTGAGCCAGCTAGAAAATTGCAGTTTAGGTCCAAGTTTGCAGTTTTTCATGCACTTCAAGAAAAAACTAATTTCAAATTTGTACGTCCAAATTTGACAAAAAAATCGATTAAATTCATTTTTCACTGTTAACATCACTGTGAAGTTAGCAGTACATATCCTTTTCTAATGAACTGAGCAAGCTAGAAAATTGCAATTAGAGTCCAAATTTAATCGATTTTTTTGTCAAATTTGGACTAAAAAATTTGAGCTTAGTTTTTTCTTGAAGTAAATGGAAAATTGCAAATTTGGACACCAATTGCAATTTTCTAGCTGGCTCAGTTCCTTAGAAAAGGATATGTACTGCTAACTTCACAGTGATGTTAACAGTGAAAAATGAATTTAATCGATTATTTTGTCAAATTTGGACGTACAAATTTGAAATCAGTTTTTTCTTGAAGTGCATGAAAAACTGCAAATTTGGACCTAAACTGCAATTTTCTAGCTGGCTCAGTTCCTTAGAAAAGGATATGTACTGCTAACTTCACAGTGATGTTAACAGTGAAAAATTAATTTAATCGATTTTTTGTCAAATTTGGACTTAAAAATTTGAACTTAGTTTTTTCTTAAAGTAAATGGAAAACTGCAAATTTGAACACCAACTGCAATTTTCTAGCTGGCTCAGTTCCTTAGAAAAGGATATGTACTGCTAACTTCACAGTGATGTTAACAGTGAAAAATGAATTTAATCGATTTTTTTTGTCAAATTTGGACGTACAAATTTGAAATTAGTTTTTTCTTGAAGTGCATGAAAAACTGCAAACTTGGACCTAAATTACAATTTTCTAGCTGGCTCAGTTCTTGAGAAAAGGATATGTACTGCTAACTTCACAGTGATGTTAACAGTGAAAAATGAATTTAATCGATTTTTTTGTCAAATTTGGACTTAAAAATTTGAACTTAGTTTTTTCTTGAAGTGCATAAAAAACTGCAAATTTGGACCTTAACTGCAATTTTGTAGCTGGCTCAGTTCTTGAGAAAAGGGTATGTACTGCTAACTTCACACTGACGTTAACAGTGCAAAGTGAACTTTTCGATTTTAATGCCAAATTTTGACTTCAAAATTTGAACTGCATTTTTTCGTGAAGAAAATGAAAAACTGCAAATTTGGACCTAAACTGCAATTTTCTAGGTGGCTCAGTTGCTGAGAAAAGGGTATGTACTGCTAACTTCACAGTGATGTTAACAGTGAAAAATGAATTTATTCGATTTTTTTTTCAAATTTGGACTTAAAAATTTAAACATTAATTTTTCTTGAACTGCAAATTAAACTGCAAATTTGGAGCTTAACTGCAAATTTCTAAGTATCACCGTTGCTGAGAAAAGGACTTTTATGCTAACTTCACAGTGAAGTTAGCAGTACAGTATGAATTTTTTTTTATGTAAGGATTTAGAAATTTGGTTTTTTCCTTTTCTGGAACTGCAAATTAAACTGCAAATTCAAAGCCTTATTTCAGATTCCTAGCTAGCCCGGTTGCTGAGAAAAGCATAGGCACTGCTAACTTCACAGTGAAGTTAGCAGTACAGTCGATTACACCCACTATTTGGTGAACTGCAAAATCAGGAATAGAAATGCATAAAAAATGCAAAAAAACTGCAAATTCCTGCCATGGTCTCATTGGCCTAGCTTAAAAATGTTATGCTAACTTCACACACGTTATTTGAAGAGTTGCAGACGGGGAGAACTTGGAGGTCTATCAAACTAAAATAATTGTTTTGGTACAACCTAATAGTCTAAGAGCACACAGCAAATTTTTGGGTGTGAAAGTTAACCGAAAATGAAGTACATGAGACGAAAGCTGTGTTGAGGCTTATGAAAGAAATGAAAGTCTTGCAGTCCCTAGTCGGGGCTTTAGTGAGTAATAGTATACGCCAAAAACTCAAAAAAATCAACTTATAGGATAATTGTATGAACCAAAATTTTTGATCACACATCCCTAGACAATGCTCCCCTGATCACAAAAAGGTGTGTCCAAGACCATTAGGTGGGGGCCGTTACTCTGCCAGACCGTTTGAAAAACCCTAAAAAGTCATCTCAAAGGAAAATGGTATGAACCCAAATTTTTTTTTCTCATCCCTAGACAATATTCCCCTGATCACAAAAATGTGTGTCCAAGACCATTAGGTGGGGGCCGTTACTCTGCCAGACCGTTTGAGATTTTTAAAAGTGTTAAATAACGATAAGGTGGCCAATTCACCTATAAGTAGCGAAAAAACCCATGGTGTATAGCTAAGACTAAGACTACAACAATATCGTATGGCAGGGGAGGTTTACATCCCCCGTTTAGGTGGAAGTGGAAATTTTCCTAGAAAAAAACTATGTAAGTTTATACCATTTTCCTTTGAGATGACTTTTTGGGGTTTTTCAAACGGTCTGGCAGAGTAACGGCCCCCAACTAAAGGTCTTGGACACACCTTTTTGTGATCAGGGGAGCATTGTCTAGGAATGTGTGATCAAAAATTTTGGTTCATACAATTATCCTATAAGTTGATTTTGTTGAGTTTTTGGCGTACTTTTACTCACTAAAGCCCCGACTAGGGACTGCAAGACTTTCATTTCTTTCATAAGCCTCAACACAGCTTTCGTCTCATGTGCTTCATTTTCGGTTAACTTTCACACCCAAAAATTTGCTGTGGGCTCTTGGTCTATAACCATATCATACATAGATACTTTAAGCATTGTATATCCAATCTATAGTATTCTCATGAAACACGATTTTGTAGGTAGACATTTGGTCGATAGGTTCGCTGTGATCGCCTTACCGAGATCCCTTAACAAAAATTAGTATTACATTTGGACGCATAGATGGCCACGAGCTTTTTTTCTTCATGAGAATACTATAGAATTTATATACAATGCTTTAAGGGTATTTTTTAACGCTGAACCTAATAGAATGTATAGAATGTTTACCATAACACTCACGAAAAAACTCTTGCACTCATGAAACTCGCCGAAAATATTAAATTTGTCCCGCCAAAATGCACAAGAACAAGGTACAAAGTTACTATAAACTCTGGTTCTCGCGAGCTGTCATGTCGTCAAAGTTTAACAACATTTTGGATTTTTAAAAGTTCAAGTTCTTTTATGAATATTGCAATTTTGTAAAACTTTCACCAACTCATGCCATCACAGCTATCCCAAGAGCCCCCATTGTTTTAAACTATTTTTAAAAAATCAAGGTTAACATTTTTGTATATTAATGAAAGTTGACAAAATGTTTCCTGAAAGATAACACTAGAAGCTATAAAAATGACAAAATAAGGCCATTATTATTTTCCCAAATCTCAGGCATAACTTTTAATTTCCATAAAATAAAACTTAAATCAAATATATGTATGTAGGTAGTAGGTATTACTTTTTTAACATTTCCCACACCGTCAGAATACATTGCCCTCCTGGAGAACTATCTATACCTTACCTATAATAAAATCCACCGACCTAAAGCCCCCGATGGCGGTTTTGCGTTAACAAATCATTCTCAGATCAACAAACATCACCCGACCGCTTGCAGCAACCTTTAGACACAATACCTATACCTAAGGTGATACTTACCACACAAAGGCGCAACATTAAAATTATTAATAAATTCATTTAATTAAGATTCATTGTCCCAGACGAATTTGACTCAAGTGTCGTCGTCGTTGTCGTTGGTGTGTGAGAAAAAAAAATATGTCACTATGCGACAATTATTGTGTGGAAACCTTTTAAACTGAAGGCGCTGCTGCCATCGCGGAATCACCTGTCCAAGGTTCTTCTCTTTGTGTCATTGTCTCCCCATTCTTGTGTTACTTTTATTATCACGAAACTCAGCGATGAAGACTGACATTATGCAAATTAGGAAAAGCCTTCTCTTAATCCATGTCTTTTGGTGCCACTGTTCTGAGAATACTCATCGAATTTTAGCATAGATAGGAATCTATGTTTTTCTTTGATCTGGAACGGAGCTAAGGAGCTGAAAATTATATATGACTAATATATTAGTCGAATGTTTTTGCTTATGAAATAAAAGTCTGCGGGATTCAAAACAATTACAAGCTCTAGGAAGACCTATTTTACCGCAAATCATTCAAAATGATGCAGGATTCAACAATCTTGTGTTAGGACCATGTTCCTGTGTTGGATTAAGGAAGAACAATGAGTCTATGCAAACCTGAGCCTTGAGGAGGGTGTGATGTTAGCTCTTTTGTTTGCAAGTTTTCTAGTCTATTTTGTTCTGGATTGTTCTGAACGTTTCTTTAAGCTTTTGCGAAGCTCTGTAGTCAAAATTTTAAAAATCGGCCTTTTTTGAAACTTACATTTTTTAAGAAACACATACTTTGTTCACTTTAGTTACCCTTACCATCATTCTATTGCGACCAACTCAAAGTCAAACCTATTCGAACAGTAACTAATCATAAATGATAATTGTCCAAGAGCCGTTCTATCTATTAAAAAAAAAAAATAGAAATTACCTTAGGCGTTAGCCATGAAGATACACACATACTATAAAACCAACCACACAAAATACATCAGCCGGTTTCACCATGTTAAAGACACCCCAGGGGGAACGTTTACACTACCACGCGCAGCAGCAGGTTGATAATTAAGCGACGAACGTCATAAATATTCACATTAGCAAAAGTCGAAGCAGAAACGTCACATTTGGCTGAGCACACAAACGAAAACAAGAAGAAGAAGCGGCAGTAGCAGTGAGTGGCATGCAGCAGCGAAAGCGCATTATCCAGAACGCCAGAACGCATCGTGCAATTGCAATTGCATACCTTGACTCTTTTGAGTATGAAGAATGATGTCGTCACTCATCGATGGACCGAGATACATAGGTGGGTTTTGGACTTTTGGTTGAGGTCGGTTGGACGTGTTGAGGATGGAACTGTTTCTGCAAGAAGGGTGATTGGACCGCGCCGCGTATGACGGTAATTTCGCGGTTTGAAATAACCGTATCCAAAGCTAATTGTATAGAAATATGAGTGTGCCTTTGAAGTGTGGGAAGGGGACTTTTATGGTATTTAGTTGCAATAAATGAAGCAAGTGCGTGTGAAGCAATTTATTGCAAACTTAAGAGCTTTGACACTTTGTTTCAGCAACGGCCAAGTGGTCTTCTTCTTGGTCATAGTAGGTATAACTTTTATACGTTCAAGTATTAGAGAAAACAAATTATTTTAACACTTTATATTAGGTATAAAAGTTGGGCTTCACCTTCACCTCCTCCATCTTGGCACCTTATATTTGGATTTCCAAAAAGAATAGGAGGTTCAAAACGTATCGGTTACTAGTCATAAAAGGTCAACTAGTTTCAGGAATTCGTCAGTCATAGAGAATTTTAAATCAATTGTTTAAGATTTCCAAGTTATAAGGAACTTTCAGCTCCTACATTTTTTATTTTTATATTCCCTGAAGAAAAGGACAGGTTGTGTTTTTTGAAAGATGACACCCCGTCCATACTTCACTCATCTATCCAGCTTGCATAAGCTTGTTTAGAATATATTTAAGTGTTCGTTTAAGATGTTGGAGGATATTTTTCTGATATCCTGGCTATCATTTGTTGCCAAACTCAAATGACCTGCCAGGTCTACTGGCAGAAAATCCTCCGTGTTTTGAATTGAAATTCGTGCTATTCAGCAATTGGTTGACCAAAACCATCTTAATATAATACCCTTAGATTTCAGTACAGATGTGTCGATATTATTAACAAGCACCTTCTATATGTAGGAAAGTATCGACTAATTTATGATGGGGAGAATCAGAGAAAATTTTATGGTTCCTACAAGTGCGTTTTAAAAGAGAAAAAAAAATTTAAAATAGTTTTTTTTTTTTGATTTAGTCCCAAAATATCAATCGTAGACAAAAAAAGATTATTACCAAAGTTGTAGATAATTCAATTTTGAACAACTTTTGTTAAGAACATTTTTGCTCAAAAGTTGATAATAGACCGATTTTCGTTAAATTCAAGATGGCGGCTAATGCAATGGAGCTAGAAAGTCGAAAACTTTTTTTTAGACTCTAAATGAATGCCTCTAAAACCCTATCTATTTTTTTGCATTTAAAATCCTATTCTGAATGAGCTATCTTAGTTCATTTCGTCTTCAGTTGTTTCGTTTTCGATTATTTTGATTTTCATTGCAAAGTTTTTTGTTCATTTCGACTATCAATTATTTCACCATCGTTTGTTTGGCTTTTTGATTTTTGTGCATGTAAAGAATTTAAAGTCGAACTGAACTAAATTTTCAATTTTCAGAACCTGCCATACGCTTTGCATTCACTAACATTTGTTGGAAATTATTACAAACAAAATAATTTTAAACGGTCATGCCTTTTTACTTGCGATTATAGGTACCTACTATAAGGCAAGTTTTGGATTCGTGCAAAAAAAAAATTTTGAGATAACAATCAAACATGATATTACGATGATAGAGAACACCAAAAAAGTGGGTGGCAAAATTCTGTCTGTCTGTCTGTCTGTCTGTCTGTTCGTCTACAGCCTAAACGGCTCGATCGATTTTCTTCAAACTTGGTACTTAGTGGTTTTTGGTGATTCTGCCGACACGTTTTTTTCATTTTTTTTTAGAACCAAAAATAACGGTACCTGTCATACATTTTTTTTTTTGGCAAATTTACATAATCGTATTTTTCTCAAAAACGGCTCGACAACTTTTCTTAAAAAAAATTCAATAAATTTATTTTAGTAAAGGTTTTCTTTGGGTGGAAAACCATTTTTCAAAAATGGTTATTAATGGTACCTACCAAGGAACCATTTTTTTAATTTTTGATTTTCTTCAAAATGGTATGACCGATCTCAATTATTTTTGTTATTCAAAAGCTTCCAAGAAATGTTAATAGTTTTGTGTACCAACATTTTTGAAAAAATATTTTTTGGATTTTTAAAAAATATTTCAAAATTTTTTTGGAAAATCAAATATTTGAAAACGGCATCATAGATTTTTTTGAAACTCGATATTTAAGACTTTTTTAGTACTCTCTAAAATATTTTTGGAAAAAATTTTACATTTATGAAAAAATAACGGTACCTTCCATACAAAAGTGAAAAAACAGCAACGAAAAATATTTTTTTGCTTGAAAACGACTTCTACGATTTTGATTAAACTTTTTTCATATACTAAAATTAGTACGATCTACCATCAAAAATTATAAAATTTTACACATAGCAACTATTAGTAGTACCTGTCATAGAACGTATTTTTTTATTTTGAGTTTTCTCGTTATCAGCTTAACGGACTAAAATGATTTTTTTTATATACAAATTTCAGACAAGATTAAATAATATTGCATATCAAAATTTTCAAAAAAAAAGTTTTTGGATTTTTAAAAAAAGTTTCAAATTTTTTTTTTGAAAATTTGATATCTCAAAAACGGGTTGACAATTATTTTTCAAATTTTGTTTTTATATACACATAAATATATAGTTTAAGTCTGCATACCAAAATTTGTTCTTAAAAATGTTTTAAGAATTTTATATATAAAAAATTAATTAAAAAAAAACCGCTCCAACGATTTTAAATTTATTTTTCCCATATGGCATACTTTTTTTTCACCTCAAACTGTCAAAAGAGTTGTTTTAGCTAATTTAAGTGTCGTATTTCATGCTTCTTTACATTTTTCTCTCATAATTTCCATGTTTGTATATACAATTTTCTTAAACTCGCAATGTCTTGAACATAAGAGCAAGTACGTGCGACCCAGTCGTGCATTTTATTTGTCACGTATTTAGGTACCTATAGTGAAAAAAAACCCTGAACTACCTTTACGGCTTATTTCTACTTCAAAATGTTACTTAAAAAAAACTTTTAAAAAAATATGTATATGTAAATGTTTTAAAAAATTAGTATCTGATAAATAATTGAAACCAAGCAACTAATTCAAATTAAACGTATGTTATGTTTCCGCATAAATTTGTATATTTGCATGCTTATATGAAGGGTCTTTTTTAGCCCTTTTTCAGAATGTACGTCTTTTTTGTCCAGAAAAGCCTTGATTCTGAAATCTTTACCAAATACTCTATTTATATATTCTTTCATTACTATTTAAATGTATTCTTTTATTGTCAACCAAACAAGGTGACTCAGAATCAATCATAAACTAAGTAACTGATACCTACCAAAATAATCGAATTGCAAAACAAAAGAAATATATAGTGACAAAATGCGAAACAATCTTTGACAAAATAACCTTAGCTTAAATAATCCATAGATGTTTCAATGAAAATGCGAAGCAAATAAAAAACAAAACAAAATCTAAGTAATAAAATAACAAACAAAACTTTTGCGAAATGAACGGAAATTATTTCGACCAAAACGAAAAATCAGTGAGCGAAATGAAAAAGACGAAACAATAGTCACCCTTTTAAACGATGCTGGCCAGAGCGTTACGGTCAATGGTGACCGCTATCTATAGCCATGATTACTGACTTTTTCGTTCATCAATTGAACAACCAGTTTTAGATCAGTTTTAAATTGTTTCATTAAATAACGAAAATCATTTACAATTATATCTTACAAATAATAAATAATACATGGCCGAGGGCCGGCCGTCTGTCTGAACAACCATTATGTGCAGGAGCTGTGGTTTCAACAGGACGGCGCAACATGTCACACAGCTCGTGTCACCATTATTGATTTATTGAAGGAAACGTTTGGTAACCCCATAGTTTCACGTTACGGACTCGTGAATTGGCCTCCATAATCGTGCGATTTAACATCGCATCGCTTGACTATTTTCTCTGGGGATATGTAAAGTCGCTCATCTACGCCGATAAGCCCGAAACGATTGACCACTTGGGGGACAATTTTCGCGCCGCGTTATTACTGATATACGGCCAAAAATGTTTGGAAAAGTCATCGAAAATTGGAACTCCAGATTAGACTACGTCCGAGCCAGCCATGGTTGTTATATGTCAGAAATCATATTTATAACGGGTGATTTTTTAAGAGGTTTAGAACTTAAAAAAAAAAAAAAACACAAACAATTCGAAAAAATGAATGAAATATTTATTTGAATCGATAGTTTGAACCTTGCAATTTAATGTTTAAAGATAATTTCATGCAAATGTTGACCGCGGCTGCGTCTCAGGTAGCCCATCCGCTGAGTCCAATTTTGGCATACTCTTTCACACATATCGGCCGGTATCTCACGAATGAATGCATGGATGTTGGCTTCCAGTGCGTCAATCGAAGCCGGCTTGTCCCTATAGACATTAGCCTTGACATACCCCCACAAAAAATAATCTAATGGTGTCAAATCGCACGATCTAGGCGGCCAATTGACCGGCCCGAAACGTGAAATTAACTGTTCACCAAACTCGCCTCGCAATTGCGCCATTGTTTCGCGTGCTGTGTGGCATGTGGCACCGTCTTGTTGAAACCACATATCATGCAAGTCAAGAACTTCCATTTCGGGCAAAAAAAGTTTGTTATCATCGCTCGGTAGCATTCACCATTGACAGTAACGCTGCGATTCGCATCATCTTTGAAGAAATATGGCCCAATAATGCCGCCGGCCCATAAACCGCACCAAACAGTGGCTTTTTCGGGATGCATTGGTAGCTGTTGCAATGCTTCTGGCTGATCTTCACTCCAAATGCGGCAATTATGCTTATTTACGTACCCATTCAACCAAAAATGAGCCTCATCGCTGAACACAATTTTTCGATAAAAAAGCGGATCCTCGGCCAGCTTTCCAAGAGCCCATTCACCAAAAATTCGGCGTTGTATTCATTTGTAAGACGATCCATGGTTAAATTGCAAACCAAACTGAAGCTGTTTGACAGTGACACAAGGTACTAAACACACGTCAGCTGTCAAAACCTGTGTTGCCAAAACCAAACCAGCTAAAAAATCACCCGTTATTATAATGCCAGAAGATTATATTTCGAATAGAGTACATTTCATGTCAATGTAAAAAAATCATCTTTGTTTTATTCCATTTCAAAGTTCTATGACTCTGAAAAAACACCCTTTAGTTAAAAAAAAAAAACTACTTCAAAAGCTCCTAATAGAAAAATACACATAATTTGCGGACAAGAATTTGAAAATGTTGAAATTTGTGGAGCTGCATACAACCAAGGCTTGTAGGCATTCAAAAATTTAAAAAGTCGCAGTCTTGATGTGCATCAAATTATTCATTTGAATTTTTTTATTCGAAAGGTCAATATATTCTTACAAAAAGAAGTACCTACAATACAAGCTATACAATATCATTTCCAAGTGAATAGAAAAACACAAGTAGGTGCTTCACTAAGGCAATAATTCCACAGAATACAACTTATATTCAGTTGCCAAATAATTGTAAAGGGAAAGGCTCAAGGCTCATATCTATGACCAAAATTTCAATCTAATTCAGTGGTTCCCCAATGTATTGGTCAAGGTATTCATTGCTCCGGCATCGACACAAAGGCTAAATATCCCACACTCCTTCCTCGCAATACGTATATGTTCATGTGAAATGCTAACTCCCAAAGGTATCATGACCAATCGAATGTGAAAATTTAATAGAAAATCGAGTAAAAAAATAAAAAAAAAGGAAAACCGAAAACCCGCAAACAAAACGGAACTGCTGCCGCCCTGCAAAAAGAAAACCTGCTCCACTTTACAATTATTTAATGGCCAGAATGTCGAGGGGGCTGTGGTTTTGACTTTATGATTCCTTTAAGGGTCGGCAAAACAGCAACACAAGAGCCCGGCACGAACCAACAACATAAGTCACATATTTCACGTATGTAACTACTTTATACCGTTAAACCTAGGCCGGATGTTGAATTGTATCGAATATTGTATTCAGTTCCTTTTTTTTTGTGTTTCGTGGTCCCGGTTGGATGTTATTGATGCACAGGATGTGACTTGGTTTTGAATTGGATATTTGAACTGAATTGGCAATGGTTCCAAAAGAAAACAACTTTCAACTTACAAAAGGAATCCAACTTTTTTTGCTTTTCATCGAATCATGCAAGTCATGGGGACATTCACAATGCCTCTCAAAGACAGTGACCCAGCAAAATCAACGGTAGAGGCCAGGCACTCGTAATAAGTAATTTGGCTCGAACTCAAGTTTGTCGGTCGATGTTGAATGATAAAATAATGTGACAGTTTGTTGACACTGACAGTCAGTTGTGTGCTGTTGCATGTGTGACACATCAGGCGTCACCTTAGCATTCGAGAGGTATAGGCATAAATACGTAGGAGTGGTGTGTGCTATGGCACGTGGTGCTGCTTGCTAGTTCAGTGGTAAAATGCGTTAATGACAAAATGTGCACAAATCCATTAGCGACACGATGACACTTTGACATGATTGCGACAAGTGATTTCTCATAAACTAATTGTGTCGTCAGGATTTTGACGTGTTTTTTTTTTTTTGTTGGATTTATTTGAGTGGCGAAGTAGGTACAAATATTTGTAGAACAAGCAGTAGCAACGTGTACACGATTATTTTAGCATGCAGGAATATTCATTTAATAAGATGACAAAATCTAAAATATTTATAATTACGACAGGGCATAGACATTTTCTGTCAAGGAAGCTTGTGTAATGGCGCCATAGCACCATATTTATATTTACACCTTGAAAATAGCTTTACCTTACTTTGGTTTGGTGAAGTGGCGCTGCAAATGAAAAGAACAGGGGCCGAATTAATGCATCACTTTTCGAGTAATACGTGACTGAATTATGTGAGTTTGGCTTTACCACTCAAGTTTCGGACAATCCAATACACCTTAACTTGAAGCGGTTATTCATTCATTCGATCACTGTGGCACGCACTCGGTTGAACGGTGATTTGGTCCCAGTCCTAGGCTTCTCAGAAAGAGATAGAAAAAGAATTATGACTCTACTCATGCTCCTTTTTCCTCCTATCGAGAAAATAAAGAAATGTCATAGCGGGAATGCGGTTCAGAAATCAAATTCTTACCAAGAGAAAAAGAGAACCTGTCAAGTTTAAAAGGCTCATGCCGAAACCTTCATGAAGGATGAAGGGAATATCATAGTTAAATCACAGTGAAATCCTGTGAGGATATGCCACAGTCACTTCTGCAAAATATATAACGGTGATGTTGACCTGCTCCTAGCTCACGCAGAGGCAGGCCAACATTTCCGTCCATCTCAAAGAAGTGAAGCCAGTGATGCAATGTGGCACGTGATGAATTATTGATTAGGAGTATTTAGGAATATGCACCAGCTCATCTGCAAATTATGCCCACGCGATGAATGGAACATCATTACCATTATTTGCTCCATCCACAGGAAAGGCGGACCTCTCGACCATACCAACTTTCACAGGCGTCAGTTTCCTAAACATCGCATATAGGATCTTCTCTTTCGTATTGCGTATTCATCAAACGCTATTATGTGAACTCCTTAAGTCTTGGCATGTCTATCCAATTCGTCCGTTTGTGCAGGATGATGATAGAGAATGCCCGCTGCTCCATGAAGGTGGGCAAGGATCTCACCAATTCCTTTGATCTCAAAAAAAGTTTTTGGAAAGGCAATGCGCTGTCAGGCAACTTCTTCAATATAGTTCTTGAAAGAGTAGTGCAAGACTCTCACGTCAACACGAGATGCACAATTTTTCAAAAGTCCGTCTTGTTACTATATTTACGCCCGCAGACAATATTGACATGATCTGACTTACAAAGCGTGATTTTAGTGGTGCTTTCGTGAGTTTTGAGAAGGAAGCTAAGAAGATGGGTTTAAAGGTGAATGAATGCAAGACCAAATATATAATGTCAACAAGAAACACTGACATTTCGGACAGAATGTCACCTTTGACACTAGACAGCTTTAATTTCGAGGTGGTCAAAGAATTTGTGTACCTAAGCTCCGCTATCAACTCAGTGAATAATATACGAGCGCTGCAATCAAACGAAGAACTACTTATGCCAATCGCGGCTTCTTTAGGCTGAGAAAGCAATTGAGCCTAGCCCTCTCTCGAGCAACTAAGATATACCTGTATAAGACACCTTCATGCAGGTCCTGATGTGGTCCTATCTGCATAGATGGGGATTGAGAGAAGAAAATACAACAGTAAAATGTGCGGGCTGTAGAGCAAAACCAACCTAGCCACAAAAGTGAAAATTCAACCAATGAGGTGGCATGGTCACACAGAGCGAATGAACATCAACGCTCCGGCCCGAAAATCTTTATATCCCAACCTTTGGGATGGGGCGGTGCAGTATAGAGAAAAAGAGCGTAACAAGAGGCGCATACAAGTAGCACAGGACCTCAACCAACTTGGCTTGCAAAACTGGAGAGAACTATAGCTAGAGCCCGAGCCAACGGGAAGAAGCTTGTCGGTTGAAGCCCTCGTCTACCGTAGACTGTAGTGCCATTTTAAGTAAGGAAAGTCCAATACCGTCCACCTGTAGTTAAGAACGTCCATTTCTCTTTGGGACCCATTCATTTTCATACCCATACAGTTGCGAGAGTACTAAAAAATCTAGGCATTGGAGAATCCACCGGCCCTGATGGTATATCACCTATTGTCTTGAAGATGTGTTCTTTCACTTTAGCAAAACCACTGCGTAAGATTTTTGTATCTTTCCTATTCCTCTGACCACTTTACCTCTGGATGGAAAAAAGTATTTGTGATATCCATTTGTTCCAATGTCATGGAGACGCTGATCAATCGTCAGCTTATGAAATATTTTAAACAACAAAAGCTTCTTAATGACCGTCAATGCGACTTTCGTTACAATAGATCCACTTGTGACTTTATGGTTTTTCTGATCGAAAAATCGATTCAATCATTGCATCGTTTTGGAGAAAGCTAGATTGTTGTACTCTATGCTTTTAACCCTTTTTATAGAGTTTGCATATCAAGCTCTGTTATCAACAATGTATGCTTTGGATATCAAGGAATTACTTCTTCGCTAGATTAGTAATTACCTTTCTGACCATTCAATCCGAAGTCGTTTTAGGCGGTTTCAAGTCAGAAAATTCACAAAATAAATATTGGTGTGCCTCAAGGCCCTTTATTGTCTCCAACACTATTTCTTATTTTCATAAATGATATCTTGTCTGAAACTACTAATCCACTAAACTGTTTTACTGATGGCCACCTTCCTGTTCTTCAAACGTACAGCAGCAACGGCAGAATATGTTGAGCTCATTGAATTCAGATTTAACCCTCCTTTACAACACGGAAAATGTCGGTTCAAGCGGACATGGACCCCACGATGTTGTCTATTAATTGAAAAGAAAAACAAAAAATGTATGAGTGTTTAAACATGCTCTGGGGTCCGAATGAAAGGAGGGTAAAGGAGGGTTGAACTTGAACAGCATTGTCAAATAGGGTATTAATAATCGTGTCGAATTTAATGTATCCAAAACTCAAAGCTGTCTTCAGTCACTAAAGCGGAATAAACCCCCTTTACCATTATACATTAATGAAACTTGCTTTGAGGAAACTGAAAAGCTTTCAATTCTTGGTATCTGCGTAACTGATCAACTCTTGTAGAACGATCTTACACAAGACATTGCTTAAAATATTGTGAAATGTCTAGGTTTCCTAAGACCAGGTACGAATATATTTGTTCTGCTCCTGATCAGGCTACTATGTTATGTAAACCATACATACGCCCTAGGCTAGAGTACAACTCTCATATCTGGTCAGGCGCTTTCAAAACATCACCTACAGGATAGAATACGAAATAGAGCTTTAAAGCTGATAGGTGATTTTGGCAACTTTTGTTTCGTTGGAACGCACCGCGTGCCGATGTCGAAATTTTGCTTGCTTATCAATGTTAGCGTAAGCCCCGTTCTATATCAGTATATCAGTATCAACATGCTTTAATCTTGAATAATCTTGAAGCTTTTTGTCCTGTTCCTGTGGATTTCGCTCTTTAATAGATATAGTGGAATTCTATTCCTGCAAAAAAATCTCTCTTCATCTTCGAACTTTTGTTTCTAGTGGATTTGTTTCATATAACACGATATCGAGTGACAATATCCTTAGGGCCAGTTTTCCATTGAAGATTAAACGCTGAATCAAATCAGTGTTTATTAGTAATGGCAAAAAAATTAAATCCGGAGCTTAGTCAGAAGAAGATATTTCTGAAGGATTAACTTTAACTTTGTTGTCAAATATCTTTTGCAATCGAAGTGCAAAGCTTTAGAATTCGGCCTTTCATTATTGAAATCGAGATGGCACTTCTATAGAAATCACAATAGTGCTGCACCTCGATTTCCGTAGATTTTTGATACGCATCAGTAATTCCAAATTTGCTTCGTAGTTTCAAGTTTTCTTTCGCATATTGCAGATGTAATATTGCATTCCAACAATTGGGTTGGTACTAATCTATTTCAACAGAAGATCAACAACAAAACCAGATCACTTGGGTTCCTGGGTGCAAATGTTTATTTTCCCACACCGTTTTCAGGTTCATTTTTTATGTATGTGGTTACCGCTTGCCAAATTCATACTACTGCCATTTTTTTCATACAAAACACATCCTTTTTCCCTTGTATATTATTTGTAGGGTAACTGAAAAGTTTAAATGAAGCATAAGCGTATAAATATTATATTTTAACAGGATCAGCAGGCAGCACCCATTTCTAAAAATAACCATCCGCCCGCACCGGTCACATCTCGTTTCCAGTCATCTATCAAAAATAAAAAAAAATTGTTTTTCAAGGATCAAAGAAAGAATATAAGGAATACAAAAAAGAGCTATTATGATTACTCTGATGTATAGTTTTTATGTAATCCTTCAAACACAAAGCAATCCGCGGACAAAACAGACTCACCATCAACACCATGTATGACCAAGAACCTGATTGGCTTCCTAATTGGTTTGCTCTGGAATAAGAGAACCACATCACTGATCCTATTTTTTCTTGCCGTCTTCACATTTCCATCAGTTCTGGTAATATTGCATTTTTTTGTGTTTTGTTTACACATGCGATGCTGTGATTAATGCAGTCGGGAATACTGTAGCAAACCATTGTGTACATCATACAGGACATCAATGTCGAGCCATCATCTTAAAGTCCTGTATGTTTCCTGCGGGAACTTGAATTGAAAGAAGGATATGAATTATTAGATTTTTTTTTTTTTGTTTCGCTTCTAAAATATAATATGAAAAGGGAATGATGAGTGTAAACAAGGGATTAATGCAAATCGTTATTTTCTATTCATTTCTTTTTTCTCCCTTTGCTTGAACCTTGGAATACTCACTTATAGAACTTATGTAATGTACTACCGACTTATACCTATGTATATACACAACGAGTTTTCTGTATGTCATAAGCACTAAGAACACGAATGAAAAGAAGATGGGAATTGGTCCAGATGCTGTATTATGTGCAATTGATTCCTTAATATAATATAATTTCATAATATCTCTATTTTGTTGTGATTGAGATAACTCTTGGTTGTTGAATTTTATGATAATAAAACCTTATAAAGCATGTAGTCCTTTTGACTTGCATTATTCAGCAATAATAGGAACAGCCTTATGCCTGACAAAGTCTATCTATATACCAAGGTGCAGCACAATGATTGTGACCTTAATTTTCAGAAAAATATGAATTCATTACGTCAATACGTTTTTAAGGATAAGGGATGAAATATAATTAAATAACAGTTGGACTGGGGATGGCATTACCTGCATGCATTATGGTACTTAGGTACGTATTTATACTGATTTATTTTGATGCAGAGGCAAGGGCAATAGAAGACCACTTAACGACGGAAATATTTAAATATTTAAATAACTAAGTGGTGCCACAAAAAGTGGAAAAATAAAAAAAATACTAGAATTAACAAGCATACAATATGTAGGTACATACATATTTTTTGCTTAGGTAGGTATACATATGTAGGTAACGATTAGAAATGAAAAACTTAAAATAGTCAAAAACACTTCCAATGCTGAATTAAAATCAAGACTTTAATTTCCGAAATAAGTACGTGTGCGAATATATGTAGGTAGGATGTACATATGTATTGATTTGATATAGTTAATAGTGGACTTAGAACTATTGAAGTTTAAAGTGTATACGGAACAGTGAAACGGCTTCATTCAAAAATAAAATGCACGACTGGGTCGCACGTACTTGATCTTATATTCGAGACGCTGAAGGTTCAACAAAATTGTATAAAAAGACATTGGGTGGGAAGTGAAACGCCTTATCTCAGTCTCATGTCTCATTTTTTTGAGCTATTGCTTGCTTTCATATGCAAAATAAACTTGAGATAAATCTTTCAGAAAAGAGACATCTATCGTTTTAAAGATCTTTCTCATTTGAGAGATGTTCGTATTAAAAAAAAGCCGAATTTTATTTCAATGAGATAAGGCCATAAGGCTATCAAACTATTGAGACTGGAAGTAAGTTATTGTCTCAGGAAGTACAATGTACATTGATCTACTTCTACAGCCTAAGCCACTGAAGCGACTTTCTACTAATTTTCGCGCTAAGGTTTTTTGGTGATCCTCTAGAGGGGAAATTGATTTTTTTATCTCCAAAAATAATGGTACTTGCCATATAACCGTTAGGGAAAAGTTTATCTATCTCAAAAACAGCTCCATTAATTTTGATAAAAAAACACATCAGTGAATTACTGTAAAAAGTTGTAGGTACTTTTTGATAAATTACTTAAAAAAAACTGTTATTACACTCAGAGAAAAACGTCAGGTAAATAATTAACCTGGGCCTTGTTAAATTCACGAGGTGCACAATCCCATATAAAGTGACAGATATTTCAGAAATGTACCTGATTTTGGTAACCTTATATTCAGTGTAAAATCAACCTGGTGGACTTTCTTACCATACTGGTTGATTTAAGAAGATGACCTGTTATTTTAGCACTAAATTTATGTAAATAAGAAATTTTAAAAAGAATATATTGTTAATTTTAACCGAGGTCGTGTTTTTTCACACTGTATGTTATGAATTTCGGTTTAACCATATATCAGGGTGAATTAACGTTTAATGTTGTTATTTTTACGTTTTGTATTTTAGCTGGCCTCAAGTTAAAAAGCTCTCTCTGTCAGTTCATTTCAACGTAACACCAGTATTGAAACGCACACACACAAAGCATTCAAGTGTAACGATTTGAATTTAACCAAACCTCCCGTTAAAGAAGCACTCTGCCAGTTCATTTAAACATGACACTAGTGTTAAAACACACACACATGCCATCCAATGAGTTTCAACTTAGCTATTGATATGATATTTGGCACCAGTTTTTTGTGTAGCGAATTGGCCCAGTGGATGAGTGCTATCTCCGTGTGTGGAAGGTTCCAAGTTCAAAACTGGAGTAAAGGTAGAACTAGAATAGTCGGAAGCCAACTTAAGTGGTCGTACGAAACCGAGCGAAAACAAGAAATTTATATGACGCCCACATAATTGCGAAGTGGAACTTTTCGTTTAGTTTTCGTTAGCTTTTGCCGTCGGAAGTGAGAGCGCTCAACGACCGCTCTTTCGTAAGTGGGCGAATGCAAAATCAAAATGGTGGAAACAAACTAACAAGAACTTGGCGCTTGGTGCAAAGTTTTCAACTTTTTTTTTCTGTTTGATGAATGAATGAGAGAAGTCAAAACAATTTTCTTTTAATTAATTTATATCACATAGAATTTTAGGGGTTGGCAACGAAATCTCGCAAATCAAAATCTCGCATTCGAAATCTCGCATAACGAAATCTCGCAATTACAAAATCTCGCTTTTCATAATCCCGCAATTACAAATTCCCGCTTTTCATAATTTCGCAATAACGAAATCCCGCAAACTAAAATCTCGCAAAATTGAATTGACTTGCAACAAATAAATTTTTTTAATCAAAATCTCGCAAATTAAAATCTCGCGCGAGATTTAAATTTGCGAGATTTTGATTAAAAAAATGTATTTGTTGCAATGCAATTCAATTTTGCGAGATATTCTACCTACTGCAAAATATATAATCCAGTGTCTGGGTACTTTAAGACCACACTGTTATTTATTAATTTGAACTTTTGATTTTCAATAGAATTGCTTTCAAAAGAACAAGAAGGAGAAAGAACATAGAGATGGTACATCCAGTTGTAAAGTGTCATGTGCAAATCGCATTACTCGTATTTGGCCTTGAACAAGAAAATACTTTTAGTTCCATTATGAACGCGTAAATGACTATAGAGGTTGACAGTAATATAGGATGCACACATTTTTTTTATTGACAGGTACAGTTATTAGTTGGAAGGAAAATTATCCAAAGTGCTCTTGGGTAGGTATATTCTCAAAAAAAAAAAATTCTAAAAGTCGTGTGTGGTTCGTTGCTGTGAAATTTGAAGTTGCGAGATTTTGATTTGCGAGATTTTAAATTGCGAGATTTTGGTTGAAATTTGCGAGATTTTTAGGTTCAAACTGTAAATGCGAGGTGTGAAAAGTGAGATTTTGTAATTGCGAGATTATGAAAAACAAGATTTTTAATTTGCGAGATTTCGTTATTCGAGATTTAAAAAAAATGCGAGATTTCGTTATTCGAGATTTTGGTTTGCGGGATATCGTAGCGCTCCCGAATTTTAGTGGTTTCGCAAAATAAATAATTAAAAGCTATCACTCTGCGCTGTGAATAAGTATAATGAGAAAATAAACATTGAATAAACAATTATTTATTTTTTGTTCACTTCCAACCACTTAAGTGTATTTATGGACCACTTATGAAATTGACGTTTTGGGAAGCTACTTTTCGGTCGGTTTTGACATTAGCTTCCGACAGCTTCCGCCTATTCTAGTTCTACCTTAAGTATCATAAATTATTTTTAAATTAAAATAAATATATTTATAATAAATTTCTATATGTACTTTCAGAATAATGCTTTACGAGTTGAGCCATAGGCAGCGTAAGAGACGGCTCCTACCCTGAGGCCACACGAGGCAGTACTGGTACTGGCTAGCCAGTCGCAATACACTCACATTTTTTACTAACACATACAAACCAGATCAACCGGCTCGTCAACTCACAGTACACATACTAAAGGTAATATCATTAGCATTTTCATTTTTGTTCAGCTCTGCGCATCCATCAAAATCAGTGGAAAATGGCGATTCCCGTGACCCCCACTCATTAAACATCAAAATTTGTTGTGTGTTATGTGTTCATTTGTTACTTATTTATTTATTTTTTAGTGTTTATTAACATTATTTTGTCATGCAAACAACATTCCTTCCTGGTTTTTAGTGTTATTTAAATTATCCTTTTATGTTTGTTTTCTTCGTTGTTGTTGTAATACAGCGGACGGGGTCACGTAAGGCTGCATTCTTGAATTTCTTTGACAGTTCTCATTTCGGACAACATGCGCAAGATAATACCTTAGATATGTGTACTGTGTAGTCAACTGGCTTGCCTTTTTCGTAGCCAGTTGGGAAGCCAGTAGAGCAGCCAGTAACAGAGTTCGGCAGTACTATTTCGTAGCATATTTCGAAAAATAGTATTAAAACTTAAGTTTACTCACATTTTCTTTCACAGTTTTTTGTTGTTGTTTACCATTGTGTATCTGTCGTATTTTGTGTCGCTGCGCACGAAATATAAAACAACGGCTTTTACGATAAATATTATTTTGCGATAGAAATAAGTTATAAGGCTCTCCAAAACCAACGCGAAACATTCGTAATGGCAACGAAACTTTGGATTTTGTTAATTTTTGCTAGTGATGTTGCATGACGTCAGTGCGTTTGTTTTAAGTGCATTTTTATCTCCACATAAAAAGAAGCAGCAGTTTATATACAACAACAATCCGGTATAATTCCATATTGTTGTTGTATTTTACATGCATCTTTTTTTGTAAGCGAAGATAAAAATGTACTAAAGGATCAGGCTAACAACAATACGGAATTATACCAAATTGTTGCTGTATTTAACATGCTACTTTTTTAAGCGAAGATAAAAATGCACTTAATACAAGAGCTAATGACAATTTACAACATGGCAGGCTTGAGAAGTGAGCACAGAGTATTTAAAATGCCACTCCACACCACACAGACGATAGATTGAAGTGTCAGTCAGAATAGTCTGTCTTGAAAAAGTGGAAAATCGTAGTTGTTAAATTTCTTTCCTTAAAATCGGAGTAGATTTACTCCATTTGGAGTAAGATCCGAACGCTGGCCAGTACAGAAGCCAGTTTGGCATGCCGCCTACGTCACAGCATATACACGAATAGAAATTTAACAGTTAGTATGTGTAGCCAACTGGCTAGCCAGTACTGGCTCGTGTGGCCTCAGGGTTAGATGCATAGATTCATGACATAGATACAGGGTTGATTCAACATTGAAACCTGTTAAATTAACTATAGATTTTCATGTTAAATTAACCAGATTTTCATGTTAAATTTAACAGACATTGAATATTGAGTCATGTTCAACTAACTATTTTTGCAGGTAAAATTTACAGGATTTCTATTTTGTGACTATATTAATTAACAAGGTGTCTAGCAGATTTTACCTGCAACCATCGTTCATTTAACACGACATTAAAATCAGGTATCTGGTTAAACAGTTAACCTGATCTACCAAGTTGAAAATAACAGTACCATATAATGTTTTTTACTTTCGATTTTCTAACTAACGGCCCAACTGATTTCAATATACATTTTATCACAAAAGCTTTTTTTAAAATAAAAATGGTTGGTATGTATGGCACAGCAAAATTTTGAAAAAAAAAATAAATTTTGGATTAAAAAAAAAACATTAAATTTTTTTTTGAAAATTCAATATTTCAAAAACAGGTTGATAAATTATTTTTAAATTTCAGTTTTAAATATAAATTATTAAATAAAATTTTAGCTTTAAGCCATTTTACGAGTTTTTATAGGCTCTGGACCTTTGGCACCTCATATGAAGGAAATTTATTTAAAAAATGCCATCTAATTGGTCAGAAAAGGTCAACTGGTCCCAGAAATTGGTCAGCCCTAGATAACTTCTAATCAAGGCTTAAACTTTCTCAAGGTCGCTCAAGGTCACGCGCTGTTTTTGGCACCTCATTTAAGGGAAATTTGCCAAAAATGTATACCATCCGAAAGATTTCTAGATCGTGATAAAAGGTCAACTATTTTCAGTAATTAATCGGGATTAATCGGGATTGGATTTAAAAAATTGTCATTGTCATTGTACAAAGGCGTATACAGACTTTTTCCCAGGGGGATCAAGTATTTCAAAATAAATGTTATTGCACTCAAAAATTATTTTTTTTAATGCAAATATAGTTTAGGAACCATAATTGTTGGCCTTAAAACCTGAGCCCTTAAAATGCCTTACATAATATAGTTATGAAAATTTGAAATTTTGATTGAAAACAGTATTCAGCCGTAAATGAGAAAATCGGAAATACACAAAAAAACAGTTATCTGGTAGGTAACGTTGTTAACATCAGTTTTTGGTAAATAAAAAAAATACCAAAAAGATCATTAAGGCTAAAATAATTAAATTTTTGAATTGTTTTGGGATAAATAAACTTTTTTTTAAAGGTTAGGTATGGTAAGTACCTTTTTTTGTGCTAGATAAAATGTTCAGTTGTGTATTTCATTTGATGCTTTGGAAGTTCAAGAGAGTTCCTACCTCTTCTCGTCAAGAAATACTTTAGAGTTTAAATAAAATCAATTTCGATATTATCTACCTATACCCATACCCACATAATGTATACGATTGTATACATACATATGTCAAAAACCCCAGCAAGAAACTTTTCTAATTATGATTTTGACATGATGCTGACCAATCATCCCAGGGATGATTACAAATTAGGTACCAACATCTAACCAGACGATAAATTAAATTTTTCCATGAATCTGCATATCATTTTTCCTACATACATTTTAACTCTCATTACGTAATATGACCCTTGGTTGGTTTTTCGTCATACATATTTTTTTTTTCATTTGAAAATGTTTTCTTTTGCCAAAAAAAATGAAAAAGAAAATTTATTAACACATCCCTTCACGGCGACAAAAGGGACCAACGACCGGATGACCGACGACCAAAACTCATTCATATATCTCCCACTTGCCGCACATTATCCTTCTCCAATCACAAAATTTTAATGAAAAATTTCCAAGCATCATACTATTATGTGTATGTGCGGTCGGTGGTCGCTTAAAATTATATTTTTAGTCTAAAATCCACCCACCATCTTAATTGTGAAAAATCGTCCACTCTTCACAATACTAACAATACAAATATGTACTCATATTTGCATATGGCCTTTTAAAAGTCCTGCTGGACGCTGGATTATTTCTAAAAAATCGTTTTCAAAAAGGACTCATTCATTTGTGAATTCTGTCATGATGAGTTTTTTTTTTATATTTCTATGCATGCATGCCCTTAGTTGGTTCACCATAACCACCCCTTTCTATTTAAATTTTTGCCAAAAAAACTTTACCCTCCCAAAAAAAAAGGATTCACGAAAAAAGGACATGGGTGCCGGAGTGAACTCCCATAAATGTGTGTAAGGTCGTTACAAACAACCCTAATGAAAATGCAATCCTTGGTTATATTATGGACGTTTGAGGGGTAGTTAGTAAAACTCATTTGAATGAATGATATTCCCTTCGCATTTATGCCTATATTCAAGGATATACATCAGTGAAAAATGCACTTAAGCCTATATGGGCTGTACCAGGATAATGACATACTTCCTAGGGGCACATATACATAATGATATGTAGGTATGTATCACCACCGTTGACGATGTTGTATTAATTTTGATATTAAGTACTCGAATATGACCGTCTTCATAGTTACTACAATTTTACTGCCCAAAAGCATTAAACTATGGGAAATATAAGAACGAAGGACTCTTACTCTTCATCCCCTTCGGCAAAGGGATAGGCTTTAATATTTATTTTTTAAACTACTCCTGTTACACAATGACAGGAGTCCTTATAAATGCATATTCGCATCGAAGTTAAACACATTTCCACACCCCTTTTTTGCTGATCTGCCATTGCGGTACGCGGTTGCTTAGCTATCCTGTTCTGATTATCCTTTCGAAAATAAATATCCAGGCATGGGTGTGTTATGTTGTGCGTGTGTTGTTATAATGTACCTTCTATGATTTTTCAAGAGCAAAAACTCGTTAATGCGGCAAAAAGCCTTCTATAATGGAAATCCAAGGGTTGACGATTTACATAGTTATTACGATGACGATAATGCGCGTGGCGTTGTGATTTGAGTAACGTCAATCAACCGCGAAGGGTTGCGCTATCTGCCATTCGTTCCGTATATGGAGTGGGCTCACTCGGAAAATAGATAAATGGCGTCGAAATTAAATCCGCGCGTCCTTGTTTATTGAAAATGTTCTCCCATACATCCTGATGGATTTGTGAATATTGTGTGCATTATGAATTTATGTCAATATTATATTTTATCTGCGATGTTGTTTAATTACGGTATTGTGATTTTGTGAAGGATGCAATGGAGAGGTTGCTTGGTACAAGAGTACTCTATAGTTGTACCTTCCTAATATTAAAATGAGTTTCGCAAACAATAGGACGGACGCCATTGTTGTTGATGGAATGAAATTTTTGTTTGTTTGTTTATTTGTCATCCGTTAAGTGCTTATGTATGTTTTATTTTTCCTAAGTATAGTGGTGCAGTTTAAAGTTTAAAATGGTAGACATTTTGAAATTGTATGGTTTGTCAAGAATTGTTGTTTTATTTGGTTTCTCTGGAACTACTTTAGGGTTGTGTCTGAACGGGCATTTTATTATTTAGTATTAAGTTAAAACTTTAAGTTTACCAAATACAATACCTATAATTTAACAAGAAAACACATTAAAACTGGTAGATATTAACCTCAATCTTCAACCCAAATCACAGTTTCCCACAACCTCAAATAAGTGGTTTTCCTAAGGCCCTTTTTTAAGTCCTTTTTTAGAATAAAATGGGACTAGTTGATATAGAACTTTAACTGCGGTTTAAAGAAATAACACATGCACCTAGTTCGGCGTTAATAGAAGTTGAAAATCTTATAGCTTTTTCAAACAAATTGCGACTACGGGAGAATTCAGAGCTAGACAATCTACCCTACCTACAAAGAAAGTTCAATGCTTCCATAAATTTTGAGTCGAATATAAAAATAATTTTTTTTTGTGGGTACTCATTTTTGTTCATCAAAAAACACGCTGGATATTAATTTGTTAGTTCTTTACAGTTGTTTAAAGTATAAGGTTTTTATACTTTACACAACTCGCTATATCGGATCCCCTTATAGGACTTTTATCCTTCACCCTTTTTTGATTTTGGTTAAATGGAACAACAATACGGAATTATACCAAATTTTTGTTGCATTTAACTACTTATATTACTACTGCTACTTTTTTTAAGCCGAGATAAATATGCACGAAGAAACTCAGCTGATATCAAGTTGCAAGCAAACGTTCACCCAGGGGCGTAGCGAGGGGGGTTGTGGGGGGTGTACCACTAATTCAAGAGTCGGCAAATCAACGAAGCTTAATTTGAGAAAAAAAAATCTAATAAAACGAGCATTTTTGGCGATTGTGAATTTCGCAAATATGCCGACTAATTCAAGAGTACAGTCCTTCTAAAGATGCAGCATTTTGCTTTGTTTGCATTTTATTTTCAGAAGGAATTGATAGACATTTCGCTAATCCGGAATGGGTATTAGTAGGTGTTCGACAGTGGCATAAAATGAAGAGTCGAGGTAAAAAAAAAAGAAGGAAAACTGATCCTACATTTCATTTCTGAATCTCATCGAGCAGCTCTGCGTGATTACTGTAATTTCGTTAATGGAGGAAATCATATCAACGTTTTGCTGGACAAGTCTGAAAGGGAACAAATCATTCAAGAAGAACAAGATAAAGCTTACCATTTGAGAGTCTTGCAAGCTATAATTGATGTCGCGAGAACTTTGGGGAGGCAGGGATTAGCTTTTCGTGGTCACGACGACGAATCACTAGAGCACAGCGATGGCAATTTTCGAAAAATTGTTCATTTGATTTCACGAGATTGCCCGTTAATGAAAAAATGGTTGGATGAATCATCAAAAAGACCACGTCATGTGACGTACCTTAGTTCGGATGCCCAAAATGAATTCATTGATCTCTTGGGAACTAGAACTCGAAAAGCCATTGTAAATGAAATCAATACAGCTGGTATTTTTTCTGTAATGGTTGACACAACTCCAGACTAATCACATCAAGATCGACTTGCTATTAATGTTCGATACGTAGTGAAAGCAAACGAGAGACTTATTCCTATTGAACGTCTTCTAAAAATGGACGTGCTTCGTCCTAACGAAAAAAACGGGAGAAGAATTGGCCCAAAAAATAATAGTGACCCTTCAGTCAGTAGGAATTTCCATTACAAATATTGCTTTTCAATCTTATGACTTCGCCAAAAACATGTCCGGAAAGTACAACGGTACGCAGCAAAAACTATCGGAAAAATGCGGTAAGATAGTCCCTTACATTCTATGCCAAGCTCATCGTATCAATATATTCGTTGAAACAGCATGCAATTCGAGTGTGTTGATTAAAGAGTTTTTCAATGTTTTGGAAGCATTATATTTATGTTTTCTTCTACGGCAGCACAAAACGTTTTTAATGTATGCGTGAGGACTTCAAAAGCATTGAAAATTCATTGCAACTGAAAAATTTGTCAAAAACTCGATGGACAGCTAGAGCGGAGACACTAAAGGCTGTTTGGATATCTTTCGAAGGCATTGTACATGGTTTTGAAAGAATAAAAACCGATGTAAGTTCTTTGATAATAATACTCGAACCTCCGTTTCTGGTCTGCTGAAAAAAATCTTGGACTTTGATTTTATATGTTCGTTATATTTTTGTAAAAACGTCACGTTTAAAGTAAAAAATTTGACAGAAAATTTAGAAGCTGAAGAGTAGAATGTCATTGATGCTGTATTGTTGATTCGAAGCACATCAATATCATTTCAACAAATGAATGACGAGGACGACCAAATCGATGCATTAATAAAAAGTTCACCTTCATTCGCTGAGAAATTAAAAATAAATCCAGAGAATGATTTTATGAAACATCATAGAACACGCCGTGTACCAAGAAGAATCGATGAAAATCCAGAAACAGCTTTCGACTTCGATTTCCAAACATTTTATTTTTGCAAGTTTTTACGACGTGTATAAACGATAATTTAAAAGATAATTTTTCATCTTTCGAACCTTTTCAAAAGAATTTTGAAATTTCAGTCGATAGAGGCAATGTTACTATAGAATCAGTGGAATCCATAATGAAATTGGAGCCCCTATTTTTTAAAGAAGATCCAGAGTGTTTGCTTTCTGAGTTGAAATTTCTTCTTGATTCATCCACAAATTGTATAAATTTCGAAGACATTACCAAAGTTGTGTTCAAGTTAAAAATGGTAATTCCCTTATCACACAAACTCATTTGCTTCATTTTAACTGCTCCTGTGATATCAGCTTCTTGTGAACGATCATTTAGTAAATTAAAATTAGTCTTAAACTATTTGCGCACGACAATGGGTGATGCTGATGATCGTTTGAATAATTTGATGCTGCTTTATTCTTCGAAAGATAAAGTGGACGAAATTATTTTTAATGAGGTCGTTGAAGAATGGTCCTTATTAAAATACCGCCGAATTAATATCTAGATAGTACAATGTTAAATTTAAATATTAAATTTTCATTACAACTTATTAAGTCGCTGCAATAAAATAATAATAAATATTAATTAATAAATTTTATTATTAAAATGAATTTATTATAAATAATTAGCTATATTATTAAAAACTGTTTATTTTAAATAAATAAACTGCTGCAATATTAATAAATTAATGTATTTTATTATTATAAATGACGTAACTGCTGATGCTGATAGAATTATGCGTTACTTTAATTTTTTTTATAAAAATTGTTTAATACCTATACCTAAACAAAAAAAATTGCTGCAATAATAATATAAATGTTTAATTCGTTGTTAAAAATTATTTCTTGTTTAGATTAATCGTTGCAATAATAATATTAATTTATTCATCCCAGTGTTATTAATTATTTGTTATAAATAAATACATAATTCCAAAAATAATTGATATCTTATTTTTCTACCAAATAATATTTCCCAGATTTTAAAATTGTTTCATGGAAAATCATTGCTCCTAAGTTTTTTAAATCTCTTACATCAGCTGAAGGCGGTTTCATTGAAAAATCTCGCATTTCGAAATCTCCAAAGTGTATGTGGCGAAGTGAAGATTTGAGCTAAAATCAATCAGCCCTATCAGGAGTTTCGCTCGAATGTCTTTCCACTCGGAAAAAATCCCTTTTTTCTTTTCCCTTATTTTGAGTTTCACCCGAAAAATACTAAATCTATACAGTCGGCAAATTTTTAAAATAAGTCGGCAAATTCCTAAAATAAGTCGGCATTTTAATGAAAGTCACCCCCCCCCCACGGCTCGAACCCTCACTACGCCAATGTGGTTCACCGGATCGAAAATAGGTATAGGTGGATAGTTTGACGTTAATTAGTTGTGACAATTTCAAAGGACAATTGGCAGAAATGTATGGAAGGTCGTCTAGGAACTAATAACGAGACATATGTTGTTGGAAATGTATTTTTATGAACCTACTCAAATAGTTAATTTGGCAGCTAATTTCGAATCACTTTGTGATTTGATTTGTAAATACATTTTTTATTCCTACTGGAATGAACCATATTAGTTAGCGAATACCTAACAACAGACAGATTGGAAACTGTCACAGCTACATAATTATCGACATATTTATCAACCCACCCATTTTTCGATTCGTGAAAGTAGCTTTGCTAACTTGGCACTAATAGAAAACAAGTCACCCGAAAAAAAACATAGAAAACCTTTCGCGACAAAACTGAATTTGTTACAACATGCTAACAGCGATTGATTAAGCAATAAAATATTATGGCTATTCACGATCTGGTGCAACAAGCCTAGTAAAATTTTATTTTTTTTACAATAGATCGTGAACACAATTTTATTTACCTGTAGTATCACTGTAGCAAACTCACAAAATTTCACAAACAAATATCAGCTGAAAAAAAGAATGACATTTGGCGAGTTATCACACATACACAAGCGCAAACTGTGCTACGGTGTATTTTTCTTTTATAATAGGGTTGGAGTATAGCAAAAGTGTAAAAGTGTAAGAATTTGACATTCAGTATATTTTATTGTTGTAGCGCAAGAAAGTGCTACACTTTTATACTTTTGCAATGATACAAGACCAGTCACATCGGATCTTGAATACCCCTATTAAGTTTTAGAAGTTTTGGGTTGGTTACGAAATCTCGTAAATTATAATCTCGCATTTGAAATTTCACATAACGAAATCTCGCAAATACAAAATCCCGCTTTTCCAAAATCTCGTTTTTCAAAATCTCGCAAACTGAAAATCTCGAACAATTTAAGTGCATTGTAACAAATACATTTTCTTAATTATTAAATTTTTCGAGATAAGTATGCTACCTCAATATGTAAATCCAGTGCCTATCTCCTTGCAGAGCATACGGTTATTTTTAAATTGTTACTGCTTATATTTCAATTGTTGTCAAAAGAACAAGTTATTTGCATTAATTATATTTGGCCTTGAACTAGACAGTAATATTGAGTTCCATAAATAAATTTTTAGAAAATACTTCCAAAAATTGAAAATTTTGCAAAACGCATTTCGTTTGATAAAAATTAAATTTATTTATAACCTACCAAAAATAATAGATATAAATCCTTTATTTTTTTTTACTTAGGTTTAAGTTACATTTCTTAATTGTTAAAAATAGTTTTTAGCAATAAAAGTTTAAAAAAAGATTTTTTTCCAAGTTTTCATTTTCATTATTCATTTGAAGGATTTTTATTTTTCACTGCAAACCCCGTTACGTCATTCTGAGATTTGAATTTGTAAGATTTTGATTTGCGAGATTTTTGTTGAAATTTGCAGGATTTTTATTTTTCAGTGCAAACACCGATACTTTACTCTGAGATTTGAATTTGTGAGATTTTGATTTGCGGGATCTTAAATTGCGAGGTTTGGTTTGAAATTAACGATATTTTCCGGTGTAAGTGCGAGATTGTTAAAAGTGAGATTTTGAAAATGCAAGATTATGAAAAAGAAGATTTTTAATTAGCGAGATTTTCAAAAAAAGGCAAGATTTCGAGATTTTGGTTTTGTGGGATATCGTACTGCTACCAGAAGTTTTTTCCTTTTTTCGACAGTTCTTGAATAGTACGTCATCATGCCCCTTGCATCAACTGCCCAGCTACCCACCCCGTAAATTATCGAGCAATTCATTTAAAAGTTTGGAGTGAAAAAAGAGAATTGCATCTGATTTCTTGATTAAATATAATTGTATTTTGTATGGAAAAGAATTAAAAATCGTTTTAGCGGTTTTAAGGAAAAAATAATTTCTTACATATCAAATTCTTTGAACATTTTCAAGGTAAAATTTTGGTATACATATCTTAAGTATTTATTTATGTGCATATGAAAATTAAATTTCAAAAAAACTTGTCAAATTTTTATCAAATTCTCAAAAACAAAATTTGAAACTTATTTAAAAATTCAAAAATTATGTTTGGAAAATTTTGATATGCAATACATAGGTACTATGAATTCTTATTTAAAATTTGTATAAAAATCTAAATCCATTCAGCCAATAGTGAGAAATTTCAAAATAAAAAAAGTTATATGCTATGAGAGGTACCATATAAGAAGGTTTTATAATGCAAATTCTATATACTAGAAATAAATCAGCCAAGTAGAAGACTTAGCATTAAGGATTGGACTTGTTGAATTATTGATTCAAATAGCTGTATGTAAGTTGAACTGACTTAATACAAATTGCGTATGACAAAGCCCTCACTTTGTCACTGATGAGTGACAATTTTTTTATAATTTTTGGTAATAGACGCACAAATTTTAGCATACAGAAAAAGTTTTATCAAAACCGTAGGAACCATTTTTATTACTAAACGGTTTTTTAACATTTGTTTCAAAAAAGAATTTTTTTCCTAAAATATTCTAGTCAGTGTTAAAATAATCGGCCACGTAGTTTTCAAACAATTCGATTTTCCGAAAAAAAAATATTGAACATTTTTAAAAATCAAAAAAAAATTGTTGGAAAAAGTTGGTAAAAAATACTATATGTACCTACCTACATATTTATGTTTTTTAGAAGCTTCTGCATACAAAAACTGATTAAAATCAGAGTTACTGTTTTGAAGAAAATCGAAAATAAAAAAAAATATTCTTTCCAAGGTACTATTTTTGAAAATTGGTTTCCTATCCAGAGAGGTAACCTTTACTAAAAGAAATCTATGGATTTAAAAAAAAAGTTGTGGAGCCATTTTTGAGAACAATAAAATTTTGTACAATTTAGAGCTGTGTAAATCGTTCATTTCAAATGATCGAATCGTTCAAGAATCGATCAGCAAAATGATTCGATCATTTCAATCAATCGATCTTTCGATCATTTTTATTTCACTGAATTTATTACCAATTCAATTTTTATTTTGATTTATAGGAATTAAATTTCTCCAATTTTAACGAATTCAACTCAATACTGTATGGATTTGATCGAATCCAAAACAATACAATTTGGAAAAAAAAGCTCAAAATAATATGAAGTTTTCAGTTTTTACTGCTCCGGAAAAAGGTGATTTTATGTCAATTGGTTGAAATTTGGATCAAAATATATTTACTTTTTATATGAAAATATAGTTTGGCCCAAATCCGTCAAGCTATCAATTGTAAAATTCTATTGACGGATGGCTACAATGTCGATGGATTAAAAAACCTCTAAAAACTCTGACATTTTTGAATAGTTTTTGCTGCTTCGGAAAAAGGTGATTTAAGGGCGATTGGGTGACATTTGGATCAAAATAAACCTTTTCTCTCAAATATAGACCATCCCCTATCTTTCAAGCCATCAACTGTCAAATTCCATTCACGCATGGCTACGATGTTGATGGATTAAAAAAGATCTAAAAAATCACAAGTTTTTGAAGAGAAAATCGAGATTCATCGAAATGATTGAGATTGAAATTGGGATGCAAAATCAAGAATTATCGAAATGATGGAGATTGAGATGGAAAATCAAGAATCATCGAAGTGATTGAGATTGATATGGACGATCGAGAATCATCGAAATCATTGAGATGAGGATGGACAATCGAGAAACCTTGAAATTATTGAGATTGAGATCGATTGAAATGAAAATTTCTGATCTCAATCATCAATACTTTTGGAAGATCGGATCAAAATAATCGAATCGTTCCTCGTTCCTGATTGACACAGCCCTAGTACAATTGAAATGAATAATTGTGGAAATCAGCTGGGGTTTGCTTACGTTCTTAATACCCTCAGTTTAAGATTGGTCATTTTTTCGACACAAGGAAGGCATAGCTAAAACTGTTCAGAAAATATTTTATAAATAAGGATTTGTTTTACATGGCGTAAAGACGGAGTAAGAGCTCCAACATGATTAACCTATTCAAAGTTTGAACCAAAGTGTTAATAAATAAGGTTGATAATGCATGCACCATGCGCGTATTAAACTTAAACCGACACCAATTGTAGAAAAACCTTTCTAATTTCTTGTGAGTTAGTTTGAGCTTAATATTTGAATAAGTTTTATAATAAAGCTATTTTTGCTGTCGTTGTTGATCTTTTGACCTTAATAAATCTTTAAAATTTCTCAGCGAATCTAAATATATAATAATCTTGAATTTTTCTCATTCACTTCATTGCTACAAAATTAAACAGTTCATCTCTCAAATTCACATCGAACACGATATATGTATGTATGTATACACCAGCACAGGTCTTCAAAATTAATTTGAAATTAAGCTGTCCACATCCTCAATTCTATCACAATCTTGTCCAACATATTAATATGTAGCTAAGCTAGATATTATATGTGAAACCAGTCCAATAAAAACGAATAAAAACCTCCAATCTTTTAAAGCAGCGGAAAACTGCTGCGGCCGCAAATTTGTTTCCCCAATCATCGGACAAACTTCAATTAAACACACGTTAACAACCACACTCCAGGCTGACGGTGGCTTAACATGAGGCCCTCCGGGCTAACAACATCATAAAACTAAAACGCATTTGTCATTCCATCAGATGGCGTGCTAAGCCGCCACTGCTCCAACGCGAATGACAGAAAAGCAGCCTAACACCTGGTGGACATCGTGCGTCATCCATTTCATCATCGTCATCATCCTCTTCATTTTCATCTATAACAAGCCTGATGGCCTGCAGAATGGAAAAGAAGAAGACTCCAAATAAATTACCCCTCCGCCGGCCGCCGTTCGATCTAGTTCAGCATCCCCATCAGAGACTCGAAGTCGAAGGCGGACCGCTCCCAATCTAAATCAAAACGTTATTAGCCCCAGAATGTTTCCTCCGGTTTTGATGGCCCCGCACCATCTCAACTCGGCATCAACCCAACTACTGCGCGCAAATTACAACATCGCGTGTTAATGCATCGCCTAGGCGTCTCATTACAACGACACGACTTAAATGCCAACGTTGCGTTCGGCGTTCTCCCGCTGCTGATGTCAGGCGGTAATTTTCGTCTGTCGTCGGAACGGAACTGGTCCGGTCCACCGATACACTATTATTCGCCCGGAAGAATTTCACCTGTGGACAGACATGCTGGTTGCTGCTTCTGCCGATGCATCGCGATGTGACGCGAGGTACTCATTTTCCATTCATTAAAAGGAGTGAGACATAAACGTGGAAATAGTTACATGAAATGACAAATGCGTTTCTTAGATGCGACGAAGGATGCAGCTTCCAGCTCCAGAGGAAATGGAATTCTCCTATCGCAAGATGAGTTGACATTGTGAATGGATTTGATCCAACCGAAATGCCCTAACCGCTTGAGGAGATGGCAGGAGTAGTTATAATGACAATAACGGCTTTTTGATTGTGAATATTCCAATTAAATTCACATTATGTGTAACGAAGCTGCGCGTCTTGTCAAGGGAAAGACTCAGCTAAGTCGTCTTGGCCTTGGCTTAGCACACGAACCATCACCGCATCATGGCCGTGTGCTGCCGGCCGCCATGAACCTCAAAGGGACTTCTGGTCATTTGAATTCGGTAGACACAAGGCGACTTCCATCATCTTGTCTATTTTGCCTCAGTCCAGGATGTAGTCACGATATAGACATCTTATTGTAATATTTGTTTGAAGCATGTCCGGTTTGGATTAACTGTCATTTTGAGAAGACCATTGAATTATAAGCCAGCAAAGATTCCAAATAGCCGAGGGACAGCTAATGATTGTCGTGTGCTAGTTTATTTGTGTCCAATGCATCCGAATGAATTTCGATCTGCGTGCGACGTCAGTCGTCAGTAGTTACACTGATTAGATTGAGATTAATGATCAGGAGCGGCTTTCCGCGATTGAAAACAAGAGTTGATTTGCGTCTCTATAAATGCAATTGTTTTCCTCAGAATTTTAAGTTTACAATGGGATTGTAGATTGTAGTCATTTTATTTAAAATGCGGGACACCATCAGTTGACAGTGATTTGATTAACTTAAGAGTTGGCGAAGAAATAGAATATTTTGTTAAGAGCCTTCAATCATCCATTTTATTTTTTTGTGATGAAGCATGGAATACCATAGGTGCCCGGAGGGGGGGGGCAAGGGGGGGGGGACAGTTGCCACACTGGCTCTGGACAGTACCACACAACTAAGAAATTTTTCATTTTTTTCTTTGAATTTTAACAAATACTTTGCCTTCTCTCCATGATTTGCCCCCCCCCCCTGGTTCTGGATCATGCCAAATGTATCTGAAAATATCCTTAGTTTCGATATTGTTGGAAAGTATGGATATTTTCTTTACAGCTTCTTTATTGAGTTTGCCCCCCCTGCCATTACCACGCAACTTGCATTTTTTACTTTGAATTTTAACAATGCATGTATATACAGGGTGTCCGCCGGGAAGGTATACTACTATTATATTGTTTGTTTATAATTTTTGATTAAATGAAAGAGAATGGATCTTACATACATTGATAAATGTTGTATTTAATGTCGGCAATTATATGTATGGAATACAATATCAGGTAAATGTCCGCCTCTATTACATTTTCATTAGGCCAAATGAGGTAATTTTGTTGAAATTTTCCAAATTAGATCCCAAATTACCTCATTTCCCATACGAAATCAAATTTCGAAGTGAGATAATTTCAACCAAATTTGCACGAAATTAGGTTGGAAATTAGGTAAAACCTAATCGAACATACATATCTAAATTCAATACTATTGTGAATCAAAATTCACAATCGAGTATCTTCTGACTGGAAATGTCAAATTTGAATTACTGTCAAGCATATCTAATAGAAGGAGAAAAAATGTAAGGAAAATTAATTGTTGTTCGGAATATATCAGGTAAGTTAATTCAAAAATAAAAATCCTCTAAATGTTATTGTTGTTTTATTTTAGGAAAAATATCCTGATTACAAGTTATCACTTTGAATTTTGAATTTTTTAAACGGTCTGGTAGAGCCAACTTTACACTCAAATGGTCTCAGATTCCGTGATATGTGATCCAAGGAGCTTATCTAGGGAGGAGTGAAAACCAATTTCGGCTAACACGATTATCCTCGAAGTTGCATTCATATTTTTTTTTCGATGCACTGTTACTTGCAAAGGCCCCAGTTGTGGACTGCAAGACTTTGATTTTTTTAATAGCCTTTAATGAAGCTTTCGACGCCTATTCTTCTTTTTTTGCTATCGTTCACACCCAAAATCTGCTGTGGGCTTTTAGTCTAATAAATTAATTGATTTTGAAAGCAAATGAATCAATAATTATCAAATTTTGATCTGAAAAACTAAAATAAAAAAAAATTATAATACAGTTTATTATCCGGAGTTCGATTTATTATTTATAGAAAATAATTTAACGCTGAACAATTTGTAAACAGTACGTCCAAAGTTGTTTTGGATTTTGTCATTAGCTGAACGGATTTAAATAAGGATCTGAAAAGGTCCTTAAAATAAATCTTTCTTCATCAAGTATCCATTCACTGCGGCTGTGAAGCTATTTATTAAAAAAATACATGGTCCCCATCTGTCAAGCCATTAATTTTCAAAGTCTGTTGAAGAATGGCTACGATGTCGATGCTTTAAGAAAACTATTAAAAAATAAGAAATGTTCACATATTTTACAAAAAGGTGATTTTATGGCCTTTTCGAATGGGGATAGAATGAAAGTTCTTGTTCTGAAAAGGAGAGAAAATTGTTCTGGATTTGATTTCAGAATCGTTCACACGTATCAAATCGGTCTTCCGGATTGCCAATCGAAAAGGCCATTAGGGAAATTAGTAGACATTAGGAAATTTTCAAAACAGGGTGTCTCAAAAACATGTCAACATTTTGCAACTTCGTTGTTCCTTGAAAGAAATTGACAAAGGTGATGGCTTTTTCAGAATTAAGAAAAGAAAAAATATTTTCAAAACTGGGTGCTTTAAAACAAAAAGTCAACTTCGTTGTTCCTTGAGTGATTTCAGGATTGACAGGATAGCTGAGACAGAATTATAACAAAAACAAATATTTTCAAAATGGTGTTTCAAAAAATGGCACCATCATCACCATGACCTGTGGCAATTTCATTTAAATCACTCAATTCAATTTCATTGAAATCTATCAAGGTCAAAAACTTTCGAAACTGTCCTTTTTCCATTTGTAAAATTACATTTTTATTTCTTATTTCAAAGGTTTGTGATAATGGATCTTCAATAGTTCTCGCATAATAAATTCGGAACCAACCATATTTTAAAGATCCTAGCATTTTTGGTTCGATCGTGAAAATGAGTTTTGTTTTAATCGAATCAGAAATAACATTCCCTTTTGATTTTTTCACGAGTGAACGAATGATATTTTATTGTTCTATGAACGTTCTACTATTAAATATAAAATAACTTTACGCTGGATAACTATTAACAGTTCATTATTGACTGAAACATTTAAATGAAATTATTTACAAAAACTTCCAAAACGCTCAAATTATATTGCATTTTAAAATTAAAAAAAAAATTTTTGAATCATTTTTTTCGAAAATTCGATATGTCAAAATTGGTTTGGTGTCTGCCCCCCTCCCCCCTGGACAAAATCCTGAGGGTGCCTATGTGGAATACTGTATATGTAACTATAGAGAAACTGTTAATGCCGCTCATTATATCGGAGGAGGGTCATAAGAACAAGGACACTTGGCCCACAATATTGCTTAAGCCACTGATGAGCTTTGACGACGAGGCGGCTCATCAATTGTGAACTTAAAACTTCTCCAATTGGACGTTCAGATATTTGAAGCCTCGAACTCAAAACTCCATTTTAAAGCATTTGTTCATATCCTAAGTGAAAAATGTTGTTGAACATTCCTGGTGCTATAGCAAATATTTTAATAAATATGGTATATCTCTTATAAGAGCATGTCAATTTGACGAGTTAAGCGAAGTTACAAAATGAGGTTGAACGAAATCGATGGAATCGAGTTCAAAAACATGAAAATGTTGCGTTTAATCTGTATCGAGCTGCATTAAATTATAAAGTGGATTACAGTTCACAGCAAATTATTTCTATTGGACCAATGAACGTTGTGTGTCCACATCACAAGGTATTTACATTTAAAACTGAAGCCCTTGGATTGTTGTTAGCGAGCGGCCAAGTCAAATTGACGCCATTGGTACCTCCACCAGAGCCATTACTTTCATTGGTTTCTGGTTATTAGCCAGATTCTATACATTTTTGACTCATATCCAGCAATACAATAATTGCTTTCAAATGATGTCATTTGGTGCAACAAAGTTGAGATAATCTAAAGCCTACTTTTTAATTAGGTAAGCATAATAGGAAACAGTAAACTTCTTTAGCCAAAAGCAACGGAAAATGATGGGGGAATGGTAGTGCTGACAAAATTTTTCACCAGTACCAATATTACATCTATTTACCTACCCTTTCAGATTCAGTGTCAAATATATCAGCTAACAGGTTCCTAATTATTTTTGCCAACGCTGTATAGTGACTACCAAAATGTTTGTACATTTTTTTATGGGCAATTCAGCAAGACAAGTTGATCAGCGTTGTCCACACAACAATTCGGCGAAAAGACCAATAATTGTGGAACAACATTTTTCCATCGACACACTTATTCGTTGCACTATTCAGGACTGGATGTCATCTGATAACCACAAAAATGCCATCAGAGCCGATAAAACGCCTGCATGACAACACGCAAGACGTTCTAATGTGTTAACAATTATTGATGAAGCCGCTACTGTCATCGTGGGTGAAAATTTAGAAGACAGAGATATTGTTCTACATCGGCAGAACTATAACTAACTGCAGCGTGTGTCCGAAATACATCGATATTAGGGTAAAGTCGGGTGATATGGCACCACGGGAGATATGGCACCCTTTAAATATTTCCTACTTAATTAATTATTTTTAAAACAAAAATATCAGAATATCATCAAGTTTAACTTTAGTTCTCAATTGATGCTGTTAAAACTAAAGAAGCTTTTTTAGCTTTAAAACCATAACCGAAAGTAAAATAATAGTGACTATATTTAAGTCAATTTTTTTTGTGCATAACATAACAAAGTGCAGCAACGGAATTATTTGGCACCAGATGCTCGCCTTTACGAAAAAATGAAGAGCGATGCGTGTTTATTTGTTTTTAATTATTGCAATAATTTAAATGAAAATTGTAAATCCAATTCCTACCTCTCTTTGTAACGCAATAACTCAAGAATGGCTCGACCGATGTGGATGTTTCTTTTTTGGTAATATTTGGTATTGGTCAGGTAGTGCTTTTATGAAGTTTGGTTACATTCAGTCTTGCGGTTTGCTTAAAAGGTTTAGCAACGCACTCTGGGTACGTGTTTTATATAAAAATAAAATGCACGACTGGATCGCACGTACTTGCTCTTATGTTCAAGTTGTGTGGGACTTAAGAACTTTAAAAAATATTCAAGTTATTATAGAAAAAGTATAAAAAGCATTTAAATCGTTCTTTTAATTGTATAAATAGTCTGAAAAATAACTTAGAGCTCAAAAACAAGTATGCCATCTGATTACTTGAAAAAAATGTGAATATATGCAAAAAAAAAAAATTTAAATCGTTGGAGCCGTTTTCTTAAAAATTAATTTTTTATATATAAAATTTTTGTAACATTTTTCAAAAAAAAGTTTGGTATGCCAATTTTGAGTATATATTAATATACATTTAAAACTGAATAAAACTGAAATTTCAAAACGGGTTACGTACGAATGACCGACAAAAAAAATGTCGACTGGTTAAAATGTCGACTTTTATCGACTTTTTTGTAAGTTAAAATACCGACTTTGTTTTTACCGACTCATTAAAATATCGACAGTTTGAAATGTCGATTTGACAAAAAGTCGACTGCCCTGATAGAAGTCGAGAAAAATATCGACTTGTCGGAATTTTTCCCATACAGAAAAGTCGATATAAAATATAAATCGACATTTAAACCAGTCGACATTTTGACTTGTCGATATTTTGTCTGTCGGTCATTTGAAAGTAAACCAAATAACAGCGCTCTGCCTTAAATGTTTGCACGGAATAACTATAAACTCAAGAATCATAATTCTTGTTTGATTTTTTAACAGGAACTTAACAGTTTTTGATACTGTGGAGAATTTAAGACTATGTCTAAGACACAAGTTCTTATTTGATTCTTATAATAATAAACTTATTTAGGCAGTTATAAGTTTTATAGAACCTTTTGTTTAGCTTTAAGAAAGTTCAATAGAACTCATTTTAGTTGCCTACCTACATTATACCTAATATTTCGAACTTTTAACTGCCTCATTTTCTGGATGTTTTATTATTGTATTAATATTAAAACACATTACCGACCCTGAATAAGAGGCAATAAGGACGTCAAAATATATAGACAACAAAATTTAAATTACAAAAAATGCGATTTATAGAACTATGACCATGCGTTATTAGATAATAATGATCAGATCATAGTTTAGGGAATGATGTTTACAAGCGCGCGCTTGTAAACATCATTCCCTAAATTATGATCTGATCAAAATGTCGACTTTCAAAATGTCGACTATTAAAATGTCGACTGTTGAAATCTCGATTCGTAAAATCTCGATCACAGTCGATATTTTGAGAATCGACATTTTGAAAATCGACATTTTAAAAAGTCGGTCAAATTTGTGTCTATATTTTGATCTATCGGTCTTTTAACCAGTCGAGATTTTTTCTGTCGAGATTTTAAAAGTCGATCTTATGAAGTCGATATTTTAAAAGTCGACATATCGTACCCAATCCTTTCAAAACAATTCATCGACCCGTTTTTGAAATATTGAATTTTCAAAAAAAAATTTTGAATCTTTTTTTAAAAATCCAAAATTAATTTTTTCCAAAATTTTGGTATACAGGGTTATTTATATTTTAACAAAGCTTTTGCAAAAAAAAATTTATTGAAATCGGATGAGCGGTTAATGAGAAAACCGAAAATCAAAAAAAACCGTTATATGGCAGGTACTGTTAATAAATGTTTTTGGAAATTTTTTTTCTTACCAAAAAGTACACCATGTCTACAATAATACACTGATTTTTTTTTATCAAAATCGTTGGAGCCGTTTTTGAGATAAATAAGCTTTTCCTTAACGGTTGTATTGCAAGTACCATTATTTTTTGAGCTAAAAAAAAATTTCAATTTCCCCTCTGGAGAGTTACAAAAAAACCTTAAGTTCAAAACTTGAAGAAAATCTCTTCAGTGGTTTAGGCTGTAGGTTGAGGTACGGACAGACAGACAGACAGAGAGACAGACAGACAGACAGACAGAATTTTGCCACCCACTTTTTTCGTGTTCTCTATCATCGTAATGTCATGTTTGATTGTTATCTCGAAATTTTTTTTTTGCACGAATCCAAATCTTGCCCTATAGTACCTATATCGCAAGTAAAAATAAATTGAGTGAAAAAAATTTACCACAATAGAATTTTGTCCTCACAAAATAAAATTAAGAAAATTAATACACTTGAATCTCCATTATCAGGAACTAGATTAATCGAGGACACATATTTAAAATATTTTTTTTTAATTTGTTTTATAAACTTTTGCCTAACCCAGCGCACAGTGGGCTCAAAAGCAAATCTAGCGGGTCTAAAATCCAAATCTTTGTAAGCGAGTGGTGTGTATGTCCGTATCTTATTTAAACACCTAAATAGACTAGCAGGTGCCAAATAGAGAGAATAGTTATTTCATGGTTATGTGGACAATTAAATATTTTTAAAAGACAAGAAAGACACAGAAATAATGATGAAATGATGTCTCAATGCCAGTTTTTGGACTAAATTATGGTTTGAACATAAGTAAAACTATATTAACTAATATTATGTTGACCTCTGAGATATTTTCCACTGATAATTTTTCACTTTTAGCCGAAGAATTTGGACCACTGTCGTCAAATAACCTGTAAGATGTTATATTTTACTTTTTCGAAAACGGGCAAAAACGGGCAGATGAAATATAAAAATATGTTATCTATATTAATCCTGGAACTTAGTTTAAGTTCAATCCTCTTGTACAGGTTTGTACAGAAAAAGTTGCAGCCTACAGAATAAATGCTTTATCAATTTTTTCTTACTAATAAAGTAAATGCCATGGTTCGTTTAGTTAAAACACCATAAATCATAAATAAACAAAATTACTAAACTTCTTAAATATAGTACATTTGGGAATAATAACAAAAAAGTTCATAACTTTTCATACAAATAAGAGGTAAACAAAGTTCTACCATCATTAAATATTGAACGAACAATGACTGAATGATGTGTCTGCAATTAACGGTATTATTGCTTGAAAACTTAAGTCTTCTGTCAGTTAATTTGACTCTATTCATTGTCTCTGACATGTGTACAATCAACCTATGTACTACCTGTCCTGATATAAAATGCATATTTTTTGGACTTTTGACCCGCTAGATTTGCTTTTGAGACCACTGTGCAGCGGAGCCGGGCGGGCCAGCTAGTTTATAAATGAAAAAAGTTCTGTAAAATTTGACCTCATTATTTTACTTTTAAGCCGGTCCCCACGTCGAAGGAAGTTTTATATCGAAAATCACATGTAAAATGTACAAACAACAAACTTTGAATTTGTATGGCTTTGGTGATAATTGGTAGAAAATTTAGACTTTGGTACAAATTAAATTAATTGAAATGTATAGAAAAGAGCCTTATTCTTTCAACCTATTTTGGAGAAACACGTGTTTTTGTGTTTTCACGCTTGCTGATGTAATAGTTATAATTACGTTCTTAGCTTTTGAGAACATTAGGTGCATATTTTACTTTTTCCTTAGGAGTAGGTAGTTACAGTTGATGGAGAAACGTCAAATCTTAAACAGTAAAAATGTTTTTTTTTTATTACTTAAGTAAATGAAGTGGTATATTTTATTATAGGTAACCTTTTTATTTTCTAATGAATGTTTCTTAAAACATCGAACTCAGTATATTTATTTATCATTTTTAACGACGCAACACGCAACGGTCCGTTTACTCTGCTTACTTTTTTATTGAATAAAATAACTACTCCTGAAATGTAATTTAGAAATCAGATGTATAACAGAATTCACCCTCGTCAAATAAAGCGTCCCTCAAATTAAACTACTTTTATTTTTGCAATCGACGACGAAACGTTTTCCGTTTGACATTTTTGAACAATTGCAATAAACCCCATGTTTTTTAAATGTTTCTCCAATTGGTATGTACCTACTAACCTTAGTATTCATCTTGATAGTTCTAACCTACATTAGTTTATAACTTATAATATAACATACTTATGTGTATTTTTTTTATCTACTAATCAATAAAAGAAAAATTTAGACAAATGTTATTAATCTTACAATTTTCAATGATTAATGTATAAACAAGGTTTTTTATATATATGAAAAAAAGATGAAAGTTTTGACAGAATTGTATATTCCCTTTCCCATCACAAAATCTAATATTAAACCATAAATATCCCTCTAACGAAAGCAACACGAGCCGCTCACTAACTCGCTCCACCAATTAGCCCAATTAAGAGTTTTACAAATTAATTATATACAACTCGCGCTAGATCCAATTAACTTTGATTTAGTGTGCCTGTGCCATTATACAGGCCAGCATGACAAGGCATAACGCTGCAAGATATGGTGACGAGATGGAATACTTCACAGCTATGTTAACCGTTATATGATTCAGTTTAGATTCCAAAATCTGACCACTGACCTGTCTCTCTTTCTCTCTCATTAACTTATCCAGAACCTCTTTCATAACAAGCACTCCATAAATCAAAATATGAATCTACAATGTTTTAACTTTTACAACGTTTGTCGCCAAACGACAACCAGCAACAACAACAAATCTCCCAGTAGAATCTCTACACAGAAAATATACTTTGACCGCGATGTTCCACAAGAGTTCAGCCAAAGAAGTAGGTATATCCAGGCTCAGGCCGCATATACAACGTTTGCTAAATTCATTTCCTCACGAAAGATTCAAGAATCTGCGCTGAAGCCAACTGCACTAATGGGTCTAACAAGACTTTCCCATTATCTGCATGCAAAGTGTCTCCTTATCGCTGCCGGGTATGTTGGACAACGAGAGGTTGGATCTCGAGGTCCAGAAAGTCTTATGCGCACTCGTCGTCGTCTTGGTCGTCCAGATTGTGGCAACTGATAAGGATTAGCCTTCGTCGTTGTCATCATTTTGGATTCACGTTACCTTCTTCAGTTCAGATGGTCACTTGGGTATAGGTATAGGTATATGGGCATTGCCAATCGTTTGGTGATCGTTCCAGAGTTTGGTATCGGAGCAATCTTTTGCATATCTTGAGTTCTGGGCGATTAGAATGAGAATTCGAGTGTATATAAGTACACTTTGGTATGGTGTAAGCTTGTTGTGTCATGGTTTGGCTGCGGAAAGCACAGTTATGCAAAAATGACCTTTGCAATCTACGATCCATGGTGTTTTAGTTTTGATGAGATGGATTTAATTTTTTCTGAGTGTAAAGATTGGTTAGTTAGTACATATCTACCTACTTGCTCTTAAATACCTAGTGATGATCCTTTTTTTATGGGACTAGCACAATAACCACGGAAATAAAAGGTAGTTTTAAGAAAAAGGATTTTGGTAGGCACATTCAGATTGCCCTATAAAGTTGAGAATTCTTGATTTTGGAATCAATTTCAGCAAATCATTTTATGACCTTTAGGTAGATGGTAGATTCTCGCAATGGCTAGAATAAGTTTGTTAAAAAATAAAATTTGAGATTCTAAAGTTTTCATGATGGGGAGGACAAAAGCCATTATTCTCGCAGTTCCGAATGTATGTCTCTCTGTCTTTCCGTTGAGCTACATCCAAAATAGCTGGCTTGGTTTCCTTTTAACTTGTGGTAGGTACTTAGCGTTTTTTGGTAATTCCCTTAACATTTTTTTTCATTTCTTTTTTAACAAAAATAACGGTACCTACCTGCCACTGCCATACAATTTTGCATTAATCAAACAAAATTTTGATTTTTCTGGAAAATGGCTCCACATATCTTTCTTAAAAAAGCTGTAAGAAACATTCGGTTATATTAAAATTTTGGTAAGAAACCATTTTTCAAAAACAGTTAGAAATCGTTTCTCCCAGAACAATTGATCCCATTTATTTCGATTTTTTTTATGCTGATAACTTCCAAAAATTTAAAACAAAGTTTTCAAAAAATATTTTTTGGATCTAAAAAACGAGCTTGCTCTTATGTTCAAGTTGCTTGGAACTTAAGAACTTTTGAAATAAGCAAGTCATTACAGAACAAATATAGCTATACAAAATATAAAAAAAAAATACTTAAAAATATATTAAAAACATGTAAATCGTTCATTAAATTGTATAAACAACTAGTAATTTAGCTTAGCACTCAAAACCAAGTACACCATTTTATTACTTGAAAAATTAGAAATATGTAGGTACATATATGTATGTATATGTAGGTATATGCAAAAAAAAAAAAATAAAAAATTTTACGAATGAATTTTTGCGAAATTTGAAAACTTCTTAAAAAAAGAAGATGTTCAAAAAATCTACTAAGAAACGAAAAGAAAAAAACAAAAATTCGCATGATTGCATTTATTATGGCCAAAACTAAACTTTTCGAAGGGCTGTAGCGTGAAGTTAGTGCCGCCATTTGTGATTTTCAAAAAAAAGTTGTGCTGTGTTGTGCTCAACCTGTTCTGCCTTGTGCCCTTAATTTTTTTTTTTAAATTCACAAATTTGCAAATTTTACTTTTTTATTTATTTATTTTATTTTTAAATTCGCAAAGTTTAGTTTTGGCCATAATAAATGCAATCATGCGAATTTTTGTTTTTTTTTTTTCTTTTAGATTCTTAGTAGCATTTTTTGAGCACAATAAGAAATTTTCAAATTTCGCAAAAAAATCATTCGTAAAATTTGCAAATTTGCTAATCTTTCAAAAATATTTACGGCAAATTTTCAATTTTTTTAAAAATATGTACTTACGGCACAAGGCAGCACAAGCTGAGCACAATACAGCACAACTTCTTATTTTTTTGAAAATCGGAAATGGCGGTGCTAACTTCACGCTATAGCCCTTCGCAAAGTTTAGTTTTTGCCATAATAGATGCAATTATACGAATATTTGTTTTTACTTTTTGGTTCTTAGTATAATTTTTTCAGCACAATGCCGCACAACTTTTTTATTTAAGAAATTCTGAAATTTCGCAAAAATTTCATTCGTAAAATCTGCAAATTTGCGAATTACCTCAACCTACAGCCTAAACCACTGAAGCGATTTTCTTCAAATTTTGAACTTAAGGGTTTTTTGTAACTCTCCAGAGGAGAAATTGAAATTTTTTTTTAAGCTCAAAAAATAACGGTACTTGCCATACAACCGTTAAGGAAAAGCTGATTTATCTCAAAAATGGCTCCAACGATTTTGATAAAAAAAAATCAGTGTATAATGTAGATATGGTATACCTTTTAGTAATAAAAAAAATCACCAAAAACATTTATTAACGGTACCTGCCATATAACGGTTTTTTTGATTTTTGGTTTTCTCATTAACCGCCCATCCGATTTCAATAAAATTTTTTGCACAAAAGCTTTATTAGAATAAAAAAATACTGCATACCAAAATTTTTGAAAAAATAAATTTTGGATTTTTAAAAAAAGATTCAAAATTTTTTTTTGAAAATTCAATATTTCAAAAACGGGTTGATGAATGGTTTTGAAATTTCAGTTTTAAATGTATATTAATATATACTCAAAATTAGCATACCAAATTTTTTCTTAAAAATGTTACAAACATTTTATATATAAGAAATTTATTTTTAAGAAAACGGCTCCACCGATTTTAATTTTTGTTTGCATATATTCATATTTTTTCAAGCAATCAAATTGCATACTTTTTTTTTGAGCTCTAAGTTATTTATCAAGCTGTTTATACAATTAAAAGAACGATTTAAATGCTTTTTTATACTTTTTCTATAATTACTTGAATATTTTTTAAAGTTCTTAAGTTTCACACAACTTGAACATAAGAGCAAGTACGTGCGATCCAGTCGTGCATTTTATTTTTTTTTTTAATCTCCCATAACTAAATCTCGCAAATTAATTATCATGTTTGTCATAATCTCGCAATTACAATCTCGCATTTACATCTCGCACCGAAAAATCTCGCAATTTAAAATCTTCCAAATTAAAATCTCGCAAATAAAAACCCCGCAAATTCAAATCTCACAGCAAGGTATTGCTCTGGGCATTGCACTGAAAAATAAAAATCCTGCAAATGGAAAATTAAAACCCCAAAATGAAAAACTTTTTTTCAACTTTTAATGCTAAAAAATATTTTAAACAATTAAAAATGTAACTAAAAAGTAATTCCTAATAATAAAGGGTGATTTTTTAGCTGGTTTGGTTTTGGCAACACTGGTTTTGACAGCTGACGTGTGTTTAGTACCTTGTGTCACTGTCAAACAGCTTCAGTTTGGTTTGCAATTTAACCATGGATCGTCTTACAAATGAACAACGCTTGCAAATTATTGAATTTTACTATCAAAATTCGTGCTCGGTTCGAAATGTTCATCGCGCGCTGCTTCCATTTTATGGTCGGCATTCTCGACCTTCTGAGCAGTCTATTCGGAAGATTGTGACCAAATTTCGCACCAAATTTACTTTGTTGGACATTAAACCACCAACACGTTTACGTACTGTGCGTAGTGAAGAAAATATTGCGGCCGTATCAGCTAGTGTGACAGAAGACCGCGAAATGTCGATTCGGCGCCGTTCCCAGCAGTTACTGTCAATGGTGAACGCTACCGAGCGATGATAACAAACTTTTTTTTGCCCGAAATGGAAGTTCTTGACTTGCATGATATGTGGTTTCAACAAGACGGTGTTGCCACACAGCACGCGAAACAATGGCGCAATTGCGAGGCGAGTTTGGTGAACAGTTAATTTCACGTTTCGGGCCGGTCAATTGGCCGCCTAGATCGTGCGATTTGACACCATTAGATTATTTTTTGTGGGGGTATGTCAAGGCTAATGTCTATAGGGACAAGCCCGCTTCGATTGACGCACTGGAAGCCAACATCCATGCATTCATTCGTGAGATACCGGCCGATATGTGTGAAAGAGTATGCCAAAATTGGACTCAGCGGATGGGCTACCTGAGACGCAGCCGCGGTCAACATTTGCATGAAATTATCTTTAAACATTAAATTGCAAGGTTCAAACTATCGATTCAAATAAATATTTCATTCATTTTTTCGAATTTTTTGTGTTTTTTTTTTTTTAAAAGTTCTAAACCTCTTAAAAAATCACCCGTTATAAACTATGTTTTTAGAAATTAAATAATTTTTATTTTAAGGCAAACGAAATGTGTTCGCAATGCTTCACAAGTTATTCAATTTTTTACATGTGAAGTCTTCATAAATTTATTTATGGATCTTAAAGATATTTTCTGGTTCAAGGCCAATCAATGCAATTTACACATGACACATTACAACTGGATATACAATATCTATATTCGCTCTAATTTTCTTGACAACAATTATTGAAAAATAAACAGTAACAATTAATAAATAACGGAGTGATCTAAGTGTCTAAAAGAACTCCATATCTTGCAGGAGGAGGGATACCTTGAAAAATTTGTTGCATTGCAAACAAATATATTTCCCAAATTACAATCTTGCGCGAGATTTTAATTTGCGAGATTTTGACTACACAAGTTTATTTGTTGCATTGCAATTAAATTTTGTGAGATTTTGATTTCCAAGCTTTTAGTTTGCTGGATTTCGTTATTGCGAGATTTTGTAAAGCGGGATTTTGTTATTGCGAGATTATGAAAAGTGGGATTTTGAAATTTCGAGATTTCGTTATGCGAGATTTTGAATGCAAAATTTTAGTTTGCGAGATTTCGTATGCCTAACCCAGAAGCTTTTAAATAGGGGAGCGCTACGATATCCCGCAAACCAAAATCTCGAATAACGCAATCTCGCATTTTTTTAAAAATCTCGAATAACGAAATTTCGCAAATTAAAAATCTTGTTGTTCATAATCTCGCAATTACAAAATCTCGCTTTTTAGAATCTCGCATTTACATCTTGAACCTAAAAATCTCGCAAATTTCAACCAAAATCTCGCAATTTAAAATCTCGCAAATCAAAATCTCGCAACTTCAAATTTCACAGCAACGAATCACACACGGCTTTTAGAATTTTTTTTTGTTGAGAATATACCTACCCAAGAGCACTTTAGATAATTTTTTTTCCAACTAACAACTGATGTCAATAAAAAAATGGGTAAATCTTTTATTACTGTTGATAACCTCTATAATAATTTTTGTTGTCTTTTACGCGTTTATAATGGAACTAAAAGTATTTTCTAGTTCAAGGCCAAATACGAGTAATGGGATTTGCACATGACACTTTACAACTGGATATACCATCTCTATGTTCTCTCTCCTTCTTGTTCTTTTGAAAACAATAATATTGAAAAATCAAGAGTTCAAATTAATAAATAACAGTGTGGCAGTAAGGTAGGATATCTCGCAAAATTGAATTGCATTGCAACAAATACATTTTTTTAATCAAAATCTCGCAAATTTAAATCTCGCGTGAGATTCTAATTTGCGAGATTTTGATTTAAAAATGTATTTGTTGCAATGCAATTCAATTTTGCGAGATTTTGATATGCGAGATTTTAGTTTGCGGGATCTCGTTATTGCGAGATTATGAAAAGTGGGATTTTGTAATTGCGGGATTATGAAAAGCGAGATTTTGAAATTGCGAGATTTCGTTATGCGAGATTTGGAATGCGAGATTTTGATTTGCGAGATTTCGTAGCCAACCCTTTAAATAGAGGGCATAAAATGAGTGAGTATTTCCGTGCCCTAACTCAGAACTTTGTAAAAAATATCTCCTCAGTCGGTTCAAAAAACTTTATTTATTTACTATGGATTACTTTGGGAATTAACCATTTCTAGATAAACCCTAAACCTCAGTTTTTTTCATACTGAGAAAGTGAGCCTAATAGAGATTAAAATTTTCCTTATAGCAAGTTCACTGATGATGTTTTCTTTTGTAGGTATTCCCTTTCTTTAACGGACAGAATTCAAATCATGTGTAGTACCTATATTTTTTACCTACTGCACATATTTTTTTTTTTATATTTTTTTCAAAACTCAATTAACCTTCATGACTTGCTAGAATAAAATAAAATCTTTCTATACAGTTATGTTTTTATTAATAAATCGATAAAGTGATCCAAGGGCGTTTCACCTTTAAGAAGAAATTGAAAAGATTCTTGCTGACCCGACAAAAGGTTTCTGACATATACAAAGATGCACTTTTTCAACTATTCTCCTTCGTTATATATCTAATCAATCTCAAGATTTTCAACTCTCCGGGGAAATGAGAGGCTTCTCCATATGAACAGACAACATAGTATTATAGGCGCCTCTTGTCAGTCACCATAGTCTATCAATTCATCTATACACAAAGAAATTGTCAACCCATTGGCATCGTAATGACTTTTATTCCTCAGATATGTTCCGCTTCAATTTTCGCCCCAGGAAAAGAATATATAGCAGCCATATGCCTCCGACCGACCGACTGACATGATGAATTCAAGCCTCTTACCTGTGCGAATCAATAACACATCGATTGATTAATGAAGTCCGTCATGTATCCTTGTGTCGGCCTCGAAATTCCTATTTGTCTTCTAAGGACCTTCAATTTATTTCCAGTATAAACCTTACGCTAAGACAGGCGCATTACTCTCTCTCACCATATCGGTGCAGTGCTAGAGCAACATGAATAATTATCTCTTTTGTTTTGCACTTGAATATAATATTGACAGGATGCTGGGTCCTTTCTTTCGACTGTTGGCATTTTACTATTGAAGCGGTAAATCTGTAGGCGCATGGCGCTTATTTTTTGAGTCTTTTGATACTATTTTTTCCAAACAGAAGCGGCATTTGTTTCAAGGATCAATTACCTCAGCTGGGATTCGATTTAAATTTCTATAGGAATCCCTAAAAAAAAAGAAGAAAATGAGCAACAAGAAAAGGCCAACAAAAAACCTCAAAAATCCTTCTGTTTTGCATTTTTTCGGCAGATAAGATAGATAATAATTGGTTAACAAAGAAGATGCACAACATGCGGATAAGATGCAGATTTAAGTTTGGTTCCTTTTTTGTGTTTGTGTTCGGATGTTTGAGAGAAGAAAGGATTTTATATGGATGGAAACACTTACTTTCATATTTTTGTGTTTTTTGTTTGTCTTTTTCATTTGAAAGCGGATGCGGCTAAATACCTTTAACAATATGGCACAATGGAAACAATATGTGGTTTTGTTCTTAATTCTTCCGAATATATTAAAAAGAAGTATTAAATCTTGTTCGAAATAAGGATTTGATAGACATGCATGTGCCTTACAAGATACAATGCGAATTGGGTTAGAATGTCATGTTATGCTCCCAAAATTTAAACAGAAAATTTGGTTAAATAACAGATTGTGGATAATAAAAGTATAGAGTTTGTTGGCCAACGAATGGATTGCGGAGGGAATCTGACTTAATTTTGACATTTTTACTATTAGCCAAATGTCAAAATTGAGTCTGACTCCCTCCGCAACTCATTCATCGGATTCTGTAAGCCCACCCCTGCGCAAGAACTAACAAAGTATAAAATATGAATTAAAACAAATTTATCAAAAACTAGGTTTTCGTTGTTCGTTTATTACCTAAATGTATTCTTGGCAGCCAAAAGAAGACTTTACGTTTCCATTTTCCTAATTTTCTATTTTACGAAATTATTAAATAGTTTTTGATGAAACAACCGATGCATGGCTAAAACACACGTGCAACTTTTAAGATTTTTACGGCGGGAGCAGATAAACTCCATTTATGCAGTGCACAATGTCTTTATTCCTATAAGCTTGCTGCTCAGCGTTGCAGCAATGACTAATTATTATTGTTCGTCGGCTGCTGGCCACGCTCAGTGAAAAGATGCACTATGCACAAATAGCCATCAAATCGACCGATTCGAAAGCTTAACTTCGGTCTTAGATGTTCGATCTTCAAAATTAATTTTATATGAGAATAGCTAGTCAAATTACACATTACAAGAGAGCAGATTGGATCCAAAATCGATTTGATTTTCACTTTCCAAAATGCAAATAGATTGAAAAATTTAACGATTTTGAAAAATAATGTTTAAAAAAATTATTGCTCCAAAGTTAGTGGTTTTTTTATAGTTAAATCTAACGGAAGAGGCGCCAGGGGCATTTATCTAAATTTTCCACCTCTAAATTGAGTTTAGTTTAAACAAAAAAAAAATCTTAAAAATACGTCGATTAAATTAGCTTTAAACAAGTCTAACTTTGATTCAAATTTTCACATCTTCAAGATTAATATATTTAACCTTCTGAAGGCAAGGCTTTTTTACCTACGTGAATGGCAACTTTATTGTAAATAAAACAATATTTAAAGTGACAAATAATTCTTTAGTATGGGATCATATGTTTATATTGATACAAAACTGAAAAAATGTTTTTTTTGTATTTATTTTTTTTATCTAAGTTCATGTAGAGTACCTCTTGGCATGATGGTTAGTGCGTAGGACTGTCATGTTGAAGGTGTGGGTTCGATTCCCAGCCGTGCCACCTAAAAACAGAAATGTTTTAGCCGAGGTACTGCCTCTTGCGAGGAACTGACAAATCCTCCAAGAGTATACTTGTTATGAAAAAGTGCTTCTCACTTACCCGTTCGGACTCGGCAAAAAACTGTAGGTCCCCTCCATTCCTGCCAACAACACGCACACAGGATTCTTCACGAGCTGTTGCGCCACCCAATTTATGTATATTTATTATAAATCTAAATTCATAATTTTTTGTATGACCATGCTGCTAAGGCAAAAATCTTATTGTGCTCAACTTTTGCTGGACTGTGCCGAAAATATTTTTGAAAAATTAGCAGATTTGCAAACTTTACGAATGAAACTTTTGCGAAATTTCAAAATATCTTAAAAAAAATTGTGCTCCATTGTGCTCAAAAAATGCTACTAAGAACCAAAAAGGAAAAAACAAAAATTCGCATAATTGCATCTATTATGGCCAAAACCAAACTTTGCGAAGGGATGTAGCGCGAAGTTAGCACCGCCATTTCCAATTTTCAAAAAAAAAAAATTATTCTGCATTTTGCAAATTTTACAGATAAAAATTTTTCAAATTTTAATTTTGTAAAAAATTAAAGTTGTGCTGTTTTCTGCGCTATTTGAGCTGCCATATTCCGAAGAGAAAACAACTAACTTCTAATCTAACTAACTTCTAAGCTAACTTCACGCTTCGCAAAACTGTTTTTTGGCCGTAAAAGATACAAATACGCGAATTTGTTTTTCTCTTTGGAATATGGCAGCACAAATAGCGCAGAAAACAGCACAAATTTAATTTTTTACAAAATTCCGAAATTTCAAAAAAATTTCATCCGAAAAATTTGCAAATTAGCAAATTTTTTAAAAATACTTACGGCGCAAGGCACAAACTCCGTAAGTGCCCGAAACTGTCGATCGTCTCTAATGGAGATGGCAGAACAGTTCAACATTCACCTTTTCTGGGTGCCGGGACACAGAGATATTCCAGGAAACTGTAAAGCCGATGAACTCGCCAGGAAGGGAACTACTACACCAATATTACCTGACAGGGTGAATATTGGAATACCAATCGCTACTTGTAAACTTATGCTTAAGCAAGATTCCATGTTGATGACAAACAGCAGATGGACAGGTATCACTACTTGTCTGGCGACAAAACGGATCTGGCCAACACTGGATCCGAAGCGATCGAAATGTTTGTTATCTCTTAGTAGATTGCATATTAGCTCCACAATTGGTGTCATAACTGGACACTGCCTCATAGGCAAACACGCCAATAGACTAGGCGTTCTTTCAAATGACTTTTGCAGAAGCCGCATGGACGAGGAGGAGGAAGAAACTATCCCACACCTTCTTTGTTCATGCCCTGCTCTTTCTCAAAGACGTAAAATATACTTAGGAAATTTTTTCTTTGACGATCCCAATGATTTAAATAAAATCGACATTGACAGTCTCCATCGCTTTATTAAAAGCTCCAATTGGTTTAATTAGCGAGGGTCATCTCGCAGTCTTTATGTGGTATCACAATGGGCCTATTCTGGCCTAAGTGTGTCAGTAGTTTTCCTGGCAGCCACCTTAACCTAACCTAACCTAACCTACGGCGCAAGGCAGCACAAGTTGAGCACAATACAGCAGAACTTTTTGTTTTTTTGAAAATCGCAAATGGTGGTGCTAACTTCACTCTCGCAAAATTGTTCTTTTGCCGTAAAAGTTACAAAAATGCGAAGTTTTTCGTTTTCTCTTCGGAGAATGTCAGCACAAATAGCACAAAAAACAGTACAATTTTCATTTTTTACAAAATTCCAAAATTTGAAAAAATTTCATCCGTAAAATTTGCAAATTTCTAAAAATATTTACGACACAAGGCAGCACAAATTGAGTACAATACAGCACAACTTTTTTTTTTTTAAATCGCAAACGGCGGTGCTAGCTTCACGCTTCGCAAAACTGTTTCTTGGCCGTAAAAGTTACAAACATGCGAAGTTTTTCATTTTCTCTTCGAAATATGAATGTTCAAATTGAGCACAAAACAGCACAACTTTCTATTTTTAGTAATAACGAAATTTCGCAAAGTTTCATTTCTAAAATTTGCCAGTTTGCGATTTTTTTTTAAATATTTACGGCACTTGTGCTGTCATGTGCAGTAGTTTTTTTTTTAAATCGTACTAAGGGTTTGGTTTTTAGAGGGTACCCATTTTTTTAGCGTGAAGTTAGCACCACCATAGTTGTTCTCTATTGTGCTCAACTTGTGCTGGCTTGTGCCGTAAATATTTTTGAAAAAATCGCAAATTTGAAAAATTTTACGATTGAAATTTTTGCGAAATTTCAAAATTTCCTTAAAAAAAATGTATTCTGCATTGTGCTCATTTCATGACTATGCGACTTTTATTCTCGAGAGCTTCTTCAGAGCTGTTTGCCGTCTTTTTACTCTCAAATGGGTAAGCACCTTAAGAGTTTGCAAATGAGTTTTAAGAGCGACGACACGCTGTAAGCAGCGATATGCGTGCAAAAGTGCTGCCCATCTGCTTAAGCCATAAGATACTTTTCTGATGGTAGTATTCGTGGGGTTTCTTTACTTTCGTGGATGCGTCTTAGGAAAAATAGTGTTCCGTATTATTTTGCTGGCGAAGAGTAGAACCAAATCCTATGAAGAAGATTGGAGAGAAACCAGAAAACGACTACAGTAGTCAATGAAGAAGTTGGAAGGAACTTAAGTTATAAACCTAAGGTCTAAGGATAAAGTAGTTATTTTTGCCCGTTTTTGAAAACGTCAAGTCAACGTCAATTCGATTGTTAAATGATCGTCATTTTTGACGTGAACATTGCTATTGTCAATTATATGCTATCGTTTTGATTGCACAAAATATTTTTTATCATCGTCATTCAATTTTCTGGTAAACGTATTTGACGTTTACGAATACTTTCTCTCGCTTCTCAATACTTTTGTCATTAAGTCGATTTTTTACTGCAGAATTGCAGCGCAAATGATGTTTGGGACTTTAGAAAACTGCATTATCAAAAATACAATACCTATGGAAATAGGAACACACCCATGTGCCGAGGTGGTGTTACGCAAATTCAGAGGGAATTCAAAAACACTAAAAGGACACTATGCTATAGCCACAAACTGCATAACATCATTTTCCAAAGTTCCAAAGTAGGTACTAGCCCAGGAAAAATGTACAAATAAATTGCCAATCTGCGGAAAAATTCCAAGTGAAGATTTTTGAATGCAATTATCTTTATTTGTGCCTAAGAAATACGCATGCGAAAGTCTACAAACGAAACTGGCTTGCGTTAAAAGTTATTCAAGGTTAAATGTCGAAAATACCAGTTTCCCACGTATAACTTTGAAACGGTACATGGTATTAAAAAGTAATGCATACAAAACTTGTAGATAATATGATTGTCTACAAGAAATGTTAAAACACTTTTTTTTCTCTGACTGATGGTTAAGAAGATATCGGCGTTTCAAAAAACGTAAATTGACGAAAATATCCCTTTTTTGCGTATAACTCAGAAGTGGTGAGTGTTATTGAAAACATTTATAGACAAAGTTTGTATACTTTGTTACCCTCTATTAAAAAAAAAATTAATTTTTTCTAGGAGTAATAATTTTAAAGATATAATTATTTGACAAATTTCGTCAAAAACCTGAAATTCCAGACTTTTGCTTTTAAATCTTAAATAACGAAATTTTCATAAAATAATTTTTGTTAATTTTATAGACTATAATGTAATCTACAAAAAATATTAACACACTTTTTTCCACACGAGTGACCAGTAACAAGTTATTGCTACTTCAAAAAGGTTAAGTATTGAAAATAAGGATTTTTCGCTTACCACTCTTAAACGGTATATGTTAGAAATTTTATTTTTACACAGTTTGTAGGTTATTTACCTTTCTACAAGAAAATAAAAAAACTTTTTTTTTGTTTGCGGTTATTTAAAAGATATAATATTTTATATAAAATGCACAAAAGTCAAAAATAACGGTATTTTGCGGTTTTCTCTTAAATGGTGAAGTTTTTGAAAAATAATTTATACTTTTTGTATAAACAATAATATTCTCTATAAGAATTCTTATGAAGACTTTTTCGATATAAGGCCCCAATAAAAAGATATTGAGACTTCAAAAAGTATAAATTTTCGAAAATGCTGTTTTTTCCGGCCCAAAATGATTCGCCCAGCGACATAAAATAATAATAGGGTTTTTTAGAGAGACATAGTACAAACATTTTTTAATAGTGAGGGTGGGGTCTATCTCCCCCCAATTAACCGGGAGGAGTAATTTTCTGAAAATAGTACTAAAATTAAAAAAAAAAAATTAAAACAAATGGCAACACTTAAAATAAAGTACTTTATTTTTTTTTTGAGATTTTCAAGTTTGTTCTTTAATTATTTTTTCAATATAAGTTATTCCTGCCAATAGTTTTCGCAAAAAATACCTTCAAACCCAACATTAAAAAAAAAATGAAAAAAATTATATAGGTACTGTTCTTTTTTTCAAAATATGTAATCAGGAATTATGTTAGTTTCTATTATACACTTTTCCTGTAATTTTTAAATAAACACTTAAAACCAGATGGTTTTATGCCATCTAGTTTTCGAGAAAATTGTAAACTAAGAAAACTATTTTTGTATTATATTTATTTTTTGGTAGTATATCTAGGAAAAATGCATTACCACTTTGGGAAAATTCCAAGTTAAAATTTTTAAGCGCAATTATCTTTAAATTACCATAAAGAATACTCGTGCAAAAGTCTACACACGAATCTGGCTTGCGCTAAGAGTTATTCAAAGTCAAGAACAGTACCTATATAATTTTTTTAATTTTTTTTTTAATGTTGGGTTTGAAGGTATTTTTTGCGAAAACTATTGGCAGGAATAACTTATATTGAAAAAATAATTAAAGAACAAACTTGAAAATCTCAAAAAAAAAATATAGTACTTTATTTTAAGTGTTGCCATTTGTTTTAATTTTTTTTTTTAATTTTAGTACTATTTTCAGAAAATTGCTCCTCCCGGTTAATTGGGGGGAGATAGACCCCACCCTCACTATTAAAAAATGTTTGTACTATGTCTCTCTAAAAAACCCTATTATTATTTTATGTCGCTGGGCGAATCATTTTGGGCCGGAAAAAACAGCATTTTCGAAAATTTATACTTTTTGAAGTCTCAATATCTTTTTATTGGGGCCTTATATCGAAAAAGTCTTCATAAGAATTCTTATAGAGAATATTATTGTTTATACAAAAAGTATAAATTATTTTTCAAAAACTTCACCATTTAAGAGAAAACCGCAAAATACCGTTATTTTTGACTTTTGTGCATTTTATATAAAATATTATATCTTTTAAATAACCGCAAACAAAAAAAAAGTTTTTTTATTTTCTTGCAGAAAGGTAAATAACCTACAAACTGTGTAAAAATAAAATTGCTAACATATACCGTTTAAGAGTGGTAAGCGAAAAATCCTTATTTTCAATACTTAACCTTTTTGAAGTAGCAATATCTTGTTACTGGTCACTCGTGTGGAAAAAAGTGTGTTAATATTTTTTGTAGATTATATTATAGTCTATAAAATTAACATAAATTATTTTATGAAAATTTCGTTATTTAAGATTTAAAAGCAAAAGTCTGGAATTTCAGGTTTTTGACGAAATTTTTCAAATAATTATATCTTTAAAATTATTACTCCTAGAAATTTTTTTTTTTTTAATAGAGGGTAACAAAGTATACAAACTTTGTCTATAAATGTTTTCAATAACACTCACCACTTCTGAGTTATACGCAAAAAAGGGATAGTTTTGTCAATTTACGTTTTTTGAAACGCCGATATCTTCTTAACCATCAGTCAGAGAAAAAAAAGTGTTTTAACATTTCTTGTAGATAATCATATTATCTACAAGTTTTGTATGCATTACTTTTTAATACCATGTACCGTTTCAAAGTTATACGTGGGAAACTAATATTTTCGACATTTAACCTTGAATAACTTTTAACGCAAGCCAGTTTCGTTTGTAGACTTTCGCATGCGTATTCCTTAGGCACAAATAAAGATAATTGCATTCAAAAATCTTCACTTGGAATTTTTCCGCAGCGAAAGTACATTTTTCCTGGGCTAGTACCTGCTGTTCAAGAAAGTTATGAAAGAGGTAATTATTTTCTCCAAATGTCATACTCATCCACTCACATTACTTTGTGTGGACCAGATGTGTAGAGCGGTATGAGGTGCACTCCGATTTTCTGTAGACCTCATCAAGATATTGCAAAGTCACGAAGTTTGTTGATATTTTTGGAATTAAAAATGAGACTAGTTTTTTGATATTTGAATAAAAACCTTATTGGAACCGTATATGTGTGAAAATTCAAAACTGAAACCGAAAATTAACCGAATGAAACCGAATATGCGTGAAACAAACCTAAACCAGTCCCCAATTGTGGGATAGTTTTGATTTTGTTTCCTTTTTATGTTTCCAAGGCAGGAGGCAGCTGAACCCGAATCTGAAATTTGCGACTAAAATTTCGTGACGCAACATTCTAAAATGTACAAAAAGTGGTACACAAAAGCATCTATTTTCAGTTTTTTGTTTATAACTCGAAAGCTCCAAAAATCAATGAAATAACTCGAAAGCTCCAAAAATCAATGAAACGTTTTCTTGGGAGTTACCATATATTAATAACAGTTGTTTGAAAAATGATTTCCCTCCAAGGCCTTTAATAAAAGTAATTTATTGATTTTTTTTTCTCAGAAAAGTTTTGGAGCCGTTTTTGAGAAAAGTAAGATTTTGTAAAATTGCGACAAAATTTGTATGGCAGATGCAATTTTTGATTCAAAAAAAAGATGAAGAAATAAACTTGCCAATAAAAGAAAATTGACCTAACCGTTAAGGTTGTAGCCGAACAGCCAAACAAACAGACAGACACTGAACTCGAACTGCGTGTCCTACATAATATCGCAACTTGCAAGGTTGCAAGTAAAAATAATCATCCATGGTTTTAGGTTTTGCCAAAAGGTATTTCAGATTATTTTGTTAGTATTTCCGTTTTTTAACATTTTGCTAATCACCCTGTGTAACGAAAATGATAATGAAATAGGTATAAACCTAACAGCTTAGTGTAAAATATCGACTTAAATGAATCGACAATCAACAATAATCAATTTCGTTTGTAGGTAAATTTAAAAAACTATATCTGTCAGTTTTTTGTGGGTATCTAGGTTTATATTTTAATAAAAACATTTTTCAACCCCATTCCTACCCTTCTACCCACAATCTCTAAATTAAAATGAAAAAAAAAAAAATCCAAACTCATCCGAGCTCCACTACACACTAAAACCGCGGTCCATATGGAGTACATCTCGTTATATCACACTTTGTGCACACATTGTGTGAGTCCGTGTAATTGAGATTTTTTTTTTGTTGTCAGTAAAAACGCGAATTATTTTTTATTCTGGTATTCAATAGAAATATCTTTTTTAACGTTGGTTTTTTATTTTTTAATCTATCGTCATCATCAGCATCTAGTGGCGACCTCAATTGAACTCGCGACCAGCTAAACGAATTTTCATTTATTTCGCATTTTAACATTTCAATTTGCAAAAATGATTATAACAACCACATGGTCCACTGGGAGACATGAAAAAAATTCCTTTTTTTTTTTCGTATCTCTGAGGTTTTTCATCCGTTTTTCTTTACATGTTCAGAACACACGAGGATTTATGTAAAAACTCTCGCAGAATCAAGGTTTCAACACCTGTTCAGATGGTTGGGGTGGATGATAGCTCGCAGTTCGCAGCCCAAAGCCGGCTTCCTGCTGCATGACATCCCCCAGTAGTCAATTTGCTGGTGTATCAATTTCATATAAGCACACACATTCAGCCCCATTCCATCCATCCCGCTGCCAATAGATACATCATAAAAAAAGCAAACAGTAAAAAAGTATCTCATTGTTATAACATCACAATCACCCAGATAACAACACCAGCAACAATCGCAAATAATACAAAAAAATATTACAAAAAAGCAGCGGGAAAAAATTGGAAACACGATGAACTTAAGGGATGACTGCGGATATGGAAGGGGGGAATCACTTCGATAAAGCTGTCGACACAGACATACAAGATTCACAGGACATTTGATGATTGCCCTCGGTATCCGTATCCGTATTCCGCATAACTGTTTGTACGCAAATCGGATGGGATTCCATCATTTAATGCCGTAAAAAATTGGGGATTACATCGCGAGTTCTGTTATTTTCCACCATCATCCCCGCTCTACACCGCACCACCCCGCCACCACGACCACCCTCTGGGAGAATTTTGTTTTCTTTGATTTTATTTTTTTGCTTGCTCCTGATTGAGGAGGGGAATCAGACAGAACTAAGGGCAGTATTCCGTGTCTCTTCTGATGGCATGCTATTTCTTATATTTTTTTTGGTTCTTTATCGTTCGTCATCGCTGCGTTAAGTCTCTGTTAAGTGAATTAAATTGTCCTTCATGGCTACAGGCTGGTTTGTCTACCCCAACTCTCCCCAACCAGCACTATTCTCTGAGCTCTGAGGGTTGATTTTGTCGTGTCGTGCAGATAAAAATGAATTTTTTCTATATAGGATGTTGATGTGTTTTTCTTTTTTATTATTTATTTTTTTGTTGTTCTTCCTCATTATTTCCTAATGTTTTGTTTATTGACATCAGACAAGGGAACGATTAAGATAAGGAAATCACAAATTTGACAGGATTAGCCCATTTAAAAATATACACTGAGGTAAAAATTGGGAGTGTTATGAGGCGATTGGGGGACTGATATCGGTGTATTTGTAAGCCCTAAGTTCGGCCCTATATACAGTATGCATACCTTGGGACTTTTTATTGACCTTTAAGTAACAAATTGTTTTGCTTAGCACTAATTACCTACCTAGTTTCATAACTATGCAAACATACCTATATGGATTTTTTGTCTGCACATTGGCATGAGTACAAAGGTCCTTCGACACGTTATGAAGCCAAGATTCCGAATGTATCTATGTAGGTACATATTTTCAAAATATTAGATTGAAAATAAAATAATTGTCAAGAGCATGACATTGACCCGTTTTTGAATTTCAATTTGTTTTGACAGGACTTCGACCGAAAGTATTTAGGATATTGGGATATGTTGTTTTAACTGTTTATGTACTTAGCTAACATGGTCGCTAGGTCTAGGCACATGTTTTTCTTTTTAACGTTTTGTTTAAATTTTGTAGCAACAAAAAAACTTGTAAAAAAAGCTTTTTTTAGAAAGTGCGCCCCTTTGTGAGTTGTCAAAGTCCTTTGTGGAGAGAGCTTACTACATTAGATAGCTATATACAAATCTCCACGATATTATTAATAGTTTATTTTTTTTTGAGTGGACTTAAGCCGTTTTTAACCTGGACCTTCATAGTTCATATAAATATTTTTAAATATGTTTACATATTTTGTCTTATCAAACTGATCTCAATCAATCTCAAACCGATCTCAAATCAATCTCAAGCTGATCTCAAGCTGATCTTAAATCGATATCAACCCGAACTCAAACCGTTTCAAACCGATCTCAAACCAACCTCAACTGATTAAAAACCAATCTCAAACCAATCTAAATCTGTTCCCTAACCGATCTCAAACCGATCTCAACCCGATCTCAGACCAATCCCTGTATACTATTATAGGTACCTATAGTTCAGTCAAATTGTGTTTTCACCCTGCAAATTGTTTTGATTTTTTTTCCTGGTTTATAATTTCGGGAGCGCTGAATCCGAATCGACTAAAATTTTGTGACGCAACAACAAAAAAAAATTGCAAAAAATTAATGAAGGTATTTGAAAGATTCAAAAAGAATCTGAAAGATAAAAATTTCTACTTCAGAAAGACTATGTAGAAAAATTTATTTGAAAACAACCTCGAGAAATAATACCAGCCCAAATTTGCATATAAAACGAACTTTTTTCGGAATTTTAAATTCAAATATCTCAAAAATTTGACCTGCTAGAGTGATTCTGGAGCCAGGTTGAAATTCTGCACATCAAAGACCATCAACAAAATATAATGTTGGTTCATGTTAGACACAAAAATTCAAATTTTATCACACAAAGTAATTAATGAGTGCTTTCGAGTGGATTTTCGGAAACAGTATAAATACGTCCATTTTGAACTAGGACTAGTGCTTGACTCCAAATGGGTTATCGCAGGAAAAAACCTTAAACAGGTGTTTGTTGGAAATAGTTCACACTTTCAATAATTGTGCTTTGAAAATTTTTTCGAATTGTTGATTGTTTTCGAGTCTAAGTGAAAACACTTAAAATATTAATTTTTGCATTATTTTTTGCATTTTTTCCACAGACTCGAAACCAGCACCCCTGAAAACAAAAAGCAGGAATGAAATCAAAAATACCCTACAATTCGATCGATAACCCTGAGGCCATACGAGCCAGTACTGGCTAGCCAGTCGCAATACACTCACATTTTTTTACTAACAAATACAAACCTGAGCAACTGGCTCGTCAACTGGCTTGCCTTTTTCGTAGCCAGTTGAGAAGCCAGTAGAGCAGGCAGTAACAGGGTTCGGCAGTACTATTTCGTAGCTTATTCCACCGGCCGGTTCTACAAAACAGCCAAGCAACTGGCATCTGGTTATAGGACTGGCACGCAAGCTCTTCGAAACAGCGAAGGTAACCTAGTTACCGAAGCACAGGGAATTGTAGACGTGTTTAAGCAGCATTTCCAGCAGCTGCTTAATGGGCACTATGTAGAGGAGGCAACAAAGGAACAAAGAAGCATAAGACCAGTCAATGAAGATCCAGTCCCAGCGCCCAGTACTGAAGAGGTTAAGAAAGCCATCCACAAGCTTAAGAACAACAAATCCGCCGGCTCGGATGGCCTACCTGCGGAACTCTATAAGTATGGAGAAGATGTCCTGGTAGGGTGCGCATGCACCAGCTCATCAACCAAGTGTGGGAGGAGGAAACTATGCCCGATGACTGGTCAAATAGCTCCATATGCCCAATCTACAAAAAAGGCGATCCTGCAAGAACTACAGAGGCATATCCCTGCTCAATGTTGCCTACAAGATCCTATCCAACGTACTATGTGAGCGTCTATCTTTCTGCAACACTATGATCGACACGTACCAGTGTGGCTTCTGGCCAGGCAGATCAACGGTAGACCAAATCTTCACATTAAGGCAAATCCTGGAAAAGACCAACGAATTTCAAGTCGAGACCCACCACCTATTCATCGACTTTAAAGCCGCATATGATAGCATAAGTCGCCAAGAGCTTCTATTGGCGATGTCGGAGATTTTCCACCATCATCCCCGCTTTCACCGCACCACCCCGCCACCACAACCACCCTCTGGGAGGATTTTGTTTTCTTTGATTTTATTTTTTTGTTTGCTCTTGAATGGCGGGGGGGGGGGGGAGAAGAATCAGACAGAACTAAGGGCAGTATTCCGTGTCTCTTCTGATGGCATGCTATTTCTTATATTTTTTGGTTCTTTATCGTTCGTCATCGCTGCGTTAAGTCTCTGTTAAGTGAATTAAATTGTCCTTCATGGCTACAGGCTGGTTTGTCTACCCCAACTCTCCCCAACCAGCACTATTCTCTGAGCTCAGAGGGTTGATATTTTCGTGTCGTGCAGATAAAAATGAATTTTGAATGTGGAACTCGGGATCCCGAAAAAACTGATCCAACTATGTATGCCGCATGACGTTACAAAATACGCGGTGCAACGTGCAAATGAGTAACAGCTCATCCGAGTTATTCCAGACGTGTACAGGGTTCAGACAAGGAGATGCGCTATCATGTGATTTCTTCAACTTAGTCCTGGAGCAGTTAGTGCGCAAGAGTGGTGTTAACATGGAAGGCACTATCTTCAACAGGTCTTCTCAACTGCTTGGCTATGCGGACGACATCGACATCATCGGCCGCTCCAAGAGAGCTGTACTTGAAGCATTCACAGCTATTGATGAACAGGCGAAACGCGTTGGTCTTGAAGTGAATGAGGACAAAACAAAGTATATGCTATCAACAAACAAAGCCTCATCTGTCCATCGCCTAGGACAAAACGTCACTGTTGGTAGCAGTAATTTCGAGGTAGTCAAGGAGTTTACCTACCTCGGAACAAGCATTAATTCCACGAACGACACTGTTTTTTAATGTTTTAATGTTTTTTGTGGACTGTATTTTATGTTTCTTTTAAAATCAAAAGAGTGTATATGTTCGTGTTTTGTGTTTTTTAATAAATGAATTAATTAGTGTTTTTGTGTATACTTATTATTATGCTGCTAAGACTGCTGCTGCTGCTGCGACTGGTTGCTGTGATGGTTGGCTTCAAAAGGAAAGATCATTACTCCAGGCAATCGCAGGCAGCTAGCAACAGCAATTAAGAAAATGGGTATAAAGAGATAATTCAAATGAAATTTCAATTAACAAAAGAGAATTTGCTCAAAGATAGTGTAAGTTAACAATGTTTGTTTCATTTGGGACATTAATTAATTTTAAAGTTATAAATTCATTATGGTATTTAATTCTTGGCTTTAATTCAAGTTGTAAACATTCAGCCCCCCCTGGAAGACTCCGGTCTTTCAGAAAAAGGCAAGGCTGCAACCTTCACTACTGGTCGAACATAAACTCCGGTCTTCGTTCTGACCGTTACCACTCGACATCTTTTGTCTGGTCCTAGATGGATATCAGCAACTTGTCCAAGGGCCCACATAGATGGGGGCAGATTGGGTTCCTTCAATAGAACAATATCGTCAATTTGGAAATCTCGTTGGATCTTTTGCCACTTTGGTCGGCTTTGCAATGACGTCAAGTACTCTTGGTGCCAGCGCTTCCAGAAGCCCTGCATAAGTGCCTGTAAAAGAGACCAGTTATTTTTGATTGAAACATTTTTGCAAGAAACATCAGGTAAAGGGACTGCAGAATAAGATTCTCCTATCATAAAATGTGATGGAGTAAGAGCGATAGGTTCGAAGTCGGATGTTTGCCACATAGGACGTGAGTTAAGTAGGCTTTCGATTTTGGCTAGAAGAGTGTACATCTCTTCATATGTAAGTCGGTGATCGCCAATGAAGCGTTTGAGATGACTCTTAACGGATTTTACACCAGCCTCCCACAGCCCGCCAAAGTGAGGTGCGGAGGGTGGTATAAATTTCCAGGTGATTTGATCTTTGGAGAGATGATCGATGATTATGTTGTTCCGCTGTTGACTCAGTAGAAGATCGTATAGTTCTCCAAGTTTCCTTTTAGCACCGTGAAAGTTAGTAGCGTTGTCGCTCCATATTTCCGTAGGTTTACCGCGACGAGAAACGAACCGATCTAGGGCTAAAAGAAAGGCATCCGTCGATAAATCACTAACTAATTCGATGTGAATTCCTTTGGTAACAAAGCACACAAAAAGAGCGATGTAAGCTTTTACAAATTTCGGATTACGACCACGAGCTAGGCGAAGTGTTATAGGACCTGCATAATCGCAACCGACTTTGCTGAAAGGGCGTGAAAATCGTACGCGTTCTATTGGCAGGTTACCCATCAGTTGACTAGAAGTCGTTTGTCGCTGTCGAAAACAGTGGGTACAACTATAAACTATTTTTCGTAGAAGATTTCTGCAACCAAGAATGTAGAAATTTTGTTTTATTAGAGCCATCATTAACGTAACTCCGGCGTGTAGATATTGTTTATGTATGTAATTGGCAATTAGTTCTGCAATCGGATGTGATTTACACAAGATAACAGGGTGTTTTTCATTGAATGATAGGTCAGAATGTTCAATACGTCCACCGACACGTAGAATATTTGATTTATCAAGAAACGGAGCGAGATTTACGAGCTTATTTTTTGCCGGAAGTTCTTTGCCTTTCTTTAAAAGGTTAATTTCGAAATTAAAAACAGATAGCTGGGCACTTTTTATAAGAAGAGTTTTAGCCTCCGCTATTTCTTGAGCAAATAAAAAAGGGGAAGATTCTTTATTTAGTCTAAAATGAGAATTTCGATAAAACCGGTATATATACGCCACTACGCGAACGATTTTAAACCAATTTGAAAATTTGGACATGAGCTTTTCGAATATGTTTTCAGTGTCTAATTTTGAAACTAATACCTGAGCTTTTGTACCTTTTCGTTCTTCCAATTCTTCAGCAGAAAAATCCTCCATACTATACCGTGATACCGGCCATTCAGTAGGTTCCTTTTTCAACCAAGACGGTCCATTCCACCAGATGTCTGTAGATGATAAAAGTGATGGTAGAATTCCTCTCGAAGCTACATCAGCTGGGTTTTGTTGTGAGCGCACATGGTTCCAGCATTTGAATGGGATCGATGATTGTATTTCCGATGTTCTATTAGCAACAAAAACAGACCATTTCTTAGGAGGAGCAGATATCCAATGGAGAACAATGGAGGAATCTGTCCAAGCAAACACACGGAGATCTTTTTCCTGCAAAGAGATTTTTATTTTATTAATTAAGCGTGTGAGCAGCAGAGCTCCACAAAGTTCAAGTTTTGGAAGCGACAAAACTTTTATTGGAGCAACTCTGCTTTTGGCTGCTACAATAGTTATCGTGACATCTCCATCTTCATTGACACTCCGGCAGTAAACAATGGCTGCATACGCATCCAGTGAAGCATCACAAAACGCATGAAGTTCCCAGCCTTTTTTGTTTGACCATAAGACTCGCGGAATGGATATTGATTCCACCATGTGTAGTTCATCACGAATGTTGTTCCAGCGATGAGCGAGCTCGTCAGGAACTTCTTCATCCCAACCTAATTTTTCACGCCATAAATCCTGGAAATATATTTTGATCGCGACCACAATTGGTGAAAGAAATCCTAAGGGGTCGAACACACGAGAAGCATCGGAGAGAATACGACGTTTAGTTGAAGATGTTGGATGAGGAAGAACAACCTTGTAGGAGAAGCAATCCTTGGACGGACACCATTGTAAACCAAGAACTTTTACCACACTTGATTCCTCAAATTCTACTGGGGACAGCTCGCGTTGCTCCTCTGGTAATGAGAGTAACAGAGGCCAACAATTTGTTGTCCACTTCCGTAAATTAAAACCGCCTAATTTCAGGAGTTCAACAAGCTCATTCCGAAGAGATATGACGGCATCTACCGTGTCTGCTCCCGAGAAAACATCATCGACGTAGAAATTGTTAAGAATAACGTTAGAGGCTTGAGAGTGGGTTTTAGCATAGTCAAGTGCTAGTTGTTTTAAGGTGCGTACTGATAAAAAGGGTGCCGCCGAAGTACCATAGGTAACCGTTAACAAGTTGTAGTGTTTAATTGGTTCTTCAGGAGAAGAACGCCATATGATTCTCTGGTAGTTTTTATGGTTTGGAGCAACCCAAATCTGGCGAAACATCTTTTCTATATCCCCGGAGATAACATAAGTATGGCGACGACTTCGAAGACAGATAGCAAAAATATCGCGTTGTATGGTGGGTCCAACAAGAAGAAGCTCGTTGAGAGAAGATTTTTCAGAATGATGAGGTTTAGCTGAACCGTCGAATACTACCCGTAGCTTAGTGGTAGTACTATCGCTTTTTATAACCGCATGGTGAGGCAAATAATAAAAGCTGGTAGGTTGTTGTGTAATTTCTTGTAGTGGTACTTCCTCCATGTGGCCTAATGCGAGATATTCGTTAAGAAAGCTAATATATTGAGTTTTCAATTCAGGGTTCGATGAAAACCTACGCTCCATTGAGCGTAATCGACTTAGAGCAATGCCAAAAGAATTGCAAAGATTCGAAGTGGAATTTCCTTTAAACGGCAGCTGCACTACATAACGTCCATCAGAAGCACGACTATGAGTTGAAACAAAATGTTCCTCAGCTTGTTGTTCCTCTACCGATAGAGTGGGTTCGGAGTGAACCTCTTCAAGTCGCCAGAACCTTTCAAGATCAAACTCCTGCGAAAAGTCAAGCTGCGTAGGAAAACTTTTAACTTCCTGGTTGTTAAAGGACTGCAACTGTGGTATACCACCTGCTATAACCCAACCAAAAATAGTTGAAACACAATTAGGAACATCCTTAACCTTTTGTTCAGAAGATCCAGTAAAAATATTGAACACCCTGTCTGCGCCTATAAGAATATCAATACGTCCTGGCTTATTGAAACTAGGATCAGCTAAGTCAAGCGACAGGTAATCAAAAGTATTTAATTGTGAGGTGGAGACTGGTGGAATCAATGAAGTTAATTTAGAGATGACATAGCAATTTATGTCAATGTTGTTTGTATCAAATCGTGATGATAAGTTAAGGGATACCACACCATTGGTAACACCAGCTGATATTGATCCAACGCCCATTATAGGAATTCGCGACGGTTTCCGTGATAATCCCAAAAGTTGAACGATCTGCTCTGTTATGAAAGAGACTTGCGATCCGGTGTCTAGCAAAACGCGAACATCATGATAAGCTCCTTGTTTATCCCGAGCTCTGACCAAAGCTGTAGGAAGAAGAGTAGCAAAACAACGAGATGGGTCCAGCGAATGACAATTAACTATCGGAGAATTAGAAGCAGAACTACGCGACGACGAAGTAGCATTAGAGTTGCTTTCCTGGTTTTCAGCACCGGAGATTTTTGGTGCCACAATTTCAGTAGGGTGCACCAATGTATGATGCCGTTTGTTGCACATCTTGCACCGTGAATATGAACGACATTTATTTGAAGAATGTCCTGCACGAAAACAGTTGAAGCAAAGTTTATTTTCCCTAACAAAATCACGACGAGCTTCACAGCCTAGCGAAATAAATGATTTGCAAGAGAAAAGCTGATGGTCCTCACTACACTTTGGACATCCTGCTTTAGCTTCAACCATGTGAGAACGGAAGCCCTTTTGAACCTTTGTAGGTTTAGTGGAACTAGGCACTGGACAGCAAGCTTCAAGACAATTGCACCGGGTTTGTAGAAACTCGAGAAATTGATGAATGGTTAAATCCGTTCTAGACCCTGCCTCATTAGCCCAAGCTTGTTTAGATTCGAAATCTAGTTTTTGCAGCAAAATATAAATAAGCCAAGGATCCCTAGACGTTGAATCTAACGAGTTAAGTCCCCTTATCACTTCATCCGCATCATCGGTTATTTTGCGAAGCAACGTTTTTGTCGGTACATGGAGTGTTCTTAAACAGGTCTCCAGGTTGTTTACCGAGAAAAGACTTGAGGTATTGAAACTTTTGAGTTCCAGAAAGCGAAGGATTGGTATCTATTGTTCCGAGAAATATATCTTTGAATCCCGGCCAATCTTTGTAATCACCGTTAAAAGTAGGCACGTGAAGTTGAGGAAGATGCACAGATTTCGGAGATTTGTTGTTATCAAGCTTTTTCAGTAGTTCTATTTGTTGCTCGGCAATAGATTCGCCGATGGAAGCAGCGGTAAGAGCTGGAGGCGCATTAGAAACGGGAATTTTGGCGCGAATCGCGTGGGTTATCGCGGCATGTGAGGTCACATATTTTTCCTCGTACTCGGAATATTCTAATTCTGGATCAACGAAGCCTTCTTCGTCAATAAATTCATATAGCTGATCGGACAAAGAATTGAATTCTGACCAGGCTTCCGAAACCCTAGCTAAATGAATTTCTAAGGAAGCAACCGTAGTGGAATCATCAATTGTTTCCGAAAATGCTAATTGATTAGTAAGCGAAGCCTTTGCGCGACCACGTTTTCCCTTAACAAATTGCATTATTTCAACAAAATGTATTTGTTACAAATGTCCAAGATTAAAGCGATAAAATGCCTAATTCACGCACAGAAAAGTTAATGTTTAAGTTCGCAATAAAATTGAATAAAACTTATGACACGTGTTTGAGGTGTATAGACACGATTATGTATAATACATATGTATATGTATGTTAAATTCTAGCAGCACAATTGTTGTGAATTTTATCAACTCGTTAAGATTTCCATACGAGGATATCATAAACTGAAAGCATAATAAAGTAACCGAATCGATTTAATCGACTCAGGTTTTATTAGAGTTATTCACGTGATTAATTTCAATGAAACTGTACCGCACTGATGTTCACTTTTAATTCGGCTTGTCAGAAGGACCAAAATGTTTTTTAATGTTTTAATGTTTTTTGTGGACTGTATTTTATGTTTCTTTTAAAATCAAAAGAGTGTATATGTTCGTGTTTTGTGTTTTTTAATAAATGAATTAATTAGTGTTTTTGTGTATACTTATTATTATGCTGCTAAGACTGCTGCTGCTGCTGCGACTGGTTGCTGTGATGGTTGGCTTCAAAAGGAAAGATCATTACTCCAGGCAATCGCAGGCAGCTAGCAACAGCAATTAAGAAAATGGGTATAAAGAGATAATTCAAATGACATTTCAATTAACAAAAGAGAATTTGCTCAAAGATAGTGTAAGTTAACAATGTTTGTTTCATTTGGGACATTAATTAATTTTAAAGTTATAAATTCATTATGGTATTTAATTCTTGGCTTTAATTCAAGTTGTAAACAGACACTTTAGTGGAAATCCGACGAAGAATTACCCTAGCGAACTGCTGCTACTTCGGTTTGGCCAAACAAATGGGTTCAAAACTTCTTTCCCGAAAGACAAAGTGCACGCTATATAAAACGCTAATTTTACCAGTTCTACTCTACGGAGCCGAGTGCTGGACGATAAGTAAAAAAGGGGAATTGATACTGGGCACTTTCGAGAGAAAAATTCTTCGGCGGATATTTGGTCCTATATGCAAAGAGGGCGATTGGAGGAGAAGATTCAATCGTGAACTGTACGAGCTGTACCAAGATGTGGATGTAGTCCAAAGAGCCAAAACACGTCGACTACACTGGCTCGGCCACACCGAGCGAATGGACAACAACGCTCCAGCCAAGAAAATCTTCGAATCCCAGCCCCCAGGTTCGAGACGACCAGGAAGACCGAACCTCCGCTATAGGGACCAGGCGGTCACAGACGCAAGAGCGCTTGGTCTAAACGACTGGAGGGAGTGTGCGAGGGACCGCAACCGATGGATGACCGCAATATCTCAGGCAGGGACCCTTCATGGATCGGGAGCCGGATAAGTAAAGTACGTAAGTTATTAAACTTGCACTTTTGTAATACAAAAAATGTAGACATTAGGCGTGTTTTTTTGGGATTTTATATATAGTACAGTTAGAATAAATTTCCAAAAAAACGCATCCACAGCGTCTTATGTTTTTGTATTTGCAATATGGTATGCCTGAACAGCTGTCACAGCACAAAAGTGAAAGTTATAAGTAGAATTAAACCAAAATTTTTAAAATAGGACTAAAACTTAAGTTTACTCACATTTTCTTTCACAAAATATTTAAAAAAAAAAAATAGGGAGCCCATGTCCATTCCCTAAGAACTCAAAGTTTTATATATTTGATAAGCGGTTTAAAAAATGTTTGAAGATGAATAAAGCCGGAACCACACTTGTCTCGTCTGTTGTGTTTTGTAGGGTGTTATTTCCGTTCGACATAGAAAACCAAAAAAAATGGCGAATGAATTGATTAAAGGCTCTCCCAAATCGACGCGAATCGTTCGCCGACGACAGTTTTTTGCTGTCGTATTTTGTATCGCTACAAACGAAAAATAAAACAAGAGTTTTTACGATAAATATTATTTTGTGATAAAAATAAGTTAAGGCACTAAGTACTACGTCTGATGACAATTTGCAACATGGCAGGCTTGTTAAGTGAGCACAGTGTATTTAAAATGCCACTCCGCACGACCACACCACACAGAAGATACAATGAAGTGGTTCAACCTTCAGTCTTGAAAAAGTGGTAAATCGTAGTAGTTAAATTTCTTTTCTTAAAATCGGAGTAGATTTACTCCATTTGAAGTAAGATCCGGACGCTGCACATAGAAGTATTTGTATGCAAAAACCGGACAAAATTATTTTTTGTCTTGATTGCAATATTTTCATCTTAAACCATGTAATAAATACCGTTTTTAATAAATTTACCCTCTTTTAAAACAAAAAAAAATTTTAAGTTTTTTTTAATTTTTCAACTGGAAACAAAAAAATGCATACAATCGGATATACGATATAACCAAAAAAGATAAAAAGGATCAAAGTTGCAGCCAATATATTTTTTTTAATCAATACTGGGAGCTTTGCTAAACCATATTTTATACAAATAATTACCAAATAACTCCAAAAAATAAAAAAAAATGAAATCCCAAGAAAAAGTAACAGTACAAATAGTCAGTTTGAATGGACATTAAAGTGGGAATACGATATGACAAAAAACAACTACATCCGCCTATTGTTCCATGAAGCTTGATGGTTTATTTTATCCACCCATATACAAATGAGAACCCAATTCCACCTACATCTATAAAAAAATTACTTCCCAATGAAAAAGAACCAACAAAAATAGTGTTTTTTTTTTTGCATTTTTAGAACAAAAATTCGAAAAAAATATATATATTAAAATATTTGTCGTAAAAATGGCTCAATATAATAGTGAACATCTGTAGTTGATTTTTATATACCAAAAATTTCATCAGACTACACAAAATTTTTAAGAAATAATTTAATAAAATGTTTCAAATTTTTTGAAGGTGACAAATTCTTAATCGAAGACTTTGAACTAATATCATAGCCAAAATATGTTGAGAAATAAAAAAAATATTTTAGCCTATTGTTCCATGGGATCTTAGCTATTGTCTGGAAAAAGTTCCCCTTTCAATTTTGACACTTGAAAAATCGACTTATGGCCGAGTTTTGTAGGCAAATACTCCTATGTGCGCTGGCCAGAAGAGAAGCCAGTGTGGCATGCCGCCTACGTCACAGCATATACACGAATAGGAATTTGACAGTTATGAACAATTTCACGAAAGGCTTTTAATTATTTGAAAAGCCATTAAGTCTTTAAATTATGTCTTTTGGTTTCACAAAATGCTTTTGTATTTAAGAAGATTTGAAATGCCCTTGTAAACAAAAAGCTCGTTTTTGTCTCATTAAATTTTAAAAGTCTTTTTGTTAAGCCATTCCAGTCAACAACAGCTGATATTTAGCTGTCAGAATAAATAACCCTTCATCCATAATGCTTTTTCACTTTTTCTCATACACCTCGGATGTGCGAAGGAAATAACCACTTTGTTGGTTTCCAGGGATGTGAGGCAAACTCAGTTAAATTAAAATATCCCTTAAATATCCCTTTTCTACATTGGTGAAACTGAAAAATTTTAAATATCTGATAAAATTTAGGAGTTTAGATCAAAGCAATTTTAGTGTTTGTTTATAAAATTAGCCATTAGTCTGTGTAGCCAACTGGCTATCCAGTACTGGCTCGTGTGGCCTCAGGGTGAGTAACATATGCCACATTTCATTCTGATAAAAATTAATTTTAAAATTAAATCTAATTTTGACAGTTTTTTGAAATTTGAAAAAAAAAAAGTATATTTCTTATCATACCATCTTTGAAGACTTTAGGCCCGTCTGGCAAGCACTTTCGACCGCCAAACCCATCTGGCATAATTTTGTTCATGCATAAGAATGTATTAACTAAATTATAAATAAGTTTCAGCCTTGTGCGAGTAGGTTAATGTTTACCCTTTTTTTGCATTTCGAAAAAATCAGATCAGCAACCTTTCGACCGCGGCAACCCTGCCAAACCGTGGTTTTCATCCTTAACTAGTCCCAAATCAAGCATACACAAAGTTGTAGCCTTGTGTCTAGTAGGTTAGTCAAAGTGGCTGGTAGCTCTTAGACTATATATGATGTGGGGCTCAAAATAACAGCAGCATATTCAAGAATAATTGAAAGCCTTTCGTGAAATTGGCCATAAATATTTTTTTTTTTTGGGGAACCTAAATAAACGGGTCACAGTTTTTGATTTTTTATTTTTAAAAACTAAAGTGTGCAGATCTGATTTCAAATTGTTTTTCGGAGTTTGAAGGGTTATTCCTAGGGGTAGGGTTTAGGGTTAAAGTGCTCTAAGACATTTTATTTGTAGGGTGAAATAAGGTAAATACAAAAATGGTATCAGGCTTCAAAAATTCTTTTATCTGTCGGAAAGATTAAGCTTTATATCCTTTAAAGTGAAATACAGATAGATAGTTTCCAATTTCGAACCTACTTTTTGTGTTTGGAAAGTAATATTTAAAGTGAAGACTTCGAATTAAATTGCTTGATATTTTTTCAAAATGAAGCTTTTCCGCTCTAAACAAATGTTTGTTTTTATCTAAGAAGGGTTATATTTAGGCTTTCGATGTTTTAAAAAGAAGTGGAAAATCAATTTAACTACATATCTACTTATTCTGGCATGGCATCAAGTGTGTTTATTGTTCAATTAAAATGAATATTCAAACTGGCACACTTACTTAAAGGGTATGTATGTAGGAAGGTAACTAACTATTATTTTTATAAATTTCCAAGTTTAAATTGCAAACAAAATCATAATTTCCATTAAAAGAAAATGTCAAATTTCAAAAATAAATCCTTTTTAATCTGCAGCGAAGGGCCTTTACCAAATCATAAATAAAAAAGCAGCTTCTCACATAAATATTTTTACGTGATAGGCGTTGACAGGCCTAAATACCACAAAACGGCGAAACTATACATAATAATCTCTATTGTGTCTTTTATGGTGAGGCTTGAAAGAGAGTTGATAATGGAACAATAGTATAAATGTCATAAAATGACATTTTATAGGATTATAAGGTACGAGGTACCTCTCTTTTGTATTGCAGATAAATCAGACAAAAAAAAACCACCCGCAAATTTGGCACATAATTACAATTATTACGTCATTGTTTCCTTGTGTCATCCTTACCCAAATTGACATTGTGTGGTCTTTTATAATATTCTTTTGTCATTTTTGCTACCTGGTGGTCAGTGGTCACTATAATGATGGCACTTGACTTATTATAAGGAAATATATTGTTAAAGGTACACAAACAAATACATTTCTTATAGATCGGACTATTGTCAAAGTAGGTATCCTACCTAAGTAAGTACATTTATGTTAACTGTAAAATATAAAACCATATTGCATATAGATTTTAATACAAAAAGGTTTAAAATGAATGGTGAAACTTTATTTTTTTTTTTAATTAGCTCGCACCAAAAGGGTTTTTGACTTCCCTTGAAATGATGAGACACAGTGTGAGCGATGAGAAAAACAGAGAAGGATTCAAGAGGAAATACCGATGCACATTGGTTTTGAAGTTCAGAATATCAAAATGGAAGGGAAACACAGAGTCTGGTAGCGTATTCCACATGTCTCTTGGTACTTGACAGTACGTCCGAAGTTGGGCTTAGTGGTAAACTGATAAACTTTCTTAAAAACGCCAATATTGCGGTTAAATTGTTTAAGGGGAGGAATGCAACGGGCTAGAACACTGTTTATAAAAAAACGAGAAAATAATGAGAAACATAAAATAAAGCGCCGCCGCCGCTGTTTCAATTGCTTGAGTTTCATTTTAAGACTCTATTTTGTATTCCATCCCAGAGATTCAAGTGAGTTATTGGAGCACCTGTACAAATGTGGGAGTTATACTCAAGCTTAGTACGGATGAAGGCTTAATTAATGGATTACAACGAGGTATCCGCTAGGTATCCGCGAGGTATCCACAAGGTATCCGCAAGGTATCCACGAAGTATCCGCAAGGTATCCACTAAATATCCGCATGGTATCAAATATCCGCGAGTTATCCGCGTGGTACTCGTGAGGTATCCGCGAGGTATCCACAAGGTATTTGCATCCGCGTGGTACTCGTGAGGTATCCGCGAGGTATCCACAAGGTATTTGCAAGGTATCCATACGAGGTATCCGCAAGGTATCCGCGAGGTATCCGCTGGGTATACGCGTGGTATCCGTTAAGTATCCGCAAGATATCCGTAAGGTATCCACGAGGTATCCACAAGGTATCCGCGAGGTATTCACTAGATATCCGCATGGTATCTACGTGTTTTCAACGTGGTACTCTTGAGGTATCCGTGTTATATCTGCTAAGTATCAACGAGGTATCCGTGATGTATCCACGAGGTTTCCGATAGGTATCCATCTAGTGCACTAGATATTTGCGAAATATCTATGAGGTATGCGTCAGGTATCCATGGGGTATCCGCTATGTATCCATTAGGTATCCGCTGGGTAAACGCGAAAAATCTGTGAGGTATCCACAAGGTATCCGCAGGTATCCTCAAGATATCTACGAGGTAGGTATCTGTGAGGTATCTACGAGGTATTCGCCAGGTATTCATTTGATATCTGCTAGGTATCTGCGAGGTATCCGTGAGATACCCACGAAATATCCGCGAGGTATCTGCAATGTATCCGCAAATAATCCGCTTGGAATCCATGAGGTATCTGCATGGAAGCTGCCAGTTATCCACGAGGTGTCCATGTGGTATCCGCAAAAATTTGCATTTTATAAACAAAAATATTCCCTAGCAGATGGCGCTCAAATAACAGAGTTTATCATGAAACGGATTGCTATCATGGTCTCTTCTAAATGACGTGTGCTCTAGTATATTTGAATATCCGTTTCTTTTGTTAATTCAAAATGGCGTCAGGTACTAGCTTCATGCTTTGCAAAGTTATTTTTTTGTCGTAAAAGTTGCAACTATTTAAATTTTGAGTGTGGTTTTTTCAGCACATGGCAGTGCTCGCTGAAACTGAGCACAATTCAGCATAATTTTCACTTCTCAGAAATTTTAAAAATTTAAAAAGTTCCATCCGTAAAGTTTGCAAATTTGCTAATTTACTTTCAGTACTTACGGCGCAAAGGCAGCACCAGCACAAGTTGAGGAAAATACAGCACACATTTTTTTTTTATCGAAAATTGCGGGGCTAACTTCATGCAACAAGCCTTCGCAAAGTTTATTTTTGGTCATAAAAGTTTCAGTAATGCTAATTTTTCTTATCTCTTTGGCAGCACAAACTGAGCACAAAACAGCATACTTTTCTTTTAAAATTGGGTGGCGCAACAGCTCTTGGAGAACCAGGGCCTACTGACTTACAACTCTCAACCATTCCTGTGTGCGTGTTGTTGGCAGGAATGGATGGGACTTACAGTTTTTTGCCGGACCCGAACGGCTTGATGAGAAGCACTTATTCATGACAAGTATACTCTTAGAGGATTTGTCTGTTCCTCGCAAGAGGCAGTACCTCGGATAAAACATTTCTGTTCTTAGGTGGCACGGTGGGGAATTGAAACCACCCCTTCGGCATGACAGTCCAACGCACTAACCATCATGCCACGAGGTATACTACACAATTTTCTTTAAGAAATTTCAAAATAAAAATTCATTCGAAAAATTTGCAAACTTGCGGCGGATCATTAAATATTTAAGTTTTGTTTTGCGAAAATAGTGGCTGACTGAAAGGGCTCTGGACTTTAAGGTTTACTAAGTTACCTACCTAATTATTATTAAAGTTGCTTATATAAGGCAAAATATTCAAATTAAATCATCACCATATTCTTTTGTTCAGTAGATTGCAATGAAATGTGAATTCGAGCTGCAGTTAGTTATTAGTCCTTTCCTTCGGCCATATTTCTATTATACACCCATACCTTCAAACAGTCATTGCATAAGAACATACACAGCACAACACAAATACAAATATAGAACTTAGATTGTGGTGACTCAGAAAAAGGATTCTAATCTACCCGATGGCAAAACTTCATAATGGTCACCGCCCCTATATGTATTCATCGAAGTCGAAGGATAACTGAAATGTAGTACCATAGTTCGTAGAACACGAGACGAGACGCTATAGCAAAAACCATCTACAGAACTATGAGGATGAAAAATCCAACTACGACATAATGACTCTGTATAGTCTGGTACTGGTATAGTAGTTGTTGTACTTTGCCATGAAGCATAAGAACTATCGACTTCATAAGCTCGGGGATGATTTCCATGCTTGTCCTGTCCTCGTCCATACAACATCAGGAACAGTGCAACCCTTTTCTCGCAAAAGTCCACCATCAGACGTGTATATAGATATCAACTTTATTCATAACTTTTACTCTCGCTTCCTATGATGGATTCAAAGCAAAAGGGGCACCCATTAAAACTATAAAGGATAACAATAGAATCCGGGGTTGCCCTGGAGCGCGAACTCTTCTTGGAATTTGTAAAGGTTCTACATATATATATATGCAAGGACATACACATGTACAGAAATATATATCTTTACTAGGTATGCTATACCTACGTTTTTTTCTTTCCTTTCAATCGTGATTTTTTGCTCCTTGAACTCTTTTGTTTGGCGGTGAATTGGGTGTACCATGTACCCTATACTTCTTGTATATAAGACATACCTACAAACCAAACAAAGGACACATCAAGAGACAGGCAATCTCACTCAATTTGCATGTCGACGTCCTCGCCCTGTCATAATGAATCCCATGACATTGCGGAACAAACGGAAGCTCCTAACCGGGATGCTGTTATTATTTTCATTATATTTATAATTATGCAAATGTGGTGGGTGATCCGTACAAGGACGACAACAACGCTTATGATGATGCTGATGATGCCTATGACGATATACCGACAGAAAAAAGGGTTTACATCTTAATAACGTATATCCTATGCTCTGAGTTGCGGCTGCCATTTTGCGTCAAGCAATCTGTGGATTTAATAATAATAAAAAAAATTAGAAAATAGGAATCACTTCCAGCTCAGAGAGCATGGTATAAGGAATAAGGATAATGTTAAAAATATAGAAGACTAGGTACATCTTTATTTACATAGAAAGGTTCATCCCTAACCATTTAGCAATCACCCTTGAACTCCATCTTTGTTTTGTCATCATTTTATTAAACCCATCGTTTTTTGATCGTTCACGTTGTTCATTATTTCTAGCCCTGATGGATGATGGTTGTCTTTTGTCTTTTCTGTTTCTAGGTAGGAAGGTATGTATGTCCTTTTATTGATTTTTAATAATTCTAAAATGTTAACCCTTCCGGCTTCAAGCCATCATAACGTGCGTCGTTGGTCGGGCGTCGTCGTTGGTCGGGCGTCGTCGTTGGCGGGCCTTTAGATTGTTGTTGTCCTTAGGTATCATCTCATTTTAATTGTCATGAAATTAGTTAGAACTCCCTCAAATGGGAATAAATTGGGCTGAGCTTAAAGATGGGAAAATTATTTTTTTTCCTCTGCTGCTTCTCATTAAAATATTTCAATCGGAAGGAATGAGTTAAGGAAGGAAACGATTTTTAGCGACGCGATGCGGCGTATAATGATGTTAAACTTTTGAGGAAATTAAATGAAAACCGGTGAATTGGAAGAATAATTGCTATTTCGTCTAGGCTCAATGTTGGTATCGGGTTTTTAAGGATTCTCCTTTATTTTAATTTTGTATTATTGGAAGATACAATTCTATGTTGACTAATTATTATTATCAAGCAACGTAGCGAAATGGAAATATACCTATACCTATAAAAGGTCCAGCTTAGCTACCTACTTTTGTATGTATTTGACTAAAATTTATACACTGGTAGAGTCTTTTTTTTTTTTTTTTTTTTTACACTTCAGATTCTTAGATGTAGTGAGCTTAGAGCAAGCTACCACCTACAATCAGAGGCTCATCATAAGTGCATGTGTTAGTGGTTAGTAAAAAAGGCAATCTAACACATGCATAATAATATACTAATTAATACACAAAATTAAACAAAGAATCTATATACATACATAATTAAACAATATACAAGATATTTAAGTCATAGTTACAAGAAGTTAAAACAATCACGACCGTGGAGCACTGGTTCGAAATACATTCTTTAATCCCATCTTACTTATGTTAAAATCAACAGACGAGCCGTTTAAATTAAAAATCTTGCACATGCGGTTAAGAGGCTCATTTATACCGTAGTTAGTTCTATGGAAATTAACGTGTAAAAGTTCAAATCTTCGCAGATGGTGCGATCCTCCGTGGTAATTTATGCCAATACAGGCTAACAAATCAGGAGCATCAATTTGACCATTTATAAGTTGGTGAAGAAATATTAGATCATTATTAACCCGCCTTTGATATAAGGTTTGAACCTGCAGTAGCTGGATCCTGTGTTCATATGGTGGAAGGTTGAATGGATCAGCCCAAGGAAGACCTTTCAGAGCAAAGCGTATGAATTTATGTTGTATTGATTCAATACGACTTTTATGAATTTCATAAAAGGGAGACCATACTTGAGAAGCGTATTCTAGATGAGGTCGTACATAACAATTGTACAAAGAAAGAGTAACGTACGGATCGTCAAATTCCTTTGCCCAACGTTTTATAAACCCAAGCATAGAGCTTGCTTTATTAACAATGAAGTTAATATGTTCAGTGAATTCTAAATTGGAACTAAAGTTAACACCTAAGTCCTTGAAACTAAAGACTCGACAGAGTTTGTGTTGTGAAATAGAATAATCAAAAGCATTTGCAAGTCGCTTTCTTGAGAAAGTAATTGTTTGACATTTGGCAGGGTTAAGCGAAAGACCGTTTTTATTACACCAAGTAGCGAAACTGTCAATATCGGCTTGCAAAAGAAAGTGGTCTTGGTTAGCCTTTATCGTCTTAAAAATTTTCATATCATCAGCAAATATAAGAATATCACTTGAACGTATACAAGAAACAACATCATTTATAGCAAGAATAAATAGATATGGGCCTAGATGACTTCCCTGGGGCACACCGGAGTGAGCCTTGAATGAGTTTGAAAGGCAGTTTCTAAATTTTACCTGGTAGAATCTATTTTCAAGGTATGATTTTATCCAGGAGATAAAAAATGTTGGAAATCCTAAAGATTTTAGCTTGAAGATAATAATTTTGTGACTAAGTTGGTCGAACGCTTTTGAGAAATCAGTATATATACAATCCATTTCATTTCCATTTTCTAACGCGTTAGAACATTTATGTAAGAATGTAAGGAGGTTTGTTACTGTTGATTTCCTTCTCACAAACCCATGCTGTTGTTCGCAAATTAAATTCTTGGTATGGAATGCTAAAGTCTCACACACAACTTGTTCAAAGAGCTTTGGAATACATGACAGTTTAGATATAGGCCTATAATTCGAAATATCAGTTTTATCACCTTTTTTAAAAACTGGAGTTAGAAATGAAGTTTTCCATAAACAGGGAAATTTCCCTGATTTAATAGAAAACTCAAACAAAGATTGAAGAGGTGCAGCCAGTATATGTTTACACTTTTTCAATAATATTGGGGGGATTCCATCTGGACCAGATGAGAAATCATCATTTAACAACGAGATAAATTCTAAAACAGTACTCTGTTGCACAGCGAAATTATTACAATTCGTTTGGGCATAGGAGTGTAAATTTCTGAAATAATCTTCATCAATATCGATAGGTGTGTCCACAAAAGAGTTACGAAAATTATTCGCAAAGGCGTTGCAAATATCAATAGTTTCTTTTAACACACAATTTTCATATATGAAATTTGCGGGGTAGCCATCTGAGTTTTTCTTCGAGTTTACAAACTTCCAAAATGCTTTCGGGTCTTCTTTAAGAGATCTTCCCATTTCGTAAACATGATTAGTGTATAGAGACTTTGAAAGAGATTTAAATTCTTCGAAAAGGGCAATGTAAGAGTTATGGTCAACTGAAGAAAGAGTTTTTAAATAAACTTTCCATGCTTTATTTCTTCTATTTCGGAGTGACCTTAACTCTTTCGTATACCATGAGTGGCAAAAGTTCGTATTTTGTAAAATTTTTATAGGGATAGTATTATTTATGCAATTCTTAAGTATAGTATTAAAGTTATTAACTGCTTCGTCAATATTACTAGATACTGATATACTATCAATACCAGATCTAGCTAATTCTTCTGAGAGCAACTGAAAGTTTGCCTTTCTGAAGTCAAAAGTATATGAGCGATCATAAGCGTTGCTATTTTTTATAATATGACTGCTCAAGTCAAGAACTATATCCAAAGGAGGATGATAACTATCTATATTAGTCATTCCGGAACTAGATTCTAGAACAAGAGTACTAATAGCGTCAGAAGAAAATACTAAATCGAGAATTCGATTTTTTGAATTTTTAATACAGCTTACTTGCTGTAAGTCAGTTGCAGTAATTCTATCCAAAAGCTGGAGCTCAGTCTGTGAAGAAGTTAAAGATGCTTCCTGAAAACATTCATCTTCAGAAGGAATCCACTCTACAGACGGTAAATTAAAGTCTCCGAGAAGTAAAATGTTGCTGTTGGAGCAAGACAATTCAATAATAAAATCTAGAGCCTTAGAGAGTTCGACATAAACTGAGTCCGAGCTTTTTGGAGGAATGTATGCATTTAATATATAAATGAATTTTGACCCTACGGTTAACTTTATGCAGATTAGCTCAATTGATAGGTTAAAAGGGAACATAATAAGTGAAGATATAAATTTATTTCGAACTGCGATCAAAACACCACCTCCCACTTCTTTTGGTCTGTCAACATGGCGGTCTTTTCTATAAACTAAGAACTCTTCATTAAAAAGTTCCGTGTCCAAAAAGCTTGAATTAAGCCAGGTTTCTGTCAAAAGAAAGATGTCATGTGAAAATGCCTGGGAGTTGATATATATATCAGCAGTTTTAGTACGAAGCCCTCTTACGTTTTGATAGAAGAGGGTAATCCTATTTAGTTTTTTGGGGATGAATCCTTGGGAGAGTTATGAGAAAACCTATTTTTCCTTGTTGAAAATTCTTTAATTAGGGCTTCAGGAGGCCAATTATTTGAATCACATATAGAATCAAAGTATAAAGAATTTGTTACTATTTTAAAGGATGAAACAAAACTATTTACTCTACTAATTTTTGTACACTTTACAGATATATTCGTAGGAATACAATTATTAGCTAATAAGTGGGAAAGAATGTCATCGGCATCAATTTCTGGTTCAAGACGAGAGATAAAGATAGACTTTGGTTTAGAGACAGCTCTGATAGGTCTAGGATCAGTAATTATGTTAGGGACAGAAGCACATTCTACACCAAGAACAGTGCATGGAATCGTCTCTGAACTTTCATTCCTAACCTGAACCGAAGAAGCTAATTCTAAAGCAATTTGGGGACTTAGATTTGTTCGTTTAGGGGGTGGGCTAGAGTTTTTAACAACTTTTGTGTTATCTCGTCCTCTTTTGTTATTATTTTTGGCAACTATAATATTTTCATGCACGGTTGAGCTTGATGATTGCGCAAGCAAATCATCATTCGTGGACACGATTAGAAGAGGAAGAGGGTCCTGAATTAGGTCATCAGTAGAGGTTCCGACATCTACCGGATCATTTGGGAGTGTTAACGAACTAAATTTTGTGACCGTGTCGTTAAAATTACCTAGCAATTCTTCAAATCCCTTTGATAGTTTCATAATGTCCGCTTTAAAATTAGACATTTTGAAAGCTAGTTGGGACATGGAGAGCTTACGGCAATAAATAAGGAGGAAAATAACGTAAGCTTTAAGTAGTGTTGAAATACACTCTCAGATAGTTTCACTAACTAACATAGGCTCGGAAAAATGCCAGCGAAATCTTAAAAAAAAATAGATTTTCAATTTCTTATTTTTGCAAAAATGTGTAGGTAGGTATGCTAATTTGTTGCTCAAACTAAAAATTTGTAGCTCTAATGGTTTTTCTGGTACTCAATTTCCGGCTAGCTAAAAATCAAGAAACTGGCCTTTTTTCAAGCCTATGTTAGTGAAACCGGAAATGCTCATTTTTGAGTTTGAATTTCAAATAAAAAACGAACTATTCAAGGTACAAAATTAATTTTTTTTTTTGCGCAACAAATTTTAATTTAAAAAGCTACAAATTCTGACATAAAAAAAAATTTTAAATTAATTTTGTTTTTTAAATTTTGTCCGTTACACAGGGGGTAATGTCTTATTTTAGCGGGAAATTGAATGTAAAGAAAACCAAGCGAGCTACAAAATCGCGGTTTGGTGACTTATCTAGTTAGAGGAGTCTTTAAATTTTGGCAACAAAAAATTTTGGATTTTGTCATTTTTTTAGATTTTAAGGGCTTGATTATTAACTAACTTTTAGCTAGCGGAAAATTGAGTGCCAAAAAACCGTTAGAGCTACAAATTTTTAGTTAGAGCAACAAATTAGCATAGGATATGCTACACTTTTTTGCAAAAAAAAAATTGAAAATCTATTTTTTTAAGATACCGCTGGCATTTTTCCGAGTCTATGTAAGTGAAACCGGAAATGCACTTTTTTAAACCTTGACTGTAAATAAAAAACTATCCATAAAAGATACAAAATTTATTTCTGCGCAACAAATTAGCATTCAAAAAGCTACAATTTTAGGCATTAACACAATTATGATTTTCAAATTTTCGTCCGCTAACTTCAGTCTTATTTTAGCGGAATTTTGAATATTTGAAAAACCGTTAGGGCTACAAAATCGGGGTTTGAGCAACAAATTAGCATTTAATTAGCTACAAATTCAGATTACAAATAAAAAGTAAAATGAGTATTATTTTAAATTTTTACCGCTAACTTCAGACTTATCTTAGCGGAAAATTGAATAACTCGAAAAGTACTCGAGCTACAAATTTTTGGTTTGAGCAACAAATTAGCTACAAATTCAGATATCAAAATTATTTGATTCCGCCAAAAAGTGTCCGCCAAGATAAGGGACGTCTTTTTGGCATTGTAAATGTTCTACTGCTTCTATTTTGCAATCATTTGCATTTCATTTCGCGATGCCAAAAAGAGCAGGTTGCATGTTAGCAACCTTTTTTTTTAACAGGACAGCTCTGATAACCGAACAAAAAATAGGGGACGTTGAGTTTTTTTTTTTGTAAATTCATTTTTATTTTCAATTCATCTTAAAACTATCTTAAAGCTAGACAAAAATTCATAAAAACTAGCCTACTTATCACTATCTTACAACTAACTTACTGGCCCCATTCGGGCGCTCTAAGTTAAACTAATAACTTAATGCTAATGCCTTTCGGCCTAAGAACTATCTTAAAACTAGAATCCATATCGGTTTTATTTTTCACCGAGAAGAATTTATAAAAAACTCGGTATCTTTGTCTTTATTTTTTTGTTTTATATAAAACTTACAAACTAAATTAAAACTAATTAAAACTAATTAAAACTAATTATAACTAATTAAAACTAATTAAAACTGCTATAAAACTACTTAAAGCTACTTACAAACTACTTACAGACTACTTACAAACTAGAACAGCCACAGCAAGCATTTTCGGGTTTTTATAATTTTTTTGTGTTTTTATTGGTTTTATAATTTTTTTGTGTTTTTATTGGTTTTATAATTTTTTTTTTTATTTGTGCGACCCTGACTGTCCCTGCTTAAAACTAACTACCTAAACCTATGTCGGCCATGGCATAGAAAAATGCAGTCAACTTTTAAATATCCGAAGAATCTTCTTGTTCAGGTTTCAACCACCCGAACTGGTTCTCCTGCTTTACCCTATCTCTTCGGTCCCGATCGGACACAGTCCTACTGAACCGAAGATGCTCAGCTCCGTGTTGTGCGAGGACGTCTCGACTGTAAAGGAGCGTCCGATCTACAGTTCTACGGCCGACGTGGTAGATTAGCGGAACCGCCGCTCTATCCTGGATCAGCCCTCGACTGTCTAAGTAGAGGAATGCATCGGGCGGAATAAAACCGCTTAGACGCACACTCTCGTAGTAATCGTTTTTAGGGTAATAAGCCCCAAAAATTAAGCTGTTGGTCGAGGACATTGCTCTCGCAATGTGACCTCGAATAAGCTTCAGCAAGAAATTATCTATCCTGTTTATGTTGGCGCCGTTGTAAAGAACCAGGTTGGAATAATAATGTTTGTACTCCGACTCTGGTGTTCTGTGTAATCCAAGGCAGCGTCTAAGACACTGCCTCTCAAACACCCGAATCTTTTCCATTTGAGATGGGGCAACGTTGAACCAAACTGGGCACCCATAGGCAATCATCGGCCGTATGAGGGCCATGTAGCAAATCACCTTCACCCTGCTGTCAAGCCGGCTGCTATAAAACAACCGTTTTGTTTTGGACGTTGAGTGTCCGCTTATTTTGGAGCTCCCACTGTACCAGGTAAGTATTCCTAAGACTCAGAAGTTTTAAATATCTAAGCTTATTTAAAAAAATATTCTATTACAAAGTACCTAAGGTGACCATGCGGCCTACTATAGGTATACCTTATACAGTAGACGCTCGATTTAATGAATCTCGAAATAGTGAACTATCCTCAATAGTGAACACACAAAATTTTATATGAAAACGTTTTTTGTATAAATATGTCGCGCAAGCATTTTACATAGCTTGAGATCTAACCTTTAGAAAGCCTTAAAACTCCCACTCGAAAAAGTGTACAATCTCTTAACAGTGAACAGGCCTGGTTTTTATTACTTCACTATATCGAGCGTCTACTGTATATGAAAAAGAAAAAAAAAATTTTGGAGCTCGGCCGTCGAGAGTGAAGTTTGTTCAAAATTGGATTCGGTGTTTGCCAACAACTACTTATGTATATAAAGTTAGTAGGACACTTTTGGAAATTCATGTTAAAAACTATCCTATCATTAGTTGCTACTTAAGCCTAGTTTACAGTTCCCGTGCGCAAAAAAAAATCTATGCAAATATTCTCGCATGTCAAAAATAATTGAGGTGAAATGTAAAATTAATTGTTTGCATGATTGGTTTACAGTTTCACGCAAAAAAAAACTATGCTGTCATGGAATGTCATGCAAAACAATGGACCGGCATGCAATTGATTTGCATGCGAACAAAAGTGTGGTGAATAAAATATTTTTTTTTTGATGGTCGGTTTATACTTCCGAAAAAAAAAATATATTCACCTCAAGGCATTATTTGCATGCAAATGGTTTTCGCATCCAAAAATAGCTATTTTCCATTTTAAGGCCTATAGCTTGTCAATTAAGGGTAAATTAATGACTCAATGGGTGGTTTAGGCCAAAGCAAACGTTTTTCGCCTTGAATATTATTCAACTTGGTGCGCAGAATAGGTAGAAAATCGTTTTGAAAATTTTGATTTTTTGTTTCCCATCGGAACTGTAAACTATGCTTTAATTGCGAATTAGTTACGCAAAAAAAAAAATTAATTGATTTTTTGGTTTAAGAAAAAATGGGTGTCCTGCTAACTTCATATGAACTTTAGCAGGACAACTTTCTCAAAAATAAAGATAATCGAGCTGAAAAAAGTTGGTTATTGAGAACTAATTAACTGCGAATTAGTTACGCAAAAAAAAATTTAATTGCATTTTTGGTTTGCGAAAAAATGTGTGTCCTGCCAAGTTCATATGAAGTTAGCAGGACACCCAGCGTTAATTTCTATTTTTTTTTTCTCATTCAATATCTTTTCGCTTCAAATATCTTTTGTTAATATATTTTTTGTGGTAAATAGTTTTGATTTACATTAATTGCTTACAAGGAAAAATAGTTAGGTATAAGTAAATTTTAAAAAAAAACTGCTAGTGGGGAGCCTTTGCCGGTTATTAGTGGGTAGGTTTTCCTGGCAAAGGCACCCCATGATGTGGCTCTGCCATTGGCAATGGCACCCCATGAAAATGAAATAAAAAGTCTGAATTATAAATATTTAAGTTACTTTTAATATAATTGAATCAACTAATATGTTTTGTTACGTTATTTAAATGTTTAGTCTTTCTTTGTATTTACTGACTTTGATACCTATTTAGGTAACTGGCAAACGTACCCCATACCCATGGCAAAGCATCCCTACCAGGAAAGCTTTGCCAAAATCCAAATTATTATTTTTAATTAAAAATTAAAAATATAAATCATTAGATATAGTATCAAGATGAAATGTATACTATAAAATGAAGATAATAAAGAAGGGAACATATTAGATAACAAGAAAATTGAAAACAAGCTAAAAGTTTCTCGTAAGGTCAAATTTCCGAAATCCTGGCAAAGGCTCCCCCGTCTACCCTACCTACCTACCTACTTTATTGCGATATTATCTATGACATTTCAAATAACCATAGAAAAATTAATTTTATGCTTGGAATTCGAAAAACTGAATTTCAACGCCAAAAACCATTTAAATGGCCGACAACTGGTTTCATCACCTACAAAGAAAAGCAGACTAGGTACAAAATCCTTGTTTGCCTTATAGGTATAGGTAGGGTCATGTCCCCAGTAATCGAAAACTTAGTGGTTCATAAGAAAGTAATCGTTGATTGTGAGGAAACCATTCAACGTAAATATTTGATGTAAAATTATTTATCAGCTTAAACTCAAATATTTGTTATAACTTTTAAGGTTTTTCTAGTAAGTTTAACAACTTTTTTTATAAAAATTCAAAAGCTGAAAAAAGTCAAATTCCCCAGTTGTCGAACACTAGTTTCCTAAGCCCGAACAGAAAGTTTCCTTATTTCGAACACAAGATTATACCTATACATAGTTTCAACCAAAAAAAAAATCATAGAAGTAATTTTCTCTCAGTTTTATTAAACAAATTGTGTTTGTTAATGTGTTTTTATTCAATTCTTTTAAAAACTAAATAAAACAAAAACAGTTTAACGGATTCTTAGTTTAAATACAATTCAAAAACTGTTCGAACAAAGGAAGCTAGCAATTACATGAGAATTACCTTTATGAGTTTCCTTAAATCGAACACTGGAAGAAAAGAAGAAAAAGGTGTTCGTATACTGGACCCAACGTTCCTATCTCAGTGTTCTTGACGTAAAACCGTACAAAAATTTAATTTTCTATAATACTTGATGCCTGAACGAAATAAAAAAATTTTGATGGAGTTGCCTATATTCGAACACTAGTGTTCGAGCAGGCAACTCTAACAAATTTGGGTTCCTATGTTCGAACAGTCAATTTATTAATAAATTATTAAGCTTTAAGTTAAAACTTTAAGTTACATAAATAGAATAACTATGTATTATCCAAAGAGAAAACGCGTTATAACAGGCATTAAGTTTAATTTTCACACCAAAAATCACAGTTTCCCAGAACACTTCCCACAGTTTTTGTAATTACAAAAACTTGAAATTATGTACTGGATTTCCTAAAGCCTCTTTTTTAAGTCCTTTTTTAAAAACTTTAGGATGAAATTTGTCTAGTCGATGGGATTTCAAGGTTTAAAGGAATAACACATGAATTATTCTGCGTTTATAGAAGTGGAAAATCTAAGAAATAACACAGGTTAACCTATAAGCTTATTTTCAAAAAGTGTTCGACTACTGGGAGTGTTCGAAATCAGGCGACTGTACCCTATATAGGTATCTATGTTATGTAACTACCAACCTAGGTATTACCTATTTCCTTTTTGTTATAAATTTACGCAAGTAAATGTAAACATGTTTCTAGGTATGTGCTGCAGATATGTTTAACATGCGATGGCCTGATCAGTCCCTACTTTTGGTTCCTGATACCTATCCCGATAAGTAGATGCTTATTGATAAAGATTCATCTGGTAGCCCTTACTTAGATGGATATCTAACAAAGCATGATTTGCCGTCGGCAAAACAAACTTTTCTTTAAATAAAAAAAAAAAAGTAAACTTTACAAACCCAAAAGATGTAACATTTAGATATCAGCTCCATTTTGAAATTTGAGATAAATTCCAACTTCAATGACATTTTCTATTCATCAAGAAAAAAAAACACTCTGCTTTCCCATTGGATTACGTCCTCTCGTCTCAGTCACAAGAAACCCATTTGTATGAGTGTATGCGGGCGACATTTTTATTTTTTGAGCTTATAGGTACCTACCAAGGAATCTAACTACCTAATCTATCTAAACCTATCTATATACACATAGCTACTTGGCAAGAGAAAATTCTATATAAAATGACAAAAATACAAAATTTCTGATTTTGTCACCACATCCAATGTCCCAATTGGTTGAAATAAAATATTCCCAAACCATACATAGAAGTGCCTGCATGTGTATATACAGTTCCATTTCTGTATAATATATACATCCGTATTACCGTCTCCCTCTACATCCTATATATCTGTATCTTTAAGATGAAAAACAATATTCCCAACTGGTCACCAAGTCGCATGTCACCAAATAAAAATGTCCTCTCTCTCTCTTCTGGTGTGTACGATAGGAACCATTGCTAGTGACTATGATGATACAAATCGAAAAGTGTCGTCCCACAAAACGACGAAGTAAGCAACACACATTGATACCAATACGCCAGCTGGATGGATGTGTGTGTTTTAATCTGAGAAAATAAAAAGAAACACAAACACATTCACAAAGCGATTGAATTTCAATGCAATAATTAAAATGATTTCAATTTGAAATTCTCTCTTAAGAGTGCAAAGAGAGCGAAACTTGGTGAAGTAATTCAGTGACAAACAGTAAATCTACCTTACCGACGTGTCGACCAATGTATTTACATTTTACATACATACAAAAATTTTCTCTTTAGAGCACAGGTAGAGAAATAAAGTAAACAAAACTCTTGAGAATCTCACAAAAAAATTGTCCCTTGCATGAGATGCAGCTATGGTAATTGGCAATGTTAGAATGGAAAGGAAAGATTTGTTGGAGTGTTGAGCTAATGTAGATACTTTTGTATCTTTTTTTTTTTTTTTCCTATATTCTCTCTCTCTATTGACACAAAGAAGAAAAAAGTCATTTTCGATTGTGACAAAAATAAATTCAATGTGTGTACGGGTAGATGTAGTATCTTTCTGTTCTCAGATACAATTTGTATTTATGTGTGCGAGAGTGTGTTGGGTGGAGATGGAGAATTTTTGTCACTGTCGTTTATTTCTGTGAGGTTGACTTTGGGATTTAACTTCTTGTTGTTGTTGTTTTTCTTTGTTATTGTTTTTTTTTTTATATTTTTTGTTCGGTATCTGTTGCCAAAGAGTGTATCTATGTACTTCTTAATGCGCCTGAGGAGTTTTAGGATAGGATGACGAAACGAAAGACGTTTGTGGGCAGTTGCGTTGAACTTGTCGTCTTGTGCGTTTCACAGTGTTGTTGGAGGCATAGAAATTGTCGCCAAGTAAATTTAATTTGTCAACTTTGGTTTTACCTACCTATAGTTTGTTGTGTGTCTTCCTATAATGTTATACCAGATGTGTGAGAATATTTTCTAGTGTGATTGTTTTTGAAAAATATTTTGAACTTTAATCGAATGTGTTTTGAAAAAAAAAAATATGATTTTTGAGAACAATTTAAAAAACATTTTTTGTGAATTATTTTGAAGTGATTTGAACTGTAATTCTAACAAGTGATTACCTACACAAAATTTTGTTAAAAAAATAAAAATACCTAACGCAGCTAGAACTTTGAGAATGCTTTTGACCAAAAGATAGAGTCGAATTTGAAGTGTTAAAGACAAATATTAAAAATAAGAACTTTTGATAACAAAATTGTGTACCTTCCTAAATATCTAAACATCCCGACGCAGAGGCTACAATTTGGATTTGTTTTAAATTCCCGTTTTTGAGAACTTTGTGATTGATCTTTTAATATTTTCTTCGGAGTGGGATCATATTTCTAAAAACTGTAAGTTGTAACACACCCCTATTTATCTACCTACCTATTTAAGGCAAAAAGTTAAATAAAAAAGTCTTAGATAACCTAGATATACATATTTAAACCTAGCTGGGTATAGGTAGATAACCCATTTTTAAATTTAAAAGTTTTAAAAATTTACCGACGGGAAATGCAAGGATGAGCAAATTTTATTGGGAACTTTTAGGAATCTGTATCTATATCTACAAAGGTATTTACCTAGGTAGGTACCTGTCTACTTAATTGGAAGTGAGAAAGTGCTTTTGGTTTTGTAACTTTCAAGTCTAGAAACTAGAGCGTTTGAATGCCTCGGCTCGGTGTTAATATTTTTAACATTTTAAAACTTTGGTTTTCTTCTTTCTGAAACTACCTACATATATTTTGTCTTTCCTTTTTGATTTCCTTAGGTTTCTAGGTAGGTACCTACGTAGTTGTGTTTCGTGCTACATATAGGTACCTACCTAAGTTCTGTTGCAAATGTTTCATACCTACTTATAGTGTTAAAATACTAATAAGAGTTTGCTTGCAATCACTTATTATAAAATGTATCGTAATTAGTGATTATAAACTTAAAAGTAGGGCTCAGAGGTTGAAATTTTATCTGAGCATGCAAAAACCGTCAAAGACAGAGGACTCAATATAGTAAAATTAATCAAATTGGAAAAATCGAATTCGTTAATTTTTAAAGCTCTCCAGCACCTAGGCATAAAGTCGTAAGTTCGGGTGAGGTATCTTTCATAAAATGGTTTAAGGAAACCTCGATCACGATGATTCAAAAGTGTGTGAATACGGGTAGGGTCATGAAAGCAGTGACAGCGCAGAAATTGATGATCAGGGAGATAAAGAAATGATCAATGTTCTGACTTATTAAAAATGGCCTTATTGGGATGAGAACCTTCCATCGTACGGTAGGGTAACGATTTTATCAAAAATAAAACTAGAAACATCAAAACCTTTATTTTTTCGTAACGCTAACGAAAAATGTGCGTTTTTCCGATGAAATAATTTTCTCGATTGAGGAAACCTTCATTAAATGGAATGATAATCGAACTCTAAAGAAGCTAAGAAGAAGATTCGTTAGAAAATCATCCGATTTTTTGATGGTTAGATAAGTGGGATAAAAGCCATGAAAGTGTCACAAAGCTCCATTTTTGTGAACACAAGGGATAATCAATACCAAGGAGGCATTCTGGAAAAAGGTGGTGCTCTTAACTGAGTACAGCGTAGATTACCTTAAATGGACTCGTTTCTAGCCCACAAAGCGAAGTTTAGTTAGAAGTGTTCTGAGCAGCACGCTCCTGAGTTCACCAAAGCTGACGAATTGCCTTCCGGTAGTCCTAATTTCAATCTGCCGGATTAAGTTAAATGGTTCAGACTTTTGAGCTAATGGATTCTGGTAGATAAACTTCGCAATAATCAAAAAAGGTTAAAATTAAGCCTGGAGCGAGCAATGCCCATAGTTATCCGATTGAAGTTCAGCGTATTTCGGATGGAACGTCAGCACAGACAGCTAATTTCGAAGTGGTCCAAACTTTGAGCCATATTCAATATTCATAGATGTTTTTAAGCTGTTGTTAGTCAAATATGGAGTTTATCATATTAAAAAATTATCAAGTAAACTCCAGTTTTGTCTAGCAACAGTTTTGACAATATTTATGAATGTGCCCTTTGTAAGTACCCATATCTACCTTGGCTCCGCTATAGGCTCAGTGAATAATACCAGCGCTGAGATCAAACGAAGAATTACTCTTGCCAGTCCCTTCTTTTTTGGGCTAAAATGACAATTGAAGAACATCAAGCAGAGCCCTCTCTGGAGCAACTAAGGTGTCCCTGTATACCTATATTTCCGGATGTATGGTGCAGAGGCATGAACACTTCATTCGGTGGATAAGGACGCCTTAAAAGGCTGTTTTGATAGAACAATTCTCCGGTTGATTTTTGATCCCGTCTCGTCTGCATAGATGGGATGTGGAGCAGAAGATACAACAACGAACTGTATAGACTGTACAGCGATATCGACATACCTTGACAGAAAAGTGAAAAGCCAACGACTGATGTGGCTGGGTCACCTAAAGAGCAAATGTGCATCAAAGCTCCGGGCCCAAAAATCTTTGAATCCAACCCCGTGAGACGAGGCAGTAGAGAAGGAGAGCGTAACAGGTAGACCTCAACCAACTTGGCGTTCGAAACTTCAGACATTTGTAGGTAGCTAAAGACCGAGCCAGCTGGAAGAAGCTTGTTGATTGAGGCCGTGCGCAGATCCACCCCAAACTGGTATAGGTAGTGCCACCTTAAGTAAGAAGGTTGTTCTTGGAATTTCGAGACACTCCATTCATCGGATCGTGCGTGTTCATCTTCATAGGTTTGCACCGCTACAAAATGGAAGTCATCTCAGAACCACTGCCTTATGATTATGAAGCCAGTGAACTCGCTAGTGAAGAAATGCTTGATACATATATCCCTTCTGTCCTACCACGCGCACTTGATTCTGCCCTTTTTTCCTTCACGAGTTTATCTGAAATCCATTAATTTTAATGATCATCCTAGGAATCTCTAAAAATTCAGAACCAAATCGCCAAAATTTCGGCAGTAATGCTAAAAAATTGAAGAAAACTTCAAAAAAATGAATGGCTTAGCAGTGACCGACAATTAATTATTCGCTATTAGCTTTTGATGAAACTTTCGCAAGCACATATGAGTTATCTCCTCTTCTGACTCCAGAATATCATTAACAGAGTTTATTCCTTGGAATCCCTGGGGAATCTAGGGAGCCCAAGCGTGCTACATGAAAACGATTGACGCCAAACTTTTTAAACACCCCATACCCACATATACTGCCATACTGCAGTGTTAACGTGAAACGACGCCTATTAATGTATGAATATGTTAAGCTAGCAAACCAACATTCACGGATTGAAAAACGCGTTTAAGTAGTTGGATAGTTTACGGTTACCTTATAAGTCGTTAATTAGTTTTTACAATATCAAATTTGTAGTTCAATATTTTTTATCGACCGATTGTCAACTATCAATTTATAATTTGATAAATATACTGAAATTAAAGAAACTAATCAACTATTAATTGATAATTATCAATTTACTTGCAATTCACAATGGCCTGCATCATTCTCAATGTTGCAAATTCTTATCAATTGGTTTATTAAATATTTAAATTCAATATCTATCATATCAATAATAATGATTGACAGTCGTATTAGGAGTGAAATATATGTTTTGCTGCTTTGCCACTGTTATATTAAGAGATTCGAAGAAAAAAACTAAACGAAAAATTTGAAACTGTCACATCTGATTAACGACTCATTCAGGGCGTTTTATCTCCGAATTTTTCGTCACGTGCTATGACCTGGCTACCAATTGTTGGACCTTACGAAAATCGATTCGAGCTAAAGCTCAAAAAAACTTAAATTTGAATTTAAATTCTAATTTACAATTCCCGTGCAAACAAAAAAATAAACCTATGCAAATATTTTCGCATGCCAAAAATTACTGAGGTGGAATACAAAACTATTTTTTCGCATGATTGGTTTACAGTTTCACTGGCTAAACAGAATAGAGTGCTGCAACTGGAGCTGCAGCTGCAACTGGAATAGCTGTCAAAAAGTGTCACACGTGATTTTTTTTACGAGCCCACAATGCAGCTGTACAGCTTTCTGACATTTTAGTATCGAAAATAAAAATAAAAATGAATAATGATGAAAAAGAAGTTAAAATTGCTTTACGTCTTTTTGAGTAATTTAAAAGAGTTTAAAAATCACTTTAACCCACATGTAAACACTCCGAGTTGCTCGCAATTTTGAAACGTCAAAAAAGCTGCAAGCAAAAGTTAAAAGTTGGCCAAACTTGTCCAGCTGCGTCGTGTTCTGTTCGCATCATTGAATTTGTGTGTATTCAAAATTTTGACAGCTATTCCAGTTGCAGCTCCAGTTGCAGCTCCGTCTCCATTCTGTTCAGCCAGTCATGATGCTGAAAAAAAGACATTGTTGTCATTGAATGTCATGCAAAACAATGGACTGGCAGTTGTTTTGCATGCGAAAAAAGTGTGGTAAATAAAATACATATATTTTTTGGGTGGTCGGCTTACACCTAAAAAAAAATACATTCAACTCAAGGTGAACAACATATGGTTGAGAGTTGTAAGTCACTAGGCTCTGGTTCTCCTCGAGCTGTTGCGCCACCAATTTTTTGTGTTTGTTATTATTTGCACGCAAATGGTTTTTGCATCCAAAAATAATAGTTTTCCATTTTAAGGCCTATAGTTTATTAATTTAAGGGTTAATTAATGACTCAGTGGGTGGGTTAGAGCAAGGCAAAATTTTGTTCGCCTTGAATATTAGATATACAATATGGTGCGCAGAATAGATGCAACATTATTTTGAAAATCTAGAATTTTTCCTCATGGGAATTGTAAACTATGCTTAAAATTTGTCACGCGGTTAAATACCATTGCTTTACGAGCTGTGTGGTTGTTGAAAATAAACGTCGTCTATACGTCCAAAGCTTCAATTTCATTTAAAAATTACCTACTTAATATCGTTTGGGAACCCAATATCCATTCACTGAAACTTTAGAAACAGAACAATCACCAACAGCTCTTCAAAAACCACACCAAATGGGTAAATCGCTGTTTGACATTAGGGGTGTTTAATGGATGATGGATCAGCATGCTTGACAACAGAGCTTGATGGAAACGGAACAAGTTTTCAAAATCTTTTAAATCCCATTGGCTCTGAGTAATAGATCCGAATCTAGCTTAAAGTCGACTTTTTTAACAAAGACATCCGTAGAAATAAAACACAAATTTCACCACTAAAGGCTTAGAAGCACCTCAAGCTAAATTTAAAATAATCTAATCTAAGCATACTGAAGTGAAAATTGTGTTTTATTTCTAGGGATGTTTTTATTAAAGTCGACTTTAACTAGATTCGGATCTATTACTCAAGGCCATTGACACAACATTATAGTTGGTTGTCAAGCGGTTGTTTTTTGGGCTCAAATGATCAAGCCACGAGCATTTTGTCAAAAATGCTGTCCCGTAAATAACCCTATTGTTTCTTGAACTTCCCAGTGAATGGGAAGTGTCTTGGGATCTCATTAACAACCGTCTCCTTGCTCTATATGTTCTCAACCTCCGTTATTATTGTCCTTCTTTTGATTTTTTTTTTACAATTTTTGTGCTCAAAGTTTTAATTAGTAACACCTTGTTGTTTTAAAGGTTGGCATTTCCGTGCGTTTTGCTTTTGCAATCGAGTGCAATATATTATTTTAATATTTCTGGCGTTGTTTTGTTTTATATCAAATGCTTCACTTAACCTCCACTCAAGCGTCTCAATTAGATGTCCGTCAGTCATTTTAAGCTGATGGCCTACCGTCTACCTCTTTAATACTATATTTACGATATATGAATCCCAAAATAAAACCATTATAATATTAAATATAATATTTCTTATATATAAAAGTGAAAGTATGAATTTAAAATTATGAACGAAATATCTATACAAACATCAAACGCACAATACCATCTAGTAGAGCAGACACCAACTATATACCTATATGGAGACCTTCGACGCGTCAAGCGCAACTGAACAATAAACCCATGAAAAAACATAAAACAAAAAATTATAAAACAAAACAAAAAACAAAAAAAGATAAAAGATATACGAGGTCAACTCTAAAACCAACTTCATCTAACACGCACCATTTAGATGTCAAATTTTATGAACCCAAACTAACCAGGGTAAGACAAAAAAAAAACGTCTTGTCAAAATTTCAAACCAATAAAAAACGTCACAGACATCATGACACAATAGAATGGCTTTTAAAATCCTTTAAAGTGCTTTTGGCCCTTTATTTTGTTGTTGTTGTTGAATTAACTGTGTGTGGGAAAAAAGAACTAACCAAGAAATATACAATTTTATAATTAGGTTAAAAGCAATATTTTAAACAAATTGATACCTCAAGTTAGTTGAAGAGTTATTGCCGGGAGGTGTATACCCAACATACCAACTTACCTATACCAACATTAAATGTTGGACATTTTTTGTCTAATTGTGTCCAAGTCTCCCTCAGTAAAAAAAAGCCTCTTTTTGTCTCTTCTGGAGACTCATTTAATTGCTCCAATTCCCATAGACTCGCTCATATGTGAATCTAAGCATCACAACTTAAAAGTACCTAAAGCTAGATACTAAAAGTCATATATGGAACTTAAACTTATAGACTTGATGAAACTGATGGCCAATGACCGACAATCTCAGCTCAAAAAAAAAAAAAAAAAACAACTGGCTGGCTACTGGAATTAATTTTATGATTTTTCAGTTCAGTTAAAACGATTATTTTGTTTTGTTTTGTTTTGTTTTAATGGAGAAGATACGTCGCGCAAGATTCCATCAATGAGCTCTCTACTAATGGGGTGAAAGATATACCTACCTACCTACAATTCCAGTGAGTTGAGCGAGGTTTTGATCGTTAAATAATCGTGCTGTGTATCTTTCCCCCGGCATAGTCATCTATGTAGGTATAGATACATTAGGTTTAATTTGTCGTGTCTTCGTGCCTCCACTTTAGCAAAAAACATCATCTATGATGAAAAGTACCAAAGGACTTCATCATCGGTAAAACCTATACGACGATGTATCTGTAAATGATTTTATATTGTGTGATGTCTTGTCTAAATACTAGCTGTCATTAAATTGTATATAGGTATCTAAAGTTTTAAGTAGATACAACTCGCGCTCTGTCGTGTAGATTTTATTACAACTATTTATACCAACAAACATCATACATAGACTTGAGTTTTAAGATCAAAAATGAACAAACTATGCCATGCGCAAATGCAGGACAAAAACACCAACAAGTTCGTTATCCCATGAAAGAGTTGACAAAACATTCAAACTTAAAGCCTAACTAACAAATGCAGGTATATTGGTATAGGTATCTGTTAGGAAGCCTGTAGTTTTATTATTATGAGCCATGTTCGAAAATCATTTTATGTTTATAAATAACATTTTTAAGGATGATCGAAATTGAGAAGCAAAGTCCTCAGCAATTATATTACCTATAGCTAGAAGCTAGGTTTTGCGAATAGCTTATAGCTCCCATAATAGTTAGTGGAGTTCAAAACGGTGTTACGTCTTGTTTCTTCGGAATTCCGAACATTTTATTAGAGTAATGGGAGGATTGGTTGATTGAGGAACTAGGTATATACTGACGGTAAATTGGCATGATATCGATATGATTTAAAAATGGGGTTTGGTAGTTCCTGATGCAAAGGTCATGTAGTAACGTATAAGAATGTCCCTCTTCCATCAGAAAGTTTTGGTCAAGTGACTTTAGAAATGATAAGTTCAACTACAAGACTAATCTAGTAGTAGCTTGTTTCCCTTGACAGTTTATTGATTCCGAAGACAGTTTCTGCTAGGATAAGTTAGAACCCTGGGTATTTGTAATTTTTGTGTGTACTTTAAAGAGGTCAGTTTCCTACGTATTTGGGTTATTCCGTAATAAAGAAACATTTTCTGACGGGCAATCACAAATTATTCTTCTTTCTTCACTAAATTTATCAGTTTTATAAAAAATTTGTTTCCTTCGCAATCAAAGAATTTCATTTTTTTCGTTACGGATGTGACACTTAACACTTTGTAAATCAATTAAGCATAAACTCAGTTTGTGTTTACTATATGCAATAACCAAACTACCCCAAGTACACTGTAAAGCTTAGTTATAATCAATTGATTCATGAAGTGATAAGAAGTGTCACATCCGTAACGAAAATATGTAATTTTTTTTATTGTGACGGATTTTTTTTTTTATAAAACTGACAAATTGGTGAAGTTAGGAGAAAATTTTTTGATCTATCGTCAGACAAAATATAATTACATTTTAAAACTACATACCTACACCTAGATTAGGTACACGGAGTTCATCATTCGTAACATTTAGTTGGCATTTCAATACCATTTCTGTTTGTTTTTTGTTTCAATAGGAATGGAGTTATCGTTGAAAAAAAATAATTTTAAGGAATTTAATCCACTTTTAATGGAAGCCTTCCAGTGAGAAAAAGTTTATTTTTTTAAGGTAGGCATTCGTACATTATGTATATTTCCTAATTTATTTTGGGAAATATTATACTTATGATGACAGTAATTTTTCATAACACCTAATTATACACTTTTTATGCGTAAAAATAATACTTTGTCACATTCGTAACATTAAGTTGTCACACCGGTAACAAATTCATGCTAACATACTAAATATTTCCATACCTATCCATGTTTGTTATTTCTAAAACTGGTACCGAGGATCGCACTTTTGAATAGATGTTTGGAAAAAGAATGATACATATAGGTTCCTAGTCAATTTGCAATATTGTATGTACCAAATCATGAACATCAGGTCAGCCAGTCGCAGATCACAAATCACAAGCTTTTTAAAGTCACACTCTTAACCCAAATAGTTATACTTGAAAAATATACTTGATAGCAAACGTCATATTGACATGTCACACCCGTAACAATTTCTAACACAAATTTTCTTTCGTAATTCACCAGTTTTCTTAAGTAACATATGAAACGAACTTCTAAAGCGTTAAAATTATACCTTGTCACATTCATAACTTTTACTTGTCACATACGTAACAATAGACATTTTTTAGCTTTACATTTCCCAATAAAATACGCCTTATTTAACTACTTACACACTAAATCTTTGGACAGCATTTCATAGTTTCCCCACTTGTCAGCTGGTTATGAACATCAGCTTTCGTGTAAATTTTTGTTAAAGAATGTCACATTTTCATGCAATATTTTTTTAAAGTCTAGTTTAAGCCACAACTAAATTATATGCCATATTTGTACTAAAAATTTTCAAGGTTACAGACATAAGGTAGACAAACTCGTATAATTTTTGTCACATCCGTAACAATTTCATACAAAATTTGTTCATAGTTTTGCTTCATATTTCTAAACTCGTATTCAAAATCAAATTTCATGAAAATATTTGAAAAAGCATAAGACATAGTCCGTATGCAATATTCTATATCAAATGAGATAACCTGTTTTCTTAGGTCACACACGTAACGCAACAAATACCGATCCAATAACCTTTTAAACACAGTACCTACCTACACACTTATTTATTTAGGACATCATGTTTGCTCAAGAATTTTGTATTAATTAAAAATGTATTGTGTATCAGTGTCACAGTCGTAACAATGCAAAAACCCACAATATTTAAATAACATTAGAAAAATTATATACATAAACCAAAAATTCTAAGAAAAAATCTATTTGTGACAAAAAAAAGCGTTGCTATAATTTATTCGCGACAAAGAGTTTTATAATCATCGATTGAGGTAGGTTGTATTATTCTTTCTTGTTCCGTCACTTCAACGCCGACAAGCATTGATGTTTGATGTGGCTTGCAAAATGCTTATACAGTTCACGGCCATAATGTCGCGGTATTTGCAACAAATCATAACCCTTCCAAAATTAAAAAAAAATGAAATTAATTTAAGATATACCACAAATCTCCCCCGTAAAGAGCGCAGATTTTCATTAAACCCACACTGAGCCGATAGGGCCGCCAAAGACATCAACCAAAAAACTTATGACCACAAAAAAAACATAAGTTTTTGACAGTTGAATGTCATGCGACGACGACGACGACGACGACGGTCATCTGGCTTTGGTGTGACCAATTTTTCTTTCCTGTTAGGTATCTTTTGACTTATATTTTTTTAAAGCCATGATATAACTCTTAAAATATGAGGAATAAGGTACTCTCACTCGCATAAGGTTCTCAGCATTTTGAATTATTGCCTTTTGAAGATTTATTCATTCATAATGTCCCTTGCGGGTTTTTTGTACCTGCTTTTATTATTATTGTTTTTTTTTAAATCCTTTTTTGATCCTTTTTTTCCGCCTTCAAATATTATCTGCGTTTCTTTGGAAACCATTTAGGGTGGGCTTTTCTCATGCCTAAATGCGGCGATACGATGGCTTGGATTATGTGACAATGCTTTATGTCCCCGAGGGGAGACTTTATAACTTTCGAAGACAACGATGACGACAACGGACAGCAGTTTATTTTTTTTTTTGTTGATGTCCTGTGTTCCAACTACTCATTTCGATCGATTTTTACGATCGTTACCTGGATTTATAACCACATATAGAATTTACACTGAGGGTCGTGCGATGAATGGACGACACCAAAGGTATCAGATCCAGGCTTCACCAGAAGAAGAACAACAGCAACCTATATTATTATTATGGTTTTGCTTGTGCCCCAAAGTAGTGTCCTCGGTTCGTTCGATGGTAGGCTATTACACCACCTTACTATATCATAGCGAGGCAATCTTAAAGAAAAAAAAAAGTTATATTGCGCATTGCATGATGCGCTGTAGGTATTTATTCTTTTCAAAAAAGATTGAATCTGTTGTTTTGTCGTCTTGTGGAGCTGCTGTACCCTGTATGTACCTATATATACCTACCATCTTTCCATGATGTGGTGTGAAAATACTAAGTTTTATTACCCACTTAAAGTCAAACAACAACAACCAATATCAGTTTGGTAGTTACCTATAGAGCCTAAACCTCTACCTATCATCATCTTATATAGAAGTACGGGTTGATCCTGTTTTATTGGATAGTGTGAGGATCCGCTCGATTGCACTTGTTTTTGTCGTTTGAAATGGATTTGTGTTTTTTTTTTTTCTTTTCTGAATTCATTTTATAGCGATGGTACTGTAAAAAGTTCAAGGAATTTTCTTTTTTTCTTTTCATTCATTTCAGTCAGTCACGCAAGTGCAAGGTCTTCCCAGAGGAATTTAATAAGTATCGTTAATGTTTTCTTGTGTGTGTTATATGGTGACCTAAGATTAGGAGAGTATGATGGGCTCTGCGAAGGACGGGACGTAACATTGATGCTGGATAGGAAGTGTGAAACGGTCGGGTTAAAAAGAAACTTCATCAGTAATTAGGATCATAAAAGATGAAAATAGGGAATTCTTAGGAAAATCGTATAAATTCGTTTGATATGAAAAAAATGCGTGTCTGCCCTAACCAAACCAGAGTGAACCTCTAAACGGGTTGTATCGTTTATTTTTATAGCTGATGCGCATGCGGAAACCTTGACCTCGGTCGATGATAAATATTTCTACCATATATATTGAAATGACGAACATTTAAACAAATTGTTAATGGAATGAAAAACTAATACGAACAAAATTGCAGAGATACACAATGAGCACAGGTACTAAAATATGACATGAAATCAGTTGTTACACTGAGCAAACAAGAACAAGAAACTTATTTTTTACTGCACTAATTTTTTGATTGAAATTCAGCTAATAATACATCACTGCGTTAAGACAGTAAATAAATGTTTTTGCTGCTAATTTAACAAAAAATGTTTCATTGAATCAATGAAATTATATCATTCGTCAACTACAAATCTACTAAAAATATTTTTCGTCGAGTCAATGAATTTATTTCATTAAATTAGTAGCGTGAAACTTGTTACAAGGTAATTTATTCGCCGGCCGAGTCGATAACCCGAAGCGTAATGGTCAGTCTGTTGTATTGTCACGCCGAAGGTCTAGCAATCGTCCTTAAACAAAAGAGTATCTTTTCTTATTAAAAACTGTTTTTCATCTTAGCCACCCAGATATTGCAGTAAATTGTACGTCCCATCGATTTTTGGTGACTTACCAAATATGCAAGGACGTGCGCAAGAATGGCAGGTAGGGGCGCTTGCCCCCTAATCCGAATATATTTCATACATATGCAATTTTTCTTCTTTTGGAAGCTTTTTTATGCAAGATTTCTAAACCAAAACTATGTTTTTAATGAGTTCCCTCCCCCCCCCCCCCCCCCCGTAATCGAAATCCTGCGTACACACCTGTGTGTGGTCAAGAGTTGTAAGTTACTAGACCCTGATTCTACAAGTGCTGTGGCAGCACCAAATGTTTTCTATTTCATTTAATTCATTAAATGAATGAATTTATTCGTTGATATTATAATCATTTTATTAATTGTCACCCAAGTCTAAATCCTCAATTTCTGAACATACGAAATCGTAACGCTTCTTCTATCGTTGTTTTGGAAGAAAAATGGTCAAAAGCTACCAAAAATACCACACCAAACGGTGCCATATTCACTTTGATATGGTTTAACTATGATAACTTACATGTTGATCTTCCGAGCCCCAAATACGGCATGCTTATTTACGTGTTGCCACACTGAGATGGAAATGTGCCTCACATCCAAAAATATGATTTTTTGATCAAAATTTTTGGCAATTTCGAGCTGTGATAACGAAGCAAGTGCGGTCATTAATTCGAATTCTGAGTCAATATTGGACCTGGTAGGCAAATATTCCGAGATCTTTATGAAAAATTCTCCTCAGGTCAGTGCAAATAATATTCAATTGCTTAACCTCTATTGGCTCATTGAGGCTCTCGGGTTAAGAGCCACATTAAGCAATAGCTGCAATATTTACACTCGGCAGCAGCATCAGCTGCAATATTCTCTGCGGTTGATCGCACAGCATGACCATGGGAATATGTTGAGTTATCAATTGCTAAACCATTCTCAAGAGCTTTCTTTACAAAATTGCTTTAAAATTCGCAGCTGATTAATTATTTCGCACGAAATTTTTATTAAAAGTTCGCGAAATTTTCAGCAACACAGAATCTATTTTGGAAGTAACTTCGCATAATGTTTTCAAATGCTTTTTAGGCACAAATTGGTCCATTTCGTACTTACTTACTTATACTTACCTACGATGGCGCTCATTGTCCAGGGTGGACTACGGCCTCAACCAACAAACCCCTCCAGGGAGCTCGGTCCATATAGCTAGCTGCCAGCTGGCCTCCAGTTACGCAATCCAAGTTGGCTGAGGTCGTTCTTTACTTATGTGCGTCACCTAAGGTGGGGTCTTAAGCCTAGTGCATACTTCCTTGTGAAGTGAACAATCACCAGTGGAGAAAGTGAATTTTTGACATTGCTCATTGGTATACAGACTTGTGAATGTGTCGTGAGCGTTTGACGTTTAAGACCACAATGGATCCAATGAGGTATTTTTCTTTTGTAATCGAACTGTCAACTGTTCACCAAGAGTTCGCGTACATTTTGCACGGGAATTGCTCGTGAACGATAACTCTCCACACAGCTTCACGAGCACGTTCACGGGTGAACAAAAATGCAAATTTTGTATGGATTCACGACATGATCCACAAGTACCTATGTACTAGGCTTTACTCTGCTGCGCATCAAGGGTAGATTCGAAGACTCGTCGGCGTGGTGTGTCGGTGTCCATGCACTCTACGTTTCCGCTATCTCAGCCGCTGTATTTTCAGCTTTTTAACCAGGTCGACGTCGCTGTAACTTAAAGCTCGTTCTTAAGTCTTCTCCTTTATACTCCATTGATACAGTCTGGACCGAAGATCACCCGAAGAATTTTCCTTTCAAAGCCCCCAAGCAGACTCTAATCTGTTTTTGACAGGGCTCATACTTCTGCCACATACAGCAGGACCGGGATGATTAGGGTCTTATTGGTTCTTTGAGAGAAAGCTTAACTACTCAAATGCCTTCTTAGCCCGAAGAAACAGCGGTTGGTAAGAGTAATTCTTGATTTGATCTCTGCGCTGATGTCATTCTGCGATGTAATAGTGGAGCCTAGGTAGACAAAGTCTTTGACGACTTCGAAGCTGTACCTATCCATCGTAGCGTTTTGTCCTAGTCGACGATGTTGAGATTCCTTTCTTGGGTGATAGCATATACCTAATCTTGTGCTCATTAACAGCCAAAGCTATTATCCAATCAGGTCCTTCATAGCCAATCTAAAGGCTTAATTTGAAAATTATGACTTATTTTTTACCATTTAAATAATGTATAACAATCATAAACATATAAATGACAACTTAACCTCTGTCATTCCATTCAATTACATAAATCGCTGCACAGCATATGCGGTCAGCAGTTGTTGTCTATACAATCATAATCTGCCATGAAGCAGAAATAGACATTGAGAGAGATTTCCTCAAAAAAATAAAAGTCATCCTATCATCTGAAGCTGGCTCCACTTAATATTTCATTTTCTCGTTCTTTTTTTTCTTTCTCAAGAGCCTTCACCCTCATTTTTCACACATTCTTATATATTGCAACCGTATATCATCAATCATTTTCATTGCTGGATTGAAAGGAAATCCTCTAAGAAGGAATGATTTGGCAAAATATCCTTGCATTTCCTTTAGAGACCAAAAAAAAATACATTTCCCCCTTTTTACAACAATGACTATACCGAATATTTTAGCATATCTCTAAATTTTCTTTTTTTTGTTGTTTGTTTCCTTACAGAATCATGGAGCACATTATGTCAAGATTTCAATCGATGGACACCTCTCCGCTTTCTTTCGTTCCATCACCATATCTACTACCAGCAGCTTTTGCAGCTTCATCAAAGTCACCCATGTCAACGTCATCATCATCGGCTGGATCTAGCCCGCCGACAGCATCGTCCATGCCAAAGCCCAAACGTTGGGGTTCTCCGCCAGTTAATCTAGCAGGGCAATTTATCAATCCGGCTACAGGCAAGAAGCGTGTCCAGTGCAGCATATGTTTCAAGACATTCTGCGATAAGGGGGCTCTTAAGATTCACTTCTCAGCAGTGCATCTGCGTGAGATGCACAAATGCACAGTCGAGGGTTGCAATATGGTATTCAGTTCCAGACGTTCTCGCAATCGTCATAGCGCCAATCCTAATCCAAAGCTGCACTCGCCTCATATTCGCCGCAAAATTTCGCCTCATGATGGACGAACAGCTCAGCAATTTCCACCGCTTCTCTTTCAAACACCTTTGATGCCATCGGCTGCGCCTGGTGGTGGAGTGTATTCATTTGACAGATTCGCTCCGTATCCTTCATATCCACATACAGGAATGTTCTCTGGGATGAGTGCTGCGGAGATGTGCCCTTTGCCAGCCAATAGCGGAGGAAGCAGTAGTCACAGCAGCTTCAGTGATGATTACAAAATTGGTGGTTCAGATTCAGATGAGGAGTGCAGGGATGAATTGATGGTATCAGTTGAAGAAGACGATGATGAGGACTATGGCGAAGAACTGCAAATGGCTGACGAGGAGACCGACGAACCTCTGCCTCAAGATGACAATCAACCTCTAGATTTCTCAGTGAAGAAGCGAGCATCCGAAGACCGCCTGAGTCCAGCAGTAACATCCAGCGATGAATCAAGAGTTGTTGACATTGAATCTAGTCGCCCCGTCAAACTGTCAGGAAGCTTTTCCGTCGATAACCTGCTGAGTAAGAAAATACGAACTGAGGAAATAACCGAACCAGCTGAATTGCTTGATTTGTCAGTAAAACCATCCAAAGAACAAAACCCAAGCTCTCCTGTCCATCAGGCACCAACCGGACTCATCGATCAAGGAAATCCTGCAATGTGGAATATCCTTTCCGAAGTCTACCGATCGATGCTGATGAACAACAGTCTCAAGGCACAATACAGCGAATTGCAATCAAATTCAACAATCTCTGTCTAAAAGAGAAAATCTCCGTCAAGGCAAGGTCCTAATTGTTATCCTGTTTGTTGATTTATTGTGTAACCACTGATGTAATATAAATATTATAGCACTTAAAAGCCTATTCATATACAAACCGTATCCATCGAATTACCTACGAAAGTATTATTTAGTATTCCTAACATTTACATAAATGTATGTTTTTTTAGACTGTAAGGATGTGCAATACAAAGAAAATAAAGGGCCGTCCGATTTTTTGACTTTATTTTTTTCCTGTAAATAAAATTTCACTTTTCGTAAAATTAATAAAAAAGAAAACGAAGTCATTATCACAAAGGAGGATTTTTATTATAATGTCCTTGTATAAAATTTTGATTATTTTTGTCCTATCTATCTATCGTGTTGGTACTTATTGCTTTTTTAATTTGCCACTAATCTAAGTTTTTATGTTTGTTTAAGTTGTAAATTTGTATGTTTAGATTATAAGAAAATGTAAAGTTTATTTAAAAATAAAAAAAAAAACTGATATAAACGTTAAATAAAATGAATTTATATAAATATAAAAGAAACACCCTTTTTTAATTATTTTTCACTTCGTCTTGGGACTATTTTTGTATTCTGGTAGCGGTAGGTTGGCTACTCAGTTTAATGTCACGCACAAACATCTTTTTCAGTAATGTCAATTTGTTCACGTTTCTGAAATACCAATAAATTCAAAAGAGTTGTTTTCTTACGAGCGTTCACGATTAAAAGGAAAAAAAGGTGTCGACTGTCGATTTGGAATTAGGGCTGGCCACGATACCAGAAAAGTCTCGGTATCGGTATCAGAAACCGAAACCATAGTTCTTATTAACACCGAGACCGAGACCGAGACCGAGACCGATACCGATGCCAAACTTAGTCATACGATACCGAGACGAGACTTAGTAATACGAGACCGAGACCGAGACGATACCGACACTTTTCAACTTATACGATACCGAGACGATACCAATAAAAGTCTTGTTTGGTTTGGTATCGTGGCCAGCCCTATTTGGAATGAATCAGGATATGTTACATACTTGCATAGGAATTTATATATATACGTAGGACAAAATGGAGGCTGAGGGGACTGCTTTCCAGCAAGTGGACAAGGTGAGTGCGTGCATTTGCCCGAACCTTGACCTAGAAAACAAAACCTTGCTTCACCCACTTCTACCTTCGGAATGACATCACGCAATGGCAATCGGAGAACCTTGGTTTCACCGGGATTGGTGAAGACCATTTGGCAAGCACCATAGTCCATAATCACCCAGCGAAACGGGCCCAGTTTCTTGTTAATTAGGTACTAAGGTGGAGGCTAGGTTAGGTTGAAGTGGCTGCCAGTCGTGAAGACTGACACACTTTAGACCAAGAGTTGGTTCATTGTGACACCACATGAAGCTAGGAAACCCTTTTCCTCACTCGGTGAACCAATTGGAGCTTCTTATGAAGCGTAAAAGACTGCCTATGTCTAAGTCTGATAGATCATTAGGATCATTGAAGTAAAAATTACCAAGGTGAAGTCTTCGTCTATGAGATAGAGCAGGGCACGTGCATAGGAGGTGAGGGATTGATTCTATCTCTTCCTCATCCAAACAGCTTCTGCAAAAATCATAAGAGAACACGCCAAGACGCGTTGCGTGCTTTCCTATAATACAGTGTTCGGTTATAACACCAATCATGGAGCTTATGTGCAATCTACTTAGAGATATCAAACAATTAGATCGCTTTAAATCCATTACTGGCCAGATTTGTTTTGTTGCCAAACAAGTGGTGATATCGTTCCACCTAAGGTTTGTTCTCTCTAATGCATCTTGCTTCAGCAAAAGTTTACAAGTAGCGATGGGGTAGGTAGGAGCGGTAGAGTTGTTCCACTTTTAGTGAGTTCATAGGCCTTACAATTACCTGGGATGTCCCTATGCCCCGACACCCAAACTGCTGCGCCATCTCCAGCAGATATGAACGGCAATTAAGGGCTGTTATAGAGTTAGTCGAGACCGATTCCAGGGATTTGATAGCTGCTTGACTATCCGAGTAGATGCGGATATCTGTAGTTGATAACACGTTTTCTTTCAGCCAAGATAAGGCTTCTTTAATCGTCATAAGTTCCGCCTGGAACACGCTACAATAATTAGAAAGACGGAATGAGAGAGAGAGAAGGTGAAGCTCCAGTGCAACTTGAATTCATTAAAGAAGAACAACCCAACAAGTCCAACTTCAAGGGTCTGCCAATAATATGCACATCATTGGCCGATGGCTGCTCCCAACAGGCCGAGGCTTTCACGACAGTTGAAGAACAAGTGAAACTTGTTGGTCTTCAAGGAAAGTAGGATAAGAAAAAATATATACTTTCAACAAACAATAAAGATCTGTCAACCAGCTAGGACAAAGCGTCACTGGTTGATAGCAAGAACTTCGAAGTAGTTAAGGAGTTCATCTACCTCGGAGTATTGCACTAATCTCACGAAATACATTGATTTTAGAGCAGATCCGATGAAGAATTACCCTAGCAAACCGGGCGTGCGTTACTTTGGTTTGGGGCAAAAAATGGATTCAAAACTCCTTACACGAAAGATTAAGTGCACGCTCTACAATACCCTTATACTGCAAGTCCTGCCTAATGATGCCGAGTGTTAGATGGTAAGCAGAAAGCGAGAATTCATACTGGGTTTTTTTAAAAGAAAAACTCTGACGGATATTTGGACCTGTGCGTGAGGAGGGCGAATGGAGGGGAAGACAGAGAAGCAGCGTGCTCGGGACTGTCGAGGATGGAGCTGCCATGTCTCAGGCTGTGGGCTTTCATGGATAGGGAGTCAGCAGGAGCCAATGGCATGTCTAATGTTGTACATCGACATTTACTGTAAGAAACAAAAGACTTTTACACCGTACTGTTTAAAAATGAATATTATCCAGTGTGTCGGAAGACAGTAGCTGTCCCGCATTCTATGGTCGATAAGTGTTCTTCTGAGTGTCAGCAAGGTATTTGGAAAAATTATCAATAGAGCTCTGTCTAAGTGGACATAGAACAATAATCATACCAGATAATCAATTCGGTGTTAGGGGGGACATGACATGACACCTTTCATGTCACGTCTCGTTTCTGAGATATTCAGTGAAATATATCTAAAATGCATGCCTGGTTGATTTGGAGACACAGTATGCTAAGAGTGGTTTCATCTTAAGCTGACTAGACAACTTGGCATTAGTAAACCACAATTATGTATATTGTTTATGCTTCATGATATGCTCAATGGTAGAAAGTTTGTTATTTGTTTTCAAAAGTGGCAATGTGACTTCTTCCACAGCCTTTAACATTAAAAATAGTCTTCAGTAGGGAGCGGTCAACCCTTCAGATTCTATTCAGCAGTCGATTGCGTTTGCGTATACCAAAGTTCTAATTGCGTACAAGACAGCTCCAAAAGTCAAGGTCATCAGAATTCTTTTGCAGTGTGACATAAGCCGCGTTTTATTATCGCTCATAACCCATATGGTTCACCTCGTGAAAATAAAACGATGTGGGTTAGTGCAAAAGCAGTGCTGTATATCAGTCTCTTTTTTTCTTATGTTTATTTGTTTTTCATGTAAGTACTTGTCTCTTTTCCTCTCTATACCTAATACTGCTGATAAATCACTGACATCCATTCACAATGGTAAATAGCCCTCTGCCGATCAGAGTGAAAACCTCTATCTGGGTTATTGAAATTAACCTCGATAGAAACCTAGATCCCATGTTGTTTTTGTAATGCATGTTAAAAGATAACCTCGACCCAGACCCAGAGATAATAAAACGCAGCTATAGACAAAATTAAGCGATAAAATGAAAATGAAGTAAAAATCAATTTTCAGAAATCAAAAACTATATTGTTTAGGACTCCGTTGCATGAAGCCACAAGGGATGCAAGAAAGAACTGGATCAAGCTGGTGATCGTTAAGGACCAAATGGACTAGATAGATATCCACTTGCGAGTAAATGTGCAGTAAAGTATCTTGGCATCTGGTTGGATGCGTATTTGTGTTTCGATAGACATAATAATGCTACATTAACCGGGATAGGGGAGCTTTCACCTTGACGAAATGGTTGTTTTATAGCAGCTGGCTTAGCAGCAGGGTGAAGGTGATTTGTTACGTGGCTCTCATCTGGTCAATGATTGCCTATGGATGCCTGTTTGGTTCAACGTTACCCCATCTCAAATGGAAAAGATTCGGGTGTTTAAGACATAGTGTATACGCTGAATTAGATTACACAGAACACCAGAGTCGGAGCACAGTTATTATCTGCGTTTTATTATCGCTCATAACCCATATGGTTCACCTCGTGAAAATAAAACGATGTAGGTTAGTGCAAACGCAGTGCTGTATATCAGTCTCTTTTTTTCTTAGGTTTGTTTGTGTTTTTCATGTAAGCACTTGTCTCTTTTCCTCTCTATTCCTAATACTGCTGACAAATCGCTGACATCCATTCACAATGGTAAATGGCCCTCTGACGGTCAGAGTGAAAACCTCTATCTGGGTTATTGAAATTAACCTCGATAGAAACCTAGATCCCATGTTGTTTTTGTAATGCATGTTAAAAGATAACCTCGACCCAAACCCAGAGATAATAAAACGCAGCTATAGACAAAATTAAGCGATAAAATGAAAATGAAGTAAAAATCAATTTTCAGAAATCAAAAACTATATTGTTTAGGACTCCGTTGCATGAAGCCACAAGGGATGCAAGAAAGAACTGGATCAAGCTGGTGATCGTTAAGGACCAAATGGACTAGATAGATATCCACTTGCGAGTAAATGTGCAGTAAAGTATCTTGGCATCTGGTTGGATGCGTATTTGTGTTTCGATAGACATAATAATGCTACATTAACCGGGATAGGGGAGCTTTCACCTTGACGAAATGGTTGTTTTATAGCAGCTGGCTTAGCAGCAGGGTGAAGGTGATTTGTTACGTGGCTCTCATCTGGTCAATGATTGCCTATGGATGCCTGTTTGGTTCAACGTTACCCCATCTCAAATGGAAAAGATTCGGGTGTTTAAGACATAGTGTATACGCTGAATTAGATTACACAGAACACCAGAGTCGGAGCACAGTTATTATCTGCGTTTTATTATCGCTCATAACCCATATGGTTCACCTCGTGAAAATAAAACGATGTAGGTTAGTGCAAACGCAGTGCTGTATATCAGTCTCTTTTTTTCTTAGGTTTGTTTGTGTTTTTCATGTAAGCACTTGTCTCTTTTCCTCTCTATTCCTAATACTGCTGACAAATCGCTGACATCCATTCACAATGGTAAATGGCCCTCTGACGGTCAGAGTGAAAACCTCTATCTGGGTTATTGAAATTAACCTCGATAGAAACCTAGATCCCATGTTGTTTTTGTAATGCATGTTAAAAGATAACCTCGACCCAGACCCAGAGATAATAAAACGCAGCTATTATTACACATGCTTACACGGTTTTTGACACGGACGCAGGGAAACTTTTTCTAAAGGATATTTTCTGTGGTGCTGAACTGGAAAACTCGAGCCGATCGTGGAAAATGGATGACGGATTTGAGCTCCAGTGGTATGCCTCGAAACATTCTGCACTTATCAGAAACAGATCCTTTAGCTGAGCAAAAGTTTATAAGGAAAATAACTAAAGATCTATTATCTTTGAAAAATACTTTTAAGTTTCTTGCTTTTAACTCGAACATCAGTTGTCATAGCTTCAAACGCCCATTCAAACTATTAAATTGAATCAGATCACTGTAGTACATCACATGACACTGTCCATTGTTAACGCACTCACAAAAAGCCTGAAGCACAAATCACAAAATCTTGTCCACTACAATCAACGTCAATCAAAGATGTCTCATGTCTCCCCTCCTCTCTGTGTCAAATTGAAAATTGCTGTAGTCTGCAACGAAACTTATAAAAATAAATGTTATACCCATACCGGCACTCCGCACTAAGTTAAGAACTAACAAAAAATAAAAATCAAAATCAAATCAAATTGTCAAGAATATTTCAAGGAAAACAAAAATCAAAGCCCACCAAGGCCCATCACAAAATTACCAAATTATAACCTTGCGCGCATGTCTAATAGACATTCCCACATTCAAAACGTCACAGGAGGACACAAAACCTCCCAACCTAACATAAAGAAAGACATATTAAGAAGTAACTTTCTCACAAAACGTCGAATGTCAGATTCCCGCACCGCGTTGTGTTCGTTGGTTGAATGAAGCTAGCAATTATATTTGGCTTGCTGAATGTGTTGCATCTCCAAATGCGATCCAGCTCCGCATCACAGCAGTTAGCCCATCCAGCAAAATCACCAGACGACCGACATGTGAATGTGGAATTGTTGACGACAGGTGACAAAGTGATTTAAAGGCTCCGCGCGCTTGCGCTCACCTCAGCAAGTCACCATCAGGAGAGTCGCATTTATAAAAGTCGCTCGTCCAGTTTACACCTGGGCTAAGATATTAAAGCTCTGTCCACTGTGTTCGTCCATTTCAAGTCGCGACTCTGTATGCGAGATAATTATAGTAATTTGAAAATTCTACTACAATCACCCAGACGACCGAGGACCGACTACGACGACGACGACGACAACGATGCTCTGGACCAGCACATGACAGCGCAGTAACATTTGAATACGCGCTGCTCTTTACACAATATGACCAGGACCAGCTTAGGAAGCTGGGCCAGGTCCGAGGCGATGCGATGGTGTGTTCGAAGTTGTCTGTGCGATCATCGTCTTAACTCAGTCCCAAGCAGGGGCATGTGAACAGTGTTGTAGCTGTATTGTAGCTGTGGCTGTATGGCCAAGAGATGAAAGATCGTCTTGTTGAGATAAAGCAAAATATCTCTCTCCCTGGTGTGTCCACATATCATCGATGTTGACATATGTCATACATCAATCAAGCGGTCTTGAATAGTTCTGCCATTAAAGTCGTCACTGGTCCCATTAATGGCGAACTGTTGTTGGTTGCTTTAGTGTTCTCATTTCATTTTTATTGCCTGTGTATACCTATACCTCTACTCCGTTGGCAGTTTAAATAAAATATTTCCCTGCAAAGTCTATGTTAGTTTAATGATAAATTTATTTTTGTAAGTTCTAGTTAGTTAGTTATTTTTTATGGATGCGTACGTACCTACCTAAACTCACTAATGTAGAAAAAAAATAGTTCATGTTCAATTCAAATACCTATACATGTACTACCTATTAGGTACGTCTGTTTGGCCGTTCAAAGGCTATAATTTTGTTTAATTAAATTTTACAATTATAAACAGATGGAGCTCGGTTTTGGTAAACTACTTATCTACGAGTAGTTCTTAAAATAAAGTTCAACTTAATTTTTAGCTGTTTTCATGATAAAGTGGTTTCTTTTTCATAATATTAAGCATTCGTTGTCTAACTTAAACCAAGCCTATCAGTAGAAGTTAACTTGTGCTGGCTTGTGCCGTAAATATTTTTGAAAAATTTGCAAATTTGCAAATTTTACGAATGAAATTTTTGCGAAATTTCAAAATTTGTTAAAAAACAAAGTTGTGCTACATTGTGCTCAAAAAATGTTACGAAGAACCAAAAAGAAGAAAAAAAATTCGCATAATTGCATCTATTATGGCCAAAACTAAACTTTGCGAAGGGCTGTAGCGTAAAGTTAGCACCACCATTTTCGAAAAAAAAGAAAGTTGTGCTGCCTTGTGCCATTAATATTTAAAAAAATCGCAAATTTGCAAATCTTACGATGAAATTTTTGCGAAATTTCAAAATTTCTTGAAAAAGAAAATTGTACTGCATTGTGCTCAAAAAATGCTACAAAGAAACAAACAAAAAATTCGCAAAATTGCACTATTATGGTCAAAACTAAACTTTGCGAAGGGCTGTAGCGTGAAGTTAGCACCGCCATTTTCGATTTTCAAAAAAAAAATTGTGGAATATTGTGTTCAAGTTTGCAAATTTTACGGATGAATTTTTTTTCAAATTTTGGAATTTTGTAAGAAATTAAAGTTGTGCTGTTTCTGCGCTATTTGTGCTGCCATATTCCGAAGAGAAAATAAAAAAAATTCCCATATTTGTAACTTTTACTACTAAAAAACAGTTTTTCGAAGCTATTTTATGCCCAATTTGTGTTCCCATGTGCTGGTGCATATTTACATATTTTTGAAAAATTAAATAGCTTCTCATGGTTCCCTAGTCAAGCAGTATAGAAATACTTTTGTTTCATCAGTTTTCATTCGTAAAATTTGCAAATTTGAGATTTTTTTAAATATTTACGGCACATGACAGCACAACTTTTTTTTTTGGAAATCGAAAGTGGCGGTGCTAACTTCATGCTTCAGCCCTTCGCAAAGTTTGTTTTGGCCATATTAGAAGCAATTATGCGATTTTTTTTTGTTTTTGGTTCTTTGTAGCATTTCATTGGCATAATGCAGATCAACTTTCTTTTTTAAGAAATTTTGAAACTTCGCAAAAATTTAATTCGTTAAATTTGCAAATTTGCGAATTTTTCAAAAATATTTACAGCACAAGCCAGCACCAGTTGTCCACAATACAGCACAGTATTTTTTTGAAAATCGAATATGAAGGTACTTACCTTACGCTACAGCCCTTCGCAAAGTTTAGTTTTGGCCATAATAGATGCAATTATGCGATTTTTTTTTCTTTTTGGTTCTTAGTAGCATTTTTTGAGCACAATGCAGCATAATTTTGTTTTTTAAGAAATTTTGAAATTTCGCAAAAATTTCATTCGTAAAGTTTGCAAATTTGCGAATTTTTTTGAAAATGTTTACAGGGCAGAACAAGTTGAGCACAATACAACACAGTTGTTTTTTTTTGAAAATCGAAAATGGCGGTGCTTACTTCACGCTTCGCAAAACTTATTTGTGGCTGTAATAGCTACAAATATCCGATTTTTTTATCTCTTCTGAATATGGGAGCACAATCTAAGCGCAAAATAGCACAACTTTCACTTTTAAGTAGGTAATTACGAAATTTCGCAAAAAATTTCTTCGTAAAATTAACAAATTTGCGATTTTCTTTTGAATATTTACGGCACAAGGGAGCACAAATTGAGCACATTACAGCACAACCTTTTTTTTGAAAATCCAAAATGCTGGTGCTAACTTCACGCACATTTAATAAAGTTCCACCTCGAAAAGGAGTAAGAACCTTTTATGTCGAGTGCCTTATGGCTTTATAATTTGCCGTTAATACGTCGTTAATAAGTTGATACATTTTGGAATTTGTCATGGAATGTTATCTATGTTTTCTTTTGATTGTGCTTTGATATCTTGAAAAGGGGTAAAAACTACTTACGATATACCGTTAACTAGTTGTGGCAAATTGGAATTTGTCGTGCAATATTTTCGATATTTTATTTTGTGCTTGATATCCAGTAAGAAAAACTTAACTTCGAAAAGAAGTAAGAACTGCTTACACCGAATGATTTATGGCTTAGTTATTTGCCGTAAATACGTCATTAATTAGTTGAGACAGTTTGGAATTTGTCTTGCAATGTTTTCTATGTTTATATTTGGACTTGATATCCAGTAAGCAAAGGCTTCCCCTCGAAAAGGAGTAATAAATGCTTATACCGAATGGGTTATGTCTTTATAATAATTGTCCATTAATAAGTTTTTAATTAGTTGTGACCATTGGGGATTTATCATGCAATGTTTTCTATGTTTTTTTTTGTGCTTTGCTAATTTGAAAAGGGGCAAAAACACTACACTAATTTACCGTTAATTATCTGGCTGTGATAATTTTATATATGTGTTTTTGCTGCTTTGGTAACTAAAGCAAGCCATTAATTAGTCATTTTCATTATATTAGGATTAGTTGTGAAAATCTAAATTTTGTTGTTCAAAGTTTTCTATGCTCTTCTTATTGCTTCCCATACATTATTCAATAAATTGTTGATGACCTGGCAAATTATAAACCTTCTAACTTTTCGAGCTACAAATAATGTTGCTGTGTTAATTTTGACATTCATGTTTTTACCTGTACCTACCATAATTCCACTTTTCTTGTCGACGTTTTCGTTTACAACTTCATCGATTTCGAAAATCCTTTGAATAGGCTTTAAAGGGAATATACCTTTAAAGAACATATACGTTCAAGATTTTTCACTATGGAACACGTTCATAAGCATGCTTAAAAACTCAAATGCTACTAACTTGACTTTTGCATTTCTGAGAAAATGGTCCCATTGGACACTTTGCAATATGTATGGTATACCTCCGAGATTAAGCCGAGTTTGACAATTTTTCACTGAAATCTTTCTGTTCAAAATATAATTTACTATTGAAATGGATGTATTAAAATAAATTATAAAACATTTTTGCAGAAAAAGTTAACAAAAAATCGTAAAATCAAAGATTTCTTAATTTCTTTCCAAACTAAATAAAGAAGAGGCTCAAGGCCTTAACATGCCATATTCAAAAATGTGTTTTTATTTAAAATAGACAGAGATATTCCCATTGAAACTTTACTATTTCTTATTATTTTTATTTTTTGCAGTTTTGGACCAAAAGCTTCTTTTTCTTTCCTAAATGTCAAATTTCAAATTCGTAAAAATATTTGAACTCAATTTTTTTCAAATATGACAAATAATCGGGTCAGGAAACCAAATCCCGTACGCTTTTCGGCGGGGACTTATTTTTTATGACTGGAATTCATTCCTTAGACACTACACACTAATAATGAAATTTAGCTTGTGAGTCATTCTGTCGCTTGGATGCCATTTTGTAAAATGGCACCCAATCTGTAGTTCAGCCAGGAAACCGAAATCCCGCTGTAGAAAATGGTTAAATAAAAACTAATTTTCTCAACACGAGTTTGGCATCATCATGTTAAAAACTATCAAAAAAGTGTAAATCCCACCCTTTAGCATCAGAAAAAGTATGTTCCGGGAAGTGGTAACACTGAGATTCAACCAAAGATGCTTCTACTTAACACCTATCTTTGAGACATCAACCGCTATTATTTCAACAGGTTTGGTGTCGGGAGGCGTTTCTGCATTTTTGTTCATGTTATAAATATAAAAAATTACAAAAAAAAGGGGAAGCCCATCTTTTTGACATAAGAAAAGTATATTTCTGAAAAGTGGTAACATTGACTTTTTAACACCTATTTTTAAAATATCTATCGGTTATTATTTCTCAATTCGCGTTTGTTAGCTGGAGGCGTAACCACAACTTTTTTTCATGTTCAAAATATTAAAAATTATCAAAAAAGTGGAGGTTCCACCAGTTGACATAATCACATAAGAAAAACATGTTCCCGAAAGATGGCAGCACTGAAATTTTACCCGAAGTTCTTCTCAACACCCATCTCTTAAGACATCAATCGTTTTTTTTATTTTGGAAATTTTCCAAGTAATTTACGAGATTTTTTTATTTTACCATTTTTCACAGATTGGGTGCCATTTTAGAAAATGACGTCCAAGCGACAACGACTATGGCAATAACTGCCAAGCTTATACTACGTTTTCATTAGACCAAATGAGGTAATTTCGTTGAAAATTTCCAAATTCGATACGAAATCATCTCATTTCCCATACAAATTCATAGTTCGAAATGAGGCAATTTCAACCAAATTTGCACGAAACTAAGTTGGAAATTAAGTCAAAACCTAACGAACACACCCAATTAGCCACAGTTTGAAAAGCTCTTAAAAGCTTTTGTATGAAAATGTCAAAGCTCAATGGAAGAAGATAGAAAAAACAACAACAAAAAGTGGATAACAGCCAGTTGAAATTCAAAAATAAAATGACCTGGCAAACGAAATTACCAAATTACAAATGAAAACACTTTTTCTGCTATTTGCGAAATTACCTCATTTTGGCTCTAATGAAAACGTAGTATTAGTTACACCCTTAACATTTCAAAGATAAATTAAGTAAGGTCCCCCATTAAAGCGCCGGGATTTCGGTTTCCTATCTAGACAACAGATTGGGCGCCATTTTGTTCGTTAATTTCTAAGGAATAAATTCCAGTAATAAAAAAATATCCCCGTCAATAAGCGCACGGGTCTAGGTTTCCTGACCGGACTATAACGATTAAAGAGACTACTTCAAAAGTAGGTAGGGTTGCAGATTTTGTTTTTCAGTAAAGCCTAGAGCCTCTCCTTTATTTGGTTGGGTATATTTCGAGCTTCCGTATCTTTGCTCAAACTAAAGGTATGCGGACTTTTGTAAAAAAAATTAGAAATCTTTGATTTTTCGATTTTTTTTGGTGGATTTTTATTCACTTTTTCTGCTCAAATGTTTTTATTTCTAAGCTATCGATTTCGATACCAAATTCAGTTTTGAAAAAAAAAAAAAAACAATCATTTTGAAAATGTGGCCACTGTGACCATTCTCGAATTTATTTAAAAGATACCTTATCTAAAGAGCATTATAAATTTTAAGATCTTTTTACGTGGCATATATAGTTGGGTTTTCAGAAAACACTATTTTCATGATACAGAAAAGAACCGCGTCTTCCCATGAAATAAAAATATGTCACTCAAACTAAAATACGAAATGAAATGAGAATATCTCAATTATTTCGTTGAAAAAATACTTAGCACTTTTCCTCATCACACCATAAAAATAAGATAGGGTAGTACAACTCTTTAGTCATTTAAGAAATGCTAAGTAGATGCTAATAATCACAATATTTGACAGACATAAAACAGATCCCAGCTCACTCCTATCCTTCCTTCAAGAATAATTGTTATTTGCGCTTCTCCACGATATATCCCCATAAAACCTCAAAAATAGATACATAACTGTGTTAATTCATCCAACGACGGATGAGCAAAATGAGAAACTATTCAAAGAATAAGAATTCATCATCACACCCCGACCACCGCCGCGCCGGCCGCCGAGGAAAGCGAATGTTCAAGTCCGCAACAAATAATTGCGAAACCATCACCTATGAAGAATAAGTTAATCTTCTTCACGTTGATGGATGCCTGAGTGGCCTCGTTTTTCCTTCAGATACTTAGAATATTACATATATCTGTGGCCATCTGGATTGGCCGCAGTCATATTTTCTGATACTTCGAGGAAGTAAAACGAAAGAAATAAAAAAGTAGAAAAAAAATGAAGAAATAAATTTTAACAAACCGAAAATTACATCGATTATCGTTGTTTGGACTATAAACAAAGAGTTTAGGACTAATAATGCAACCTTGTGGCACTTAATGTGGATTTTATTTGAAAATACCCCAACGCTTCGTTGTTGAGAATACATTTAGATTCTTTTCCAAAAAATTTCCCTCACAGGTCTTCTATTTTTTGTGTAAATAAACAGTGATTTCAAATTCGAAAAGCTTTGTGCTCTCCGAAATGTTTAAACGAAAATATTTTGAATGATTACCTTTAGATAATTGCAAACAATAAAAATCCCAGCAGGTGATCGGACATTCATATTATACTGGTTGGTTGGTCTTGGTGGTGCGCGGAGGTGATTAAATGTTTGCTACTGTTGGTTGCTCTGTGGCTGTGTTCACAAAGTAACCAAATTACCCGCACGTACAGATATTCGAAAAAGCCCATAAACATAGGAATTGCATATGGCTATAAATATCGATTAGTATTCATATTCACCTGACTTAGGTACCAATGGGAGTTATCGAAACGCAAATCAGAGGTGGATTATAAGGAATTTGCATAATTTTGTTTGCCAGAAAGTGTCACGTTAATAAATTTATATCTCAATTTGTTGAAAAATGATAAGTTTGTTAGAGGATTTTTTTTTTTTTTATTTATTTTTTGTTTGAAAAGATAATTTTATCGATTGTATGGGCGTGTGGGGGTTCAAAGTGGAAAAGCGTGTTTATATGGTGAGCTTTTGTATTGAATAATTGCAGGTTATCGTTGGTTTTGAAAGGTTATAGTAGACAACAAACTTGTTAAAAGTATTGTTTTTTTGTTTTCAATGGAATTATGTAAATTTCGTTTCGGTTTCGTCTTGAAGAAATTAATTTTAAAGTATAATAATGTGGGAAGCGGTTATGCTGGTAGCTGGGTATTTGGTGCCTTTGCCAGTCACAACACTTTGGATCCAAATGAAGTTTAACAACTCAAAAATGTCTTTTTTTTAAATTGTATACAATTATATCTAAAGCTTTAATGAACAAGGGGATATTAAGATAAATTATATGTGTATATGAGTATGAATAAAAAATTGATGATTAAAGAGAGTTCTTCTAAATACTTAGTACCTATCCTTATCTTAAGTGTTATCTCACGAAAACAATGCCACGGGACCATAATGGATCTAGTATTGAGGCGATTGTTTTTAAACTATTGGTGATAAATATCAAAATATTATAAGTTGCTGGAAATGGAAAGCTTGTTTTTAGTTCTATTCGAAAAGTTTAAAATTGGTTTGAAGAAAATTGTAGATTTTATTAAACATAATAAATTATGGCATAGTCAATAAGTACCTATCTGTCTACTATAATTATTCTATCAACTGGTTGTTGATGTCCAATCCATACCAACAATTATTTGTCCACCCTCAGGAAAAATAATACGTTTTCAATATTGATTTATTTTTTATAGCAAACATAAAATAAATAAAAGTCCAAACCCAAATGTATTCTGAAAGGGGTGGGTTGAATAAGTTTGTTTGTCAACTCAACTGGATGTCAATGTCAATCCATATGAAAAAATAATATGTCCCGCCTCAGGGAGAAATACCCATGAAGTATTTCTTTTTTTATAGTAAACATCTAAAACAAAAATCTAAAAGTCAGAGTTCAAATCAATCCATAAACAAAAACAAGTATTCACCCTTAGGAAAAAAATAAATAATCAAAAATGTCCTTCAGTAGATAACTTTAAATGAATTCTGAATATTTTTCATGGATCAATACTGACAGCCAATGGGGATCCGGCCACTTCAGACTTAAGTTAGGGATTTTTTTTTGATGTTACCTATAAAAATTAATAAATTTTAGTTTGAAGCTATCTTCGCCAACGATTTTTGTATGAATTGAGATGGACAGACAATTTGCCCATTACATTCCAATTTAGTTGTGGGTGCTGGGGCGTTTTTTGAAGTTTGCTATAAAAAAATACATTTTCCTTTTTTTCTTAGTGATGAAAAATGATTTTTATATGGATTGACATGGATAGTTAGTGGAAGAAGGAATCCAATTAGCCTTACATTCATTATATTTTATTTTTGAATTTTGCTATAAAAAGGAAAACATATTATATTTTGTTTCTTAGTGTGGGCAAACGTTTTTTTTATGGATTGACATACATATTACATTTTTATAAGTGTGGGCAAATGGTTTATTTTATGGATTGTCATGAACATCAAGTAGTTCAACAAACTCAATTGGCCTCACCTCGAACAGATTGTATTTTTTGTTTGCTATAAAAAGAAATACTACTAAATGCTTTGTTCCTGAGTGGGGCCAAATGGTTTCGTTAATGGATTGACATGAACAACCGTTGGGCAAACAAATTTAATTCTCCCCATCCGCCTCAGTTTTTGATTGGTGATGTTTGCTATAAAAAAGAAATTTTGAATATTTTTTCCTCAAAGGTACAGGTGTAGGTACATATCATTTTTTTGTATGGATTGACATAAACATAGAAAGCTAGAACCTAGCTAAGAAAAAAAAATCAAAATTAATTTAATTTTTATAGCAAACTTAAAAACTCTTCAGAACCCCTAAATAAAATCAGAAGGATGTAAGGCTAATTAGGTTCGTTTTTCCACTGGCTATCCATGTCAATCCATACAAAAGCCATACAAATGTAATATAAATTTCTTTTTTATAGCAAACTCCAAAAAACGCTCAGCGTTCAGATTCGTTTGTCCGATGTAAGTCCACGATTTACCAATAGTTAAAATCGTTTCCCCACCGACCGCCAAGATAAAAATTATTCGACTTTACTATTTTTATAGCAAACCTCAGAAAACAACAAAAGTGCCTGGAATCCCCATATAAAATCATAGGGAGTTGGGACAGATTGGGTTCGTTTGTCAACCAACTCCACATAAAAATCCATAAAAAAAAACTCATTTGTCCCCACGAAAAAAAATATTCAACTTTTCCTTTTTTTGCATGTTAAAACAAAAAGTACTCCAACACCCCCAAATTTTGTTGATGGACTTTCATTTGGAGCTGGGGCACAAACTTCATTTGGGATGCAGAGGTCTGCTTTGTTTTTTGAGGTTCTTTATAAGAAAGAATGGTCAAATAGTTTTCATCCTGGTTGTGAACAAACGATTTTAATGGTTGGACAAATGTGGACTAACGATGGGTAAACGAATCCGTTAAAAATAAATAAAGATTTTGAGGCTGGGGCTCTGACTTCACACAGCTGAGTGTTTTGGATGACTTTTTCTGATGTTTGCTATAAACAAACAAATTATTTGTTTTCCTATGGAAACATGATTTTTATGGAATGACATAAACAGCTGGATGTCAAATTAATTTCTATGGCTCAACCCCTTCAGATTTTGTTTGGGGTGATGGATTGGAATGTTTTGGTTTATAGAATTTTCTATAAGAAAAAAGAAATGTTAAATATATTTTTATTTCTTGTGGACCTCAAACTCAGGCGTCAGATCTAATTTGGGGTTAGGCTTTTTTGTTTTTATTTTTGCTATAAAAAAATAAATGTTTAATAGTTTCCTCTGCGAGTGAATACACGATTTTTGTATCGATTGCAAGTGCACAATCTAATTTTATCAACTCATTTCATATTTTAATATATTAGGTTCTTGGAGGACTAACTTTGTTTTCTAATGTTTGCTATAAAAAAAAAAATGAATATGTTTTTTCTTAAGTGTGGTTTCTTGTATAGAAAATTTAACCCAAATGACCCCACTCCGTAGGTAACATAGTAACACACCTTGATATCACATCCATTGATCGATAAGCGATAATTCTCTTTCTGCCATAATAAAATTTTGAATATTTCTTCCTTGCGTTATGACATCACTAAACGATTTTTATATGGATTGATATGGACATAACTTGGGGGCAAACGAATTCAATTTTCTCCACTCTTTTTAGACTTTAATATTTTAGTTTCCTTCGGGTTTCGGGACTTGTTTGTTTTCTAATGTTTGCTATAAAAAAGAAAAATACTGAATATGTTTTTTCTCAGTGTGAAGAAGTAATTTTTTGTAAAAAAAAAACTAACTTGAATAATCCCACTCCCTAGATAGTATAGTGGCATACCTAGATATCACATCCATTGATTCGTGATAGTTAGTTAGTCTTCGTGTGATATCTATATGTAACTATTGGTAAAGGATGATTAATCTTTATTTACAATGATTTATACTTACATTAAATTGAAGTCCCTTACTTATAATAACTTTATTCTAAGCATGTTAGAAGACAAATCAGCAATTAAATAAAATTGGTTTTTTGTGTCCTTACCAACACTATACTTACTAAGATTCGCTTAAGAATATTCTTTGATTAATCTTATATCCCCTTAACTCTGAAATAATATAACTTTAAGAACAGTTTTGTGGCTGCAAAGACGTTCTACTCTTAACATACCCTCATTTATTATTTCTATAATACCAAACCGATAGTCTGAGGTTTTTTGTGACTTCAAAAGTTGTTCATATAGCTCTCTGTGCAACGACCGAAACCGAAACAAAGGATATTCCTTTTCATATCCTTTATTCGCCAAATTGCAACTCCGAATAAGAAGGTATGGAAATATATTTTTCATTTCGTTTGTCCAATGAGTTATGACCTGTCCTGTCCAGTGCTGCATCAGTATTGTAGTAGCTGTAGTATAGAATATAGACTACCTTGTTCTTATTCTTAGAAGAAACCAAATTTTGTTCCTTTGCCAAACCATAAACGCCTTAGTCATGCTTCTGAATTCTCTCTTCTCTCGGTCGAGTGGTTGTGGTGTGCATTCATACCTTAAGAACGACCACGACACCCTGGGGACAGGTTACCAATCATAGAACTATACACACAATGTAGATATATTCTGACCATTTATTCTTATGGAACATGTCCTCTTTTTGGCCGTTATGATGTAACATTACACAACACATCAAATATAACATTTCCAAGCCAAAAAAAAAAGCCAATGCAGAAAAAGGAAGTCAAAATATTCCCGAATATTGTCTTAAGTAGAATCATCTCCTGAATAATCCATAAAGGGGTTGATGTTGATGTAAGTTCACATATGGGTAGCGGTGGGTTGGGTAGGTGATGTAGATATCCGTTTGGTATACACTTGGGGTTGGCAATGGAATTGCAAAATGATTTAATGAATATGACGCCAGGACACCAAGGACTTTCCGAAATGAAAATCGTTTCGCATAACGAAAATGATTTTCATGAAATTTTAATCAAGCAAAACCAAAGGAATTTGAAGGGAGCTGATGTTCGGTTCGTTTTTGTGTGGTTTGAGTTCAACAATTTGAACAGGATGAAAGTATAACTAATCACCGCTCTTGTTCTTTGCCTGTCGAACTTTGGTTTTTGCAAGAGAAACAAAAAATTAGTGCTTCTGCTTACAAAATAAGAAACAACTTTGACAAAACCACAGGATAATCGAATTAGATGGTCTTCGTTTGGTCGTTGTTGGTCGTCTTGGTAATGTTTGCCTAAGACTTTTGTTCTTCCTTGTTCCCAGATGATGTGTACATATACGTTTGGATGATTTTGTTTGAAAGTAAGTCACGTCTTTGAAGGATACCGATGTGTAATGATGTTATTAGAGGACTCATCAAATATTTTCGGACAGCTGACAATTGCGTGTTATTCAACAGATTGGCTTACGTGACACTCATTTGTTTTGTCGATCATTCTAAGCTTACGTGTCCTTAAGATATTATTCGCAAGCCAGATGCTACTTTCCTGAGGGGACACTTGACAAATAACCTCAAGTGCTTGCACGTTTGTTTTTCTGTGGTTTTAACTTTCGACAGAATTGAATTGTTGGTTCTTTATTTAAGAGCTTGTTGATAGCTAGTTCTTCGAGCTTCCCTCGTTGATGTAAGGACCTAATATATAAACGTGTCAAAATTGGAAGTAATTGAATCCAAATTTGCGACTGTGCTGCCAGATGATTTCACACTTCCATCAGCCATCACCCAAAAAGAGGATGCAGTTTTTCAAGGACCACAAATATTTAAAAAGCACGTTTTTTTTGAGCGGTAGATGCACTCCTTAAAAGCTAGGTAATGATGTTGACTTTTCAAATAATCCTCTCATACAACAACACGCATTCAATATTTCGTCGGTAGATTCGTATTCGTATATATTTCATCGGACGATTCGTGTCGTTCTTGAATCATATTGACTTTTTTCTGCAGAAATTTGAAAACATTAGGAAAACACAACGTTTGGTTCCCCAAATTGACTGCTAGAAGCCTGGATGGGTTTGCCCTCATTAGAGGCGACACTTCTATGATATTTTAGTAATTATCTACCAGTTGTTTGTTTTCTTGGATAGATGGAGAAATTCCTCTACCCCCAAGATAACAGAGGGTTTCTTCCATCCTTGTTGTTGTTGGGATTTGACGTTTGTTATAAGGAAACAAATAAAAACTGGAATTTTTGATTCTTTCGTTTTAGGCATCTGCACAGAAGGCAGATTTCACATAGAGCACCTGACTGAGAAATATTATCAAAGAGTTAGCCGAAATCATCGAAGGCTACCATATAGGAAAGCGACCTCCATGCAAGAACCCATGGATTTAGGCACCTCCTGAAAAAGAGGTGAACAAAAATGAACACAATAAAATTCTCCCGCAAAAAAACGGAAGCAGCGCGGGAAGAGTTTGGAGTGCCAAGAGAAGGTGAAAAAACTGGTTCTTCGTTGAAAGAAGAGGGTACGCAGTTTACCGGTTGAAGATGATGGAAAAGTCTCTTAATTGAAACATCAACCTGAACTTTATAATAAAGCCAATAACTGGCTGCTAGTTTTAAGACCATCAGAGCATGGTTTCTTCAAATCAGATTAAAGATAATCTAGTTATAGTCACCGAAACATTGGGAATTCTACGGAGATGCATTCAGGCAGCTGTTAAATCGAGAAGAACGACTGATGGGGGAAAGAAGAGAAGCCATTTCCAGTCAATGAATACTTAATTCATTTCAACCATCGTATTAAGAGGTATGCTTACCTAAGCTATAAACAACTTTAAAGGTAATAAGGTCATACCAATTCATAGCTTACCCACAGAAGCTTTTCAAATACCAAAGGAGATTTGTCAAAATTGCAAGGTATATTCCTACATACCATTGTCACGTCTAAACACTTTAACCAGAAAGCACCAGCACCTATGGTTTCTTCCGGCAGATTCATCATAGACAAAATTCTTCAGACTGAAGCAGACCCTGGAAAAGACCAACGAAATTTACGTCACCAGGAACTCCTTATATGGTGGGATCCCAGGAAATCTGCTTCAGCTGTAGTGCATATCTATAACATTGGAAAACACACAGTTCAATGTTCAATTGTGATGTGGAATAGCTCTTCTAAACTTTTTCAAGCATGCGTTTTGTGAGTTTCAGCAAAGAGATACGCTTCATCACGTGATTTCTACAATAATATAGTTCTGAAGCAGATATTCCGCATCAGAGCTGGCCTTTACTACGAGGGCACTAGTATCAATAGATCAATCAATAGATCTCTTAATTCTTCAATAACAAGTATGTTTTGTCGAATACTCTTGAGGTTCTCTAATACAGTGCTTCACGGTGGTTGAAGAAAAAGCGAAACGTCGAAACGAATGTTGGTCATAAAACAAACAAACAAACACCTGTCCACCGGGGCTAGGACAAAACGTCACTATAGGGCAGCGGTAACTTCGAAATAGTTAAAGTCATCTACATAGGAGTAAACATAAACTTCACAGACAGCGCCTTAGTGGATATCCGTCGAAGTATTATATGTTATACCCTAGGTTAGGTAAGGTAGATGTGGCTGTCAGTTCTAAGTACTAACACACTTAGACCAAAATTGTTCCGTTGTGATACCACATGAATCTTGAAAGCTCCTTCCTCACTCTCTAAACCACTTTGCGCTCCTGACGAAGCGTGCGGGACTATAAATGTCTATGTTTGCCAGATCACTAGGATCGTTATAGAAGTAAGCTCCTAAGTGGAGCACAGAGAAGGTAAGGGATCGTTTCTTATGTAATATCCTAATTGGGTTAGAAGCTCCTAACTCAGAATGTATGCTCTATCAAACCAACATATATCATGCCAGTCCTGCCATATTTTTTTTTGTTTTTAATTTATTTTCCTTTGGGTGGAGAAGAAATATTTTATGCAAACCGCACGGAGGTATTTTAGTATTGACCGTCTCCGTGTGTACCACCTTTCTACAAAGCACATGAGTATTAAACTTCTTTCCCTTTGAGACCGTTCTTGGCAGTACTTTAGTCATACACCCTTTCGGGTTCACTCTGTTTCTTCTGGGAGTTTGTTTTGCATAGAATCAGACTTGGCTCCAGTTTTGTTCGCTGGCCAACATCTTTTTGCCTTTGTTATCTGGCGTTATGGTGGTGATTCTTCGCTCCAGATCTTGTCCTGATGGTTCCCATCTGCTACAGGCGAAGAAGGTATGCTTAACATTGTCTGCTGGAGAGTCCCTGTTTCTGTACTAGCAGACTGAGCTACCTGTTTGTTTAGCTGACGTTGAAATATATTTCCATACGTAACGTATACGGCGAGTAACTCGATGATGTGAAGAAGTTAAACTCACCGTCTTTTCATCCATTCCAATCAACCTTGTTCCTGAGCAGCCTCGCAGTCCATCTTCCTCTGAGCTCCAACGCTTTTGCAACTTCTGTTTCATAAGTTCTTTCACCGCATCGGTTGCTGCTTCGACTCCAGTTTCCACCTTTTCGTCGTGGACGAACTTCCTTTCTCTCACTATGAGATTAATGAGAGTAACTCCTGCTACAACGACGCACAGTGGATCGCCTCCATATAATTAGACGTAAAAAAAATCAATGACATAAATTGCAAAAAATTCAATTTCTTATCTATAACGGATAACTGTTAAGTCTGAAAACAATTTTTTTTTCTTGTTTTAACCAGTTTAGTATAGAATAAATGATCTCCAAAAGTGAAGGTGAAAAGTCTTTTTTTGATCTGGTGCGTTGAGGTTATTTAGACAAATAATTATTAAAATTACAATTTTAATTGAAATTGAAAAAAAAAAAATGGCAGATGTTCGTGAAGGTATGTGCTTTTATAAATCTGTGTTGAAAGTGTCTTAATGTTTGTTTGTTGAATTTAAAAAAATGTATCATTGAAATAGTAAAAAAACATGTTTTTTCCGTATTTGTTTTGGAAAATCTAAATATGTGCTTAAGGTTGCTTTAAAAATAAATTAAGTGTTTTGGATAGCTGTGAACGTCTTCTTTCTAGAAATATATGTCACATACCTCGCAAAGATTTGCAAAGCCCTTTTTTGCCCACTTTTCAGGAAAAGATTTCTGCGTTCCAAGGAAGGAATTTTTCGAAGTTTGGTGTTCGAATTCCAAATTGACTCGAACAAAAATACTTTTGGAGTATATTTCGAGCAAGTTTAACACATCAAAACGAAATAACTGTTTAAATACTGCTAGGCTAAAGAGAATTATCAGTTCAAAATCAGCCAATTTTGATTTGAAATGGAAGTCGGCTGGAAATCGATGAGACCGGTTTATTCTAAAATATAAAAATTGGCTAGAGGAATTAGAAATTTTTAAATACATAAAAAATACAATAGAGACTGAAAATTACAACCCTAACGAAGATTTAACCAGGCATTTAACGTCTGGAAGGCCAAAAAAAAGTTTTGAGGCTTGCGGAGAGTACTCAAAGTGAAAATTTATCACTTTTTCATTCATTAGTGACGCAAAAAAAAAGGTGCTTTCTATGAAATAATTGGCCATCTCATAAATGGCATGGCCGACTTTGTACAAAGTTCTTAAAAACCATCTGCAACACTACCCGAACATTCCCTCAAAACTTGGTGTCAAACACTCTACTGGTACAAAAGTAGTGATTCATCAATGGATTTGCTTTCCATATTCATAGATAGTTTACTGTCGCTTTTTTTTTGTTAAATTATGTTACTACTAGTATCCGGCCAGTGGTCGAAATTCGACCCTTTAAAATCTATACATTCGTTATATGTACTGTACGTACATGTGCACGAAGCACGACTATATGAAGCAGTCGAAGTCATTGGACCTGCTCTCGGGTAAACTACGATTATAGAACTCGCAGTCTAGGATTATCAGTGCTGCGCTCTTTTACTTTTCTCTTTACTTATTTTTTTGTGAAAAAAAGAGAACACTGAGCTGCGATTTGCATCTAATCCAGTATTGATTTCCCCGATTGTGGTTCTTCTAAAATGACTTAATAGAAAATGCCAGCCACCAACACCTTTCAACACGTACCATGGGTGGCCGATATACATATGTAGGTATGTATGTATGTATTAACTCGTCATACAGGCGCCTATGTCAACAGTTCCTTTCTTGTGTGGCCATTTTCCGGGTACCACCTTTTTAAATATTGTAATGGTCAGAAGACTATAGACTACAGACTATAGACTATAGACTATAGACTAAAGACTATAGTTGTTCATCCTAGATCCAAAAGAATTAAAAATAAAGAAATTTTTTAAAATTCTTTGTAAAACAAAAAAATATTTGTTTACTTACTGTCGTTTAAAGCTAAGTACACTTAACAATAAACATATATTTCTCTGAAATGAGTTATATTTGTACAAAAATTAGAATGTCCATTTTTTCACCAAAAATCCCAATCAATAATCTTCATCATCTCCCAAAATTTCATACTTCTAAACACAACCCTTAAAAAGATAAAATTCAATAAACTCAAAAGATTCAAATAACCATTACCAAGCTTAACGGCTACATGGACAAATAATTTTTTGATTCTGCACATCTGTGGGATAAAACCTTTCCAACAGTACTTAATTCATGCTTTTGCGTTGAGAATTTGCGGAGAAAAGTGTACTGAAAGAATTTCCATACATTTTGCTAAGCGTATTAATATATAGATTCTAGATTTATGAACATTTAGATGGAAACAGATATTTTCCGAAAATATTAGAATTTTTCACGTCTAAATGTATGGAGTCGATCCACTGTGCGACGGCTGGTTCCGATACCGTTCGAGCAACATGTACAGTTCTTCGTCTTTGTACTGCCGCCATCTGCTTCGGCTACTTCTCTTTTTGGAGTGCATCGGTTCAAATCTCACAACCGTACAAGAGAATGTTTTTTGTGGTCGACATCAAAGTGCATTTGCTTGGTATCTTGCCATGTGCCATGGCCGGCCGTGAGTGTTGAATGATAACAGAAAAAGAGAGCTGCTACTGGGCATTAAAAAAATTCTTAAACGTATATTTGGCACTTAGGAGTGCAAGGAAGGTGAATGGAGGAGAAAAATGTCCACTCTATAAGCTGTACCAAGATGTGGATGAAATTTAGCGGGGCAGTTCGTCCAAGCCTCCGGTTTAAAGTCGTCAGAGCGCTTGGAAAGAGCCACATCTCAAGATCGTAGAGGAAACCTCCGACGTCTCAGGTACCGTCCCTTCATTGGGAACCTGATAAATATAGAAGTAAATGCTCTGTGCATGGAAACAAAAATGGCAGAGAAGATCCAATCCATCTAAACAAATCAATCAAGGTCCAACCAAAAATATCTTCATATCGCAATAGCCAAGTGTGAATTGAAAAGGAAGACCATGGATACTATGTAGAGCACTTGGTCTGAATGACTAGAAGCAATGTCTTCAGGATCACAGAGGACGGAACGCTGCATTGTATCAAACTGATTCATCATAATGCATCAGAAGTCATTTAAAAATACTTTCCTGCTCGTGGATTATTTCCACTACCTATTGACACTAAGTGAAGTGAAGTGAAAGTTTAGTACCAATTAACATTTATGTCCTACTGTTGATGATCCACGAAGTGTTGATGTGGTTGAAAGATCGAAATCCAGTGCGGAATCTGACATCGAGTGTATATTTAAAATGGTTTTTACTAGCTGCAGACAAATTTGAGCTTTTCATAATTACTAAAAAGTGAAAGTTGTGCTGTTTTGTGCTCAATTTGTGCAGCCATATTCCAAACAGATAAAAAAATCGCATATTTGTAACTTCTATGCCAAAAATGAGTTTATAATTTTTTTTTAAGTTTTACATTTTTCTAAAAACTAACATGTTCTATTTTGCGCTCAGTTTGTGCTGCCATATTCTGAAGAGATAAAAAAAATCGCATATTTGTAACTTTTACGGCCAAAAAACAGTTTTGGGAAGCGTGAAGTTTTTTCTTTTTGGTTCTTAGTAGCATTTTTTGAGCACAATGCAGCACAACTTTTTTTTAAGAAATTTTGAAATTTCGCAAAAATTTCATTCGTAAAATTTGCGAATTTTTCAAAAATATTAACGGCACCAGCCAGCACAAGTTAAGCACAGTGCAGCACAACTTTTTTTTCGAAAATCAAAAATGGCGTTGCTAACTTCACGCTAAAAAAATGGGTAGGAACCCTCTAAAAACCAAACCCATAGTACGATTTTTTTTAAATACGGCACATAGCAGCACAAGTTGGGCACATTACACCACAAACTTTTTTTTTTTGAAAATCCAAAATGGCGGTACTTACTTCACGCACATCATTCATAACGCTCATTTTTACGTTGCGAATTTTGTGTTTTCTTTCCTTGTCTTCCACTTTTACACTTCCCTGCAGCTAACGAACTATTATTTCAGATGTAATACAGAGTTCCTAGTTCCTACTTATAATATTGACCCCGGATCACAATCAACGGTCCTGATTTTTGTATATGACGATGTATGCCATTTATAAAGTATGCAGACTGGTTGAGATACACCCCCATTATAGAACTGTTTCCAAGAATTTGCCGCAATAGTAAAGAAAATAGTGAAAGTGGCAATATTTTTCGACAAAATTATAAATTTACTGCGTATTGAAACATTATCAACAAACCAGCAAATGATAGAATTTCTGTCAATAAAACCATGGTGGTCCATATTTATTTGGCTAAGCAATAAACTCCTTGATTTTCTTCAGACATTAAATAAATTCCATTGGGCTGAGGTTAAAATTTCTAACAGCCAACCATAGGGTAGCTATTTTTAATACAGCATTGATAAGGCCAAAGGACAACTTAGGTTTAAACAATGTTTGAATCAGTCTATACTTGCCAATAAATCTATACTTAAATCCACCTCGTACTTATTTGACCATCACATATCTCTCCCGTTTCTATGTATACAATCTATACTTATACTTACCTATTACACTTTTCCCTTGTTTCTCTCTCTCTCTTTGTCTTGTTAATCTTCATTTCCAGTTTAGTAAAAAATTGCATCTCACCCATAAATTCCACCAATAAAATAGCTTCGATCACACCCAGAAACGTGACCGAAGATCACGAATCAGCTAGCAATTCCAAATTCACGCAATCCTTGAACTACAGAGGAGTCGCATCAGTGAGTACTCATAGTATATAGAGCCTCCTCAAATACCATACCTACCCATCCATCCATCCATGATGCACCTCCCAGGCTACACCACATATTCACAGCTTTTATGGGACTCCAACATCGAGTTCCATATCATCATCCATGCGCACAGCAATTTCAATGGCGCGGAGGTTCTTTCTTGAGTTGCTGCTGCTGCTGCTGCTGGGTGATGGTGCTGGTTCCATTACTACTGCGCTGCTGTTCAAACGGATGCGCGCGCGAAGTGCATTACATCCTAGAAGCGATTACTTAACCTCATGGCTCAGCTCCATAACCACTTGGGTCGTCATCGCCACAATGCCGCCAGACGGGACGCGACGGTAATTTTCTTAAAGAGTACCTACGGCTACGGTATGGTTAAGTTGGGTTAGGTTATATGGTTGCTGGTGTATATGCGGATGAGCCTCTGCTGCTGCTTCCATCATGGGGACAAGCCGATCACTAGTCACTACCTATACCCGATGGTGCATCAGCGAACAACATCGAAAACAGGCGGAATTATGGACACTCGGTGAGGTGATCTTGGGTTCACAGTGCGGTTAATGAGTCCAGGAGTCGCCATGGTCTCCACATAGTCGTCGTCGTTATACAAAAGTCCACAGGCGGTATCCAAGGGTAACCTGTTTGAAACCAATTTCATGGCAGTTTCGAGGGTGGAGAAGAGAACTCTAAGGAGGAAGGGCAGACACACAACAGAAATAGGTCTCTACAACTAGGATGACAATTGGCAATTACGGTAAGTGCATATAGATAGATATATTTGATCCTTTGTCGATTCTCCGGTAATCTATTGCACCTTAGGGTCAACCAATAAAAAATAATTTCGGACACAGGATACCTCGCTTGCTCGAAAAGGGACAACACACACAAAAAAAAGGGTTGCGAATCTGGGAAACTCACCCTCCAAGATGATTTGTCGCCCTGGTTCAATTACCACTCTCTAAAGTGCCTTCAATTCACTTCATCCATGGGATATGGAAATTGCGTCACATAAATAATCAGACCATTTCCTTGTTGTGACATGTTTCCCTGGAAGCGAGTCTCTCCTGGCTGCTACTCTGTGTGTTGTTACTGTGTTGTGTGTCCCCCAGGCGAACATAAATAACAAACCCAACCGACCCAATATCAATTTGCACTAAGAATCTCTTAAATCCTTAGCGGCAACACTCTGACATCCCAAAGAAGAATGTGCACTCATTTTATATGCAGGACGCAGGAGCTTCGTAAAAGGAGATCTACACAACACAGAAAGTAGAAACTACCCCTATGTTTGTGTGATGGAGCTGGGGTGTATGTAAATTTCTTTCCCGCGAATGATTATTTTTAACCCAAGCCACACGCGTTCGTCCCTCACGTAGAGGAAAAAGAATGTCAGATTTGACACTTCGTAATATTTATGAAGATGGACCGAAGACGGATTGAAAGTCGAGAGAGAGAAAAAAATATGATTTCTCTGTTCTCCCCATACTGCATCCCTTTGATGATGCTTGAACCTTACGAGCTAAATGGCAATTAGCCAAAAAGTTTGTCTCTGTGGGACGATAACTTAGAATGTTAACAAACGGCAAAACGCAAGCAATTAAGGAAATCTTTCGAACTCAAATGCGCCGTTAGAAAGGGTTATAACAAATTTAAGAAACTCGCACAAAGCCTTGTTTGTTGGCTCTTGTGACTCGAGGGGCTTTATATACCATCAAGAAAGAGTTTTCTAGTGCTGGTTTGCTTTTAGAATACATTGCTAGATGCTGGTTTTGGGGCGGGCGGGCGGAATGCGTAAGAACATCTCTGTGCAATTGTGCTCCTGTTTGATTGTTGCTTGGCGGTGTGGTAAGTGGCAGGTAAATTAATTAAGTAAACTTGCTACCGATTGTATTGGGTGACACTATATACATACATATATAAAAGACTCTTTGAAGAATTAAAGGTAATTTTCAAGTTTCAATTGCTTCCTGAAGATGAGTGGAAAAATATGGGGGGTGGAAAATAAGGGAGATTTAAATGAAGTTTTGTGAATTAATAACAGTTATCCCTAAGAATACTATAAGGTTTGCCAAAGATTGTGTCATTTATCCACAATATTTATTATATTTACAATGCTATACGAGTATAAAGGTTGAAAATTTAAGTTAAAATCGTCGTTCCAGAGATAATATAAGAAAACATTTTTACCTGCGATATAAAGGTAGATACTAAAGCAAGTTATGCATTCGTAAAAAATTGAACTCGAGATTTTGATCGAACTTGTTATTACGATTTTAGGGAAAACTAAAAAATTGGGTCTCAAAATTCTGTCTGTCTGTTGAGCTACAGCCTAATCGGCCGAATCAATTTTCTAATCAAACTTGGAACACAGCGTTTTTGGTAATTCCCTACACATTTTTTAATTTTTATTAGAATCAAAATTAAAAGTAGGTACCTGATACCTATACAATCATAAAAAGTTTTTATTCGCTGGAACTTCAATTGGAATTTTTTATTTTTCAAAAATGCAATTCCAAATATATTTTTGAAAATTTATACATAGTAGAAGATCCCGCCATAGGACGACCTATGTATATTGTATATAGGCAATTGATTATGTCCTAAAAAACAGGTCAATAAGGAAGTAAGACATTCATGGAATTTTATTGTAAAAATCATCAAAGGAGTCATTGAAGATGAGAAAACCGCGGAGTGCTATTAAATTAGAGGGTGCATTTTGGAGAGGGAGGTGCAAAAGCGCCCTTTTTGGTTTTTGCATATAACTCGAAAACGAAGCAAAATTTCGAGATAATTCTCAAAACCTTTTTTGTAGAAAATAAAATTTACCATCAAAATGGATCTTTGAAAAAATAAATTAAAAATTTTTAGTTAGCTAAATTAAAAAAAAATCATTGCAAAAAAATGTGAAAAATCACTTTTTTTTTACGTATTTGCTTATAACTTTTTTACCAGCAGAGATAGGTATAGGCATTGCATTATATAAAAGAAAGATACCTAATTAAATTTCCTTTAAAATATAGGTATAGGCATTGCATTATATAAAAGAAAGATACCTAATTAAATTTCCTTTAAAATAAATTAGAAAAATAAAATGGTTTGGATAAAAATCGACCGAGAAATGGTCGTTCAAACTAGGCTGATGTTAAGTTTTTAAAGCTTTATAAATGGCATTTTTGGCTATTTTGATGGACTTGTTGATTACACACTCAAACTGGGTGTATTAGGGAGTCATGACCAGTTAAATCAAAAATAAAAGTCAAGTTTCATATTATTCCCAGTTTTAGGGTTGCCATCTAATTTTTTTCAAAATTTAAAATAATTGTCAAAATCAACACACTTGCTTTTACAAAGCCGAATTTCGAGCACATGTGGGCGAATACCCATGAAAAAAAATGGTGTTAGATCAGTTTTACGGTTGAAAGTCCTTGCCAGACCAGCTCAATATTTTCTAAGTAGGTATTAAAGACATAACTTTTTTTTATTTTGGAATACCTACTAGTACTATTTAGTCCATACATATAACGAAAGGCATAAGCTACCAAATGCCCCGGTTTGTGAAAGAAGATTTGTTAGTTTTGATATTTATTTAAAAAATTAGAAAACAAAAGGAAAACAAATCACCAACTCTATAACATAAAGGCCCGTCTGGCATACATTTTCGACAGCCAAACTCGTGTGGCAAAATTTTGTCTCTATTTAAGGAGACATTAGCTAACATATATTGAAAACCCGGCTTTGTAAATCAAGGTTTGACAGTTATTTGAAAAAAAAGTAATTTCTTATAATACCTACTATTAAAATATTGAGCCCGTCTGGCAAGGACTTTCAACCGTAAAACTTGTCTGGAACTATTTTTTTTTCATGATCGAGAACGTATAAGCTAACATGTGTTCAAAACCCGACTTTGTAAGAGCAAGTGTGTTGATTTTGGTAATTATTCTAAATTTTGAAAAAAATTAGATGTCAACCCTAAAACTGTGAAAAATTCGAAATTTGATTTTTATTTTTGACTTAACTGATCATAGCACACTAATACACCCGTTTGAGCGTATAATCTAACAAGTCCATCAAAATAGCCAAAAATGCCATTCATAAGGCTTTAAAAACTTAACATCAGCATAGTTTGAACGACTATTTCTCGGTCGATTTTTATCCAAACCATTTTTTTTTCTAATTTATTTTAAAGGAAATTTAATTATCTTTCTTTTATATGAAGCAATGCATATACCTATCTCTGCTGGTAAAAAAGTTATATGCAAATACGTAAAAAAAAAAATTAAAAAGCGATTTTTCACATTTTTTTGCAATGATTTTTTTTTTAATTAAGCTAACTAAAAATTTTTAATTTATTTTTTTCAAAAATCCATTTTGGTGGTAAATGAGAATGAGAATTATCTCGAAATTTTGCTTCGTTTTCGAGTTATATGCAAAAAACCAAAAAGGGCGCTTTTGCACCCCCCTCTGCAAAATGCACCCTCTAATTTAATAGCACTCCGCAGTTTTCTCATCTTCAATGACCCCTTTGATGATTTTTACAATAAAATTCCATGAACGTCTTAGTCCTTATTATATGACATAATCAATAACCCTACTACCCTCATAAAGGTACGTCATGTACCTACCAGGTGAGCGGTATACAAGGGTTTCGCATGGGTTTCCTGTCAAAAAGTGGTCAAGTCAGAGGGTTTTCAATTCTGCCCCCAGATTAGATGGTAAGTCCCAAAGATATACAAAAAAAAACATATAAAGAAAATTTTACTTAAAAATTGTAAACTACGCCTATACTTCTTTTTTTGCTATCGTTCACACCCAAAATCTGCTGTGGGCTCTTAGTCTAAAAGAAAAGTCTAGAATCTATTTCCAAACTGAAAATGATATAAAGTATTTTTCTGTTGTGATTAACAAAATTAATATTTTCAAACTTAATTTTAAATCATTTGGAACAATGGTAAGAACATATTTTGAAGCTCAGAAAAATTTTGAAAGTAGAAATTTCTTAAAAAAAGGGGGACTAGAATTTGTTCTTGAATTTTTTTCATAATTTCTGATTTTATCAAAATATATGTCCAAATACTTGAAACAATCTTCAGGATAACTAGAACGATTTGGAACTATGTACATACTTTCAAAATGTCTATTTTCGGAGAAAAGGAAGCTACGTCAAAAATAGTTTTTGGGTTTAAGATCCCAATTTGTTAACATACTTAAAAAAAAAAAATGGACATGCTCAGGATGTAATATAGCTTGGGAGTCATTGTTGTAAACCTGTCGCCTAGACGTTATTTTCAAAAATGGCGCCCAATCTGGGGAAAAAAGTTAAAATGAAAAAAGGACTCGTAAAGAACTTGTAAAATTTCAATGAGTAGTAAAATTGACGGGTAAAATTTCAGTGTTGCCATTTTTCGGGAATAGTTTTTTATGTCTACTGATGGAACCCCCATTTTTTGATAATTTTTAATATTTTGAACATGAGAACAAAGTTGCGCAAATTCCTCCAGCTGCCAAACGCGAATTGGGAAATAAAAATCGATGCCTCAAAAATAGGTGTTCACTAGGCGCACCTTCGGTTAAAATGTCAATGTTGCCACTTTACACGACATGCTCTTTTATGTCAAAAGGTGGGAATTAATCTTTTTTTGGTATTTTTTAATATTTTTAAAATAACAAAAGTTAAGGATATGCCTCCAGATGCCAAAAGTGTGTTGGGAAAATGACGGCTTATGTCTTAAAATATAGGTGTTAAGTAGATGCACCTTCGGGTAAAATGTAGGTTTTGCAACATTTCGGAAATACCTATACTTTTTATTTCAGAAGGAGGGATTTCAACGTTTTTGGTAGAACATATTTAATATTTTACAACTCATCACGTGTTTGGCATCTTGAGGCGTTTTTGCATCTTTTTTCGTAGTATAAAATTAAAAATTATATACCAAAAAGCTTAAGTTCCATACTTTGACATCAAAAAATTATGTTCCCGAAATGAAAAAATGCTTATATTTTAACCGCTGCACTGCTTCTACTCAACTCCTTTCCTCATTAGATGTCAACTGTTATTTTCCCTACAAGCGTTTGGCATCTGGAGGCGTTTCCGCAACTTTGTTCACATATTAAAATATATTAAAAATATATCAAAAAAGTCGACTTCTACCCTTTGACATAAAAAAAGTATGTTCACGAGAAGTGGCAACACTGAAGTTTTACCCGTAGGTGTGTCTTCTATCTTTTAAGATATAATTGTTACTTTGACGATGGAAATTTTTTATCATTTTCCACAGAATGGCGATTTTGCAGTTCGCCAAATAAGGGTGTAATGGAGTGACCTGCTAAATTCACAGTGAAGTTAGCAGGTCAGCATGGTGTATTTCAGGAACCAAGCGTGCTAGGAACTTGTAGTAAGGCTTCAAATTTGCAGTTTTTTTTGCATTTCTAGAATATAGGCTAGGTCAAAATTTTGAAGTCCTTTTTTTGAAAAAAGTTTCATACTGACCTGCTAACTTTACTTACTGCATGTTCCTAGCATGCTTGGTTCCTGATATACTTCACTGTGAAGTTAGCAGGTCAGTATGAAATTTTTTTTTCAAAAAAAGGACTTCAAAATTTTGACCTAGCTTATTCTAGAAATGCAAAAAACTGCAAATTTGGAGCCTCACTACAAGTTCCTAGCACGCTTGGTTCCTGAGATACACCATCAAAGTGAAGTTAGCAGGTCACTCAATTACACCTTTATTTGGCCAACTGCAAAATCGGAAATAGAAATGCCAAACAAAATGCGAACAAAAACTGCTAATTCCCGTCAAGATCTCATTTGCGTGGGTGAAAGTTGCCCTGCTAACTTCACAGACGTAGCTTAGTTACATCCTAAGGATATCAAAAATAAATAAAGAATATAAAAGTAAGGTCCCCTCCATTAAGAGCCCCCCTTCCAAATAGAACTGCCCCCCCTGTGGGGCGTGGGCCTCACGCTGTGAAACACGGGGCATTCGGTTTCCTCGCCGGACTATACCTAGTTAGTTCTATTACAGATCGAAATATCATAAAAAAAGTGGAATTATTATGAGAGCTCATTTGACATCAGCTAACTGTTATCTTTCAATCCAGAGTTGGTGTTGCACAGCATTTATTATTTTTCTCAAAAACCTCAAAAGAAATATCATGTGTCTTTGTTTGCTTGACAGAGAGATAACAATCTAAGTAGTGTACTACTATATACACCATCATCATCATTGCATCTAATCAAAATTACAGCATCCTTCCACTCATCAGCTTCCTCCACTCAATTTAATGTCAAAATTGCCTGGTTCTTCAAATCAGTCATCTGTGCTGTGCAGAGAGAGAGAGACTGGCTGGTGTGTTCCACTGGGAAACGTCAAATTCTACAATATCGCCTTCATCTTTACGCCACTTACACTGCAACAGCATTCATCCAACTCTGTAATCGAAACCTTGCCTTTCAAGTGGAATTGTACAATCCAACATAAGCAACGCAAAAAACATGATCGCATAGACCACGATTAGTGTTCTTCTCGCAGAGAGGACACCAAAAAGTCACACAAAGACACACCACAATGACAAACGTCTTCAAAACGTCAAATTTTCCCAGAATGTCTCAGATTACAGATTTCCATGCTACAACAAATTCAAAATAAAAAAAAAAAAAAAATACAGAACAGCCACAAGTAGTAGCTGGAAGCACACCACACCAAGCCCGATCATAATCTTGGGTCATTTGTTTCGAAGTCGCCGCAGTATAGCGCCCCAGACAATGGAATCCTTTTAATGTCGTGGCAGCTACTGTATTCAGTTCCAATGCCATACACTCTCTCAATGGTGGTCATGTCGTGTAGTTTGTGATCTCCATGAATCCTCGATAAATCCGCACCACCGCCACCCATCCTTCCGAGTGGCCCAACACAATAACCCACTCAGATTGTCAGGCGCGACGCGACAATGATGATGCTCCTCCATCGTCATCATCATCGTCGTCGTTGTTGTCGTCGTCGTCGTGCGGACGTCACAAAAGTCGCATAGATCGCGTAGAGTTTGTCCCGCTTGCTGCTATAGCAAGCGCGACATCATTCCTCGGCTATCGATGTCGGATCTTTTGTCTGTTCTGTACTGATGATAATTTCGTGACATTAATTTAACAGCACAAAGTCCACCACTGTCCCATAGAGGCTAATGCGAGGCAGACAGTGGCAGTGTCAAAGGGCCGGAGGACCGACCATACCAGGCCAGTCAGCCAGCCAGCCAGTCAGTCATGCATTCCCGTGACTCGGTGCGGTGGAGCGTTTGCAAATTTATCAACCGCCTGCGGGAGTTCTTATCTCTCATGGCCTGTCTTTGGGTGGGTGATATGAAATCAGGGTCCCCCACTGCCGGTTCATCTCCATTCAGTCTGGGTTTCTGGGAATTTCAATCTTAACCGCAGATGCAACGCGAAACGCACGCCTCGCCGTCGAACATGAGTTCCCGTTCCAATCGATCTATTTCAGGCTTTTTAAGAGCTCTAAACACTCTTTTGCGGAAATAGTGTGCTGTACAGTTGCACTTGTTTTGGCCGATGCATGTGCACCAGTTGCACCGTGCCACCCCCAAAATAGACGATGTGCGTGACTAAAGGCGCAAAAACGAAACATTGTCGAATGCAGATTCGCAAGAAATTTCGTGGAACTCCCTCGGCCCGAGAGCGAAGGGAAAAATTTCCGTCGATTCGGGAGATCCTGATGATGGTGAAATTGGAAGCGCACCGAGAATATTTTTAGAGATTTACGAGCGTCCTATTGTTTAGCGATTGACTTGGGGTGAAGAGTGCGAAATTCTAATGTGCGGCAACCGGGTACATGCGGGACACCACACGCCATATGTGTCGTACTTTTATTATATGAAGTCATCGTGAAGTGTTTAGTTCCACCACACGATTACGATTGTTCGGAAGAAGAGGCAAGGGGTTGATTTTTTGTTTTCTATTTAATTTCCTCAAGCTTAAAATATGTATCACATTTCGCTGTTGGAACAAATAAGCATTATGACTTTGATGGACGTTTATGATTAATTTTAAACTACTTATAGAATCTGTATGGTTGGTAATTGCGCAAATGCCTTAAAATGATTTAATTACTCTGTGAACATGAATTATGTCTGGACTATGCGGATGTTGCTTTGCTGGTATCTACCTTTAAGCGAGAGTGTTCTTAGATGCATTGTTTAAATGATTTTCGTTGAATTTCAACCAGATAACTGGCGTCAAAATATTTTATGGTCTTCAGTGTGATATGTATTAGAAGATCATATCATCTGCCTATTATCCACATAAGTAATGTTCTTGGAAAATAGAAATGTTTCAAATCTAGATCAGGGCCTGAAAATAGCATTTATATTGCATTGGCTTGAAAAAAAGGAAAGAAATGTGCATGGATTCCATGTTTGATGCTGTTCTGAAATAAATTTCCACAGAATAAGGTCACAGCTATGATTAGAATTTGTTAAGGGCAATGTTGGGAGAGGTTAGTCAGAGATTTGCCCATCTTTTTATCTAAATATTAGAAGTAGCTTTTTATTAAGGCTAATGCTAAATTGGTAGATCATTGACATTTAACAAAGATGAATACAGTTTCAGATTTTTGCGGTGTCACATGTAAATACTTAGGGGGACCTGCATCAGCATCGGGCCTGATTGGGAAACTATTGATTGCTCAGAACTTGGTCTGGGCCAGTAGCGCTACAATCAGTTACGGTGAAGTCCTATTTTTACCTCCTCGTGGTGGTCCCCAAACTACTATTTGCGTATCCCTATATACGTAAATAGGCTAAAATTACAAGTGCGATCCTAGCTCTCTAGGATAGGTTACGAATGTTAGAAGCATTCTTTGTAACTGAAATCAATTCCGTCAACAAAACCAACACTACGCCATATCCATCGCCACGGATAAGAAATGATAACATTGCGAGAACTTTTGGTTATTGTAGCCGGACAAATATTGCGGCTTCTGGTAGTCTTAACAATAGAAGTGAAGGTCCTCAAAATGCCAGATTCCTCAAATTAGAGTTATTATTAGAAGTTATTAGGAATCTGGCGTTGGATTTCTGCTTTCCAAAATAGCTCTCAAGAGCTTAATTTCTTGGTAGATTTCAGATGACAGGATCCTGAAAGCTAGGTTCCGGTCTAGAGTACGTCACGTCACCATCATACAGAAGAAGGAGGCCTTTTACTACAGGCTGAGTGCTGTTTAAGATAGTACAACACGTTGAGATATCATAATGGTAATGGAAGACTTGAATACCAAGGTTGGCAATGACAATGATGTGCTCAGGCATGCTATGGGAAAACATGATGTCAACGCCAACTGCCTTGTAATGGGAGGGACCATGTTTGAGCACAAGACGTGCCACAAAGTCAGTTAGGTGTCAAAGACAGACAAGCAACTTCCAACTGAATTGTTCAATTCGTGATCAGTCCGTTGTTTAGAAACAGTCTCCAGGACGTTCGAAACAGAAGAATCGCAGGTATGGGAATGGCCCGGGACCACCATCATATAATGGGTGCTATGCACAACTGCAGTTCGGAGATCCCAAGAAAACACCTGAATGTCCAATTTCAACACCGACAGACATAAAAATCCCATAGTCCGTCAAGAACTAGGAAACCACCTTTTCAAGGTACCTCGTGGCATGATTGTCAGTGCGTAGGACTGTCATGCCGAAGGTGTAGGCTTGATTCCCAGCCGTGCCACCTCAAAGCAGAAATGTTTTGTCTGAATTACTGCGTCTTGCGAGGAATTGACAAATTCTCCAAGAGTATAATTATCTTGCATTAGTGCTGCTCATTGAGCCGTTCGGACTCGGCAAAAGCTATGAAGGCTTTCTGTTGCTGGAAGCCTCCTTCACGAGTAGGCTGATGTTCCATCGTCACCCAGTGGGCAGCATGGTTGAACACAACTGGTGCAGCATCGAATCGAAACAGGAGACGCGAGATCTATTCGACAAACAGCAAGACGTCTCCCATTAGCCAAACAAGCCGAAGTTGAAGAGATGATATCGACCATGAAGAAAGATGGGCTAATCGAAAATTCTAAAAGCCCTGGGCATCCCCAGTTGTTGTTCTTGTCAAAAAGAAGGACGGAAGTACTCGATTCTGTGTGGACTATCGGCAGCTGAACGATGTGACAAAGAAAGACAGCTACTCTCTGCCTTGAATTATCGATACTTTGGATGCAATGGAAGGAGCTGAATGGTTCTGAACATTGAACTTGAAGAGTGGCTACTGGCAGGTAGAAATCCACCCTGAAGATCGAGAAAAGACGGATTTCTCCACAGGTAATGGTCTGTGGCAATTCAAAGTATTGCCTTTCGAATTATGCAACGCTCCGGCAACATTTGAGCGTTTAATGGAGTTAGGGCTGCCAGATAAAATTTTCCCAATATCGGTACATCAGTGACAAAAAATCGGGACAAATCGGGACTTAGAAAAGGCAATGAACTGTTAAATATACAACAAATAGAAACATGTTTACTAGCTTACACTTATGACAAAAAGAAATAAAAAGATTATATCGGGAGCATTGAAAATTCAGTTTTGTAACTAAAATATCTTCGGGTTCTTTGGTACTATATACAAAAGTATGTCATTTCGATAGATTTGCAATTCTGTTCAAATGTTTAAGCATTGACCTAGCTGTTGTCTAATGATCACTTGAAAATAAAAATGTCTCGATTTCTTATTTCGACTTGATGTCTTTGCAAATAATTTTAAGAATTCGCCGTGGTCAATATATGAAAGCAATTTTTGTTTGAAGGATTAATTAATAAAATTTAAAAACTAATCGCAATTATCATGTCTGGTGCCTCATAGGCAATTACCTAAGACCGCACATTGAATAGAATAGAAAACCGATGAAAATTCATGTTTTAAGGCAACACATTAAGATTTGACAAAATGAAATCATGCAGAGCAGCATTATAATTTTCAAATTTTATAAAATTGCGTTTTGTTGAAAACCTTCAAGCAATATTAAAAAAAACCGTAAATATTAATTTGAATGGTTTTCTTTTTTAAAACTTTTGGGCGGCAAAATAACAATTTTCCGAAGGTGGCAGAAACTCCAGACTCGGCAACGATCATGTGCATGCCTTGTTCCTTTACAAGAAATACCGTCGAAATAAACTAAACTAAATATGTACTACATCACATATTTTCTTCTTAATTCGGGAAATCATTTTAATAAAATTCTTTGATACAAGAAAGTTATTCTCTTGAGTAAAAAGAAAAGTCGGGACAAAAGCGGGACAGTTTGTTTATCGGGACATACATATATCGGGACAGGGTTCAGATATCGGGATTGTCCCACCAAAATCGGGACGTCTGGCAGGCCTAAATGGAGTGCGTTTTACAAGGACTTACTTGGAAATCCTGTATAGTCTACTTGGACGATGTCATCGTCCATGGTAAAACATTTGATGAGCATTGTGGAAACCTTAAGGCTCTGTGTTCCAGAGTCTTCGAGAAGCAAACTTGAAATTAAATCCACATAAGTGTGCATTTTTCAAGTCTGAAGTAAAATACTTGGGCCATATCATCCCTTTCCAAGGAGAAGACTGATTCTGAGAAAGTGGACACCGTAAGAAATTGCTCAACTCCACAGGATAAAGATCAACTCCGGAGCTTTCTTGGTCTAGCCACATAGGTAGGTAGGTAAAAATGGTGGCAAGAGCGTAACACTCGCTGTTGCCCAATTAGCACTGGATTGCGCCGTTTTGATACCATAACTCGTTTGACCTGTGTATGAAAGTAGATAAAAGCGTTCCTTGCTTTGAAATAGGACGGCTGTGGAGTATGGTTAATGTATCTTGTGAGTTGGGTCATAGGACACTCACTCGATCGGATCGCATCTCGCCCGAGCTTGCCACATTATGCCGAGCTCGGCAGGTTGTAGCAGCAACGAATCGATCGATCAGATCATGTGATCATCAATTGCCATTGAGCATCATGAAGCTCCTCAGAAACCCGGGTTCCGATTACTCGCGGACTTTGGATCTGGGGGGGAACATGATGCAGAACGCAACAGATTTCTGTCTCAGAACCATTTTGTGGCGTTAAGAAAAGAGATCAAGTCTTTGATCTTCATTTCGGTCTAGCCACATACTATCGTCGTTTTGTCAAGGACTTTGCTGGGTTCGTGAAAAGCTTGCATCAGCTAACCGTAAAAGGCAAACCATTCAAGTGGTCAAGCGAGTGCAAGAAAAGCTTTCAGAAACTCAAGCAACGCCTATGCAATACACCAGTTCTGGCTTGTCCGACTCCAGGAAAAAATTTCATCATCGACACTGACACAAGTAATGTGGGAATTGGATCCGTACTGTCGCAAGTTCATGAAGGAGAAGAAAAGGTTGTGGCCTATTGCAGCAAGGTACTCTCAAAGCCAGAAAAAACTACTGTGTGACCAGAAGAGAACTTCTAGCTCTAATATCAGCTACAAAACACTTCCATAAGTACTTCTATGGACAAAAGTTCCTTTTTCGAACAGACCATGGCGCACTTAATTGGCTTTTGAACTTCAAAAATCCACTTCTGACACAAATGTAATATTTTCTCAGGTTCAATAAATAAAACTTATTTATTTTATGTAAAACTTCCAACTTCCACTTATTTATTTCGCAAATCAAAACACTTTACTTTCTTACTACCATTGTATATAAATTCTATAGTATTCTCATGAAGAAAAAATGCTCGTGGCCATCTATGCGTCCAAATGTAATCCTAATTTTTGTTAAGGGATCTCGGTAAGGCGATCACAGCGAACCTATCGACCAAATGCTAACCTACAAAATCGTGTTTCATGAGAATACTATAGAGTGGATATACAATGTTACTACCAAATAATTTATTATTCAACACTTTAATATACCGAAACAACTTTCCGAAAACAATTCACTTATCTTTTATTAAAACCAACTTTATACTTTCACTATTAAAAACAAACTGTGTCCTCGCTTTTATACTTACCACGAGCTTTTTTTCTTCATGAGAATACTATAGAATTTATATACAATGTACTTACTACACATGTTCTGAAAACTGCTTGAAGGTTCTGGTATCTGCTTCTCGAAAGTTCGCGATGTTTCTGAGCTTTTATATTCGAACTCAAATTCGAAAGCTCACTCAAGTTGATCTGAACATCCACAATCCACAATTCAGAATCATACAAAGATGGCGCTATAAAGTTTACTAAAAGCCATAGTTCGTTCGAAAGTCGTTATGGTTTAAATTTGAAAGTCGTTACAATATACTAGACTTTAATTATTAAGTATAGCTATGGAATCAAAAAGAGTCTTATGAGAGAGGATTTGTAGATATATTCAAGAGCTTAACTCAGGAGATTATGTTAGTTGGACTGGGTCTTATTTCTCTAGCGTACAAAATTTTAGATACAAATGTTTTTTTTTCACAAAATTTGCTGGAAATCGATACAGTTCATTTCACCAGTTTTTGAGTTAAGAAATTGTACTTTTGTACAATTGAAATTTTTGAAAAAATCCATTTTCTGTTTCTACCACAAGTTATATTTTACAAAAAATAAATTTTGTGAGCTTTCAAGATTCTTGTCTGTTACTGTTGCACCAGAAAAAAAAAATCAAAAATTTCCGTTTTGTTGTGACAATTTACTATATAGCTCAAGACGTATCTACCTATGTTAATTTTGTTAAAAAAAACCTTACAATTAAATGAGAATGACTTACAATTTACAAGAAATAAAAGAACATGTTGAAACAGTTGCTTTGTATTTTCTTTTTTTATAATCACATATTTGTGAAACAGTTATTTTTTATATCTATGCCTACTTGGTGAAAACGAATGCCCTCTTACCTACTAATTTGTGTTTGTGAACTTCAAAAATCAAAAAGTGTGTTTGTAATTGGTAGTTGGTGAAATAGACCCCTGGAAGTGTATACGCATCAGAGATAAAAAGAACGAAGCAACGGGCTCTATTTAAAACTTCGATTCTTTCACATCAAACCATTATCTGCCTCTTTAAGTGAAATTGTGAAAAAATTCAAGTCAACAATTCTCCAGGACCACATTTGCACACCACGCAACACCTTCGTCCAACGGTTTGACCATATCCGAACTAGAAGAAACAGAAGGCTTTATCGAAGAGAACATAAAACTTATTTTAATTTGAGCTTGATATTTTTGACGAACCCTGAGTTTGAAAATAAAGAGTCAACCTTGCTTAGAACAAGTTAAAGGCTTTAATCCCATAAAATGCTTTGCAAGAAGAAAAAAAGTGTTAACATGTACGGCTGCATTGGTACTTGCCTACCTTTCTATTGCCCCCGCCTTTCAATTCAATTTATTTTTGTAGGTACCTACCTACCTATACCTGGCTACCTTTATGATAACTAAAACGTACATTTGATACATAAAAAATAACGCAAAAACTTTATATGGCACTACAATCCTTTTTCGAAAAAATATTAAGTATAAATATACATATTCCACATAGGTGTATGTATATTCTTTTTTCCAAAAACTCAAGGTTCCACCCTGAAATGCAATAGAAGCACCAAAACACAACCTTGGACAAAAAGTTGTTCCCTCGGCAATAAAAATGATAACCTAAGCTACAAAAAAAAAAAAAAAACATCAATACCAAAACACTCCCCAGGCCGGTATATATGGGTAGTGGTGTAGTCTGTATCTGTATAGTGTTGGCCCCAAACGCAAAGGGTAGCATTCCGAAAATGTAATCAAGCAAACAATATTTATGGTTGCCCCGAAACGGTATGTTTTCCAAAAGCTACTTCTGATGTTACTCTTCGGGCGGGATGAAAGTTACGCCGCGCACAAAATTCACGATGTCGGTCATGAAGCTACCACTGCCATCAATTTTGCAGTCCAAACAAAAATAAAAGGAGTTCCTCGCATCCTCGCCAACGAAATTATCCGCGATATTACATTTCACCCCCCCCATCCACCCAAACCATTCTCTCGCGTCCATGGTCTCGTGTAAACATGATTTATAAAGTGATATTAGATCTGGAGTGCTCGAAAGCCGCATGTTTTCTATTTTCCCGCGTTATGGTGGAACTCCAAGCAGCTGGTTTGGTTTGTTGCAGTTGCAGTTGCTGCGATGCTGCTGCTGCTGTTTTGGTGTTCCATGGTGTGTAGAGTGTACATACATGAGTGTTCATCCCACTATGATGCATAGCCCTGTGATTGACCATAACTCTCCGTGCGAACATGGAGCACTGTGGCAGCGGATATGGCAGCCTTAACCATTCGTCGAGATTGATGACATAGCGAAAAGCCATGTTTTGGTCAGATTCGTTTCTTTTTTCCAATCTTCTTAGCCCTGCATGATAACTCTTCGGGTTAACTAGGCGCTAATCACTAGCTCTTCTGATGGTCATGTCACACTCATGTGCGAGTGTCATGCATCGAGCAACTTGCCCCATCACGTGCAAATGATTTAACCACTTTACCGATTCCGACACCGACACCAAAGACGCACATGCATCAGTGACAATGCACATGACCGTCACTAGGAAGTTTGTTCCTAATCAGCTCCAGACCTGTATAGAGATCCTAAAGTTACTTATTCTCAGTCTTCCATCATAAGACAAAGGCGACGCATTGTTCTTGGTACCAAAGAACTGCTAATTATTACTAAAGGGGTGGCGATGGTGAAGAGTGGCACAACAGCGGTGGCGTAGGAGGTGAAGGTTCTTATTTGTTGCCTAAGTTAAGGAGGTAAACAGGCGTAAATTGATGTTCGATCTTGGGAAGAAGACACTTCTTCCTCACTGTCGTTGTTGTCTTCCCAAAGCTAGCTGGCTGGCTGGCTGGCTGGTGGGATGGATGGATGGCTTGTGATGTGAATTGTTTAAACGTCAACTTGTTAGCGGTGTTAATTTGTTTGCGGAATGTTTATCGCCGGCAGTTGTTGTTTTATACTTTGTCTTTCATTTTCTTGTTGCAGTTCTTGTGTACCTACATGATATAAGGCTTTAGGTTAAGGGAGAACAATAATGCTGGTGATTATATGATGATGGAAAGCTGGAACAAGCAACAACAAGATGAGACTAAAGACTAAAGCCCTTCGGTTCCGCCTGAGGGGTTGCAGGGTTTGTTTTTGTATTTAACAAAGATGGTCATTGGGATGAGTTCACGTGGAATTATATTGATTTATTATCTTCTTTTTTTTTCAAATGTGGTAAATGTGGAATTATTTAAATGGTGAAATGTTTTTGAAGATTTAAGGAAATTTCTTAGCAAAACTTAATAATCATAATAACTAAACATAAACATAATTCTAATCTTGTTGGATATAGTTTACAGTGGATTTTCGTTGAAAAATTCATGTAAGTTGAACTGAACTTAAAACAAATTGCGTATGACAAAGCCCTCACTATGTCACTGATGATGAGTTCAAGTGAGTAAGCCGAACGAAACGCCAATTTGTAGGACTAAAGGCCATAAAAAGCTATTTTGAATCAATAATTCAACAAGTCCAATCCTTAATGCTAAGTCTTCTACTTGGCTGATTTATTGCAGTAGTATATAGAATTTGTATTATAAAACCTTCTTACATAATAACTTTTAATTTGATGAGTAGAGAATACTAACAGTGAAACAATGATGCTTTTATGTCAGGTATAAATCATCCAATTTAGGAGGGATTGCATTTTTTTAAATCCTTGCTCAGAAGATGCTTACAGGTTGCGTAGAAAAAAAGAGGGTGTGTGCAGCCTCCAGACTCCTGGATATCGGAGAGTCTTGTTATTGAAACAACTGAATGTTTTATAAAAAAGCCAAGCAACTGGCTGCTAGTTTCAAAACCGAAACGCCAGGCTCTACGAAACAGCGAAGAGGTAACCTAGTCACCAAAGCACAGGTGAATAGTAAATCCTATCAAACGTAATGTGTTTGCGTCTTAAGCCATTCTGCAACAAGTGGCAAGTACCGCAGTGTAGCTTCCAGTCAGGAAGATCGAACATTGACCAAATTTTCACTCTTAGGCGAATCCTAGAAAGATCAAAGAATTTCAACTTGAGAGTCACCGCCACTTATCGTCAGGAGCTGTATATGGCCATGGCTGAACTTGGGATCCCGTGAAAACTGATCTATCTGTGGAAAATACGCAATGCAATATGCAAAGCCCTTCCAAACTATTCTAAATACGCACAGGGTTTTGGTGGAGGGTTTCGGAACATACAACCAAACAACAAAAACAAACAACAAAACAAAAAAGCGGAACTGCATAGAAGAACTGGAGCTGGTCGCGAGCTCAACGACCAGAAGAGGCGAGAGGAATACCGACTACTCAGAAGGAAAAAAGAAGGAGCATGAGAAGCACGTGAGCAAGGAAATAGAGGAATGCCATTGCAGGAATGAGGCTTGGAAGTTTTACCAAACAGTAAAAAGAACCCCCTAGGGTTACAAGGCCCCAACCAAAGCCAGCAAGGATGGTCAGGGGAACATCGTGGTGCTGTGTATATGGAAAAATCATTTCTGTTAAACGGCGATGACGAACCTAGCTCCACTGTCATGCAGATTGAACCATTCAACCAGGACGAAGTAAACCAACAATTCCATCCCCCCTATCTCGACGAAGTGAAGATAGCTATGTCCACACTTAAGTTTAATAAAGCTGCTGGAGCTGATAGCCTTGCAGCCGAGCTATTCAAAGATGCTGCCAATGAATTGGTTAGGAGTATGCGCCAGCTTATCTGAAAAATTTGGTCGGAGGAAATCATGCCCGATGAATGGAACCTCAGCTTTCTTTGTCTGATCCTCAAGAAAGGAGATCCTCTGGACTGCACCAACTACAGAGAACAGAGGCATCAGTCTCCTTGACATAGTAACAAGATCTTTTCTGCCGTTCTTTGTTAACGCCTGAAGCCATTCGTCAACAACCTGATAGGTCCATATCAGTGTGGCTTTAAGGGAACGCCACCTTTGGTATCAGAAAAGTCTCGGTATCGTTCCAAATCATCCGAAACCATACCGAGCCAAAACCAAGACCGAGACTAGACTTTGTTATACGAGACCGAGACGAGGCCAAGTTATATGAGACCGATACCGAGACGATACTGAAATTTTTCGATACTGAGACGATACTTATACTAATGTATCGTTTGGTTTGGTATCGTGACCAGTCCTAGGCCTTAGACCAGGAAAGCCCACCATTGACGAAATTTTCGCACTACGGCAGATTTTTGAAAAAACATAGGAGTTTCAAATGGATACCAACCAACCTATCATCGATTTCAAGACCGCGTATGTCAGCATCTATTTAGACAAGCTACTCGTGTATACAGCAATTCCTAGTTTTGGTATCCCTCCCAAACTCGTCCATTTGTGCAGGATGACGATAGAAAATGCACGCTGCTCCATCAAGGTCAGCAAAGACCTCACGTGAGCACTAGAAGCACAATCTTTCAAAAGTCCATCAAACTACTAGCTTACGCCAAAAATATTGACATAATCATAATGAACAAATCGTGATGTCAGTTGCTTTTTCGTGAGTATTTAGGAGAAAACCAAGAAGACGGGTTCCACGGTGAATGAAGGCAAGACCAAATGTATGCTGTGAACAAGAAAGGACACCCAACACCGCAATCTTGGCAAGGACTTCACTATAGACAGCTATAATTTTGAAGTGGTCAGAGACTTCGGTCTACCAAGGCTCTACCGTCAACTCAGCAAACGATACCAGTGCTGAGATCAAATGAAGAATTAATATTGCCAATCCCTTCGCAAGTGGAAGAGAGCTTTTGGGGTGCGAAACTGGAGACAGCTAGCTAGAGACTGAGACGACTGGAGGAAACCTGTTGGTTGAGGTCCAGGTCCACCCGAGACTACTGTATTGTCACATTATAAGTAAGTAAGTTTCGGCTTTCGGGTAAGAGTTAACACTGAAGGCACTGTTTTTAACAGATCTTTCAAATTTCTAGGGTGGGCTGTTAAGTCTTTTACGGGAATTGAAGAACACGCGAAACTTATCGGTCTTGAAGTAAACGAGGACAAAATCAAATGGCAAAGAACTTTGGGGGAAAATAGAGAGGAAGAGCTGATACTGGGGTCTTTCGAATCAAAAATGTTCGTCGTGTGTTCGAGGAGGGTGAATGGAGGAGCTGTATTAAGGAAGTATCTAAATGTTGTCCAAAAAATCAAAACACGTCAACTACATTGGCTCGGCCACATCAGGCAAATACTTAGACAAAAAATAATCCAGCCAAGAGATTTCCTGAATCCCAGCCCAAAGGTTCGATAGAAGGAGGAAGACCGAACCTTTGTTTTAAAGACCAAGCCATTGCGGATTTCAAAAGGCTTGGTCTAGGTTACTAGAGCAGCGTGCTCGGAATCGTAGAGAATGGGTAGCTTCCGTGTCTCAGACTGTGGATTGGGAGCCAGTGGTCGGACAAGTTAATAAATTGTCTTTTTTAAAAACATGAAACATAACAAAACGCTTTCAAGCCAACAATATTTTTTTATTTCAATACTACTTTAAAGGACCAGTTTCTCATTTCTGATGTAACCCTCAGTTAAACTGGGGTTGGCAACTCTGCATATTAATTGTTCTTGAATAGCCACGACGGACAAGCAAGTCTTTATTTTTTGTTTCTAAATTTAAAACTCATTAAGCTGATTCCCTTAACACTTAATTTGTAACATCTCTCCACTTTAATGTGAGATTCTTTGAAATTCTTAGCGACAACATTACCCACTCAATGTCATCAAAACTGCATCACGCAATCTTCTGAGCGCGATCTTTTCCGCAGATCTTCTAGATCTTCTTTAAAAAAAACCCACACGTTATTTTGTATTTGAAAAGCAATTTAAAGCTCATGTAGCATCATCTGAATGATAATTTGCCAATCTATGCAAATCATGTTATCCCGACTTAGACCTCTAGATGACGATGGAGACCAACGACAACATCAGAACGGAGATCAAAGTGCTGTTCGCGCATAAATCGTGGACCACCTACAGCACCATCAGCAGGCCAGCCGACTGGCAAAGCAATCGGCACGAACTCACCAGAAGATTTATGTTTCGAGTGGTGACAACAAATTAATTCCCTACGCCCATGCGCGCGCATCCAGGACTGATGGAACAACAGAAGCCAAAGTGGATCCCTGATGCACGAAAACAAAAAATAAACCAGAAACCATCTCGCGATCGGTGTCGCCATTCTGATATCCCAAAGCTGGTCTCTGATCATTTGTCCACCGTTGCACATGCGCAACGCATCATCATCATCAGCATCCACATCCGACATCACCATCATCATCATTATCATCAGGTCCACATCGGCATTGCAATCGAGAACGCGCAGAAGCGCGTAATCTCTGGCAGTATGGTGTCCGCGTTTGCGTTTGCGCAGTGTCCTGTCCCTGTCCGTGTCCTGTCCACTGTCCAGTGTTATCTTAATATTGTCATTGTCACAATTTACAAAGAGCAACGCTAATGGATTACACGTTTTTCCCATTATCTCTTTGTGGTTGTGGCCGCGATCTGGACTTATCGCGCCCGGTCCCGATGTGATGCGGTCCTGGGGAATCGGAAATTATGCGCGAGCCCGGTGGCGATTTAAGTGGTGGTGCACATAGTTTTGCACTAACGCGGCATAGCGTGCCTTCGGAGTTACACCACACCGGTTGGCAGATAAAGTTGATAAGGTTCGGCGTTACAAGCTCGAGCGTTTTACTGCCGATTCGGTGCTTGTTATTGTTGTTATTGTTCGTGTGAATGCGGTTGCGCCTTCGCAGAGATACGTTAATACGCATATCTCGAGGAGTTGGGACCCTTTTGGCGTAGCCTGATCCTCCAGGTTGATTAGCGAGAGGTATTGTACCTTCATTGTATAGATTTGCGCACATTGGGCATTCGTGCACGGAACACTTTTTGCGTACCTTCCTACTCTTTTAGGTTTTATATGAAATACTGTTCAGTGGGATTTGACCTCGAATATAAAAGAGCGGGTATATAGCGTATAGGAGAGGCCTAAAAGCGGGTGGGGTGATAGTATGATAGTGCCTATGAGACAATAATCTCCGCCTGATGGTGATTAATTGAATTTTGAAGTACACTGCGACACCTGTGTGGACTTTACAGGATTGTGGTTCATAGAGCATCGAGATTGAAAAGATTCGGGGATGTAATCTCACGCGAGATTTCTTACAGCCGACCGACCGACAGAAGAATGCCTACTTATTTTTGTGATGGAATCGATTAAGTGGAAAACAAGCAATTAAAGGAGAATACATATTTCAAAAATACAGCAATCCATAGTTTATTAGATATATCTACAAGGAAGAAAGATTTAGGTTGAAATGTACCCACAAGACCAAAAGATGTGCAATACACTGAAAGATATTATTAAATCTTCCTAAACCTTATGAGTATAATATTGGCATAACTTTCTTAATTCTTTGCTCGGCTTTTTCAGGTGGACATAATATTTTAAGCATTATTAACCTTAAATAGATTTTCTTTAGAACGCAGGGCTGCTATAAACGATTTGAGCAGCCAGCGATGAAAACAAAATCCAAGCCCAAGTCTGAGTTGAAGGTCTTTTATTGTTATCACCGAGCGATAGTGGGCAACATTGAATATAGCTTTGTCGCCAGTGTTATCATTGAAAAAATTCGTTGAAATGATTCAGCCAGCCTATACACCGTGCCAAAAAGTGATTTTTTTCTGGATCTATTGGCAGTTCTTGTATTCCCTGTGACTGTTCATTGGAGAATTGCGGCAGTTTTGCTTATTTAAGTGCCTACTCATTCAACCAGAAATAAGCTTCGTCACTGAAGACAATACTCCACCTTATCACATTTTGCATTGAGCATGGTTTTTTGTAATAAAATTCAATTATTTGCAAGCATTGTTCGGGCGTAAATCTTTCCATGATGAAATGAAATTATTAACAAGGCATTTTTGACTTTGACATGTGTCATGTCCCATGAGCTGGGTTAGCTGAAAACCCAAAGAGAAAAACAATGCCCCTTTATTTTTAGCTTATAAGGTTGGGGCAATTGCCTATAGTAGGGGAAAGTTCCCTAAGATGGTACAGTGTTGGACTTGTCATAATGACGGCACACTGTCCTTTTCTCCGGTTCTAACGTTTGAAATGAAAAAGCATTGTATATCCACTCTAAAGTATTCTCATGAAACACGATTTTGTAGGTTGACATTTGTTCGATAGGTTCGCTGTGATCGCCTTACCGCAGTGGCGTAGCGTGAGCTTCTGCCGCCCGGGGCGGTGGAAGATTTTGCCGCCCCCTCCCAAATTTGTAAATATTCAAATTAAAAAAAAATCGACTAATATAAACAAAACAAAATTAATAAAATTTTTCCGTAAAGCTAAATTTATTATTTATTCAGTTCCACTTCTTTCAAACTCAGTTAGGTACCACGCTTGCCTCAACGTGTAATAGCGGGCATAAAAATGTTTCTAGATCTTACGATTCTCTACAGAAAAGCTTAAGAGGACACTTTTTTCTAAAACTGTCTCATTTTCCGAATGAGTTTTGTATAGTAATATTAATTAATGCTTTGTTTTAAGTTTTGGTCCAAAGAAAATTTTGCTTATGAAAAAAATATCTCAAGTGATTTCTCATAATCGAACTCGAGATTTTGATTGATAGGGAAGACGAAAAAGTGGGTCTCATAATTCTGTCTGTCTATTTGTCCCTTCCGCTACAACCTAAACGGCTGGAAGGATTTTCTTTACACTTGGTATATATTGGTTTTTGGTCATATATTTTTTCACTTTTCTTTAACCAAAAGTAACGGTACCTGTCACTTGCCACACAATTTCCTTGAAAATAGGTTAAAATTTTGGTTTCAAAATTCTGCTTTTCAAAACTCTGTTGTTTAAAGAAAGAAACTGCTTTTCAAAATTCTGCTTTTTTATTCTGCCTAACATAAGGTTTTAAGAAAAATAAAATTCTGTAAATTCAGTTTTTTTTTTTATTTTGGATACAGCATTCATGAACAAAATTAACCTAGTAGTTTTTAAGCCAAACACCGTTATTTTTGGAGCTAAAAACACAATGTTCCTTCTAGCCAAACCCTAAAAAGCTGAATCCCAAATTTGAAAAGAATTTATTCAAGGGCTTAACCTAGATCGAAATACAGAAGAGTTTTCTGTTGCGAAATTTTTATAGATAAGGTTCCAGATAAGGCCATACAAAGCTAATGATTGTGGGTTTCTTAATGATTTTTTAGGGAAAGGTAATAATATTTTGCTAAGTAAGTAAATACTGACGCTAACTATCAGCGTGTGCAGTTGACATAAAACAAATTGTCGCCTTACAGAGAAAAACTGTTAACTCTTTTTTTATTAAAAAAAATTCTCACCTAAAAGTGTTCAGAATTTTGAATGTATTCTCGTTGTTTCTAAAATTCAATCAAATCGAAAATACTTTAAAGATTTTTGAGTTTAATAACCATCTATAACTATCAAAACAAATGTGAATTTAGTGGCTTTTCACTTTAAACGTCTAAGCTGACAAAATATGCAAGCCTCTTCGAGCTGCAAAAATGTTTTTATTTTTATTCATTCCAGTATGCTAAGGTACATTAATGTTATGTTACAAATCGCAGTTCCTAATTATGTTTTATGAAAATCTGCAAATAATGAAAAAAAAATGGTCTGGAAAATTTTTCATTATTTGCAAAATTTTGTTAAAGAAATTATCAAAAACAGAATTTTGAAAAGCAGAAATTTGAAAAGCAGAATTATGAAAAATAGATTTTTGAAAACAGAATTTTTCCTCAGACAGAATTTTGAACCCAACCCAATTTTTGTAGCCATTTTACCAACTCTTATTTTTCTCAAAAACAGCTCAACAACAATTAATTTTTGATTTTCTTGAAAACTTTGTGATTGATTTTAATTAAAAATTTAAAAGAAAAAGTACATTTTCTTTGAAAACATTTTAATGGGAATAAGTATTTTCTTTTTATTGAATGGTTGTTTTGTATATACCCGCCGCCGTAGTAGCTGCAAAGTTCTTAAGAACATCATAATATTTTGAATATTCAATCATTATTTTCTTACTTTCTACCTTTGTACCTATCTATTGTTCAAAAGAATTTTGGGAATAATTTTCTGTTTACGACAAAAGTTTTGGTTGCAGTATCGCCCCGGACAGAATTTTCTAGGGAGCCAAAATTCAATAACTATGCTAACTGCAGGGCACCTTCGGTAATCAGCAATACAGTTTCGTGAATCGGTATTTCAATTCATGTAGTCGTGAATGCGGTCATTGAAATTCAAGGCGTAGCCTTTTTGATCACGTAAACTCCCGCCTGGATTGCAAATTCAGTAATTCACATGAATACATTTGCAAAATCGGCAAAATTTACCTATTAGTTATTAAATTTCTCCGCCGCGTATATAGTGCCGCAAAATTTGCCGCCCCCCATAAAGTGCCGCCCGGGGCGGACCGCCCCCTCCGCCCCCCCCTACGCTACGCCACTGCCTTACCGAGATCCCTTAACAAAAATTAGTATTACATTTGGACGCATAGATGGCCACGAGCTTTTTTTCTTCATGAGAATACTATAGAATTTATATACAATGGAAAAAGTGTGAACACACTCTCGCTTGTTAAGTTTGTGCGACAATCGTGAAGTTGTCGCTTGTTCGTAAGAGAGCTTTTTATTTATTAAAAAATAAGAGAGCAAAAAGTTATTAAACAAAAATTAACTCTCATATTTTGCATATTCTAATAGAACTATTAAAATATCATCTTTTTTAACAATATTCAAACAGTGGCTGTGGTTAAAAAAATCGTATTTTAGCAAGTCAAAAAGGGCAAGATGGCATATCATGTTTATGGGCAGAACGGCACACTATGCCATCCTTAAATTATTGTATTTGTTATTTTGCCACACATGATTTATTCATTTTGTTAATAAATTGTTTTATTATTTTCAGTGGTTGGCGATTACATACGAAAGAACAGCAGGCAAAGCTAGAGCCCAGAAAGCATGAAGGTAGCTAAACGTTCCGTCAATGCGGGAAAAATGTAATGGAATAAAGTTGAAAAACATTTTGCAGTTCTGAAAAACACTCTCTGCAAACACGATGTTAAATAAATAGATGAACAAGGGACCAAAAATGGTATTGGCAGTTTAAAGTATATCTTTTAATTTATTTTCAAGAGCGTACGCAGGATTTTGATAAGGGGGGGGGCAAACTCATTAAAAAAATAGTTTTGGTACAGAAATCTTGTTTTCAAATGTTTTCCAAAGAGGACAAATGGCTTAACATATGAAATATATTAGGGGTGGCAAGCACCCCTACCTGCCCCCCTTGGGTACGCCCTTGTCTATTTTCATGTTATTTATTTTTATTTTTGTTAAAGCCTTATAGTCCAGTAACTATTTACATCAGGCGTCAGATCTGGTAATTCTGATTTAATGCTGAGTTGTTTATGATGTCGGCCTTTTAAATAATATAAAAGTTTTCGACCAAAGGCAACATGGGAAGAAATTAAAAAAACAGCGAAATTTTCGCGCTTTTTTCAGTAGGTAATTGTCGATAGGTTTTGATCAAAACATTGCTCTACGATTTGAAATTAATCAAATTCTCATCAATTTTAGCCCAGAATCGTCTCTGTAGACCTAGAGTTTCTATTCAAAATGCAGCAATAATAAATTTCTAACAACAAGTAGTATAATTATTTGCGAAAAACAGTATAATGACAAATACTGTGTGCTGGGCATAAGATGCTTCAAAATTTTAGAGGGTGTCGGTTCGGTCAAAAGAAGAACATAATAGTGAGGGAAGGGGGTGTAAATCTCTCCGTTCCAGGTAAGAGGGGCAATTATCTTAAAAAGTGAATTAAAACAGAAAAACAAATATTCAAAAACAGTGGTAGCATCTGGAGAAAGGTCTTTTAGCTGTTCTTAGAGCAGAGGTTCATTCATTAATACTCTAGTTAAAAAAAGTTATTTTAATCGACTATTTTTGAAAAATTAATTCTCAAACTCAATATTTTCAAAATGAAAAAAATATTTTTTCGTCAAATATTTTTTATTTTATACCTATTAGCCACTATTTTTATTTGCGATTATAGGTACTATAAGGCAAGTTTTGGATTCGTGCAAAAAAAAAATTTGAGATAACAATCAAACATGATATTACAATGATAGAAAACACCAAAAAAGTGGGTGGCACAATTCTGTCTGTCTGTTCGTCTACAGCCTGAACGGCTCGATCGATTTTCTTCAAACTTGGTACATAGTGGTTTTTGGTGATTCTGCCGACACGTTTTTTTTATTTTTTTTTAGAACCAAAAATAACGGTACCTGCCATACATTTTTTTTGGCAAATTTACATAATCGTATTTTTCTCAAAAACGGCTCGACAACTTTTCTTAAAAAAAATTCAATAAATTTATTTTAGTAAAGGCTTTCTTTGGGTGGAAAATCATTATTCAAAAATGGTTATTAATGGTACCTCCCAAGGAACCATTTTTTTAATTTTTGATTTTTTTCAAAATGGTATGACCGATTTCAATTATTTTTTTTATACAGAAGCTTCCAAAAAATGTTAATAGTTTTGTGTACCAACATTTTTGAAAAAATTATTTTTTGGATTTTTAAAAAATATTTCAAAATTTTTTTTGGAAAATCAAATATTTCGAAAACGGCATCATAGATTTTTTGAAACTCGATATTTAAGACTTTTTTAGTACTCTCTAAAATATTTTTAGAAAAAATTTTACATTTATGAAAAAATAACGGTACCTTCCATACAAAAGTGAAAAAACCGCAAAGAAAAATATTTTTTTGCTTGAAAACAACTCCTATGATTTTGATTAAACTGTTTTCATATACTAAAATTAGTACGATCTACCATCAAAAATTATAAAATTTTACACATAGCAACTATTAGTAGTACCTGTCATAGAACGTATTTTTTTATTTTGAGTTTTCTCGTTATCAGCGTAACGGATTTAAATTAATTTTTTTATATACAAATTTCAGAAAAGATTAAATAATATTGCATATCAAAATTTTCAAAAAAAAAGTTTTTTAAAAAGATTTTTAAAAAAAGTTTCAATTTTTTTTTTTGAAAATTCGATATCTCAAAAACGGGTTGACGATTTTTTTTAAAATTTTGTTTTTATATACACATAAATATATAGTTTAAATCTGCATACCAAAATTTGTTCTTAAAAATGTTTTAAGAATTTTATATATAAAAAATTAATTTAAAAAAAGACCGCTCCAACGATTTTAAATTTTTTTGTCCCATACAATCATATTCCATCATGAATTAAGATGGCATACTTTTTTTTCACCTCAAACTGTCAAAAGAGTTGTTTTAGCTAATTTAAATGTCGTATTTCATGCTTCTCTACATTTGTCTCTCATAATTTCCATGTTTGTATATACAATTTTCTTAAACTCGCAGTATCTTGAACATAAGAGCAAGTACGTGCGACCCAGTCGTGCATTTTATTTTTTTTTAAATATTACATTTTTTGTTATTTTAATATTCAATGCTGTTTTAGACTTTAAACTTTTATAATCGCGATTGTAAATATTCATTTTAATTTATTTTATTAATTTTAACGGACTTACCGCGATAATTTAATTCAAAAAATTGAATTGAAATTGATAGCCCGACGTTTCGACAAGGTTCCACTTGTCGTGGTTAACCCGTGACCACGACAAGTGGAACCTTGTCGAAACGTCGGGCTATCAATTTCAATTCAATGCTTTGGGATTAAATTATCGCGGTAAGTCAAATTCTGAAAACTATATGCGAAAAATTCTTCTAGTTTTTGGGAAAAATAAAAACCAAATCTACTTCACAAATAGTGCATGGACCATGTTGTGCAAAGGATAGGAAAACTTGCACACCAAAGCTGGTAGTTGCGATTTTTTGCTCAGTTGCTACTGGTGAAAGTAATATGAGTAAACCAAAATTTTGACCTAGAGCGTTGAACGCAAAATTGTCAAAATCTAACATTCCGCAATTTTTTCGCGCTTTTTCAGTAATTATTGGTGATTTTAGCCATCAAGGAATATCAGACTGCAATTGCGTACTTTGAATAACTATATAACTAAATAGCTAACCTAATATTGTGACTGTAAGCTCAATAGTTTCCACAATACACCTGTTCATAAGAAGCAATATTAAATTTATAATATCAAGTAGATTAGTACCAGACAGTTTAATAACAAATTAACTTGACCGAAAAAGGTCAGAAAGACATAGTTATTTTCAGGTTTCTCAAAAACTAAAAGACCTTTTATAGCATTTGGTTTTCGGTTTTTGATTTAGAACTGTAAAAAGCATTAAATATTCAATTCAAAAATAGTGCGAAATGAAATAAAATGAAAAAAAATATAGGTATGTTTTAAAAGAAAAAAAAAAGGTTTTGTGTTTGAAAACCAGTTTTCATTTTCATTTGCCATTTATTAAATACAAATTTTTCAAAAACTATCGATTAAAACCTCGTGGCTTGATGGTTAGTGCGTAGGACTGTCATGCCGAAGGTGTGGGTTCGATTCCCAACCATGCCACCTAAAAACAGAAATGTTTTATTCGAGGTACTGCCTCTTGCGAGGAACTGACAAATCCTCCAAAAGTATACTTGTCATGAAAAAGTGCTTCTCATTTAGCCGTTCGGACTCGGCAAAAAACTGTAGGTCCCCTCCATTCCTGCCCAACAAACACGCACACAGGAATGGTTGTGAGTTGTAAGTCACTAGGCCCTGGTTCTCCTCGAGCTGTTGCGCCACCCAATTTATTTTTATTTTTTATCGATTAAAACAACCTTATTTAAAAAGTAGGTATATCGAAAAATGAATTTCTGGCCTAAAAGGATCTAAGAGATTTTTCTCCAGACATTACCATTGTTTTTTTTAAATACTTTTTTAGTTAACTACCCCTCCCACGTGAACGGGGAGATATGCATATGCAGTCCTCTTCCAATAGTATTTTTTCTACTTCTGACCCAACCTACATGCTCTAGAGTTAGCATCATAAACCAATCACACTTTATCTGTCATTATACTGTTAATTATACTTCTTTCGAATTAACTATCGATACATTTTGAAAGGCTGTGTCTTGGAAACACTAAGGTCAAAAAGGACGATTCAGGTCTCAAATTGATACAAGTTTAATTGATTTCAAATCGTAGAGCAATGTTTTCAGATTTAAAGTCGACATTTACTCAAAAAATCAAAAATTTCACGGTTTTTTAATTTTGTCCATGTTGCACTCGGCGCTCGAGGTCGAAAACTTGGATTATTTACCAGACCAAATTAATAGGTAAACAACTCAGAAAAAAAAATCAGAATTTTTAAGGTAGTAAGGATTGTTTCTTAAATCGTTTTTGGAAGCCCAACTCAAATCTGCCATCCATTTTTGGCCATCAGATCACAGCTCAGGTTTTCAAGATACAAATTTCCGTTTAAGTCTTGTTAAATAATTTTAATTTTAACAAAAATAGGTTCTTCTCCTATATGATCAAAACTTTGAGCTTGGGTAGAGGGCTAAAAACTTTATCCATTTTTGTTTTTAATGTCAATTTTTTCTACAAACTGAAATGCAACAACTTTTTATACTCCATACAACGACGTTCCTCGTCCACCCTAGTATACATGTATGTTTTGACTACTACATATAACATGTATGTTTTTGATTAATTCAAAACCAAATCTTATCTTCTTTTGGCAGCAATTTGCCTGCATTATATTTTTGAGAAAAAGTACGCATACGCCACGGTGCACTATGGGCCCAAGTGACGTTTTGCGTCTCAAAAATCTGTAACTTTTTTGTCTTGTGAGATAATACGTTTAAAATTCGCACATATCTTCTTGAATATACTGCCAACGAAATAATGTAGGTTTCTAAAGGTTAAATGTATGCTATTTTTATTTAAAAATTATTCAAACATTTTCATATACACAAATTTCAAAATAAACACATAACACCGTTATTTATTTGCGTCATATTATTTGAAATTGAAGCATTTTTTTCTTTAAATTTATAATAAATACAAATTAAATTAAAAAAGTAGTACAAATGAAGGGGCACGGTAATGTCAAGTAAAGTTCTTGCTCTACATCTTATTTATAGATCCAACCTAAACAATTATTGATGCCCCTCTTACTCCAGTACCAATAAAGTCAGATACTTGAAGCATCTACTTAACTAATCAAGTCCAGGCGTGGCAATAAATTTCAACTTCTAAGAACTAGTGGTTGCTGAGATATATAGATCTCCATACATCACTAAAACCATATAGCTGACCTACTCAACCCTCACTCGCTGATTGACAGATCGTCAAAATTATGGAAGAATCTTGAAATTTCACACAACGGAAGGTCTTGTTGTGCATAAAAAAGAAAAAAGAAAAAACTGATATTTTCCATTTAGGGTAAGGGGCGTGTTATCCACCATAACTTACATAAATATAGAACACTTCCACGTAGCACATAGATCTTTGAATTTTGGCGGAATAATAGGGCATGTAAAAGAAAAATTTTAGATTTTGCATTCAGGAGGCGTGATGGCATCAACCTAATTTTTCAGAATTGTTATCCACAATGTAGAATGGTGAAATTTGGTAAAGCGGTAGAACTTGTAGATCATACATAGCTTACATTTGAAAACTTGAGATTTTCCATTAGTGGGTGTAGCATCCACCCACTTTATAAAATCTATCAACTAAATGACGATTTTGTCGTAGAATGATGAAATTTGGTACAGTATTAGAACTTTCAAACCCTTCTTTTATTAATTTTAAAATGAGAGTAGACTTTAAAAATAATTTCTTAGTATGTTCTTGGAATCGATTTTAAGTCTACAATGGTTGGGAACCAATTTCAAATGTTTAAGATTTCATGCGAAAAAAGATATTGCAAAAACATGTCAAATCTGAGATTTTTTGTTCTACTTCTTATGATAGGTTTAAAGTTCTTAATCGAAGAAAAGCAATTAAAAGCATACAGATTTTTTATATGTTTTAGTATATGAACTAAGGAATAATTTGTGTCCTAGAACAAAACGGTGTATGACGGTGGAAGTACTTAAAACTTCAATCGAAATTTGGCAAAAGCTAAAAAAACATGTGTTAATGAAAAAAATAAATTTATCTAAAATATATATTTTCCAAAACATATTTTTGCAAATTCGAATAGTAGTAATAACAAGCTTTCCAAAAACATATAACACTTACACTTCATTATCATCAATAATTGAAATAAAGTGGTTTAAAAAATGGCTTCAAAATGTCACTCAAACAGTGTTTTTTCTAGGGAGCACTTTAGAAAGGGTAAAATAATAGAAAGACTGGATGGAAACATAATTTTTTTTATTGTAATCTGTACTTTAAGTGTTCCTTAATTCATTTCTGCCAAGAAATTAATTTTAAAAATAGTTTTGAAAAAAACCATTTTTGAGACGCAAACCATCATTTGGGCTCATAGTGCGGCGGCGGCGGTGCCTCATTTTCATTAAATAAATAATCCCACGACTCTATTTGCATGTTTTTTCAACATTTTATCTGTTAAATGTCACTAATTAAATTAATAACATTATAAAAAATATTCATTGTGAAAATAACAATATTTTAAAAATTGAGCAGTTTTCTTAAAAATATATATGTTTTTATATATAAAATTCGTTAACAATAAATAAAGAAAAGGGCCAGTTTCAAATGTTCCGGTTAAAGTCTCGGATAGCCTATTCGGAACTTATCCGCAAGATAAACTTCAACTTTTGGTTTCAAATGTTTCGGATAGTGATATCCGACAGATAAAGTTTCGGATAGCCTAACCACCGGTTCATGTGGCTGTTAAAGATTTAATCCAGAAGATAAAAAATATATTAGTCTTAAGCATTCGAAAAAATATATGTAGTGTCAGACCATTTCTTCGATGAAGAGCACGGAATGCGGTCAAAATAAGTGTCCTGGATTTATGTTAATTTTTAAAGACGAATTTGTGTAAATATCCTACATAAAAAAGCAAGCCACTCAACCAAATAAGGCCACTTCCAGTTGCGTCTAACCCGTAGTTTTTTTTTTTTTAAATCAATGAATAAACGGACACATGAGATATTTATATGCATTGTATATTTATTGAAGAATATTATAAATTATTACAGCTTTTTATATACAAACATACATACATCTTAACCATATTCAAATATTTTAAACCGCAATGCATTGTTGAAAGGATGTTTGTCCATATTGACACCTCTTGTGGTCTCTTCTTTTCTTCTTTATTTTCGAATAGGAGTATATTTTTCTTCTTGAATGCAGGCCGAAATCCTGGCTCCAACGTTGAGAATGGGTAACTGCTACGCGTATCCGTGGAAATATTGTGAATTTCGATTTAAATCGATCCGTCGCGGTTCGAACTGAATTCAAATCTTTAAAATCAATGACAATTTAAATCAAAACGACAGCGTTTTGACAGCAAAAAAATTAATTTTCAGTATGTTTTTGATGTTTTATGTTGTTCTCAAACTGTAAGTGTCTGGTAAATTTATCCACCGGTTAGTTTATCCGAGACTTTGACGATGAAACAGAAAATAAATAACAGCAACTTTTATCTGCTGGATAGGGTTATGTGTCGGATATCTATCCGAAACTTTAACCGGAACATTTGAAACTGGCCCTTAGTAAACAAAAAATAAATAAAAATCCAAAAAAATGTCAAATCAAAATTCAAACTTTTTAAAAAATTCAAAAATAGCTTTTAAGAAAGTTTTGATATTCAATATTATAAACTCAGAGAAAAACTTCAGGTAAATAATTAACCTGGGCCTTGTTAAACTCACGAGGTGCACAATCTCATTTAAAGTTACAGATATTTCAGAAATTTACCTGATTTTATTAACCTTATATTCAGTGTAAAATCAACCTGGTGGACCTTCTTACCATATTCAGGTTATTAAGAAGATAACCTTTTATTTAAACACTAAATTCTTGTAAATACGAAATTTTAACAAGAATTATGGTATTAACTTTAACCAGGGTCGTGTTTTCTTAACACTGTTAGGAATTTCTGTTTTACCACATGTCAAGTTGAACTAGCGTTTAATGTGGCTATTTTGGCAATTGTTATCTGTTGAATTTTCCCTGCCTCATTTTAAATAAGCACTCTGTCAGTTCATTTTTGCGTGACACCTGTGGTAAAACGAACACACACAGACCATTCAAGTAAAACGATTTGAATTTAACGACTATATTTGCAGGTAAAATTTACAGCATTTCTATTTTGTGGAAATGTTAATTAACAAGGTGTCGAGCATGTTTTACCTGCAACCATCATTGATTTAACACGACATTAAAATCAGGTATCTGGTTAAACAGTTAACCTGATCTACCGAGTTGAAAAATAACTACCTGACATCAGGTATAATTGACCAGAAATTGGTTAGTTATACCGGCTTTTTTCTCTGAGTGTACAATCTTATTTGAAAATTCTTAGTGAGAAAGATGTATAATCTGAATCTGTTGTTCATTAAAAATTATTCAATATAAATTGATGTATAATTCGCAGCATGCACTGCACTTGTGTGTTTACACGCAAACCCCACTTAATCTGAATCCGTTCAGCCGGTAATGACAAAATTTGAAATATGTATAAGAAACTGTTCTGCCAGAGGTGCTATTAATTTTATAATATTCATATTTTTAAGATCGAACAGCATTTTAATTTAAGCATACAATTTTTTAAAAATATTAATAACACAAGGCAGCACAAGTTGAGCACAATACAGTACAACTTTTTTACTTGCGATATAGGTACTATAGGGCAAGTTTTGGATTCGTGCAAAAAAAAAAATTTCGAGATAACAATCAAACATGATATTACGATGATAGAGAACACGAAAAATGTGGTTGGCACAATTCTGTCTGTCTGTCTGTCTGTCTGTATGTACCTCAACCTACAGCCTAAACCACTGAAGCGATTTTCTTCTAATTTTGAACTTAAGGTTTTTTTGCAACTCTCCAGAGGGGAAATTGAAATTTTTTTTTTAGCTCAAAAAATAACGGTACTTGCCATACAACCGTAATGGAAAAGCTTATTTATCTCGAAAACGGCTCCAACGATTTTGATAAAAAAAAAATCAGTGTATTATTGTAGATATGATGAACCTTTTAGTAAGAAAAAGAATCACCAAAAACATTTATTAACGGTACCTGCCATATAACGGTTTTTTTGTTTTTTGGTTTTTTCATTAACCGCTCATCCGATTTCAATAAAATTTTTTGCACAAAAGCTTTGATAAAATATAAATAATACTGTATACCAAAATTTTGGAAAAAATAAATTTTGGATTTTTAAAAAAAGATTCAAAATTTTTTTTTGAAAATTCAATATTTCAAAAACGGGTTGATGAATTGTTTTGAAATTTCAGTTTTAAATGTATATTAATATATACTCAAAATTGCCATACCAAATTTTTTTTGAAAAATGTTACAAAAATTTTATATATAAAAAATTTATTTTTAAGAAAACGGCTCCAACGATTTTAGTTTTTTTTTTTGCATATATTCATATTTTTTCAAGTAATCAAATGGCATACTTTGTTTTGAGCTCTAAGTGATTTATCAGACTGTTTATACAATTAAAAGAACGATTTAAATGCTTTTTATACATATTCTATAATTATTTGAATATTTTTAAAAGTTCTTAAGTCCCACACAACTTGAACATAAGAGCAAGTACGTGCGATCCAGTCGTGCATTTTATTTATTTGCAAATCGAAAATGGCGGTGCTAACTTCACGCCAAAAAAATGGGTAGTAGGTACCCTCTAAAAACCAAACCCTTAGTACGATTTTTTTTTTAAATACGGCACATAGGAGCACAAGTTGGGCACATTACAGCACAACCTCTTTTTTGAAAATACAAAATGGCGGTGCTAACTTCACGCACATCAATATTTTGGCCTTTTCTCGAAGGTAAACCAATATTTGGTCTACAATTGATTGCATATTGAAAACGTTTTCGAAGATCATGAACTGGCCACCAATGGGAAGGTACCAGAGTGTGTCGCTCAAAGCCTCTTTTGTTTAATTTTTTGGATTTTGCGATTTCAGGATTCTGAAATGTTTGGGGTGTCAGCATTGTATATAAATTCTATAGTATTCTAATGAAGAAAAAAGCTCGTGGCTATCTATTGTCCAAATGTAATCCTAATTTTTGCTAAGGGATCTCGGTAAGGCGATCACAGCGAACCTATCGACCAAATGTCAACGTACAAAATCGTGTTTCATGAGAATACTATAGAGTGGATATGGATATACAATGGTGTCAGATGTATTGTCTTTGGATTCTATCTTAACCTCGTATCAAACGAAACTGAGACAAAAAACAACGTAAGACTAAGGAGCTGTGGTTAAAACAAAATAAGAAGAAACATGCATTAAATGGTGTCAACTTGAAATTATTTAAGTTATGATTTGGGGTAATAATTAAAAAGAAAATTAAAGCGATCTAAATGCGTGTTTTTTTTTTTAAATCCCGAAATTAATATTCATCTTCAAAGTAAAATTATGCATAAATGATCTCCGTAAAGTAAGTATACATAGATATATGTATATATAACATCCATCATTATTTCCATACCATTAATCATTAATTTAATACCGAATTGCATTTTCCACCAATCGTTTACCATTATAATTGCGCAAAAAATATTAAAAACAAAAAATTTCACAGCCAATAAAATGTTTGGCATTTAGTGTCGGCCGTCTGCAATAGCGGCGCCTACGCTCTACACCCCGTTGACATTCTTCAGAACACATCAATACAAAATTTTATTCTTAGAATATATAAACTGGCAACGAGAATAAGAACCACCGTCTTCATCCACCCAAATGCCTCCCCTTCCCTGGTTCCTCATTTCAAACCCATAACCATTTTGTATAAACAATTCACACACTATAATCCGCCGAAATGACATAATAAATCTTCGGAAAATCTAAACAAAAATCTATAAAATGAACAAAAACTGTAAACGAAACAAAAATATTACCAACGCACAAGAGAAAAAAAAATTAATTACAATTTACCTGACAGCGTGAAGCAACCCCCATTTGAAGCACAATATCGTTTGTATGTAGCATTGAATAGCCCCTAAAAGATTCCTTCAAGTCGTAATCACCATCATCAGCCAAAGAACCACAGTGCTACCAACACGATACCTCTATCACGTCATAGTCATATAGGAATGGCCAAATAAGCTTCGTGGTGGCATGGCGATGGCGGTCTGCATTCCGTTTCTTGACAAACTTTCCTCAGATATTGGCTAATCTTCTATATCTTCTTCCCGAAATAGCTTTTTTCTGAAGACTCAAAGCTGAGAATGCCCAGCGCAATGCCGCGTTTGTTTGTGCTACTTTGTCCACATGTACGCCGGAGATTTGTGTAAAAAAACGGTTTAGTGAAAAATTAAGAAAACAACATCACCACAAGCCGCACCATGGACACGGGATGCCCACCCGGTATGTCATTACCTATTTTTAGGTCAAATGATCCGTTTCCAAATTTTTTGTTTGCCCATTTCATTCTTTCCTATCAAAGAAGACGCGATCACAGTGTGACCCGCAGTGGATCGATCGATAATAAATTAATTTGTTGTTTAAAAACTGAAATGTGTAGATATTAGCCACCACCACCGCAGGAATGTATCGCACTTCAAAGGCTTAACAAAAAAGTACCCAACTCTACGCCCCTCATCATACCCCATCCCCGCATTAGTTGATAGCCACAGAAAGAAAAACACCACACATCTCGAAGGACTTAGCTTTTGGGAAGATTCGGTTGTGGTGGCAAAGGGGGAGATAACAGCAGCAACCGAAAAAAGCTCAAGCTGTGCTCATCTGGAAAGCGTCAATCAACTTCTGATAATTTAATAATAATAATAAAATCTGGGAGATTGGAGAAAAAACTGTTGTCTTTGTTTGTGGGACGATTTGGAGCACTTTCTCGAGTGCTGGGATGAAATGATGATCATGAGCATGACGATTGCGACTGTGAGGACCGAGGATGACTTCGATGCACTATAGTGATGATCGAATCTCCCTTGGCAACAGAAGATCGAAGATGACTGTGTATTTGATGATGTTTTATTATAAAATAAGTTATTAGTTGATTCGGAGATATACTTCTTGAACTTTACCTAGAGTACAAGATAACTCGTTTTCTTTTGATATGAATAGATCTTAAGGTGTATATACATTTGTGAGTAAAAAAACTGCGAGAAACCTTTAAGCAGCTCCCATGGGTAAAACTCGCAAGTGGACATCAGTGTCATAAAATTATTGCTCACATCACAGAGTAATAGACAGCTGTCCGGGAGTCAATATCGAGAGATTTTTAGCGAAGAAACTGTCAAATAGAAACGTATCTTTCAGGGTTTTTGGAATTGGGACCGATTGAAGTTTACAGTCAGTTGCAACGTGTTGCTTTGATGGCATTTGTCAAGTCAGTTGTTTATTTGTTATGCAATCACAGTCACTGTTGAAAAATCAGGTGAACAGGCCAATGAGATCGTGTGACTGGATCCCGTAATTGAAAAAGTAAACAAGTTCTTTGCAGCAATCGAAACTTTCCGGGATGGAAGTACTGATGCGAAGGCCCGATGAGCCTTTTTTTAATTACTTACTTACTTATCCTGCTCCCGATCCATGGAGGGTCTCTGATTGAGATATTGCGGTCTTTCATCGGTTGCTGTCGCTCACACGCTCCCTTCTGTCGTCAGGACCAAGCACTCTTGCATCCATAACCACCTGGTCCCTGTAGCGGAGATTCGGTCTTCCTAGTCGTCCCGAACCTGGGGGCTGTGTCTCGAAGATTTTCTTGGCTGGAGAGCGTTGTTGTCGTTGTTATTGATGTGATGTGTAAGGTTAGGACCGCCATTTTGGATTTTCAAAAAAAAACGGTTGTGCTGTAATGTGCCCAACTTGTGCTGCTATGTGCCGTATTTAAAAAAAATCGTACTAAGGGTTTGGTTTTTAGAGGGTACCCATTTTTTTTAGCGTGAAGTTAGCACTGCCATTTTTGATTTTCGAAAAAAAGAAAAGTTGTGCAGTTCTGTGCTCAACTTGTGCTGGCATGTGCCGTAAATATTTTTGAAAAATTCGCAAATTTGCAAATTTTACGAATGAAATTTTTGCGAAATTTCAGAATTTCTTAAATAAAAAAGTTGTTCTGCATTGTGCTCAAAAAATAATACTAAGAACTGAAAAGAAAAAAACAAAAATTCGCATAATTGCATCTATTATGGCCAAAACTAAACTTTGCGAAGGGCTATAGCGTGAAGTTAGCACCACCATTTCCGATTCTCAAAAAAATAAAAGTTGTGCTGTATTATGCTCAACTTGTGCTGCCTTGTGCCGTATTATTTTTTAAACATTTGCAAATTTTATTGATGAAAATTTTTCAAATATTGCAATTTTGTAAAAAATTAAAGTTGTACTGTTTTTTGTGCCATTTGTACTGCCATATTCCGAAGAGAAAAAAAAAATTCATTCGTAAAATTTGCAAATTTGCGAATTTTTCAAAAAAAATTACGGCACATACCAGCACAAGTTGGGCACATTACAGCAAAACGTTTTTTTTTTGAAAATCCAAAATGGCGGTGCTAACTTCACGCACATTTGTTATTGAATAGTTTTGGAACTTCTGAACTATGAACATTGTACATACATCCTTATCTTTGTTCAGCTCGTACAATTCACGATTGAATTTTCTCCTCCATTCGCCCTCTCGCATATCAAATATCTGCTGAAGAATTTTTCCCTCGAAAGTGCCCAGTATCAGTTCCCCTTTTAAACTAATCAGCCAGCACTCTGCACTGTTGTGTAGAACTGCACTGCACTGTTGTGTAGAACTGGTAAAATAAGCGTTTTGAATAGCATGTACTATGTCTTTCGAGAAAGGAGTTTTGAACCCATTTGTTTGGCTCGCTGGGATGATTCTTCGTCAGATTTCGACTAAAGTGTCGTTCGTGGAATTGATGTTTGTTCTGAGGTAGGCGAACTCCTTGACTTCCTTGAAATTACTGCTACCAACAGTGACGTTTTGTCCTAGGCGATGGACAGATGAGGCTTTGTTTGTTGATAGCATATACTTTGTTTTGTCTCCTTCATTTACTTCAAGGCCAATGCGTTTCATCTGTACATCAAAAGCTGTGAGTGCTTCAAGTACAGTTCACTTCGAGCGGCCGATAATGCGTCGATGTCATCCACATAGCCAAGCAGTTGAGAAGACCTGTTGAAGATAGTGCCTTCCAGGTTAACACCACTTATGCGCACTATCTGATGCTCTAGGACTTGTTTGAAGAAATCACACATGATAGCGCATCTCCTTGTCTGAACCCTGTACTGTATACAACTGGAATAGCTCGGATGAGCTGTTACCCATTTTCACGTTGCACCACGTATTTTGTAATGTCATCCGGCATAGCTTGATCAGTTTTTTATGACAACATTGCTAATAGAAACTTTTGGTAACTTATGCTATCATATGCGGCTTTGAAGTCGATGAAAAGATGGTGGGCCTCGACTTGAAATTCGTTGGTCTTTTCCAGGATTTGCCTCAATGTGAAAATTTGGTATATCGTTGATCAGCCTGGCGTGAAGCCATACTGGTACGTGCCGATTATAGTGTTGCAGAAAGGTTTTAGATGCTCACATAGTACTTTGGATAGGATCTTGTAGGCAACATTAAGCAGGGATATGCCTCTGTAGTTCTTGCAGGACATCGGATCGCCTTTTTTGTAGATTGGGCATATGGAGCTGACCGCAGTCATCGGGCATACTTTCCTCCTCCCACGCTTGGTTGATGAGCTGGTGCCATTTGAAGGGGGTCGTTATCCGAGGCTTCTCACGTCTCTCTCATAACAATGGTTTTTTTTACTGTGGCCGGATCGCACCAACCTCCAATCTGTAGGGCCATGGGTTTAATGTTGCAATTATTTTCTGATCAACATTCGCACTTTCGCTACCAACTTGGGGGTATTGTAAGCATTTGATGTGTAGGAAAAGATACAGCTCGAGGCCACAATTTTGGAGCCTTACTAGAAGTTCCTTGTATGTTTGGTTCCTGAGGTACACGATGTGACCCTCTAACATAGGTACTTACTTACTTATCCGGCTCCCAATCCATGAAGGGATGCATATGGATACACAGCAGCCTTCCATTCAATACCATCCCGAGCACTTTGCTTCCAGTCATTTAAAGACCAAGCCTTTTGGCATCCGCGATGGCTTGATATTCAAACCAGAGCCAGAGGAGAGAATCAAACTTTTTCGTTCTCTCGACACTGGAGGCAGAACTGGCACTTTAACCTGTTTTATAAAGTGCACACTTCATCTTACGTGTGAGGAGTTTTGAGCCCTTTTGTTGTGCCAAGCCGACGCACAGTGATCCGTTTGTTAAATTTTGGCGACAAAAATCATTTCCCACTCCAATCCTTGATATAAACTAGTAAAATATGGTACACTGAATGATTTGGGAATGCTGAATTCAACAGCCTATTCAAACAGAGACTTCACAATTTAAGTCAGAAGATGGTCCCAAGTTTAAAATTTTAAAACGGTTTTTTTCAACTGTCAACTATCAGAATTCTTAGCTGAATGTCAGAATTAAATAATGCAACCAGAGATAGTACCAACAGTATTTACTGTAATTTATTTTGGTTTTTTTTTTTGAGTTTTTGATTAGTTGACCTAAAATTTAATTGACAACTTCCAGCCGTCAAATCAAATTTCTTTCAGATTCAATCAGACTTGTTCTTAAAATAATTTCCAAAACAAAACATTTTAAAACTTGTACTAAATTTATTTATAATCCCTTGGGTTCAAGTCAGTATTGGAATCACTTGTATATGAAACTATACATTCAGGCACATATTTAAGAATATTTCAAACATTAGTCTCAATCAGTTCCTGACTTCGACAACACTTTTTTTTATTTTGAAATTTGGGACCGTGTTCCGAACTAGGTATATTTTGAAACCCCTGTTTGCAGGATCTATATTCAGCATCCCAAAATGATTAAGTGTACCAAATTTCGATAATTTGTATTAAGAAATGTCCTGAAAAATAATTGTTGTCACCAAAATACAACAAACTGACCCCTGTGTGACTTGGCACCGGTTTGCTAGGTTAATTCTTCGATGAATCTCCAAATAAGACCCTATACCTATAATTTTTGTTTTCAAAAAATCTTTGGGGTTTCAATAGTTACAGTATAATTTAAATACCTCTAGCCGTTTCGTGTAAAAATGAGCATCTAGTCACATTTAGCTTGGCCCATGATGCTATGTCGACATTTGAGGTTAGAAATGTTTTTGCCCTGATCGACACTTCGGCAGGCGTCACCATCATAATGTAGAAAAATTACAACGTGAATAGTACAAACAATTGAAAATTATTTACATATCTCTTGGCACTTGCCACTTGCCACACTCACATTTCTCTATTTTTATCTGGCCATATCTCTACCCAGAGCCAGCGTATAAAACATTAGTTTTATTTCTTTGACATGAGGCACCCAGCAGCAAAATGAGCATTTGCGTTTGCATCGAAATCTTCGAAAGGAGACTCATGCCAAGGTATCGATACGATTGTTTGTTGATTTAAACAACAACGGAAAAAAGGGGTGCACACTCATGCACACATCACATGGGACAGGCGAACACGAGAGTGTATATGCTTGATGTGCTTGTGCTGCTCCCCCTTGCCACCCAAACAGGATATTTTTATTTTTATTCCAATTGATTGTGAAATCGATCGTAAAATATATCACGATCACCGAAAATGCAAACAAAAACAAACAGAAAAGGAAAAAAGTTTCGTCGATGACGGGATCCAGCAGGCTCCAGATGTAAAGTGATGTCTCTGTATACCTACAACTGCTGATGCCGGCCGCCCAGAAACCAGAATTCCTTCGCACGTGAAGCAACACCACCATACCAAGCGACTGGAATTTATTACTTCCTTGGAAAAGTAAGATCGAAACGAATTAGGTCATTTTTGAGAAATAAAAACAAGAGATTAAGAATAAAAATTGTGGAAAACATCAGCTGGACACGTTTTGATTGGTGATGTTGATGTAGTAGAGCCTTAACCCTAATTAGCACTTTTGAAGCGAAAGCGGCAAATTCACAAAGTGATGCCACTCTATCAATCGGTCAACACGAAAAGTGATCAGCATAGTTCAAAAATGCCGACCAAATGTCATATATTCAGTTATTCGGCTTAAATAATGGTGTCAGAGGCACTGAGAGTCTTGAAGAAATTCTAAGTCTTCACCATCACGTCTCAGGGTCAGACGATCATCTCAGTCATGGTAATCAAAACTCTATACTTAAAAAAAAAGGATATCTTCTATGTTTATCGATGGCCGGCAAGGATCATAGAACAAACAGCGGGTATGCATGCAGTATGATGTTACTCTGGGATCTGGGCAATAAAAAAATACGGTAGCTTGTTTGTTTAACATGTCGCCTGATGGTGGTGTTTGTGTTGTTCAACATTTTTGGGTCACAAAGGACCAGAACTAAACATTTTAGAGAGACTCACTTTACTTGATGTGTTTGCATTTAGTGCATCAAAGCGGGCAAAATAAATTGAGTTGCTTCGTTGGTTTTATTGGTTTTTATCCCTTTTATGACAGTTCATCAAGGATTATACCGACTCTTGTTTACTTAGGCGTGTGATACGTTACATACATTTTTTTTTCTGATGTAATGAATGCGTCACATTATGTTTCAGTAGCCTGAACCAATAGAAATTAGGAAAAGGATTTTTTTCCTTCAATTTAACATGCTTTCCGAATTTAATGTGACGTCGAAGCGGGAAAAGGATTAGCTGCATTTAGGATTGAAAAGCGGTTAGGGACTTCGATTCTTTGATGTTTTTGGCGTTTTGTTCATGTGCAATTAGAGACAAGCAGATAATACGTAATACAAGCAGATATACGTAAACCTTAAACAACTTGGATCCTTTTAGGAGATTCTTTGGTAAAAATAATACACCTATTTGGTTTCATATTGATTTTGTTAAATTGGTTGCTCTTTAACTAGCTTTTCTGCAGGTGGAACTTTACAAAAGACTCTCAGTATTTCTTGGTACAAAGTACAATGTGCTAGACGTTGTGTTTCGCACTTCTATCTATGAGCTAACAAAATTTTTCTTATGCCAAAAAATATAAAAAAATTAGATATGACGTCATACATTTTTTATATCTCTTTATTTAATAGAAAAAATTAAGGCTTCTTACAATATCATAACTTTGAAACGTTGCGTTTAAGAAAATTTTGGTTGTTATTTGCGTATTCAGTGAGTTCAATTTAATGAAGAGTACTTATAGCCTTTTTGCTCAATTTTATAAGAAGATTTAGTTTTGTCCCAGTTCTAAAAATGTTTCCATGTGATATTATATGATACTACATACCTATGGCAAGTTACCTATACATTCGTAACAGAAACAAAATCAAACTGGAGATTTTGATCAAACTTGTTTTCACGATGAGATGATAGAGAAGACGAAGAAAGTGGGTTTCACATTTTTGTTTCTATCTTTACGTCTGGTTGGCTGTTTGTCCTTTGGGACACAGCCCAAAGGCTCAATTGATTTTCTCCAAATTTGGTACATGGCGTTATTTGGTCATTCCCACCACAAGTTTTCTCCATTTTTTTTGGAATAGAAAATAACGGTACCTACCTACTCTTCAAAAACGGAAAACATTTTTTTAAATGGTTATAAATGATACCCCCCAAAGAATCATTTCTTTATTTCCGAGTTTCTTGAAAATGGTTTGAATGATTTTTATATTATTTACACATTGTATAGATTTCTAAAAAAATATTTTATATTTGAAAACTTATTACATACACTCCTCGTCAACTGAATACGCACAAACATTTTTGAATATATTTTATCCATTTTTTCCAAACAGTGATGGTTATTATGCCATCTGTTGATGGTAAAAATTTTCGTAACATATAAATAACAGAATTTCTAAGTTTTATCCAAAAACAACCGTGAGTTTTTCCTTCAACCACTTCCAAAGTGTTACTTATGCAAAGTAGAAGTTTTTTTTTTGAGTCAACTGAATAGGTACAAAAATTAAAATTGGTATTGGAATGGAATGAAACAAGTTTTTGTTTAAGTTTAGTAGTGGGTACTTCCACCTTTATTTTTAATTACTTCGTAAATTCGATCCGGCATGGAATCGTATAGCTTTTTAATGTAATTTAACGAAATTTCGCTCCACGCTAATTTGATTGCAGAAATTAAGGTTTCTTTGTCTTCGAACTGACGACCACCCTCATAAACTTTGCGTACTAACCATCCCCAGACATTTTCTATGATGTTTAGATCAGGTGAGTACGGCGGCCATTGAAGCAACTGCACTTGTTGTTCCTCTATCCATGTTTTTATTATGCGCGCTGAGTGAATAGGCGCATTATCATGTTGGTAGGTCCAGTTTATGGGTCCAAAGATGTTAGAAAATTTAGGAAAATTTCTTTCCAAAATTACTTTATACCCAGCTGCTGTCATTCTTGATGTTACAACCTCGAGCTCAACTGTTCCATAATAACTGACTGCTCCCCATATCATGACACCTCCTTCACGACTATGATGGCGCTTTAAAAATCTTTTTTCTTTTCTTAAGTCGTGAAAATAGAAGTTGAACCCATCAGGGCCATCGAAATTTAACTTTTTTTCATCTGAAAAAACCACGTGATACCATTCTTTTTTCCAACTCATGTGAAGTCTTGAAAAATCTAATCGCAACATTTTCCGTCTCTCGTCAAGTGGTGGTTTTTTCTTAAGTTTCATTCGTTTAAGATGGCTTGAGTTGTTGATTACTCTTAATACTGTTGAGCAACTTGCGTTTACGCCGACTTTTTGTTTTATTTTTGCCACAGAATCAGAAGAATTTGATGCATATCTTAAAATTCTTCGTCTCTCAGCTGCTGTTGTTGCTGTTTTCTTACCTCCCTTCATGTTTTTGCCGTATGCATCTTTATTTTTCAAGTAAGAATAAACTACATTAAAACTTCGGCCAACTTTATCAGCTATTGCACGTCCAGTTAGGCCTTGGTCTCTAAGTAAATCGATTTTAGCTTTTTCAACACTGTTAAGACACGTAGATCTACCCATTTTTCTTAAAATTTGAAATCAAGAATTAAATTTTACTGAAAACACTAAATTCGTTAATTTAAACTGTCAAGCACTCCAAAAAACTTGTAAACAACGAAGAAAATGGCGTTGTACCTATTCAGTTGACTAAAAAAAAAACTCCTACTTTGCATATGAAACACTTTGCAAGTGGTTGAAGATAAACTCACGGTTGTTTTTGGATAATTCTTTCGGAATTATCTGCTTAACATCTTAAGGGAATAGTTAGCATCAACAGATGGCATAATAACCATCACTGTTTGGAAAAAATGGATAAAGTATATTAAAAAATGTTTGTGCGTATTCAGTTGACGAGGAGTGTATAAATATGTAAATTTCAAAAGGCATATGGCCGTTTTTTTTTTAAACTCAGTAGATATACCTAAAGATGTTTATCACTATTTAGAATACTTTAGAAAATATTTTGCTTTTATGAAAAAATAATGGTAGGTACCTTGCAAACAAGTGTTAAAAAAAGTTTCTAAAGGAAAATCTTGTTTTTTCTCAACAACGGCTGGTATTACTTTAATAAAAAATGTTCGGTATAACTAAAATTAATGCGATCATCTACCCAATATTACAAGGATTTTCTCTTATCGGCTGAACATATTAAAACAAACTTTTTATATACCTACAAATTGAAGCATCGAGATCAAAAACCAGATAACTCCACTTTTTGATGAAACATGGTTCTTGGTGCAGAAAAAAGCAAACAAAAAATCCTGCTCTGTTTGGTGTACACAGCTCCTTAGATTCTTAATTAGAAAATGCAATTTTGTACTTAGGTTGTCTGCTTTTTGCACCGCAGGTGAAAAACTAGAAAAATGCGAACACTGTTAGAGGAACCGAATCTTGGGAGATTTGAGTCTCAAACGGTGTTTCTGGTTACAAGATATTTTATTACAGTAGGTGCCATGACAAAAAAAACGAAGCTTCAATTGATTTTAACCAATTAAAAAAATACGGAGCAAAATCTTTTACTTTTAGATACGTAATATTTTTTTTAAATGGTGGTTATTTAAGATAATTGAGTTTTCAAAAACTAAGCTATGTTCACTTAAAAGATGACCATTTAAATGTCCACTTTTGAGCCTTTAAATTTATTTGACCACCCCTAGAATTTTTTTTGTAATATTTTTTTTTTTAATTTTGAAAGGTGACCATTGTGAAGAATTCAATCATTTAATTCTAAACTAACCACCCTTTATAATTACTCTTACTTATCAAAAAGTGTTTTTTTTTTTCCAATTAGCTCTCGGTCTATGTCAACCTGGGGAGCACTTCGTTTCAAAGATATTAAGAAACAAAATAATTTTTTGGATCCTTAAGTAAATTTTGCGTTTTCCTTTGTTTTCCTCTTTTTGGTTGGTTTTTTGAGCCTGCATGATGGCTTCAAAAATTTATTGTGACTCATTATATGAAAAAGTGTGTAACAAATTAAATTAACCAAATCGCAAATAGGTTTAACCTAAACGCAAAAAAGTTTCACCCAAGCGCAAATAGATTTTACCCAAACGCAAATAGAAGTAACCCAATCGCAATTCGAATTAAACAAAACGCAAATATAGTTAAACTATACGCAAATAATTTAAACTATTAACAAATCATTTTAACCAAAACGCAACCCAGGCTCAACTTGTTGTTCCAACTATGTGATGAAGAAATGGAAGGCTTATGACAGTATGAATAGTTTTCGGTAAAACCCCAATTGTAATTTCAACTAGTTCTGCGCATTTTTCAGAGAACTTACCAAAAAATAAATGGCCAATCATTTAATAATGTTTTCTAACAATTATGGATTATACCAAAATCCATTAGACCCAAAAAGTACAGCTGGAACAATTAATCAAGCTAAGGTTAGTTCAATTTGCGTTTTGGTTAAAATAATTTGCTAATAGTTTAATATTATTTGCGTTTGGGTTAAATCTATTTGCGCTTGGGTGAAACTTATTTGCGTTAAGGTTAAACCTATTTGCGATTTGGTTAATTTAATTTGCGAATGCTATACTATAGCAATTCTCAAATGTATCTTTGACTTGAGGAGAATTTAACGAACTAAATAAACGAATAAATGTAATGTGAACTATACAAAACTAAAAAGAATGCAAACTAAACATGGATACCCAAAAGATTGCATTCAATTATTTTATGTAAAATAAATCGGGGAACACTGCTTGTAATCAATTCATTGTCAAATAAATGATGATTATAGAATTTGAAGTGGAAGTCTCAAAGTGAGATCTAAAATATATGCCAAGTTTTAAGTTCATGAAGTTTAATATCAAATATCTTAAGTGGAGTAACATCAAATTACATAAATGACAGAAATTTGGTATTTAATGATTACTAATTAAAATTTGGTGGGTTCACTGGTCAAGTTTTCATACATTTAAGCTTGTGATTAAGTTGGTAACTAAGAGAAAACCAAGTAAATCCACCAAATTTTAATCAGTAATCTTTAAATACCAAATTTCGTTCATAATTTGGAGTTATTTCGATGTTACTTCACTTAAGATATTTGATATTAAACTTCATGAACCTAAAACTTGGCATAAATTTAAGATCTCATTACTTTTTTGGCTGAATTTTTACGCACAGGTTTCTCGTTCATATAATAACTTGGCTCTTTTGTTAACATTTATGTTTTTGTTGTGATTTCACTCCTTTTTGCAAAGATTTATTTTGCCAAGTGAAAAACAAGCCCCATACCGCTCTACAAATTTTAATAACTTTCCGACAACCGAAAGTGCTTCATATAAATAATAGCAACTCTGAAGAGGTGGGTGGATACCACGCCCCTTGAATAGAAAATTTCAATTTTTACTTTTTTATTTGTATGCTCTTCAAGTCATACCGTTCTACCAATTGATAACAAATTTAATAAAATGCACGACTGGATCGCACGTACTTGCTCTTATGTTCAAGTTGTGTGGGACTTAAGAACTTTAAAAAATATTCAAGTTATTATAGAAAAAGTATAAAAAGCATTTAAATCGTTCTTTTAACTGTATAAAAAGTCTGATAAATAACTTAGAGCTCAAAAAAAGTATGCCATCTGATTACTTGAAAAAATATGAATATATGCAAAAAAAAATTTAAAATCGTTGGAGCTGTTTTCTTAAAAATTAATTTTTTATATATAAAATTTTTGTAACATTTTTCAAAAAAAATTTTGGTATGCCAATTTTGAGTATATATTAATATACATTTAAAACTGAAATTTCGAAAAAATTCATCAACCCGTTTTTGAAATATTGAATTTTCAAAAAAAAATTTTGAATCTTTTTTTAAAAATCCAAAATTAATTTTTTGCAAAATTTTGGTATACAGTATTATTAATATTTTAACAAAGCTTTTGCAAAAAAAAAATTATTGAAATCGGATGAGTGGTTAATGAGAAAATCAAAAATCAAAAAAACCATTATATGGCAGGTACCGTTAATAAATGTTTTTGGTAATTTTTTTTCTTACCAAAAAGTACACCATGTCTACAATAATACACTGATTTTTTTTTATCAAAATCGTTGGAGCCGTTTTTGAGATAAATAAGCTTTTCCTTAATGGTTGTATGGCAAGTACCTACCTACCGTTATTTTTTGAGCTAAAAAAAAATTCAATTTCCCCTCTGGAGAGTTACAAAAAAACCTTAAGTTCAAAGTTTGAAGAAAATCGCTTCAGTGGTTTAGGCTGTAGGCTGAGGTACGGACAGACAGACAGAATTGTGCCACCCACTTTTTTCGTGTTCTCTATCATCGTAATGTCATGTTTGATTGTTATCTCGAAATTTTTTTTTTGCACGAATCCAAAACTTGCCCTATAGTACCTATATCGCAAGTAAAAAAGTGGGTAGATGCCACGCCCCTTGAGCTGATAATCATACATTTCTGACCTTTATCTTTCTATGCACGTCAGACCCTATCGCTCTACCAATTTTCATCGTTTTACAACAATCAGAAGTGCTTCATATAGCTTATAAGAATTTTTTATGAATGTGGGTGGACGCCCCGCCCCCTGAATGCAAAATTCCAATTTTTCAATTTTTTTCCTTTTAAGTACTTCAAGCCCAACCAACTTACCAATTTTCATCGTTCTACAACGATCGAAAGTGCTAATTTATAAGAATTTTTTAAAATGTGGGTGGATGCCACGCCCCCTGAATAGAAAATTGCTGATTTTCGATTTTTTCCTTTGTATGCACTACAAGGCATACCGTTGTGCGAAATTTCAAGTTTCTACGATGTCGGGAAGTGCTCCATAATTTTGATGATCTGTCAGTGAGTCAGTCAGTCAGTGAGTGAGTCAGTTAGTGAGTCAGTGAGTCAGCGAGTCAGTGAGTCAGTGAGTCAGTCAGTTACGGTTTTTGCAATTTACGAAGTCCTTTATCTAGGGAATTATTAATGCTAAGGAGTTGAAATTTGGTGAGATACCTGTGTTAGATCAGCTCAGCTCAGCGTATTTGAAGTTTCTGACTTTATAGGTACTGAAGTTAGATGGGGGTTGAAAATCGCCTGAGTTTGTTCCTGTAAAAGGGGTGCAGTGCCGCGAACTTTGCTGGGCACTACCGTGCCCTTTGATTGATCATCATTCAACAGGTAGTTTCCAGACGTCCATACGTATGGCGTTGTTTTTTCGCAACGCTATCCGGAAATAACGTTAAAGCAAATGTTGGGACCATTAAAATAGGCAGTGGCTCATGTCGTATTTTTTTTTATTATTTATGTATCTAGATACATGATATTATAAACCGATACTGATCCAGATCCGTTTGAAATAAACCCCTCTCATATTTCTCTCCCCCACCCCCCTCCTCAGGTACCCTTAGGACTATTGGAGACAAACAGTCATATTTCAAAAATTTGTCTAACTTTAGACAGCTGTCCAACTCCAAAAAGTTATGAATAAGCTTTGTTCACCGTTTTTTTTTTTCAAAATTGTTTAGCTTTGACAATAGAGTCCATATAGTGCAACGGAATGGGCTGTGTTAGCCTTGACTTAATTGATATTTTATTTAATTAAATACGTCATATTTCCATTTATAAGGAACTTGTAAGAAACTGAATAACAATTCAACCCTCTAAGAAGATCTAATACATAGCTCTTTAAAAGGCTGAAAATGATTAGTTTCAGGAGTAGGCACTAAACAACTATTGATAAGTCTTCATGAAAAAAGCCTAATGCCAGGAATCTAAATTAAAATACAACATTTTTCCGAAATATATAATAGTGAAACAAAATGCTTGTTATTTCAAAAAGGGAGTGTGAGTCTCCTAGGTCCAATTGTGTCTATTAAATTTTCCACCTACACGACTTACTTTGTTTAACATTTTCCATGTTCTGAATGAACATTTTGTTTTTCAATCGCATAAACAAATGAAGTTTAGATATAAACTCAAAATAATCTAACTTTAGAAACCACCTGGACTGGACTCTGGACATCACCTTGAATTTAGCGATTATTTTTTAAATGTTGATATAGCAAAAAAAAAATTTAAATCACATTTTTTACTCTTAAAAAAATAAAAAACTAAAACACATTAAACAGAAAAAAAAAACGAAGATTTTTTTTCAAAAGCCAAAGCAATTAAAAGCTATTGGAACTGGAAATTGGATTAAGTGTATTTGTAATAAAAAATACAATTCGGAAGCCACAATTTATTTTTCACCCCAGATTTGTATAAACATTTAGCCTTAGATTTTAATTCTTTTTAATTGAGATTTTTTTTAATTTGATCAACAAATTTTTGTATATGCTTGAATTTGTTTTCAAAAGATTTTAATTTTATGATTGTTTATGCGTAGTCTAGGTATTTAAATTTTACTGAAGATGTTGATGTGCCATTATTATAGAAAATCGAAATGTTTGGAAGCAAATTGTCGAATGTCATTGTCAGTATACAGGTGAAAAGCAATAAATGGAGTAGAGCTCACTAAAAATTCTTTATTTTAACTTAATTCATTCGCTTCCACAAAAACGGATAAACATTATATTTTCTAAATTTCTTCAAATTCATAATTTTAGTAACAGGTATGTATGTGCAAATGAACCTACTTGCATCGAGAATTGCGATTTTTACTTAAAAACAAAAAAATTAACTTCATTTATATTTCTTAGATTTGAAAAACTGTTTTCATTAGTTTTTATATGCATTCAAAATAAAAATTTGAATTTACTTGAAAGCTTCATTCGAAAGAAGTTAGTGTAGGTAGGTACCCAAAGACATAGAAACACCATTTCCAGCATTTACCTACTTCATTTTTATGCATATCATAAAAAGTTAATATTTAGGGATTCCTTAGTGAAAGCATTTTTTACTATGTTTCATGCATATCACTCAATTTTTTGAGTTCTTAAAGTCTCTTGAATAATTTGATTACAGCACACCTTCAAAAAAGAAGATAAAATGAATAATAGTTTGTTGTTGGAGGAGCAATAACTCTTGAACTTTATAAATCTTCCCGCATAAAAGTTCCATGACCTGTCTATCAAATAAAAATACAAAAATACCGTCCAAACCCACTTGATCCCTTGAAATGAAAATATTTTACAGTTTCATTTCACCACAAAAAAAGATGAAACATTTGAACAAAAAACTACAAAAAAAAACACTCGTCGTACAAAGAAGATCCAACATACTTTTTGACATCTGATGAAAATGTATTGTGGGTACATACGTACGTTAACACAAATATGCAACCCACACCTTTACCAAACATTAAGATAAAAAAAAGACAGCCAACGAACAAGAAATATACCCTATTCCTCGACCACATCATCATATTATCCTTTTTATACTATTTACAATTCAACCACAATCTGCCAACCCTCGAAACTGTCAAAAAGAATTCCTTTCAATTTCCATTTTCATCCAGTTTTAACCAAATTCAAAAAGAAATAAAAATAAAAACCTCAAAACTATGCTATCGCTCAGGGTTCCTGATGGAAAATATCCGTGAAAATGTCAAAAATTCTGACAAAGAGTTATACAGGCGAGAGATGCGAATGAGTGTGTGAATAATTTTCATTCGTCATTTTTCAAATGAGACTTTAAAAAAAAACATGACATCTCTGGCTGTCGAAAGGGTGCATAGAGAATATTTTAACGATAAGGATTCTGTAATTGAAAAGAATTTTCACCGCAATTATTCATCGTCCTTAAATAGCCACAAAGTTTTGATCTTTGTTTGGCATCATCTATATAGTGATAGAACTTTACCATCTTCTAACAGCATAATACAGAATATTATGATGGGTGTCCCCATGTCATATTATTTAAAAGGAATCATCCAGATCTAGGGAGCCGCGGGCTAAAAATTGAAAGGCCATGAGAGCAGATTAAAAAACGGAAATAAATAGATCCCATGGGGAGCTTTTTTGAGATGACGAGAACAAAGAACGACAGTCTCCTGGTCGTATAACCATCATCATTATTATATCATCATCGATAGATAGGTTTATGACGTGGGACGCAATAGGATGTGTGTGAAAAATTGGATTACAACCATACCAAGTCACATATTCATACATATATCCTTGTGGTGTCAGTTAACTGTCAAAAGGGGAATTTTTTTTTGTATATTTTAAACATTTTATGATGGGTGTGGTGGGATAAGATGCTTTGCATAATTTCAAAAGGATACACTTGATTCAATCAATTGTTTACTATATATCCTCAATTCGAAAGCAAAAGAATTGGCAAACACAATCGCGGGAGAGTCCTTTTGTTACATAGATCTTTGGTGTATCCTTTTTATTCTTTGTATTTCAATTGAAGGAAATGGGATTCTTTTTATATTTGAGAAGTTTCAAGTGCGGTTAAACGTTTTAAATGGTATAAGGATATCAGCTCAGTTTAGGTAATTGATTGGGAAGCTATGGTTGGGTTTATATGAAGGTCACAGATGGAAAAGAGATTTTACACCTTAGCGATATTGATATATGTATGTACTGTACATATGTATTTAGGTTGTAGTAGTAAAAATATCGATAGGTGAGAACTCCATCGACGATGCTGGTGGTTCCAAAGTTGAAATCAAATCGTCACCTGATTGCAAGAACTAGGTAACTCAATTTCATACATTTTGGAGACAGCAGCCTTTATAGAAACATAGCTTCTAGAGAAGGATGGATAGTTTAATTTGTATATTCCTGAAACTTCACAAATATCCTATATGTCTGTGATAGAAAAATATTAAACAAAAAGCCTGTACTGTACAAAATTGTACCGTTTTTGCCGATAAATTATTAAAATATAAAATTGAGTTACCTAGTTCTTGCAATCAGGGGACGAAATATAAATTTACTAAGCATCAACAAAGGTAGACATAAGGTTTCAGATAGCTTAAATCGCACCAAAGAGACAACCCGCCTTAAGCTCTGTCATCTATTATAAAAAAACTATATGTTACTTATTCTAGACGTGTTGGAGCTGACCAAGTACTGGAGTCAGATAACAGGAGCCGTATTTTGTTGAAGATATTTCTAATTGAGATTAAATTAATTTCAAATTCATGTTTCTGCACGACGACACAAGGAAATGCGAAATGGGATCCGTTTCGATACATTCGGTAATTGGCACTGAAGCAAAACGAGTCGTTAGTCGGAAAGGTGCAGGGAATTAACTTCACGGGAACTATCTTCACATGGGAATTTACTTCACCAGTAGTGGGAATTAATTTCACCTTTTTTTTGTGAAGTAATTTCCCCCTAAAGGTGGGAAATAATTTCATCCGAAAATTGTGTGAAGTTATTTCCCACCTATGATATGATAGAAATTACAAAAATGTAAAATTGTGTTTCCTTAAATCCCGATTCTTTAAATGCAAAAGAAATTTGCAAACACCCAGCCCCGCACCTACCCCAAATCCTATAATGGGCCCAAGCAGGGGGGTTGCAGGGGGGCAGCATGCCCCCCAAACATACCTCACTGTTTATTCGCCGTAATGCTTGCTGCTAGCATAAAAACAGTGCTAGCAGCAAGCATAAATACAGTGCTTGAAGCAATCATTACGGCGAATAAACAGTGAGATATGTATGGGGGGCATGCTGCCCCCCAGCAACCCCCCTGCTTGGACCCATTATAGGATTTGGGGTAGGTGCGAGGCTAGGTGTATGCAAAGTTTTTTTGCATTTAATGAATCTGGACTTAAAGAAACGCACATTAAAGTGAAATTAATTCCCACAAAAAAGTGAAATTATTACTCACTTTCAGTGGGAAGTAATTTCACTTCAAAAAAGTGAAATTAATTCCCATTAGTGGTGAAGTTAATTCCCATGTGAAGGTAGTTCCCGTGAAGTTAATTCCCTGCACCGTCGGAAAAGCTTTCTTACCAGGAGATTAGAGAGCAATACCACGTGGTGCCAGAAAAAAAAGGGGTTATAGTTAAGCCATACATCATACACACATAATTTTGGATGATATCATGATGAATCAGGTATTTTAGTCAACATCCCACAATAAAGAGAAATTGACACATCCGAAAAATCAATAAATACCGTAAAATAATAAAAAAAACTGCCCCTATTTATAATAGTATCAGGAATCATTTGCAGCTCAAAACTTTTAAATACTGGACTGCCTGAAAAGATTGCCTGACTTTTTGGACTATACCTATACCGTCTTAGATTTTAGAAAAATGTATTTTTGTTAAATAATTCACCTATTTTCAACTCTTGATTAAAATTTCGTTTATTAAAGTATTCAAAATTAAATTATCTACAACTTTGGTCATTATAATTTTTGATCTACGACCGTTATTTTTTTAATTAAACCGACAAAAAAAATTGTAATTCATTAAATCCATTAATGAGCGTTTTTGAACTACTTATACAAACAAAAAAATAGTATTTTTTCCAATTCGTTGAAAGGGGAGCGCATAACGTCGGTTCAAAGGTAAAACTCACTAACTAACATATTACAGTTTTGAAGGAAATTTAATTGAAACATACTTTTTCCGAAAATTTTTAGGTAAATAAAGTTCCCGAGCACCTTTCAATGACCCTATAATAACCGTACAAAATGAGACTTTTTGGATTGAAAAAATGCATTTCATTCTCATTTTCTTGAACATTTTTTCTGCACTTAGTCAGTCTTACCTTTAAACCGACGATAAGGAGTCTAAAAATAAGTTTTCAACTGCCGAGGTGTTTAACGTTGGTCATTATCTTGGGTTTATGATTAATATACAGTGTATTTTTAATAGACGCAGGGTGTGACAAAAGGCTAGAGTGTATACGTAGAAAGGTGTAGGAACAAAATCGTATCGATGGGGGTGTCTTTTCCCCCCCCTTATAGTTGGGTGGAGCGATTTGCTAAGAAATTGACTTAAAACTGAAGAAAAAATTATCAAAAAGCAAAGACCTCAATTGTTATATCATTCCCAAATTTTTAAACTTAAAATTAAAAAACAATAACAACGTTTTTTATTTTCAATTTAATTTTAATAATAATATTCATCATCAAGTCCGGTAACCCCGATTGGGGCTTAGGGCGCCAACAAGTCGTTTTCATCCTTCTCGATCTGCAGCTAGATATTTTAACTGTGGCCACGTCTTTCTCTGGGAGTCTGCTTCAGCAAGAACGGTTGATTTCCATGTTGTTCTTGGTCTTCCAACCTTCGGTGCGCCCTGAGGATTACATTCAAAGAACTGTTTTACAATTTCATCGTTTGGTTTCCTCAGTGTGTGACCAATCCAACGCCATTTACGCTTCCTTATGTCGAAGTCCAGCCGCTCTTGACTTATCCTGCGCCACAATTCCTCGTTTGATATTATTTGTGGCCAGCGAACCTTTAGGATGTGACGAAGACAGCAATTCACAAAAGCCTACAATTTCTTAGAAATGTTAGACGTGACTTTCCAGGTCTCAGTTCCTCGCAAGAGGCAGTAGCAGTACCACGGATAAAACATTTTTGTCTTAGGTGGCTTTGCTGGGAATCGAACCTACACCTTCGGCATGAGAGTCCTACACACTAACCATCATGCCAAGAGGTACTACTGTTCAATGCGATACTCGCTTCGCAATTCAGCCTTTCATTGAACATCTGCTTCGGCTTTTATTTGCATTTTGAACGATTTACGAGGTTCGATTTTATTCCAGGTGTCTTGGGATATCCATCCAAGAGCCTCTTACTCTCGTCCGCTTGGGTACAGTTTCGGATCCAGCCTCCGTAAAAATACTTTTTATTTCACCCCACATCAATTGTTGAATAGGTATTGGATTCCGTTTAATGACGAAGCTCTGTCGTTAAGAGTGGTGACAAGTTTCGACATATGTTGCGGTTATTTAAGACACTTGTATTGAATTTTGAGCTCCTGGCTGCATCCTGCGCTGGTTTTTGTACGGCAACGGTTCGTTGTTTGAGACTCATCAGAACCAAATGGTGGTCGCTACCCACATCGGCATTTCTTATACTTCCCACATCACACATTGACTTCCTCCATAGCTGCCGAATCATGATATGATCAATTTGGTTTTCGGTTTGACCATTCGGATGCAGCCAGGTGATTTTGTTACAGGTCTTATGCTTAAATATAGTCCCACCTATTACAAAAGTCAACAAGGAAGTCACCATTTTCGTTCCGTGACCCCTAGCCATTCTTTCCCATCATGCGTTCCAGCCCACAATTGTCTGAACCGACTTAGGCATTGAGGTCTCCCGTGTCGACTATGATGTCAGCTCCCAGAACACTCCTGTAAGCCGAGTAAACATGACTGTAGAACGCAGTTTTGTGGTCGTCCAGGGTCGCTTCATTTGTGAGGGGTAAGGTGTCCGTGAAGTTAGCATATCAAATGTCAGCATATCAAGTTTTCTTTGGAGTTCTTGTCGCATGCACCTGAGTTCTATAGTTCCTGATAGTTTTCCAAAATAGTTCTGTTCGATTTCACAAAAAAAAGTCGATTTTCAAAAATGGGATGCTAACTTCACGCAGCATATCAAATATCGAAATATAATGAAAAAATATTTTTTTTCGGTGGAGAAACCCACCCCTAAGAGTTCCTCATACCTAAAAAAATAGTTCTGCTACCTTCATGCCTAGAAAAAATAAAAACCGTTAGTAAAATGTTAGATGAAAAACTGAAACTTGTACTGAAAAAACCCTGAATTGCAAATAAATTTAAACGTTTAAAATTCTGAGGTATGTAAACGGATAAATATAATGTGTATTTAATAAATTCCGAGAAAATCCTGTTTCTAACATTTTTCTAACAAAAATTATGATTTTTTTTCATAATAATTAGATCGATTTTTCACGAATTTTTGTAAACTTACTTAATATGCTAGCAGTTTTTTGGGAGTTCCAGCCCACTTATTGACCTCAACATATAGATGTAATGTGTTTACAATACAATCCGAGGAGTTCCCGTTTCTAACACTTTTCTAACAAAAATTATGATTTTTTTTCATAATTAGATCAATTTTTCACGAATTTTGGTAAACGACCTTGATAGAACATTTTACTAACGGTTTTTATTTTTTCCAGGCGTGAAGGTAGCAGAACTATTTTTTTAGGTATTAAGAACTCTTAGGGGTGGGTTTCTCCACCGAAAAAAAAAATATTTTTTCATTATATTTCGATATTTGATATGCTGCGTGAAGTTAGCATCCCATTTTTGAAAATCGATTTTTTTTTTTTGTGAAATCGAACAGAACTATTTTGGAAAACTATCAGGAACTATAGAACTCAGGTGCATGCGACAAGAACTCCAAAAAAAACTTGATATGCTGACATTTGATATGCTAACTTCACGGACACAGGGGTAAGCACTAAGTTAATATGAAGTTACGAATTTTTGAACGAAACCTTGCTGTCATTAATCTCGAAGAAATGGGCCCCCATGAAATCAAACTACGCCTTGCTTCTTCGTTCAACATAGTCCCGACACCATGCAGTCCTTGGCCATCCTCTCTTTCATCTTGCCCGGAATACAGCATTCTCGTTTGTCCAGCGTCAGATATGTTTTCATCTCTTCCTTTCCACTTAGTTTCGCTAATGCTTAGGATACTGATTTAAGCGAATCATTTCACGCTCAACCTGCTCGTATCTACCTTCACTGTACAAGGATCAAACGATCCATGCTCCGATTTTCGTACGTATGCGGCAGCCAAAAGTAACATTTGCGCTTCTTGAAAGACTTCTTCGATTTGTCAACGATTCATTTATTACTATGGATGGGGTATTGATTTGATTGACACTCGTACATGAAAGATGCCGCACACCCAAATCCGATGTGAGGTTTACTGCAACCGAAGCTGCATAAGGATTTTCCATAACATAACATATACTCGTACATAAAAGATATCTGCTTCTACTTTTTTTGGTTAAAGAATCTTTTGAGCCTATCTTTGATCCAAAAAATTATGAACAAAAAGTTTTAAGAGTTGAATTTTCAAATTTGGCTTATTTTCCAACTAATACAAAAAATATTGAAAAGTGGCCAGTGTGACCATTCTCTTAGAAAAGCATGGGTTTTTAAGGATGCTTATTGGTAAAAAAAACAACAATTCAATAAAAAACCCTTGCACGTAGGTAATAGTTACTTTGTGAAAGGTACATAATATTCAATAGTCTGCTAGAAACAAGACGTACAGTTGCGGTCAAAATAATAGTAGTACAAGTAAAAGAATTGCATAACCTTGGTTTGTAAGTTTTATATTGCGTTGATAGAAAAAAAAAAACTGTTACATTTTGAATAAATAACATTTTGTTAATAATCGGGTAAAAATATATTCTTTGCTGCAACGGTAATATGACAAATAAACAACCGTTATTAATCCAAGCTATGAATTCTTCCGGTCAAAATAATAGTAGTGCACCGGTTTATGTCGATACCTTCCCGTAAGAATGTATTAAGCGACATTTCAAAAATTTTAAAGGCATCGAAAAAAAGGTCTGGTTCAGTTATTTATTTATGTATTTTCAGGATTACATAGATTTGGAAAGGAATTTTCAACTCAAAATGCTACTAAAAATCTGTTTATTACAACAAAATACCCAAATAAATAACTGAATAAGAGGTTTTTTTAAATTTTAATTTAAAATTTTTAAAATGTCGCTTAATACATTCTTACGGGAAGGTATCGATGCAAGGAAATATTATTTTTCTCTTTTATTTCTAAAATTGAACATTTAAAAAAACCCTGTATTTTGTTTATTAATTTACACCTTCATAGTTTTTATTGAAAAATTGGTCATAGTTTTTTCAGCAATGGGAAGGGGCAAACACTGAACTAGCGTGTCCTAGTTAGAAGACTGATATCGGAAGGCAAAACTTATGCGCTGGTTCAATGCCTAGTTGAATGTTCACCAAGAATGGTAAGAAAAGCCATTATTTAACTGCCAACTGTCAGAAAATGGCGGGTGGAAGCCGCTATTGCCACCAAAGTTGATAAAATGAGTCATCAGGCATTTAAAAATCAATCCCTTTACGCCAGCTTCTGAAATAAAAGGCATATTTTATGTTGATGCCATCATTAAAACGGTTCGTAGAAGTTCACGACAACATGTTCAAAGCGCCCACAGCCCTAGAGAGGTACCATTGTTGACAAAAAGCAATGTAACAAAAATATTGAAATTCGCAAAGGAACCACTTTGACTGGCCTGCATAAAATTTGAGAAATATTCTGTTGTCAGACGAGTCCAAGATTTTTTTATGTGGTGGAAATGGACCTTGTCAATATGTAAGAAGGCCACCAAACACAGAATATAATCAACGTTTCAAATCAAAAACAATTAAACACGGAGGACCCAGCATAAGGGTTTGGACATGATTTTCATTGTATGGTGTTTTTCCAATACACCAAAGTGAAGGTATCATGGATTAGCAAATCTTTGTTAAGATCATGCAGGAAGTAATGCAACCCTATGCTGAAGATGAAATACTACTTAAATGTGTCTTTCAGTGAGAAAATGACCCAAAGCCTAGTAAACTTGCGAAGCAATGATTCCAGGAAAAAACAGTTAATGTGATGGACTGGCCGCAAAGTCTCCGGACTCAAATCCCATTAAGAACTTGTTGTGCGATGCAAAGAAATATGTTGCTAGTTGCCAGCCATCTAACAATAAAGCCCTTAGTGAAGCTATTCAGCTCTCATGGAAGTCGATAAGCGTAGAAAGACATGAAAACCTGATAAGTCCAATGCAACGCCGTTATGCTGCTGTTATTTCCAATGAGGGACAAATAAATGTAAGTTTAAGGTTCAAACCCTCAACTACATCTTATGATACAATTTTTGTCCTATATTTGCTTTTTTGTAATAGTTAAAGGCGGATTATCATCGCACTACTATTATTTTGACCGCTGTTTTTCAAAGGTTCTTCAATAAATTTGAAAAAATAGAATCAAATATTAAATTTGAAATTTTATTTTTTTTTTAAATGAAAGCTTAAAAACACCAATTTCAAAATCGCATGGGTATTAATTTGTTAAAAATCGAGGGATCAACTTTTTTTCATTTTTGAAATGGAGTACTACTATTATTTTGACTGTAACTATGATAAATAATTTTGCAATAACTTCTGGAACGTTAAGATTTTCTATTAGATAATACGTCAATGATATCACACCTCACACTATACCAGATTAATCCCATACCCAACAACTCTCGGTTACCTTTATAGACTTAAAACTCTTAGAAGAATGATCTTTTTAAAGAAAATTTCAAATTCAATGGATATCATTAAATAAATGAGTCCATAGACAAAGAATGAATGTCCATGACTTTTGTCTGCTAAAAAATTACTAAATGAAATTCCCATTCTGAATATATACTCAGATCACTTACAACACCCCATCAAATGTTTCCCTATCCAACAATCCAAACTATACTGTGTGCTTGCCCTGACTATAGATGCCATCAAAAGAAATGAACATCGGAAAAAAAAAGCAACCGTTTTTGAATACCTACGACTACTGTGACTATATGACTTCCGAACGTTTTAACTCGATTGGATCCATGAAATTGAAGATTGAAAAAGAATTGAATCCGTAGAATATGCTAATCTCTGGAGAACCGTCCCTATTTTTCGGTTGAAAATGTGAGATTTTTTTGTTTTGCACATTTGTTTTCTTCTCGCCGATGATGATGATGATTATACCCTAAACTGAAGCTGGAAGTCAATATATACGAACGAAGGGCTGTGCTGCTGCAAATGCATTAGACAAAGTGTGCAAAAAAGGGTTTTTTTTACAGCTTCACAGTAGCATCACCATCATCAATGCAAAATAAAAATAAGTATTCAACAAAAAAAAGGACTTGCTAAAGTTTTGAACTCATCAGCAATTGCAATTCAATACCTTTAGCCCGATTAAGCTGATTAAATTTCTTTTGACCAGAAGTCCTTTGGTCCTTCGTCCTTTAGAGATTTTTTTTTGTTTGCTCCCCTTCCTTTGGTAGATATAACAAGGGTTGATGCATTTCTATCATTGTATACTATTCGTGGTTAATTTAAGGGTAAATGTTTATTTCATTGATTGTAAGACATATTTTTTGTTGTTGTTGTTTAAATGTAGCTCTGTGTAATCGATTGAGTCAATACACGATACACCTCAAGGGGTAGCACATTATAGAAATAGATACAGAATGAAAAAAAAAAGAAAAATATGAGCTTTAAGCCAGATTATGGAAAGGGTTAATCTTTGAAGTTGCTAAAAATTCATTACGTAACTGCTTTAGCTTCAGCTTCGGGTGTGGGTGGTGTGGGCATAATAAATTGCCAGACAAAACATTTAATTCTACTCGAGTGAAAAGAGGAAGGGTTAATTGGGATTAGGTTTAAGGAATTGAATGCGATGGCCTAAACAAATAATGCCTTGTGGCCATATGGAAACTATTTACCTACTTGCTTCTGTGAATTGATTAGATTGTTTCAACTAATTATATTCAATGGAGTTGGTTTTGCTGAGTAAAAGGATGTCGTTGAAGCAATAACCTTGAGGGTTTTAGTTAATTTCAGTGAAGATATTTGAAATACGAGTAACATTTTCTGTTACTAAATGACAATAGAATATAATGGTAATGGTTATAGTGCGTTCATGAAACTCTGCCGTTACTTTGGAGTTAGCAGGTCACTTGATTGTATCCTTATTTGGCGAACTGCAAGGTCGTTAAAAGATGTGCAAAAAACCTCAAATTCCTGTCAATTCCGTGGTTTAAAGTTGCCCTTCTAACTTCACAGACGTATACAAAAATCTGCATAGGGATCACGTAGCTATGCTGCTTTTTTTTTATACATCTGTGATGTTAGCAGGGCCATTTTCATCCACGGAAATGAGATCTTGAAAGGAATTTGCAGTATTTTTTGCATTCTTTTGCTTTTTTATTGCATTTCTAGAAACGATTTTGCAGTTCGCCAAATAAGGGTTCAATCGAAAAACCTTCACCAGTGAAGTAAGTAGGTCAGTATGCAATTTATTTCAAATTAAGGACTTCATAATAGAGACCTTATTCTTGAAATGCAATGAAACTGTAAATTTGGAGCTTTACTGCAAGTTAATTTTTTGGTAAAAATTATATCAGCGTTATACAGGGCGTCCCAGACCTGAGTGGAAGTATTAAAGGGTGTGGTTCTTGGGGTTATTCTAAGGAAAAAATTGTATGGGGGAAAGTTGTATCTCCCCTCCCTGAGGCAGGAGGGGGTAAGTTTCTGAAACATTGACTTTAAATGCAAAAGAAAACATTAAAAATTAACGAAAACATATCTTATAATGTGCTATAAGTTTTTTAAAGCTAATACTCCATTCTTGCATTTGATTTTTATATCGAGTTGTTTAAGCGAATAGTTTTTGAGAAATTAAATTTCAAAGTCAAAATTTAATAATTTTAATTTGGCTTGGCATCTGAACTCACATTTGTTATTAGATTCAGCCAATGTTTAAAGTTTGCATTTAGTAATTTATCTACATTATCTTTCTATTTATATATTTAACTATGTAATGGGCTTATAACTACCATAAAAATCTATTAGTTTATTATTATTCTTGAACAAAGTTCCTTCTTACTAATACTACCTCTCGATTTTTGTTTCAAAAGAGACAATTCACGATAACAGTGACTCCGATTTAATTCAATATATTGTATCTGAGATTTGGGGAGTGGAGTGCTTAAGTCTTTTTTTTTTTTTTAATTTAATGGGAATCTCTTGTATAACTCCATGATTAACTCCATTAATGTGCAATAGAAGTGAAAATGTTCACCTTTTTTAACCCTATGGAGTATTATGCAATGAGTGTGATGAATGAAAATGAAAAGCATCTATGCAGTGAAATTGTTAGTTGGGATGTTCGATTTGAATAATAATAAAAAAAGGACAAAAAGAAACTTTTAAAATACATTTTCAAAGTTTTTTTGTTTGAAGAACTTTTGAAATTTTTTAATTTAAATTAAATTTTTTTTTTAATGTTTTTGGGAAGGATCACAAAAAGTCGTTTTTTGTACTTTTTTCAAACTACGGTTAAGGGTTAAAAAAAATCTCTACATAATCTTTTAAAAAATTATTCAAGTTTCCAAAACTGCACTTAAATTTTGTATGGCATCATTATTTTCTGAGATATTGGTTTTCATAAATCTATAGAATGCTTTTTGTTTCAAGTCAATACCTACGACCAGTTATCACAAAGATACAGCTCTTGGAAAAATACTTAAAAATAAAATGCAAGACTGGGTCACACCGTACTTGCTCTTATGTTCCAGACACTGCAGGTTAAGAGTGTTCCGAACTGAACAAAACCAGTCATTTGCTAACTTTATTTTTTGCGTATATAAACCGGTTTTCTTTTTATTTTCATCAGATACTTTGTTTTATAAAACTTTTTATTTTTACTAATTGGTCACTAGTAGGCGTATTATTGTAATAAAAAAGCATTTTGTAAAAGTAACGGATTTTAACTTCCAAATTTACATACATTTTCTGCCAAAAAGTGCCTTTTAAGAATTAAAAATTTCAACATCAGATGATGCAATTATAATTATATAATTAATGAAATCTGTGCAAAATAAATTAAATTTATATCCACTGCAAGAAAATTTGTCAAAAAAATACCGTTAGGTATAACAAAATGACTGTCAAAAATGTGTTTTTTCAAAATTTACAAGCATTTTTATTTTGTATTATTAAAATTTATATTAGGTAAAAAATTAAAAATTTTCTCCAATAGTGGCATGATAAAAATATGGAATTTTATGTCATTAAACATTGTTTTGTAAAAAATGCTAAGTGTAAGCTACATTTGCTTTGAAAAACAGCCAATTTTGCCATTTTCTCGTTTTCTTAAAGGCTTTTTACCAAAAACGAGAGCACAAAATTAAAATTTTGTTCCAATGATGTCCTAGAAAACAAGTTTATCTGTCCATAAACACCTTAATCGTTTTGATCGGACAAGTACACGCTTCACAATCTTTTTCATGGAATCACCATTTCAGTCCGGAACACTCTTAAAGAAAATTGTATATAAAAACATGGAAATTATGAGAGAAAATGAAGAGAAACATGAAACACGATATTCAAATAAGCGGAAACAACTCCTTTGACAGTTTGAGGTAAAAAAAAAGAATGCCATCTTAATTCTTTATTAAATATGAATGCATGCAAACAAAAAGTTTAAAATCGTTGCAGCAGTTTATTCAAAATTTATTTTTTTATATATAAAATTCTAAAAACATTTTTAAGAACAAATTTTGAAATGCAAATCGCAAGGGTATATTTATGTGCAGATAAAAACAAAATTTAAGAAAAATTGTCAACCCGTTTTTAAGATATCGAATTTTCAAAAAGAAAATTGAAACTTTTTTTTTAAATTCAAAAACTCTTTTTTTTGACAATTTTGATATGCAATATTATGAAATCTTATCTGAGATTTGTATATAAAAAAATTATCTAAATCCGTTTAGCCGATAATGAGAAAATGCAAAATAAAAATAAACATTCTATGACAGTTACTATTAATAGTCGCTAAGTGTAAAATTTTATAATTTTTGGCAGAAAATCGTACTAATTTTAGTGTATGGAAAAAGTTCAATCAAAATCGTAGGAGTCGTTTTTCAGAGAAAAAATATTTTCCTTTGCGGTTTTTTTAACTTTTGTATTTTTTTGTTATTTTTTCATAGGTGTACTTTTTTTTCCAAAAATATTTTAGAATGTATTAAAAATCTCTTAAGTAACGAGTTTCAAAAAAATCGATCATATCGTTTTTGAAATGTTTGATTTTCAAAAAAAATTTTGAAATATTTTTTTAAAAATCCAAAAAAAAATTTTTTTTAATTTGGTAAACAAAACTATTTATATTTTTTGGAAACTCCTGTATAACGGCCATTCCAAAGTAACGGAGAAGACAATCGGACGCTTGTAGTAAGGTTTTTCTTGTTAAGAAATTAATATTTTTTTATGAAACTCAGTGGTTTTTAAGAATTCATCACAAAGTACTCGACACATAAGTTTCACCAAAAAATTATGAAATTTAGTAAGTTTATTCAAAAAAATAGATGGTAACGGAGAAGACACGTACGATTTAGAGATTTCCGACCATTGCCTTGAAGTTTAAAATTCTGCGCCGTCCATTAAGATATGAAGTTGATTTTTTTTGCACACTTTCATAATACCAACATTTATCAAAAACCATCCTTGGTTTAGTGCCAAGTTTCATTTTACTAACAGAAAAAAATATGAAAGTTGGTAACGGAGAAGACAGCTAATGGTAACGGAGAAGACACGTACGATTAAAGATTTCTTTTTCGTTCAGTTATATTGAAATTCGTATTTTTAAATTATTCTCATCAATGATAAAAGTGATTCCGGCAATTGAAAAATGTGTGTAAAATTTCATTGAAATCGGTTAATGTTAACACGTGCTAGCGAGCACTTGAAATTTTTCATTCAAAACACATGGGGTTTTCACAGTTTTTACTCAAAATATCAGCAAAATTGTAAAAATTGATGGAAAATCTTTAAACTTGGCACATAAATTAACTACTGTCAGGAGTATCAAAAACAAATATTTTCAATAGTTTTGCATTATATTAACCCCATCAAAAAATTTAATTAAAAATCGTTGTAACTGTAACTGTAAGAGTAACTGTTATTTACAAAAATAAAAAAAATATATTTGTATACTCCTTATGGTATTTAGTTTATGTGCCAAGTTTAAAGTTTTACCATCAACGGGCTTTTACGGGCCCTTTGAGTAAAAGACTGTCAAAACACCATGGTTTTTATATGAAAAACTTCAAGTGTGTGTAAACGTCAACTGATTTCAATGAAATTTAACACATATTTTTTTTAGTTACCTTGATCCATTTTAAGCAAGGGGATCAAAGAAATTCAGGCTTAAAAAAAAATTTACAGATTTCACTCCTTGAGTAACGATGGGGACATTGAAAATGACTTGCTAATGCTAGATAAATCCTTAATCTTTATAATTTATACAATATTTTTTCTCTTTTAAATTTTATCTTTACCAATTTATACATACATATCAATTTAGTTCATCTTTTTTATGAAGACCAATCCAAACATTATATTGAACTAAGAAAACTAAAAATTTGTTAAACAAACTTTATTCGCACTTCCATCTTTACTTGCGCTTAGTTACACCAAATTGTTTTTTTTTCTTCAGCTTTAAAAATAATTAAGGAAGGATAATTTTTAAGCCGTTAATCCAACAAAAATCGGAGCTCTTAATTGCTTAATACATACATTTAATTTTCCCTCCGTTTTATCTTCAACCAAATTTTGATTCTTCCCTAAGCGCAAAATGATGTTAGCATATGTATAACTACTTTTTTTTCCTATTTCGTCCTGTATTCGTTTTTCGTTTTCCAAAATCACGTTTTTTGTAACACTAAATAAAATTATATTTTCCAAAAAACAAATATTTAATGTTGGTAGTTGTTACCTCTCCCCAAAATTTGTCTTCTCTTATTCCCACTGTAGTTTTTTTTATTTTGTTTCATTTTCAAATATACAAAAGAGGTGTTTTCTTTTTGTTATTTTATTGACCCACATAAATTATTTTCCCGCTTGTCTTCTAATCTTATATTTTTCATTTACTTCGTGCGGTACCTTACTTTTTTCTTTTTGATTTAGCTTTGTGGTAGCACCAAACAAAAATTAAAAATTTCTACACCTATTGCTTGTTTATTTCGGTCTGTATTTGAATAGATTTTTCCTAACTCGTGTAACTGTTTAATTGTGGTAGGCAACGCTAACTTATATTTGATTTTCCCTCAAATATATGCCTACAAACGAATTTTCAACGCTGCTGTTTGGTACGTGTGTTTTATTCGAGGTACTGCCTCTTGCGAGGAACTGACAAATCCTCCAAGAGTATACTTGTCATGAAAAAGTGCTTCTCATTTAGCCGTTCGGACTCGGCAAAAAACTGTAGGTCCCCTCCATTCCTGCCCAACAAACACGCACACAGGAATGGTTGTGAGTTGTAAGTCACTAGGCCCTGGTTCTCCTTGAGCTGTTGCGCCACCCAATTTATTTATTTATTTATGTTTGGTACGTGTCAGAAAAATTCTATTTTTCTTATGCCCTTTGTAATTTTGGGGTTTATTACGAGTCTTTTCGAAAAAATTCGGCAAGACAAAAGTCAACCAAAAATTCTTGATGGACTTAAAATTTCTATCAAATAGGAAAATATTTACTCATACAAATTAGCAATAACGATAAATCGACTTTTAGTCTAATCAACCAGTCTGTTTTGAAGAGACTCTTGCAAAACGGTCCTTTATTGCATTTTCAAAAAGAGGCTGGTTGTGACCCACACTAGTAACTTCCAATTTGTGGTGCCCCGGAAGCTAGAGGTCCAATGTTATTTTTTTGTATTCAACAATTTTTGGTATAGTTTTTGTATTTTTTTTTTGCATTAAAAAAAAAACAGTTTGTTGAATTATTATACAAAACCTACCGATTGTCAATTATAATCTAGTACATACATATATAGAAGCCCGAAACCAATTATGATTATTTGTTCCTAACATATTCGAGACTAAAAACAATTCAACATTTTTTGGTAAGGTTTTTTGTAGTTTTTTTGCTTAAAAAACTGGTTATGGGATATTTTTACAAATCCTTATTTATAGAAAAAAAATACCCAAAAGCTAATATCATTGTTTGTTCTCAAGATATTTGGGACGAACAAAAATTTTCTACAATTTTGTTAAGTTTCTTGTAGTTTTTTCGATAAAAATAATTATTTGTTGAATATTTTTACAAATTTTATCAATCATTTATTATAAACTCATTTAAAGAATAAAATTAGTCTGAAGTCAATATCATTGTTTGTTCTCAAAATATTTGAGATGAAAAAATATTTTCCACAATTTTTGGTGAAGTACCTATCTTGTAGTTCTTTTTCACTTAAAAAAAAACTTTTTGTTGAATTTTTTTATAAATCCTATCAATTATCAATTCTAAGCTAGTGTGTGGACTTAAATTAACCCGATGTCATGTCATTATCTGTTCTCAAGATTTTTGAGGCAAAAACCAATTTTTTAATAATTAGTGTGTAGAATTGCTTGCAGTTTTTCGCTTAAAAAAAAACTATTAATTCAATATTTTTTAAAAATTTATCAATTTGTATCTATAAACTAGCGTATAAAATAAAATAACCTCGAAGCCAATATCATTGTTTGTTGTCAAGATATTCGAGCCAAACAACTTTTTTCAACAATTTTCATCTACATTTTTTTATTAAAAAAAAAACTATAAGTTGATATACTTCTATATTTTAATCAATTCCTTATTACGTCAATTTGCGTAGAATAAAATTAACCTGAAGTCGATTTGTTCTCGAGATATCTGAGACTAAGGAAATTTGAACTGCTTCTTGAATTTATTGAAAGGTCCTTTCTGCTTGTAATGAAACTACTGTGTATACAATAAAATCCATCCGAAGTCGATATCTTAATTCGTCCTTGAGATACGGTGAACAAAAAAGCGAAGGAACGTACGAACACACACAGACATCTCTCTACAAAAATGGAATCCGATTCTAGGGAGCGAAACGTGAAGATATGTTAAAATTTTTATTTTGACAAATCGGACCATTTACAATAACTTCCAATGGGAAGTTAAAAAATTATAACTTTTTTATGTTTTAGTTTTGTGATTTGATTGACCTATATTTGTATTCCCACTTGTAGGTATTCTTATTTCATATTTTTCATTTTCTTCGTTAATCCATCTAATCATAGCTAAACAAAACACAACAGTAAAATAATAAACAAACAAAAAACCCCCAACAAATATCCTAACGAACCTACCTGAAAACTAAACATCCCACATGCATTCTATCCTACTTACCTTTCACGCACATCGCATTCTATACTATTAATAAAAAAAATATTTACCGGCAAGCAGCGCAAACAAACCTCCCAACTCCAAGGCATCTTTGCAACTGAAGACAGACTGAACACTGAACACTGAAATGAACAGTCTCTTATAATAAACTACTAGACAGATATCAGGGATGAAATCGTGTTTCAGCAATGTATCAAAATATAAAAGGAAAGTGTATCGAATTATACTTTTTGATTTGATTTGATAATATTTTGTCCACATTTGCTGTTGTATGAACGTATGTAATATTTCTATATCCAATTAATTAAAAAACAACTTAGCTGTTTATGTTAATTAACATATAAGGTACATACATACTTACATATGCGAAACTTTTATAACAAAACTGTAGGAATTTGTTGCAATACCCTTCGATTTTGCGAGATTTAAATTTTATAAATTTAATGTTTTCGATTTTTAATTGCGAGATTGTTGAAACCGGTATTTTGTAGATGCCATTTTCTCGAACAAACTGTATTAATCATTTTTATTTCTTCTGTTATATTGATGTCAGCCTCGGTTCACAGTATACATTTTGTGAGGTCAGATGATTTTCTTTTTAATTTACTTTATCTTTTTCGTTGAATGCAAAAGTGGAGTACTTTAGCAAAGTGGAGTGTATCGAAAAAAGTACAATCTTATCGACTTTTGCAACCCTGGCAGAGATAGAAAGAAATCTTCAATGAAGTTTATTTGGGCTGTTTGTCCGCACAAAAACTTGCAAATCGACGACGATGAATTTAAGGAATATTGATTAAAGATTTAGTACCACTTTTTAATTAATTGTATTTTCGATTTGTGAAGCTTATATAGAACGTACAGCAACGTATGATATATCAAAATAATTGTCAATTATTCAAGCTGCTAATAAAACAAAAACTAATTGTCTAGGTGCACAGATTAAAGAGTTAGTAGGTGATATGTAAATGAACAGAAATATGTTATTATCTCGGCTTAGGTACGATTAAAAAAATCAAATTTTATATGTTATATGTGAATCTATATAATCTATCTCCGGTATGAATTTGAGATTTTTAAATGCAACCATTTAAAAGATAAAAAATAATAACTGCGAAAAATCGATCAACAAAAATTATATAAAATATAAAAAAATACTAGGTATCAAAATTTCCTGAAACGAAACAATTTGTTATTTATTATCTTTCTTAAACTATACAATTTAGTACAATCAGCCTTAACTCTGATGTGTAGCATTTGTGAGCCATCTTTTTTAGAACTTTGAACTTACAACCAATAATATCTCACTTTGTAGATTTTTTGGAATTGCAAAATATATGTACAAAATTGTTATATTAAACTTAACCATCGATAAACAAAAAAAAATATTACTCTGGCACTTCTCATTTGTTTTCTTTTTTGTTCGACCATTTCACATAAAACCATATTTTAAAAAACGTCATATCACCTCTACATTATTTTTCTATCATAAACATTTTCAAAAAATTTCCAACGCTTAGATTTAGTTTTAGAAGCAAAATGCACTGCTGAGTGCTGACTGCACTAGCTCTTGCATTTTATAATTATAGTAATATGTATAGTTAAAACTTATATTGTTCATTTTAGAAACACCAACCAAAAATTCAACCGTACCCTCCCTATCCGCCTGCAATCATCTTCTATACATATTTGTTCATTCCAAAATGAATGGTAACACCACCAAAAATTCGATCTTATCCCCCTTATACGCCAGCGTTCATCTCATATACACACTTGTTCACTTTATTCATTTTAGTAACACCATAATTTACTCAAAACGACCCTATAAACATTTTCAATGTTAAAAAGTGCATGTGAGTCGTTGAAATTTGGATGAGAAAGTGCAATTTTGTCTTCTCCGTTACCCTGTTTTAGACAGTAAGACATGATTTAAAAATCTATAAAAAATCCACCATAATCCTTTTTCAAGTCTTGCTTTGTATGCGGAATAATTTTACAAACACTAATATAGTTCACCATTTATACCAACTTTAGTCATTTTTCGGTAAGGGAGAAGACATGAAATGTTCAGTCATTTTGAGGCGTAATAATATTTTTACAGCACTCCTATCAGAAAAATAGTTCCGAATTTAAGTAGTGTATTGAAAACACTTATAAAAACCCAACTGCACATCGCCATTTGCATCACAATTTATAGAGAACTGATAGCGACAAAAATGCCGAAAAATGCCCAGATACGAAAAATAAAGTATGAGCTTTTTTGATCACTTGCCTATTTTACAACAACAAGTAAAATTTTATATTTACAATTTTTTCGTTAACTCTAATATACACTGTAAATATTGGCATATTTAAATATATTTTTTTCCTTAATTTGAAATTGAGTTGCTTGGTTTCGAAATTTTTGGAATGGCCGATAAGAAAAATTATTAAAATCAGTCATACCGTTTTGAAGAAAATCGAAAATTAGAAAATGGTTTCTTGGGAAGTACCTCTACCTACCATTAATAACCATTTTTTGAAAAATAGTTTCCCACCCAAAGAAAGCCTTTAATTTACTTTACTTTAAGTTACTTAATTGAATATTAATCACAGGTCTTATGGCAATAATCCCACAACTACCCCAACCACCCCAACACCCTTTAACCACAGATATTTTTATAGACTCTTTTTATTATTGCTTTTCATGACAAATGAATCATTGATGCCAAGTTTCATCGACGGACGACGGACCATTATTTTCAACTGGTTTTCGGTAATATTTTACTTTTAGCTATACTGAAAATATAGTCATCGTTACATAAAAATGACAATAGTGTTTTTGACGGAGGTCATACTGACTTGGTTTTGGTGTCATTTGATTCAACATTTAAAACTACCTTAAAAACATGTGTCATATGCTTAGGTTACACCAAAGTTAATTTTTCTGTTTGATACACCACAAATTTCCCCCCTTTCCCCCTCAAAAAAATAACCTTCCATGTGAAATATTTTTATAGACTCTTTTGATTTTTCATTCTCATAATACATGAAACGTTTTCACCAAGTTTCATTATGGTACTAATTGTTTTGCTTTATTTATCCTATTTTACCTGTACTAGCTGGAGTTATAGCTATTTCACGAGAGCCACCTCGATCATCATACTCCTTTAGTGGTGCTTAGTCTGGTTATGCTCGTATTAATTTGTCGTCATCTGGGAGCGAACCATGAACTTTGCGATTCAGAAGCCGATGCACTTCACACCGCGCCACTGAAACCACATGGCTAGCGCTATCCCAATGCAACTGTACCTACATAAGTTTCGTAACAAAAATAAAGTTTGACTGAGTTACTTTCAAAAAAAAACTTTAAGCAAACTTTGGCACTTCGTATTTAAAAATAATGTACTACCCCACCCTCGGCAAGTATTTCAAAAAATTGGCCCTTTTCATCAAGATTTCAATATGGTGCAACACTCTTGCTACATATTTACTCAGAAAAAATATTTTTGATTTCTTATTTGCAAAAGGACCCCAGTTCGCTTCATATCATTTTTTTGTGAGTTTTGCTTTTTTGTACTCAAACATCGGTTTTATGGTTGTGTGTGTAAGATAAAAAGACGAATTAAAATAAAACACTTGGCCAGTTTATATTTCTGAGATCTCAGAGGGCTCAGAGGACTCTGAAATATAAACACGATTCCTTACGAACATTTCTCACTTTTCCCCTTAAAAACTGAGACTGAAATTTTTTGGATTCGCTTGCTCAGATATTTTTTGTCGCAGTAAATTACATAGGAAGAAAATAAAAAGAGAGTTGTTTCGACTTCTTTGTGAAGAATTGTGTTTATATTTTATCCTCCTGCTCTGTCAAAAAGCGGAGAAAAATTACTGAGCGCTCAAGAAATATAAACTGGCTTACTGTCTGCCGTTAATGAGGATGAGAAAAAACTACATTTCATACGGTACGCTACATTTTCTAAAATTTGGCCTATGGTATCGATTTTCACTATTCTCCTTTTTACTAAACCTAGTGAGATGGATTTTTTTCTTATTTTTCCCAGTACATGTGTGACCTACCCTATCAGCCTGTTTCCGCTTGACGTTGTTTTTCGGGACACCCCGTTAGGTAGTAAAAATTTAAAAATATCTTGATCCCTTAATTTTTTAACTAGTGTAGTTGGCAGCTGTCAGAAGCTAATGAAAAAACTGTTCGAAGACATTCTGAAAAGTCGATTTGAAAAGTCACCCATATTGCACTTGGGTGGTTGAAAAAAACTAAACAAAACAGAGAAATTTGTTTGTTTAACATTGATTCCTATACTCATTCGCAGAGTGATAAATTTAATTTTTTTTAAACCACTTTAATGCTATGTGATATGATTTAATCACAAGAAAATTTAAGATATTAACTCACTAATTCAGCAAGTAAAAAAAAAGTAAAAAAAAACTTGCACCAAGCGCCAAATCTTTTTAGTTTGATTCAACCATTTTGATTTTTGCCATCTCGTCGCCCGAGAATAATAATGCCGTATGTTACATTTTTTTGATTTTGGGAAATTGCAATCAAAGTTTATAAAATTATATCTTCCAAAAGGCTAGGAAGACATTTTCAAAACTAGGACTATAGGTGCAGAATAGATGGAACTTCTTTTAAAAATAAAAATTAAAAGCCAGCTTTCACTTTTAGAGATTTTAATGCCAATTAATCAAAGTATTATTTTGTCGTATGCTACATTTTGCTAACTAAAATATTTATTCCATACACATACGACAACCTTTTAACTTTTAATTTTCATCCCCCATAGTCGCTGTAGGGCCTAACTAAACTCCCTATTTTTTTTGTTGCATACTATGTAATTTGCGTAAAATCTGCCAAAAAATTCATGTAGCATGTAAATTGGAAGTTCAGATGAAAAGAATTCCACGGAGGGGGTAATATTTTCGCCGCTTGGACAGGAGGGCCAATTTAAAAAAAAAAACTATACATAAAATTGAAAATAATTAACTAAAAGACAACTTCTTATAGGTCTACTTACCAAGGACCAGTCGATGAGCAATCTTCGTCTTCATACCAACGGCAAAACTCAACAAAGAGTAGACGAAGGGTACCAAATCGCAGTTATGGATGCGTCATATTATGAATTCGTTCGTTTTGGATGACCACTTGCGTAGCCTTCTGACTTGTATAGTTCTACCTTTATGTCCTCATACTTAAATGTGATTTTACTTTTTTATGAAAGCACCTGTTTTTAAATCCCCCATATTGACAGATTTCTACAAAGTTATAATATAATTTTAGTAATTATTGTGAATATTAATTCAGTACCGTCTCGACCATCAATCATGGCACATGCACTCAAAGCCTTCTTTAACATTCACTTGTTCAGCTAATGCAACGTAGTTTGATGATATGGTTCTCGAAATAACGAAGGTATACCTACCTACCTTTCGATCTCTTGACAAAATACCAAAGCACTTGCTACACACCCTCGGCTACGAGCATTAAGTATCGAAGGATTAGATTTAGAATATTGTTTCGCATGTCATGTACAGGAACGCATCATGTATGGCAAATCAATACATACCAATATGAATGAATTCACAGGATCTGTAGGATCCTGAATGGATGCCATGCTATGGCATCCAACTTCGAAATACCATTGGGTAGCTTACAGGTTGGGTTGAATTTGAATGTTCCAACGGTAGATATATTCCTTCCCTCATCACATTCAAACGCATTGCGTTGCATTTTGATTAAATTAAACGAAGGAGTCGGGCTCACCCAGGTAGAATCGACAGGAATTGCGTTGACAGGATTTGGGATGGGATAAGGGACTGGAGTTGGAGTTGGTGTCTGTCTGATGTATAAATGATGGCACTGGCAGTGATAAAAAGGGGGCATGTGGTTGCTGATGGTTGTGCCGTTGAACGCTGTTGCAATTTAATTCATCAGTGATGTGCGTTTGTTTATGTTTGCACTTGGGTTTGTTTGTGTACACATTGCACATGACGTGTTGTAATTACAAGGATTGATACGCAGCGCAGGACGATGCCAAACGACCATAGGAAGGTATAGCACTATAGCAACAGGGACATGAGCATTTCTATAGGTAGATACTTGCTGTTGCTGATACTATGGTATGGGCATGGGTATAGCACAGGGTTTTTGATTCATTTTTCTGATTTCCGATTTTAACAAAGCAACGAGGTATATGAACATGTAATGACCACTTTTAACGGATTTCGTTGATTGCGGATAAATTACTAGAGTGTGTGTGCTTAAGAATTTAAAAGAGCTCCAATAGCAACTGGAGTTGGCAGAGGTACCTATATCCACATCCACCTACCCTACATTATATGAATAAATAGAAAATTGCAATGGGACTTCTTTGTGCATCGGACGGACCATCGACGAGGATGCATTTATCGGAATCGAATCGAATGGTGAATGACGTAATTAATTTCAAATTAGTAATTAAGTAAAGGTTCATACATATTCTTATCAAAACTAAAAGAAATGAATACACTATAACGTAGTTATTATAGTAACCTGGTTTACTGGGTATAAGTATATTTTAAAGGCTTTGGTATAGTAAGCATATAAATTAGGCAACAGTTACCTACAGGTATTATTGAAGAACCATCATTGAAAAATTTTAATTGATAGTATTGAGAAGTTTAAAATCGAAATATGTAATAATTTTTGTTAAAACATAAGGTCTGTTCCTTTACTTTGAATTTCTGTGATTTTCTGTGCATTTCTGCGCATTTCAGTCCAAAGTTGTGTCAAAGTTCATATAAAAAAAATATTTTGACACAAGTTTGGACTAAAAATCACAGAAACTCAAAGTAAAGGATCAGACCTATAATAAATCACCGAACACAATAAAACTTATACCTAACTGCTTTGTTTAAACATAATTATTTATCCCAAGTAAAAACTCCAGTATCCAGAAAAGCATCAAAAGATTTTTTCAATTTTTTGGGGTGTTTTTGGAGAGCTGTGTTAAGTAGTTTTCTTATTGAGATGGAACGAAAAGTGTTGTACAGTTTAATGTTTCTTGTTTTGAGATTTGTTATGTAAATAATTTTTTTGATGTTGGTAGGTACTTAGCTACCATTATCGCGCAACCATAAGAAATGATACGAAACAAAAATTTTATATTTGTTTCACTATTTTTACATTCAATCAAGAGTAGTAACTCTGCAACAGCTTTAAGCAGACATCGAACGATTGGCGCATATGGCATATCCAGCTGCAGGAGATGAAATCATCAACCAATTCGCAACAGTAGCCTTTATTCGTGCTGTATCTGACATCAACCTTCAGGGAGCAATTCGAATGGCTGGAAAACGCACACTCCCTGAAGCATTAGCGCTCGGCTTGACTATGGAAGCAGCAGAACAGGCTTCTCAAGGAGTTCATCGGATAAGAGAACTAGAAATTGAGGAGTGTTCTTGCCAGAGTACTGCATTCCAAAGGAACCAGTGAGGTGGACCTGCTCGATGCTGGAACTGTAACAAGACCGGATATCTTCAACGCCAGTGCAGATTGCCACCAAAAAGACCTGCATGTCAACATTGTGGAAGCAGAAACTTTAACAACAACAATGTCAATACTCCTACTCGCCCCGTTTCTCAACCGGGAAACGAGTAAGAACCAACTTCGAGGGGCAAAAGCTGGTTTATGGTATCGATGGCTCCAGAACCACCACTGTGGAGGCAACACTAAACGGCAAGAAGCAAGTGGCTGCGATTGACACCGGTGCCACTGCCTCCATTGTTCGAAAGGATTTGGTGAAGATGACATGGCTGCATAACACCTACACTTACCATCTGAAAACTGCAACAGGAGAGGCAGCCAGAGTTTACGGGGAAGTTTGTCTTACAATCCGTTTGGCAAAACTGGAGTTTTCACATATGTTTCTGGTAGCAGATATATGTAACGAGTGCATCGTTAGAATCGACTTTATGAAAGAGTAAGAAATGTGGAAATTCTCATGGTCTATGGCAACGAAAACTCATCAAAACTAGGGACCGTCATTAAGGAAGATATTTACCTGCCACTTTCTTCAGAAGTGCTCGTTTGGACCAAAATAAAGGGTGATTTGGGTAGCCATCGATACCTAATGATGGAGCCAGACTCTGAACAGTCGTCTTAGAACATCATCCTTGGGAAGACCCTTGTTGCGCCAAAGAACAACATGAAGCCCGTACGGATACTCAACATCAAACCGTGCGAAGTCAAGCTTAGAAAAGGAGAAGTTGTTGGAAAATATGAATCCGTATCCGCAGTAACTATAATCACAGAAGTTGATACACAAGAATATGTGGACCCCAGGAAAGTGAACTCTTTGAAGTCAAACATTCTCAAGTCTTCAAAATTAAGTGAATATCAGCTAAGTGTTGCTGGAAGCCTCCGTTACGAGTACGCTGATATACTCTCTTCACCCAATGGGCAGTATGGTGGAACACAACTGGTGCAGTATCGAATCGACACAGGAGACGCGAGACCTATTATACACCAGCAAGACGTCTCCCATTAGCCAAACAAGCCGAAGTTGAGGAGATGATATCGACCAGGAAGAAAGATGGGCTAATAGAACACTCTAAAAGTCCTTGGGCATCCCCAGTTGTTCTTGTCAAAAAGAAGGATGGAAGTACTCAATTCTGTGTAACTATCGGAGGCTGAACAAAGAAAGACAGCTACCCTCTGCCAAGAATCAGCGATACTCTGGATGTGATGGAAGGAGCTGAATGGTTCTCAACATTGGACTTGAAGAGTGGCTTCTGGCAGGTAGAAATACATCCAGAAGATCGAGAAAAGACGGCTTTCTCCACAGGAAATGGTCTATGGCAATTCAAAGTAATGCCTTTCGGACTTGACAACGCTCCGGAAGCATTTGAGCGTTTGATGGAGTGCGTTTTGCAAGGACTTACCTGGAAATCTTGCCTAGTCTATTTGGACGATGACATTGTTTATGGTATAACATTTGATGAGCATTTTGGAAACCTTAAGGCCGTGTTTCAGAGGCTTCGAGATGCAAACTTGAAATTGAATCCAGACAAGTGTGCATTTTCCAAGTCTGAGGTAAAATACTTGGTACATATCATCTCTTCCCAAGGAGTGAAGACTGATCCTGAAAAAGTCGATACCGTAAAGAATTGGCCAACACCACAGGATAAACATCAACTCCGGGGTTTTCTTGGACTAGCCACGTACGATCGTCGGTTTGTGAAAGATTTCGCTGGGATCGCGAAAAGTTTGCATCAAATAACAGAGAAAAGCAAACCGTTCAAATGGTCAAGCGAGTGCGAGATAAGCTTTCAGGAACTTAAGCAGCGCCTATGCAATACACCAGTTTTGGCCTATCCGACAGCCTGAGGCATCAGGAAACCAAAACCGTCGCGGATCAGATTGCCTTCAATTGGGTGAGCAGGTTTGGTGTACCTATGGAACTCCATTCAGATCATGGAAGGAACTTCGAGTCCAAGATCTTTCAAGAAGTTTGTACGTTCCTTGGCATTAAAAAGACGAGAGCAACACCGCTTCTTCGGCAATCTGATTGGAGGGTTGAACGATTCAACAGAACCCTTAAAGAACATCTTTCCAAAGTTGTAGGCTACAACCAAAGAGACTGGGATCGGCATATTTCACTATTCTTGATGGACTATCGAAGTGCGGTACAAACTTCAACAGGACACACACCATCAGAGCTTGGTTAATATAGAGTTTGGCTTTGATTGTGCTCCCTCTGTTATTGGTTTTGATTTTCATCGAGGCTCTTGTCATTCGCTATATGATGTTTTATTGCTTTTGAAGAATTTTTGCTGAAATTTTTGTAGATGCTTGCAACAAAGATTAAGAAGAAGCCGACTCGGTGAAACTCGTATTTAATACAATTGGAGGAAACTTTGGAATATAAAAAGACTCTTAACTCGTGAGCGTCCTAGGAACCTACATTTTTTAGAGAAAACAAAAAAAAAGGAAAAATTCAAATCTTTGAAATACAATTGCCAAGAATAGTTTTTTGGAGCAAAATGACAGATGTAATGGACTTAGCACTACACTAAAAAATTAAAAATAGCCATCATTTGGTGATTTTAATTTTAGTAAAATTTTAAGAGATAGTTCGACCATTTAAAATTAGAAAAATTATCTTTTTAGCTTAGTATCATGTAAAGATTGCTTTAGCATCGAACTTAATCGCATAAAATTTTGCTCGACTTACTTTTTCGCAAATTTATAAAATGAGCATATTGTATGCAATTGAGGCATATTTGGGTGAAATTGCGATTTGTTGATAGCGATTTTGGGTACCTACGTTCATTTGATACTTTTCATGATTTCTAAGGTCAATATCTTCCTTTTTTTTTCTGTTTTTGAAAGTGATAACAATCATGCTTTTAAACATTTTTCTTTTATAATTTCCATGTTTTATAAGGTAAATAAAATGTTTAAGAATCTAATGGCCAATTTCATAAACAAACAATAAAATTGCTTTTACCTAAACTCCTTCTAAATTTTATTAGACATTTAAAATTTTTCACTTTCAGAAAAGGATTATTTTAATTTATCTGAGTTTGCTCACCTTGTGCGTGAAGTAAGCATCGCCATTTTGGATTTTCAAAAAAAAAAGGCTGTGCTGTTATGTGCCCAACTTGTGCTGCTATGTGCCGTTTAAAAAAAAATCGTACTAAGGGTTTGGTTTTTAGAGGGTACCCATTTTTTAGCGTAAAGTTAGCACCGCCATTTTTGATTTTCGAAAAAAAAAGTTGTGCTCTATTGTGCTCAACGTTGCGCTATTTTGTGCTCAATTTGTGCAGCTATATTCTAAAGAGATAAGAAAAAGATCGCAAATTTGTAACTTTTATGCCAAAAATTAATTTATAATATATTTTTAAGTTTTACATTTTTTTAAAAACTAACGTGCTATTTTGCGCTCACATTACAATTTTTTTAAATTATTTACGGCACAAGGCAGCACAAGTTGAGCACAATACAGCATAACTTTTTGTTTTGAAAATTGCAAATGGCGGTGCTAACTTCACGCTTCGCAAAACTGTTTTTTGGCTGTAAAAGTTACGAATATGCTATTTTTTATCTCTTCGGGATATGGCAGCACAAATAGCGCAGAAAACAGCACAACTTTAATTTTTTACAAAATTCCAAAATTTTAAAATTTTTCACAATGAATAACAACTTCTTTTTTTGAAAATTGCAAATGGCGCTTCACAAAACTGTTTTTTTAGCCGTAAAAGTTGCAAATATGTGGTTTTTTTGTATCTCTTCGGAATATGGCAGCACAAAATTGCACATGGTAGTTTTTAAGAAAAACGTAAAACTTAAAAAAAATTATAATTAATTTTTGACATAAAAGTTACAAATATGCGATTCTTTTATCTCTTTAGAATATGGCTGCACAAATTGGGCACAAAACAGCACAATTTTCACTTTTTAGTATTTGCAAAATTTCCCAAAAATTTCATTCGTAAAATTTGCAAATTTGCGATTTTCTTTAATATTTACGGCACAAGGCAGCACAAGTTGAGCACAATGCAGCACATTTTTTTTAAGGAAATTTTGAAATTTCGCAAAAATTCATTCGAAAAATTTACAAATATGCGGATTTTTCAAAAATATTTACGGCACAAGCCAGCACAAGTTGAGCACAATACTGCGCAACTTTTATTTTGGAAAATCAAAAATGACGGTGCTAACTTCACGCTAAAAAATGGGTATCCTCTAAAAACCAAACCCTTAGTACGATTTTTTTTTTAAATACGGCACATAGCAGCACAAGTTGGGCACATTACAGCACAGCCTGTTTTTTTTTGAAAATCCAAAATGGCGGTGCTAACATGACGCACATGCTCACATTCCTGGATACAAAAAAGAGGTTGTTTCCCTCCCACGCAAAGGGTATGCTGGTATGAGAAAAAGTGAAAAAGCATCATGGATGTGGAACAGATATTCTAAATATCAGCTGTTGTTGACTGGAATAGCTTAGCAAAAAAGACTTTTAAAATTTAATGAGACAAAAACGAGCTTTTAGTTTACAAGGGCTTTACAAATCTCCTTAAATATAAAAGTATTTGGTTAAATCAAAAACATAATTCAAAGGCTAAATGGCTTTTTAAATAATTAAAAGCCTTTCAAGAAATTGGCCATAAGCTTTTTGAACATAAGAGCAAGTAAGAACGACCCGGTCATTCATTTCATTTTCTGTTACTTTTATGCTCAGGTTGGTTTAAAGGCCCCTGTTTGCTTTTTCAAAATATACAAATATGTAAATATGTACTTACAAGATTTTTTTATGATATCTAGTCTGTTTTGAATTAAAAACTTTTTATAAATTTTGTTTTTCTAAATAAATACACTAGTCAACAATATTAAAGGAACAAATTTTTTTCAATTTTTGTTAGCGTTTTTTGAAGAGCTGTATCTTTGTGACGAGTGGTCGTATTGAGTTGAAATAAAAAGCATTTTACAGCTTTATGTTTTTTGAAAAATGTATTTTTTTTTTCATTTCCATTCAAAAAAGTATCTAACTAATGCAAAACTGTGAAAAAAAATCCACTGGAATTGCGGTTTTCTGGTCATTTTGATGACAACTTCGCATTGTTTAGGAACACCACAATTTGTTCCTTTACCTGGTTTGTAAGACTTTGAAGTGTTGGTGAGGAAAAACTGTTCGATGAATCAATATGAAAATTTACAAGAATATTGATGATTTAAAAGTCTATAAATTTGCATACCAACGCAAGCCATGCAATCAATATTTGCAACGAAAAAAAAAGATTTACGAAAAGACCACAAAACGTCGGTTTTTAGTACTTTTTTTAAACTAACGGTGAACGGTAAAAAAAAATAATTTCTACATTATTTGCTGAGATATTGGCAATCAAGGCTAAAAGTATCTTTTTTCATTCAAAGTCAGATAAACCATGTCAAAAAAAATCGTACGAAAACAACAAAAAAACTGAATTGAAGCTGAATAAACAAGGTATCTGATCATGACATTTAATTGACTCAAAAAAATTTATCCATAGAAATGAGGACCTTTAAAAAAAATAAAAACAAAATAATTTTGTTGTCTCGTCTCATTTTTTGCAATAACGCAATAACGGTACTTCAAACAAATTTGTTTGCAAACAAATCTCGAAACAAAAAACATAAAACTGTAAAATGCTTTTTATTTCAACTCAATACGACCACTCGTCACAAAGATACAGCTCTTCAAAAAACGCTAACAAAAATTGAAAAAAAATGTGTTCCTTTAATATTGTTGACTAGTGTATAATTTCATGATTCGTATTCTGAAACACCCTGTTAACAATCTTTTTGAAATTATTGAATTTTTATTTTCATTGAACAAAGAAAGACAAATTGTTACGATAACCTCTTATAAAGGGTTTTTCAACAAGGACGCTACAAAAGTAGAGCAACAGGGACAGCAAACGACGCCATATTTCTTGCCGCTCTTTTGATATTTCTCTTTAGTAAGGTTTGCCATTTCATGATGGAAAGATATACGAGCCAACAACGAGTCAAAATAATTAAAGTTTACTACCGAAATTCGGAGTCAGTGGCCTCAACGTTAAGAACGCTACGTCCAATTTATGGTCGTCATAATCGTCCTAGCAGATCAACAATTGAGCGTCTAGTCTAGCGTCTATCAATCAATCAGCAATCCACACGTACTCCATGAGTCATCATTACATACCGAAAAATTACGGTTTTGTGTGGTTTATGGGCCGGCGGCGTCATTGGGCCGTACTTCTTCCGTGATGATCAAGACCGGCACGTTACTGTGAATGGGTATCGCTACCGTTCAATGATAACCAAATTTTTCAGGCCCCAATTGGATGATATGGACTTGGAGGACATGTGGTTCCAACAGGACGGTGCCACAAGCCACACAGCGAATGTCACAATCAATTTATTGGAAACCAATTTTTGGAGAACGTGTTATCTCACGAAATGGTCCAGTCGCTTGGCCGCCTCGGTCGTGCGATTTGACGCCGTTAGACAATTTCCTGTGGGGCTACGTCAAGTCAATGGTCTATGCCAACAAGCCAGCGACGATTGATGAACTTCGAATGAATATCGAACGTAAAATTGCAGCAGTATCGGCCGATTTATGCTTGAAAACCGTCGAAAATTAGGTTCAGCGTCTGGACATCTGCAAGCGTGCCCGTGGTAACCATGCAAAAGAAATCGAGTTCCATACATAATGGCATCAAACGTACTTTCACAGGAATAAAGAATTTCATTGATATCCAAAACCGTTTTTGTTTTATTTAAAAAAACTTTTGTAGCGCTCTTATTGAAAAACCCTATATACTTTTTCAAAAGATATAATTTTTAGCTATTTAAAGGCCAGTTTGTTTACATTGGTTAAAATATGTAATTAGTTTCTCACAGGCTCTGGTTAAATGGAGTTAATTAACCAGTATTGGCTGATTAGCAAACTGAGCCTTAATCAATTTGTTGAACTTGCAAAAGCTATACCTCTAAATACCTGAACCCGCCTGAGGCCAATGAACCTTCCTGTTAATATTATGATGATTTACAGTTCAACAACCTGAAGCGACAACATTGACATCGATTAGTAATTAAAATAAAACCCCATCTCAGTAACAGATAAATAAACAAAAAATATTTCCGGAGCTCCACCGTGCAATGGGGTGAGTATAACATGCCACAATACAAACACCCTTTGTATTTGACACCTTCCTCAATGCTCACTGAGAAAGATAAATTCGTCTTCTTAAAATAAAATTAAAAAAAAAAATAATAGAAAAAACAAATGACTTAACCCATCCATTAGACATATTGGGGAGAGGACGTCCCTTGCTTATGCACCCACTTAACCCATCCATTAGACATATTGGGGAGAGGACGTCCCTTGCTTATGCACCCAGCACACACGTGTGTCAAGAAACACGTTCCACATTTTCCCAAATAAACTATTGTTTATACTATTACTCGACAATACAAATACAAATCACAAGAAAACGATGACGAAGAAATTTGTATCTCTGATCGCGTATAGTACCTACTCCAAACAAATCGTCAAATTGTAATTTTGGAGAACTTCAACGTGTATCCGAGACTTGTGTGTGTCTGTACCAACAACTGTATACCTCAGAACAAAAAACGCATCCGGAACAAGGATTATAATGGCTTTCAACGTGTCCAATTTGAAAAATTCAGCAGATTGCATCCAGGCGCAAATCTAAACAATGCGCCAATATACGGAATATGACGATGCACCATCACGACGACGACTTGGCAAAGGCGGTGGCGGCAGCGTGCGATGACGACGGTGGCGACATGACGACCATAATGCAATGCAACGCGAGTGGAACTATTGACATTGTTTAGCGGCTTGGTGGCGTCACCGAACACACCCGGCCTAGTATATTGCCGGGGCGATATGTTCGATGTAGCAAACCAAAATGCACATGGATGGCGTCGCCATCCATCTAGTGCAGTAAACTGAGCATACATTCAGCTGGCATAGACAGGATAATCCAAACTGCACATGGCTGCATTTGTTTGGCAGAATTTGGGAGTTTCTAGATTTCTTGAGATTCTTCTAGATTTACTATCGAATCAAATTAGTGCCCGTATACCTTTTGTCGAAAGTAAAACTGATCCTAACTATATAAAAGTTGTAGATCTGAACTAATCTCAAGGCCCCAAGAAATCAAAAATTTGGAAACAAAATAGTACTAACGGAAACGCTGTAGTTTTGTTTTTTGAATGCAGAAAAAAGGAAAGTAGAGAAAAGGGGGTTTTCAATATAGAAAAGGATTAGTCAAAGGTCTGTTAATCTTTTTTTATTAGCGCCCTGGTAGTTCCTGTCAAATGAAATCCATCCCTGATTGCCTGGCGCTAAAATTAGATGCAAGCTTCTGGTTTCATTCACATATCGCAAAAGAGTGGCAGTGGCTGTGGCAGTGGCAGATATGAATTCCTATACATTGCTTGTCGCGCATCACCAGATGGCAATTATATATATGGAGTGGTGTGTCGTCCCGCCACACCTTAATCCCGAACATATAGTCCTATCCGCTCTCATCGCTATCCACAACATCGATTCCATAATTCAAATCGACGGACGACCAGCCAGAAAGTGACTAATGGAAAACTTGTTCATATCAAATTGATTCTATTGACAGGAAAATGTATTTCTCGGTGACTTAAACTAAAAGCAAATTGGTTTTCCTTAATAGGAGGTGGGTGGGTGTGGGTTGGGGATAGGAGCGTAGCGTGCTATAGTATGGTCGCCTATAACGAAATTTTAATTGAAGGCATCAACGCTTAGCATTGCCACAACGACAACGACGACGCAGACGACGAACGACAACAACGCAACGTGTTGGACGACAATTTTACGACCTCAGTATGTCGTAAAGGAGCTCTGCCGAACTGAAATACCAAGTCGAATGCCTCCTACAGCATCACCACCACCACCCTTTCCATCAACGAAGCTTTAGTGCGTGTAATGAGGTGACAAATAACACGACCAGCATCTCGGTGTGTGGGTGAAAATAGTTTTTTGTTTATTTATTCTTCGTGGATTGTTTTTTATTCTAACGCAAATGAAAGACACAAAAAAGAGGATTTTTTGTTGATTTTTTTTTGTTTTTGGAAAATTTGTTTCATATTTGTTTACACGAAAGTGAGGTGGTTCTAAATTTGAATTACACTTTGGTGGCACAGAATGACGCAGCCGATAATGATGATCATCAGGATCGTTGGAGTTAATTGTTTAATGGATTTCAGAGGGCGGAGGACGGGTTTGACGGGTCGTCGTCGTTTATATTTTGTGTAGTTGGGGGTTGTTAAACTTCGATGTCGATGTCTGTCGCGAGCACAGGTTTAATGGTTTGGTGGAGACACAATGTTTTATTACGTGTATGCCAGATGTTGCTCAGGTTGTGTTGTGGAGTAATTTAATGGATCAAGGCAATCGCACTGAGATTAATTGGGATATTTAATCAAAAACCTGATTTGTTCATGGTTGTCATAATCATTACTATTTTAACTACCACGCCAGTAAGACCTTGGATATTTTTATTTTAATGCAATCTGAAGTAGAGTAGGTACAGGGTACACATCAATAGAAAGAAGGAATAGTTTTACTCACACATTGGATCGAGTTAAGAATAAGGTGTTTATTGTCTTGTGAAATCTCTATCCCAAAAATTTGTTAAAACTGGTCAGGAATTTCGTTATATTAATTGAATTATCTATTTACTCTTCCAAACACTCATGTTAAATCAAATAAAAAACGAGAGAAATTAAGCAATTATTAGGTTCTTATGTTTCAACACACAGTTAATCAGAACAAAAATCTAACAAGATACATAGGTACAAAAGGAGTTCCTTGAAAAGTCTACATGACATCTCGTAAGCCCTTACACCAGGTATATCGAATAATTAATCATGTTAAATTAACAACGAAATCAAGGATAATTTAATTTTTTTGAGCTGACAGCACTTGTCTGTTAAAATGTCATGACAGAATATAGTAAACTAAAACAGAAGACATCATGTGTTATATGTACATTAGGGCGGTCGTTAAAAAAAAAAGTCATCCCGGATGGGCCCAAATCGGCTCTAAAGAAGCCGAAGAAAAAAAAATTCCCTAATTTTTTCAGATTTTTATTTTCATCCCCTATAGTCGCTGTAGGGGTAAATTAAATTTCCCTTTTTTTTTTGCATTCTAGAAAATTTGCGTAAGATCTGCCAAAAAAATTCGGAGCATGTACGTGGGATCTAGACAAGAAAAAGATCCTATGGGATGGGGGTAATATCTCCCGCGCTTGGACGGGGCAATTTAATAAAATATTTGCATAGAATAGAAAAAAATAATTAAAAAACAACGGCAATACTTACAGTTATGTTTAGTAGCTTTTTGGAAAGCCAGAAGTCCATTCTTACAACTTGTTTTAAAATTAAGTTTTTTTGATAAATAGTTTTTGCAAAAAATTGTTTCAAACTCATAATTTTGAAGAAAAATTATTATAATTTTTTTTTTTTATTATAGGTTGGAAAACAGATTTTGCTGAAATCGTTTATTCAAAAACTTTATTTAATTATCAACTATTAAAATGGACTTCTGGCTTTCCAAAAAGCTACAAGACATTACTGCAAGTGTTGCCGTTGTTTTTAATTAATTTTTTTCTATTTTATGCAATTATTTTATTAAATTGCCCCTCCCGCCCAAGCGGTGGGAGATATTACCCACCTCTACTAGGGTTTTTTTCTTGCCTACTTCTCACCTACATGCTCGAAGTTTTTCGGCAGATTTTACGCGAATTTCCAAAAAAAGGGAACATTTAATCTACCCCTACAGCGACTATAGGGGATGAAAATAAAAATCTGAAAAAATTAGGGAATTTTTTTTTTTTCATTTAGAGTTGATTTAGGCCCATCCAAATATTAAAACTAAAAAAAAAAAACCATTATAACGACCACCCTAATGTACCTACATATAAGTTAGTCTGGAAGGCATGGACAATACAATTGCAAGTTTTAATTTTGACAATGCTGACCTGATGTGTAGTAACTTTGACCCTTTACCATTTTAATCCCTTAACCCTAAGCCATACAGCCATTTTTTTCTCGCGTAAGAATCTGACGATTTCAAGATTCTGGAAAACAAAATATTGTGTAGATATTGGGACCATCTTTGATATAGACATGGAGTTTAGTTAGTTAACGACGTGTATGTCACAAGAATTATTTTTCAGCATTGTAACTTTAGCCTTACGCATCACGCTAAGCGAAAGCAGATGATCAGTTCTTACTATAAAATATCAAAGTAAGGTGCGTAAATTATTCTTGAGAATTTAAGCGCACGAACAGGTTGAGATCCGGAGTCCGGTCACTTCCCCGGCAGGAAGAATTTCAACATATAAGTTCTGTTTGTATTTATTGTATCGTATGTGTACATATAATTTGCTGCATATCGAACACTCTGGTAACTGCCACTTTATGTATACGTTTGTTGTCTATAAAGTAAACAGGGCAATTTTCACCTAATGAGACCTTAAAATAGGAAATTAGCGCAGTTCTTTTGCATTTTACTTGCTTTCTATTCTCAAATTTGCAGTTCACCAAATTAATAAGGGTCTTGCATTTCAATGATAGGCTGGGTAAAAGTTCAAATTTTGAAGTCTTTATTTAAAAATGTTTACAAAATTCACTTCACTGTGAAGTTAGCAGGTAAGTTGCACTGTTAACTTAACAGACGCCTAATATGCTCCTTGGTCTATACAAAGATTACACAAATTCACAATATTTTCTGAGCTAGTCCAACACAGTAGACTCACTAAATTGTATTTCTTTAGAATAAGTAATTCCTGAGATACATATAGGACTTCAAAAATCTCTTAGGCCATAACTTACTGACATACTAACTGACTGACTCACTCACTCCTTTACTCACTGACAGATCATCAAAATTAAGGAGCATACTGACAGTCAATAAGTCAACAAGTCCAATCCTTAATGCTAATTCTTCTTTTTGGCTGATTTATTTTAGTAATATATCGCATTTGTATTATAAAACCTTCTTATATAGAAACTATGCCTGGCCCTGAGCAAAAAAAAAAATGTCCAGCTTAATGATTAGGAATTATAATCTTGTTGGATATAGATTACAGTGGTTTTTTGCTAAAAATCCATTTAAGTTAAACTAAAGTCAATACAAAATGCATATGACAAAGCCCTCACTATGTCATTGATGAGTCCAAGTAAGTAAGCCGGACGAAACGCCAATTTTTAGGACTAAAGGCCACAAAAAGCTAATTTGGATCAGAAATAAAAATCGTTGGAGCGGTTTTTTTTATAATTTTTATATTAGGTATGGCATTTTTAAAACACTTTGAAAAATAAAAATGTTGATACCTATTCAATTTCTAAATTTTATAATGTGATGCATATAAAGATAAAATTTTCAAAAAATTATCAACCCGATCGAATTTTCAAAAAAATATTTTGTTTTCTTTTTGAAACTCACAAAATATTTTTTTGAAAGTGTTTGGTATATTCAAACTTTTTGGAAGTTCTTGTATAAGCCACATTATTTAAATCCGATCAGCCAATAATAAAAAAAAATAAAAATCAAAAACAGCGTTTTAGTGAATGTACTGTTGCTAAATGAATTTTTTTTATATTTTATACGAGAAAATAGACCGTTCTCATTTGTAATCAAAGTTGTTTTAGAGAAAATGTTGTTTTCTTCAACTTGTAGGGAAGGTACCTACCGTTATTTTTATGCCTTAACGTAAAAATCTGTTAAATATGTTCTAAAAAATGATAATAGCCGTCGTCCGGTTCGTTTTCGAAATACTTACAAATTCCGTTTTCAAACAAAATGTAATTTTTTTTATCCAAAAAGTTCTTTTCCTTAAATTTTGATACAAAATTTTTTGAACTTTTTGATAGATTTTATTTAAAAAAAAATATTTTTATTTTGTACTTTTTAATTTTCTTCAAATTCATAGGTATAGAAAGCCTGATAGCCCTGACATTAGTGTTAAAGGCGTCTTTCCCCTGGATAGATAGAATCCACAGTAGCATTGAATTTTTAAATGAGTCGTTAAACATCGATAAAAATTTGCGTCTTTAGAAGGGTTTAACAACAACTAAGAAGCTCAACTGTTGTACGTGGGTGAAACGCAATATATGGAGTAAACTATTCTTTATTTGAACTTAATTCATTCGCCCCACTTAAACAGAAGAATAGAGGAAGTGTACCGATTATGGAGTACCAAAATATAAACTCAATTTTAAACACAAAAACATTACATTTTTTTCGGTCTTTTAAATAGATCTTGATAAAAATATTATAAACTTGCTTTTAAACAAAAGTAGAACTTTAACAAATTATCAAAAAAAATTTTATAAATTAAAAGGTAAAAAAACACAAAATGAGCACATTTCAAAAAGTGACCCTAATATGGACCACTAAGGATTTCCCCATAATATATGTGGTAATTTAATTTCTGTGCAGAAAACACAAATAAAATGATCTATGAGATTCTGTGGCAGAGTAATAATGAATGCAAGAGGTCAAAAGGTATTGAAAAATTTGAAACAATTTGTATGGGTAACATGAAAATTTTTTGCAGCTTTCTTGAAGCCCATTTCTTTTGACTTGACGGCTGCTATGGCTTTCACCATATCCGCCTTGTCCCAGATGTTACGCTTTTTCTTTTGGTGTCATCTGATTAATTACAAGACAACCTATGTACAAATTTAAACAAATATTTTAGGTGGTTCCCAACATGGAATACTATTCCATATTAGGAATACTATTCAATATTCAATGTGAAATAGTATTCCATATTAGGAACATACTGATATTCCATATTAGGAACATGAAGACTGACTTAACTATGTAAAAATTTACTTATTATTTAGCTGAGCTCACCTAAATAATTTAAGTTATCTAAAAGATTGAGCTTTTTCCTAATAACTCGGGACCAAAAATATGTTTAAGCTTGAACCGATAAAAAAATGTAAGAAAAATAAGCTCTCAATAATTTGTTACGCACTTTACCAAAACACTTCTTTTGACAACTGCTCATGTCTTCAAAGATCACCTTCCACAAGGATAATAACAACGAATGTGCGCATGAAAAGAAAGCCTTACCTGAAATAAACAGGTAAAAATATTACGTAGTTTTCAAAATATAGCACTATTCCATATTAGGAGCGTATTCCATAATTGGTACACTTCCTCTATTATTTTCTAATCTTCGTCAAATTCATAATTAAATAAAATGCACGACTACTTGCTCTTATGTTCTAGACACTGCTGGTTTTAAGAAAATTGTAGATAAAAACGTGGAAATTGTGAAATAAAAATATGTATAGAGAAATATGAAATACGAAATTTAAATTAGCTAAAACAACTCTTTTGTGAGTTTGAGTTGAAAAAAGAATGCCATCTGAGTTCTTGATTGAATATGAATGTATGAAAAAAAAGTTTTAAATTGTTGGAGCGGTTTTAAAAAAAAAAATAGTTTTTATGCAAGTATAAAATTCTTAAAACATTTTTAAGGACAGATTTTGGAATACAAATCTAAAGTATATATTAATGTGCAGATAAAAACAAAATTAAAAAAAGTTGTCAACCCGTGTTTGAGATATCGAATTTTCAAAAAAAAAAAATTGAAACTTTTTTAAAAATTCAAAAACTTTTTTTTTGAAAATTTTGATATTATTTGAAATTTTTATATAAGAAATTTATTCGAATCCAATTAGCCGATAATGAGAAAATTCAAAATAAAAAAAAATCGTTCTATGGCAGGTACCTGCTATTAATGCTAAGTCAAAAATTTTATAATTTTTGGTGTACCTATGTATATCGTACTAATTTTAGTATATGGAAAAAGTTTAATAAAAATTGAAGAAGTCTTTTTGAGAAAAAAAAATATTTTCTTTTGTGGTTTTTTAACTTTTGTATGGAAGGTACCGTTATTTTTTCATAAATATATTTTTTTTAAAGTATCTAAGGGAGTTAGTACTAAAAAACTCTTAGGTGTCGAGTTTCAAAAAATCGATCATATCGTTTTCGAAATATTCGATTTTCAAAAAAAAATTTTGAAACATTTTTTTAAAATCCCAAAAATATTTTTGTTTAATTTTGGTACACAAAACTATTTATATTTTTTCGGATGCTTCTGTTTAAAAATAAAATGCACGACTGGATCGCATGTACTTGCCCTTAAGTTCAAGTTGTGTGGAACTTAAGAACTTTAAAAAACATTCAAGTAATTATAGAAAAAGTATAAGAAAGCATTTAAATCGTTCTCTTAATTGTATAACCTGCCTGCTTAATAACTTAAAGTTCAAAAGCAAGTATGCCATTTGATTACTTGAAAAAATATGAATATAAGCAAAAACAAAATAAGAATCGTTCGAGCCGTTTTCTTAAAAAATATTTTTCTTATATAGGTATAATATTTTTGTAACATTTTTCAAAAAATTTTTTGGTACACCAATTTTGAGTAGATATATTCATATAAATTTAAAGCTGAAATTTCAAAATAATTTATCAACGCATTTTTTAAATATTGAATTTTCTAAAAAAAATGAATCTTTTTTTAAAAATCCAAATTTTATTTTTTTTCCAAAATTTTTGTATGCAGTATTGTTTATATTCTAACAAAGATCAAAAGGCACGGTAGTGCCCAGCCAAGTTCGCGGCACTACACCCTTTTTACAGGAACAAACCCAGGCGATTTTCAACCCCCCTCTAACTTCAGTACCAATAAAGTCAGAAACTTCAAATTTGGAATATTTGCTGAACTGACCAAACACAGGTGGCTCACCAAATTTCAACTCTTTAGCATTAGTAGTTTCCAATATATAGGACTTCAAAAATCGCAAAAACCGTAACTGACTGACTCACTGACTCACTGACTCACTGACAGATCATCAAAATTATGGAGCACTTCCCGACATCGTAGAAACTTGAAATTTCGCACAACGGTAGGCCTTGTGGTACATACCAAGGAAAAAATCGAAAATTTGCAATTTTCTATTCAGGGGGCGTGGCATCCACCCACTTTCTTAAATATTCTATAAATTATATGGAGCCTTTCCGATTGTTGTAGAACAATGAACATTGGTAAGTTGGTAGGGTTTGAGGTACTTAGAAAGACAAAAATTGAAAGATTGGAATTTTCCATACAGGGGGCGTGGCATCCACCCACATTCTTAAAAATTCTTATAAATTATATGGAGCACTTCCGATTGTTGTAGAACGATGAAAATTGGTAGGTCGGTAGGACTTGAAGTACTTAGAAAGGAGAAAAATCGAAAATTTGGAATTGTCCATTCAGAGGGAGGGGGGGGTGCCATCCACCCACTTTATCAGAATTGCTTTTATTTGTATGGAGCACTTTCGGTTGTCGTAGAATTATGAAACTTTGTAGAGCGGTAGGGCTTGACTTTCACCTGGCAAAATAAATCTTTGCAAAGAGGAGTGAAATCACAACAAAAACATAAATGTTAAAAAAGGAGCCAAGTTCTTATGTGTACAAGAAACCTGTGCGTAAAAAGTCAGCCAAAAAAAGTAATGAGATCTAAAATATATGCCAAGTTTTAAGTTCATGAAGTTTAATATCAAATATCTTAAGAACAGTAATATCGAAACAATTCCAAATCATGACAGAAATTTGGTAATTAATGATTACTGATTAAATTTTGGTGGATTTACTTGGCAAGTTTTCTCTTAAATACTTACCTAATCACAAATTTAAAATGTATGAAAACTTGACCAGTGAACCCACCAAATTTTAATCAGTAATCATTAATTACCAAATTTCTGTCATGATTTGGAATTGTTTCGATATTACTCTACTTTAGAAATTTGATATTAAACTTCATGAACTTAAAACTTGGCATATATTTTAGATCTCATTACTTTTTTGGCTGACTTTTTACGCACAGGTTTCTTGTACACATAAGAACTTGGCTCTTTTTTTAACATTTATGTTTTTGTTGTGATTTAGCTTAAGAAATTTTATTGAAATCGGATGAGCGGTTAATGAGAAAACCGAAAATCAAAAACACCGTTATATGGCAGGTACCGTTAATAATTATTGGTTTTGTTCATTCTTTGAAATAAACGCATTTTTTTATGAAAATCGTTGGAACTGTTTTTGAAATAAATTATCTTTTCCCTAACGGTTGTATGGCAAGTACCGTTATTTTTAGAGCTAAAAAAAATCAATTTCACCTCTGGAGAGTTACCAAAAAACCTTAAGTTAAAAATTTGAAGAATATCGCCATTGGCTTAGGCTGTAGACCTAGATACAAACAGACAGACAGAATTGTGCCACCCACTTATTTCGTGTTCTCTATCATCGTAATGTCATGTTTGATTGTTATCTCAAATTTTTTTTTGCACGAATGCAAAACTTCCCCTATAGTACCTACATACCTATATGGCAAGTAAAAATGTTTAAGATCAGTCAAACAGCTTAAAAGAAAATTAAAATTCAAGTTATAAAATTGCTTAAAACTTATTATATGGCAAGTACCTACTTACCGATATTTTTAGTCCTAAAAATGAAAAAAAAAAATCTGTCGAAGAATCACCAAAAACTACTACTCGTAAGTACAAATTTTAAAGAAAATTGATCCAGCCGTTAGGCTGTACCGGAACAGCGACAGACAGAAATAATTCTGGAGACCCAATTTTTTCGTCTCAATCGTTCAATCAAAACTCATTTCATTTCATTTGATGTTTTGAACGATTGCATAACTTGCCAACTTGCCATACCTAATAGAACCTACAAACAATATCGCAAGCAAAACGGATACGAAACAATTAAACTTTCAAGATGGTATGAAAGGCATGGTAATTGTGTATATGAAGTTTTAGCAGAAAACTTTTGAAGATTCAGATTACAAAAATTATTCCCTTTACTAATGACTGATAAATTTCGAGGAAATCTATATTGTATCATTTACGTTACCAAATTCGGAAGGATAAAAACTTTTCCAAGAAATTTTCTTCATAAATTTTGTTCAATCCTTGCTAAAGAGAATAACTTGTGAAGACTTCATCTAATACTACGTTTTCATTAGGCCAAATGAGGTAATTTCGTTGCAAATATCCAAATTCGAAACCAAATTGACTCATTTCCCATACAAACTCACATTTCGAAATGAGATAATTTCAACACCAAATTTGCACGAAAGAAGGTTGGAATTTAAGTCAAAATCTAATGAACACAACCAATTAGCCGCAGTTTGAAGAGCCCTGAAAAGGTTTTGTATGAAAATGTCAAAGCTCAATGGAAACCAGAAAGAAAAAAACAACAATGAAAAGCGATTAACAGCCAGTTGAAATTCAAAATTGAAATGAGCTTTCGCACGAAATTACCAAATTATAAATGAAAACACTTTTTCTGTGATTTGCGAAACTACCTCATTTCAGCTCTATTGAAAACGTAGTATAAATAGTTGGAGCCGTTTCCGAGAAACCAACTATGAGGAAATTTTTTCATTGTTGGTAATAATAAATATAATATTCAAAAATCCCTTTTTTCTGCCGTGACAAAAAACGATTATTGCGCAGAGCCTTGGTAAATTAAGGCCCAAAAAGTATTGTCTCGGAAATGATAATTCTTAAGTTTTTGTATGAAAAATAAAAAATAGGTTCTTGTCGTTCTTAATATAGCCATGAAAAACATTGAACGTCCTCTTTCTGTGCACGGGCCTGGTTCTCAACAACTTACTGCTCTCGGACCGTTTATCTATATTTTTTGAGAAAGTTATCTTGCTAGGTTCACAGGATATTAAAAATGAAATGGTTGAAATTGCAAATAATTAAAACTAATTCATCTTCTCTTACTCTATATTGTCCTCAAACATTTTAATATTTAGCTATTTTTAAAAAAGTAACGCTTACTTGGTAAAAAAGTACACAAGCCCTTAAAAAAGTGAGAATCAACAAGAACAACAGGGAAATTAAATTTGTGTCCAATTATTTCCTTGAATTCGCAGTGAGAATTCAGTGAAGGTTTCTATTTTAGTCCAAATCATATCTCAAGGAATTAAACTAAAAAAAATAGCCAAAAGCAAAAAAAGAACTATTGAATTCACTTTTTTTAAATACATTCCTTCAATTCATGGCTAATGAAAAAACTTTTCCTCTCAGACCGATGGTGTATTCATGTGAATTGCTTTGTGTGCATACATACAGCTCTGTTATAGTTACTTACATACTACAGTGTCCTGTCATAGCAATAACGCTTTTCGAAAAACACTGTCACTTCATATCCAATGTTATACCAGTTGCGCTGTCAAATGTCGTGGCAATATGAAAAGCTTACGAACTATAGGTATAACGATGACGTTTGCATCCTCACAACATCTTGACAAGTTCTCAAAATGAACGAGTTCATACTATTTCTCGAAAATATGAAAACGTGTCCTATCACAGCCAGATATCCGTAGGTATAGCCATCACCCATCACAGGCGATGCTCGTGTAGCAGAACTTTTCAATCCTGTCAGATGAAAATTTAATAACAAAATTTCAAAATGTCCAACTTTCTACGTAGTCGTCGTCGTCGTCATCGTCATTGTCTTCGTCCGGCCGAGAGTATAGTAGCAGCTCCATGCTCCACTCATATGAAGCTTCATTTAATGGTGAAGATTTTTAAGATATCAGGTGGATGGGGACGGCATCTCACTCTACATTGGATTTCTGAATGCTTATTTACCTCCATAGGGCTCGACGCTCGCTATAGCTGGAGCAATGATGATGGATTGCCAAGCTGATAACCTCACTCACAAGAGGAAAAAAGGATTTTTAACCGAAAACTCATTCTCTGTTCTGGACCAAATGAAAATGATTTTCAATCATCCTCCGCAGCATCATGATGACTTGGGATCGGTATCCCACCCCGGTACTACGGCACTGGGACTGGGACTAGAGAGTGTCCTAATGGTATTTGCATTGCGTTTTAGGTTTATACAAACTTTTTGAGATCTCTCTAAATCCGAGAGACAGATTTTAATTTATTAAAATATTTCCAAAATGATGAGGGAGCAGCATCAGTAGCACATCAACCATATCGTAGAGATTCTTCTTTCATATATAGTTAAAGTAGGTAGCATCAGAGTAGTAGTATTAATAGTATCCCTTATGGAGTGGTACTTTGGATCAAGAGGGTGGCAGGCGGTGCTGATGTTGTAGTATCCTTTTCACGATGTTCAACGGAGTTCAAGTTACAAAATGTTGTAATTTGCGGTCCTGTTTAACCCTGTTTTGGATTTTAATAATGCTTGTGTACATGAATAAATGATAGAATGGATCAACATTTAATGTGCCTCTAATTGGGGTGTGTTTACCGCGCAAAACAGGGTTGGGGATGGTTAAACTCTATTATTATGGGGCTGAAATTAATAGTTATTTTAATCTTCTTCGTTACTTACTCCGCTATACATAATATGTGAGATATGAGATTTAAATGCAATGCGGGCCAAAAATTAAGACTTAAGTCTTAAGTGATACATGTTTTGCATAGTGAATGAAGAATAAAGGATATTGTTGGATAGTAATAAGTTTAAGGAAAATATTTTTATATTTTTAACTTTTAAATGAAATATAAAACGGCTTATGTTCATTAACATAAACAAAAACATTATGAAATTTTATTCAGAGTTCCCGCTGCAACATGTCGAATTCAGATATTCACGAAGTTTATTTTAAACAACCAAAAACGCAAATTTGCAATTTTTCGAATCAATTGTTATTGAAATTTCGAAATTTCTTAAAAAAAGTGTTTGTTCTCAACTTGTGCCACATTGTGCCGTAAATACTAAAAAAAAAATCGCAAACTTAAAACTTTTATTAATACTTACTTACCTTACTTACTTAAGGTGGCGCTACAGTCTGGGGTGTACCAGGGCCTCAACCAACAAGATTCTTCCAGCCGGCTCGGTTTCTAGCTACCTGTCTCTAGTTTCACATGCCAAGTTGGTTGAGGTCCTCTTCCACTTGCGTGCGCCACCTTTTACGCTGTCCACCTCTACTGCGCTGTCCCACGGGGTTGAATTCAAAGACTTTCCGGGCCGGAGCATTGGTGTTCATTCGCTCTAGGTGACCCAGCCATCACAGTTATTGGCTTTTCACTTTTGTGGCAAGGTAAGTGTCGCTGTACAACACGTTCAGTTCGTTGTCGTATCTTCTTCTCCAATCCCCATCTATGCAGAGGGGACCAAAAATTTCCTCTTAAAACAGCCTAACGCGTTCTCATCCACACCCAACGTTAACAGTGTCCATACCTCTGCGCCATACATCAGAACCGGGATGATAAGCGTCTTATACAGGGACAGCTTATTTGCTCGAGAGAGGGATTTGATTCTCAATTGCCTTCTTAGCCCAAAGAAACAGTGATTGGCAAGAGTAATTCTTCGTTTGGTTTCAGCACTGGTATCATTCGCTGAGCTTATAGCGGATCGTAGGTAGACAAAGTCTCTGACCACATCAAAATATAGCTGTCTATAGTAACGTTCTATCCGAGACGTCGATGTCGGGTGTACTTTCTTGTTGAGCATATATTTCGTTTTGCTCTCATTCCACCGTTAGCCCCATCTCCTTGGCTTCCTTCTCAATACTCACGAAAGCTCCACTGACATCTCGCTTTGTTCGTCCGATTATGTTAATACCGTAAGCGTAAGCGAGTAATTGGACCGACTTTTGAAAGATTGTGCCTCTGGAGTTAACGTGAGAGTTTTGCACTATTCTTTTATTTTTGACATCAAGGGTCATTGAGGTCTTTGCCAACCTTGATGGAGCAGCGTGCATTCTACATCGTCTTCCTGCACAAACGGACAAGTTTGGGAGGGCTGCCAAAATTAGACATAGCTCTATATAGCTCGTCTCTATACGCGGCCTTAAAACCAATGAAAGGGTGGTGGGTATCAATTGGAAACTCTTGGGTTTTTTCCAAGATCTGCCGTAATGCGAATATTTGGTCGGTGGTGGACTTCTTTGGCCTATAAAGCCACACTGATATGGACCTATCAGGTTGTTGATGAATGGCTTCAGGCGTTCATAAGGAACGGCAGTGAAGATCTTGTAGGCGATATTTAGAAGACGTCTGCCTCTGTAGTTGGTGCAGTCCATATGATCACCTTTCTTGAGGATCGGGGCAAACAATGCTTCCATTTCATCGGGCATGCCTTCCTCCGACCAGTTTTTGCAAATGAGCTGGTGCATACTCCTAACCATATCATCGCCAGCCGCTTTGAATAGCTCAGCCGGAAGGCTTTCAGCTGCAGCAGCTTTATTGGACTTTAATTAAATATATAGCTACCTTCACTTCGTTGAGATCGGGTGAACGGAATTGTTGACCTACGTCGTCCAGGTTGAATTCAAGATGAAATCATTTTTCCATATCCTCAGCACCGACTGCGATTCTACTATGATGTTCCCCTGAACATCCTTGCAGGCTTTTGTTCGGGCCTTGTAACCCGAGGAGGTTCTTTTTACTTTTTGGTACAACTTCCGAACTTCATTCCTGCAATGGCATCCCTCTATTTCCTCGATCGCGCACTTCTCATGCTCTTTCTTTTTCCTTTTTAGGAGCTTGTGTTCCTATCTGCTCTTCTGCTCGTAGAGCTCGCGAGCAGCTCTGGTCCTTCTATGCAGCGTCGCTTTGTATGTCTGTTGTCTGGCTGCATGTATTTTCCAGCATTCCGTCGAACCAGTGATTTCACTGTGGTGATCGTGCGAGGCCCAGCACTTCAGAGGCGACGTCTCTGATGGCCTCCTGGCAATTCTTCCACTGGTTCTCGATACTTGCAGTTGGCGGCATAGGACTATTTAAGTGAGTGCGAGAGACTCGATCGGAAAAGGATCTGGCGATTGCCTGCGACTGTAGTCATCCGACGTCGAAATTCCTCACAGCATTTCCCTGCTTTGGCTTCAGTCTGGATATTCGTAGCACTACCTTGGCTACAACGAGGTAGTGGTCCGAGTCAACGTTGGCTCCTCGGAACGTTCGGACATCCTTGATACTGGAGGAGTGCCTTGCGTCAATCGCAATGTGGTCAATCTGGTTGGCGGTTTATTGACCAGGAATTCGCCCTGTTCCCTTGTGTATATCGAGATGCGGGAACTGCGTACTAGCTACCACAACGTTTCGCCCCGCAGCAAAGTCGATTAGCCTGAGTCTGTTATTGGAGGTGGTGTCGTGCAGGCTATATCTTCCTATTGTGCCACCAAAGACGTTTTCTTTTCACAGCTTGTCATTTAAATCACTCAAGTACTCAAGACAATTTTAATGACATTGCTCATATGTCTTGTCCAGGAGCGTACCCTTAGTGTCGTCATCCTTCTTCTCTGGGACATGCGCGCATATACTTTTACTGGTTACTTTTTTTGGTTACCTTTATTGGTTACTTTTATTGTTAACTTTAATGGGTTGGTTTTAGTGGATACTTTTACTGCATTTACATACAAACAATTTTTTGAGATATTTTAACGCCCTGGGCAAGCACCCTCTTCTGTTAAAACTACGAACTTTTCGAGTGCGTTTGCGGTGGGTAATGAATAAATACAAATTCCCGCGAAAGTTCACAAAAATTCAAAGTTTTTCTTATTTTCCCAACCCTCTCGAAAAGCCGGAGAACGGATGGATACCCCCCTTTTATAGGACAAGGGACGATAAGGATCCTTATTCAGGCCTATATAAGTATTTAAAATACTTAGAAAGCTGCACCGCAAGAATAACTACTTGTGGAGTAATAATTCTATGGAACATTTCATATTGGTATAGCTGGGCGTAGGGCTTTGCAGATCTCAAGCAGACCTTCACCTAGTTTTCTATAACCCATCAGCCGGGCACTTAGGTATAAGGAAATTTAGAAGTAATTGGAACACGTCCTAATATGTAAATTATGTGCGCTTATCCATTTTTCTCGGAATATGTCCATTTAAGCTTATGTGATAGACGTTGCAAGCTTTAATATTTCTTTCTTACCATCCATCAAACTGTATAGTTGACCCCATTTGCGAGACTTTATTTTTTCAATTCCGATTAACACAACAAATGCTCATTATCATCCACGCCCTTAAGGCTTCTTCTTCAAGTAGCCCAAAATAAATTATTTATCAATTCGAAGAACATCCATCTCAACGCTTGACAACAATTTACTTGCCTTCATCTTAATTGTCTGCTAACTGCCATTTAATCGAAACATTTAATCACACCAATTTAATTAAACGGCCTTTCGAACATTACAAAGTGGCCGTCGATATTGGCGACGGACGACGATGACGCCAGGGTTAACTCGTACTTGCTTAAATGTCTCACACAGACTAACTTGTTGGATATGTCAGTTTCTTTTTTTTTTGGAGGGGGTTGCTGCCTTTTTATCAGTAAGAGAGCAAACAATTATTACTTAGCGGCCCAAAACGGTAATTGTTAACATTATTTAAGTAAACTGAATCCATAGCCTGAGGATGTCAATCATAATTCATGTTTACACGCTGCAGAAGAGGATACCGCGTGCTTGGTCGGTTAGTTCAGGGCTAGCAAATTATTAATAAAGAAATTTATTCAAGCTGTCGGGGTTTAACTTGTAGGTAGAAGGTAGGCAAAAGGAAGACGGGTATAGAAGGATACCCCTTTCTGATCAAGAGATGCTGATGAGATGATGAGAGATGACGGGCTGGGGACGGTGTGTTGTCCCAAAACAAAAAAGAAGAGTTTGTTGTTGCAACTCAGATGTAAGCTGACTAATAATAGCAATGAAGTAATAAGTGTTTAACATGACGTAAACTGCCATTAAAGGACTCGTTACGGGCGGAATACAAATTTCCTGGGCAAGGACAGTCAGAATCCCAGTGCCAGAGCTCAGACCAAGGAACAGAATTTAATTATGAAACCCTTTGGGTTCACAAAACGAAAAGTAGACACTCACAAAAAGCGAACAGGAAGACGCCTGATTATAAAAATCCACCGGAATAGCCTGCGTTGCGTTGCGTTGGTGAAGACTGGGTTATAGGGAGTTGCATTGTTTTCCATCATCAGCTTGACTCCTCATTACCCAGGTGTGTGTTGCACATTCTGATGGTGCACAAGTATAGGCAAAAGCGCCGGCAGCTATGGCGCGGCGCATTGAGTCAATTTCGCATTTGGCCCCGAAACGGGACAGACTTCGATTGCTGTTCCAACTTGGACGTTGGACACCACCACCGCCACTCAGCTAGGTATAGGTACCTATACCTACCTACTCCGGGTAGCAGATGGTCTTTCATAATTCTGGCTCGAAGAGGGAGTTTATACATGTTGACCAATCACTTGCTATCGGGCAAACGTATTTCATTGCGATTTCAAGAGAGCTGCAAAAGTATCTTTAGATGCCGAATGGCGATAAGTACGTGGATGAAGTGGAACGCGCAAACAAATGGACTCCATAACGCGGTGGTGGCGATGAGTAATATTTCCGGAGTTCGGCTTCGCATTGGGTTCTTTTTGTTCAGTTGGTTTGGTTGGTTTTGTATAATTCACATGGACCGGCTGAATGGCTGATCTGGATGTTGCAGCGGATGAGCTTTAGGTCATTTGCGCATGTTAATGGCGCAAGTGAAGTTGAACTTCCTGCGCTGAGGTCAGGGATATAGTGGATATAGTGATGGTATAATCTTTAATTTATTTATACTTCAAACAAAAAATGTGTTTGGTGACAATGAACGCTTTGTCATGTCTTGAAAATGTTGAAGGCCATGTTAGACAGAGGGTATTGTATGTGAATTGTGTAAAATTTGGTTCAAGTCATAGGTCCCACGCGCGATTCAATTAAAATCTTTTGATCAAGCGTTCTGCGTTCAATGAGAAACTGAGCCGGTATCATAGGTTCTCTCTGTCATCTTTTCATCCAAAGCTATATAATTATGGTGACAACTTGGCATGACGAGCGTGAATAAAATTATTTATTTTTAATTTATTCAAATTATTTCGGATGATGTAAGTTGAGTGGTTGTTTGGTATTATAATTGTCATCATGGAACAGGTGCACCAGAGTCATACCCTTGTTCGGTCAAGTTCAGTGGGAAATATCTATAGCAATGCAACGGGGAAAGGTCCAATGTCAATGTTTTTTTTCGAAAATAAATACAATTCAAGAGTCGCAATCGGTGGGAATATAGCTTTAGTCTTAAATTAAAACCATTAACCATCAGTGAGATGGTATACCTAGTATTATTTGCTTTTTTTTGAAATTCATGACTCGATTAAAAAGATTTCGATGACTTGGATTAATGGATATCTATGGAGTAAATTGAAGTGATTTATAATGAACTCTACCTTTCTTAAATTGAGCTATCGAGGAGGATAAATAAACTTTCACTTAAAAATAAAGTTAAGTCAAGTTAACTCAAGTGGAAAATCTAATAGATTGGAATTTGATAGCTTTGTTGTCATGGAAAATGATTCACTTCAACAGTATCCAAGGTTTATTTATTTTTGTATAATATGCACATCAGTACTACGCGTTAGGAAAACAGTGAGTTTTTAAAAGAGGCACCGATGCACACCAGTTTTGAGCTTCTAAAAATATTACAATGGCAATGAATTATTGAACTGGGTAGAGAATTCCACATTCGTGTAGTACGGCTGAAAAAAGAATTTCTATATTTAACAGTTCTATACTTCGCTGAGATTGAGCTCAAGGGTAAAATGATGAGCATTCCTTGGAGCGCGAGTAAAGACATGCAACATTGAAATGGTGTTTGAGAGATACAAATGCTTCTATTGCCTGTTATTTTTAAAGCTTTCTTTTGAATTCATTCTAAAAGACTCTAGTGGTTTGGAGCTTTAATGAGCACCTACCCAGATATGAGACTTGAACTTGAGTTTCGGATGAATAAAGGCTTTAAAGACTACAGCCAAATAAAGATGGGGAGAACAAATTCTCATTCCCACAAAAGGTGGTCTGTGCGATACAAACACGTAGAACTGAAAGCTCTTCGGTTTCCTCGATGAGCATATTCGTCACACCACACGAGCGAATCTAATAGGTAGTCTGTTTGTATCTTCTTTTTCAGAGAAATTCGAAAATCCCACCAGATGTCAGAATCAAAGGAGCAAATAAGAAAAAATAAAATTCTCAACTGTTAGTGAAAAGTGAACCCGATAAATAGGTAAGGAAACTTCATCATCGTCGTGTCTCCTCTCCGTCCTTCACGGTCTGTAGCAAGGCATTTCAACTGTAGCCACGTCTTTCACTGAGATTCTACTTCTGCAAAGACAATTCATTTCCATGTTGTTCTTGGTCTTCCAACCCGCCCGTGCACCCTGAGGATTCCATTCATTCATGCGAATTCATCGTTTGGTTTTCTCAGTGTTTGACCAATCCATTGCCATTTACGCTTTCTTATGTCCACGTCCAGCCGCTCTTGACTTGTCATGCGCCACAATTCGTCGTTTGATATAATTTGTGGCGAGCAAATATTAAGGATGTGGACAGCGATTCACAAAAGCCTGCAATTTTCTCGAAATGGTAGACGTGGCTTTCAAGGTTTCACTATAAGCATATAACAGCACGGATTTGACATTTGCATTCGAAGAATCTCAACTTTGTGCGTAAGGAGATTTGACTGCATTTCCAAACTTGGACAGGGAAGGGTGCGTGAGCTTTACTTATTCTACTTTAAACATCCAGAACAGTACCACCATTTGCTAAAACAATACTTGCAAGGTAGTTAAATTGATCAACATCTTCCACTGGCGTCTCCTATATAAAAATACGCTGATGTGTGGAGCCGTCTGTGAGCATTATTTTTGTCTTTTTGCTATTTATTTTAAGACCACTCGACTCTCCTTTTACATTCAGTGTTTGACACATCCCGTTCAGCCCGTGTATTTTATTTGCCAAGAGACATATGTATAAATCATCGGCATAGTCTTAGTGACGAAGCCTTTCAAACGGTCTCCATTGAATGCTCTGTCTCTCCGCTGTTCCAACGCTGGCCGTCAAAACATCGTCTATCGCCAGTAGAAAGATAATAATTGGCGATAGAATATCCCCCTGTCTCACAACCTAGCCAAAAGCGGTTCATCTCTTGATCTGAGCCAAATCGAATCCTCTGTGCTCCTGCTCATGCCACTGGAGCAAGAAAAAAGTAGAATACACCAAAGTTTCTTAGAGGCTGCAAATGTCAGATGGTCATCCATCGACACTTGTCGGGCTTCTAGGAACCTATGGCCAAATATCTCAAAGAAAAAAACTGATTACCTACTCAAGCTAAGCAGGCCTCAATTATCTCTCATGGTTGGTGTCTTTACGGGCCACAACTCAATGGAACCCACTTGAACAGAATGGGCATCAGCTCATCGGACTTATGTAGAGGGTGTCATAATGAAGAGGCAGAGGAGGGCTCCCCTCACTTCCTTTGTGAATGCCTCAACCTAGCTAGAACCCAGAAAAGAGGCCCTTGGAGAATACTTCTTTGACGAACTGGGCAACATCTCTGTCTTGCCACTAAAGAACATCCTGAAATTCATTCAGAACTCAGGATGGTTCAAGGAGGCCCCCCACACCTAAAAATTTCCTATTAACTCCCTCCCTATCCCTCCTCACTAACCACCTATACCCCGGGGAGCGCAATGGATCCACTGAGATCCGAGTGAGATGGTGCGGCTTGCCGTATTATCACCACTTCCAACCTAACCTAACCTAACCTCACAACCTGTTGCACTTCGAAAGAGTCGGATAGCTGATGCCCATTGTGTAAAACAAAACGTCTGGCATTATTATAGGACTCCCTTATAATGGTAAACGTTTTTGGTGGAAGTTATCTCCATATACATTCACAGTTGACTCGATCCAAGGCCTTCTCAAAATCCACGAATATGAGGTAAAGTGGTGATTGAAACTCCGCAGACTGCTCAAGAACGATACGCAGAGTGTTGATATGGTCGACACACGATCGACCACTGCGGAAGCCAGCTTGATGCCTCTTGAGTGTAGACTCGATTCTATAACCTTTATCCGCTCGAGAGTGATGCTTGCCATTAGTTTTGGAAAAAACGGAGAAATTTGTAATGCCTCGCCAATGCTTGCAATTCTTAAGGTCACCTTTTTTTTTAGAAACTTAACAATCACACCATCCATCCAGTCGCCGGGATAAATTTCATTTTCCCTCACAGCTTGTATCAACGAGCGTAGAATACTAGCCGTTTTAGCGGGGCCAGCTTTCAGGAATTCAGCTGGTATTCCGTCAAGTCCAGCTGCTTTTCTTGTTTTTAAGAAGATACATGTATAAGAAGGTTTTATAATACAATTTCTATATACTACTGAAATAAATTAGCCAAGTAGAAAACTTAGCATTAAGGATTGGACTCGTTGAATTATTGATTCAAAATAGCTTTTTATGGCTTTTGAGAAGAGTTATCGAAGGTTGAATTTCTAGTACTGCAAGGGACTCGATGTCAATACCCCTTTAAGATCTCCACATCTCGTTTAGCTGGGGCACTTCAGCATTCTGGCTCAACGGAATCCTCTCTTAATAGGGCACAAAAGTGATCCTTCCACCTGCGTTGCTGAATCTCAATAATTGATACCTAAAGTGTGCCATCCACATCCACTACAGGATGACTGGTATTGCTTTTTTCCTGACAACTTCTTTGGGTATTTAGTACAGTTCCCTCATATTCCTCTTACTACGGGGTTTTCCGCATTTTCTGCGAGCCCGCCTAACCCCACCCTCCTGACACATCTTACAAAGCGATAGACCATCTTATGTGCTATGGGATACTTGTTACGTAATTCAGCCTTTCCTTGAGCATCTACTTCGGCATTTATTTGCATTTTTTCAACGAGTTGCGAAGCTTTATTTCATCCCAGATGTCTTGGAATATCCAAGATCATATTAGCTCAACCAAATTTGTTCCAATTTGTTGATCTTGGCATATCATAGGATATTGCGAAAAAAGGATGCCATCGAGTTGGTCTGTAACTGTACAGAAAAGGTTAACTATGGTCTCAGAAATTGGTTAGTCTTCAAAGTTTCTCTAGAGCACTCGTGATTTTCGGGACCTCGTTTCGTTTGTGGGTTATTCGGAAAAAATTGACACTATTCGAACGATCTTTAGATCAGGACGTGACTGTTTTCAATTATTTTGGTCAGCCACACATTTTTTGATGAACGTTTTCAAGGTCATAGAAAAAATTTGAGTCATTTGAGAAAAAGGTTAGCTTTTTTCAGTAATTGGTCAGTTAGAGATTTTTGTTTGAATCTCCAAAGTTTTTTTCAAATTCACAATATGCACAAAAGTAGTACCTCGTGGCATGATGGTTAGTGCGTAGGATTTTCATGCCGAAGGTGTGGATTCCCAGCCGTGCCATCTAAAAACAAAAAAGTTTTATTCGAGGTACTGTCTCTTGCGAAGAACTGACAAATCCTCCAAGAGTATACTTGTCATGAAAAAGTGCTTCTCATTTAGCCGTTCGGACTCGGCAAAAAACTGTAGGTCCCCTCCATTCCTGCCAACAAACACGTACACAGGAATGGTTGTGAGTTGTAAGTCACTAGGCCCTGGTTCTCCACGAGCTGATGCGCCACCCAATTTATTTGTTTATTTATTAATATGCACAAAATCTGTTGCTGACCAAGTACACTGAAACTAGCTGACCTTTAGGCATTTGAGTATGGCGTTTCTGATGGTATTAATTTTTGGGAATATCCTACAAAAGAGGTGAAAGAATCACCCGTGACCGTGCGTGACCTTGAGAATCTTAAAGCTTTGATTAGAAGACTTCTAGTGCTGACCAATTTCTATGACTAGTTGACGTTTTTTGAAAATATTATATGAATATCCCATTAATGAGGTGCCAAGATCCCAGATCCTCTACTTGGTCCAGATGCGCACAGTATTTTTAAATTGAGTGAGTATCTAATGTATTACATAAGTTATTTAGTTCCATTTCAAAAGGCAATTGAATTCATAAGGAAAAAGCATTGAAATTGCGTTATTGTCTAAAACAATCGAATTTAGCATAATCCCAATAGCATTATCCCTCCGATTTGTATACCATATCCATCGCCATCAATCCATGATATAATAATTGTACTAAAGAAACTTTTTATCTACATTCTACACCTCATATAATTTTTATTCGGATATAGAATTTTTAATCTTCCAACAATTTGTGACACAAAACTTCAACACGGTACATTACATCAATTTCATCAAAGTTTCATATACATATCTACCTCTAAGTCCCATGTGGCCGGTAATTGTTCCTTTCTCTCTCTTTCCCTCTCCTTTTTGTTTTTTTAATCAAACTCTTGTCAAAGAAACTCTCTGTCTCATCAATCAACTAGTACCCAACCAACACCCTCGTTTTAAAAACCCAAGTCAACCCAATTCAATATAATGTATTTCGAAAACAATTTGCATACCGAAAAATTGATGTCGCTACAACTGTCAACAAGCGATTAAACTTTGTGTCAAAATTGACTTGGAGAAGTGATGATACCGAGAATACTTTGCATACGGAGTGAGGCGTTATTTGACGAAAATAGTAGACAACAACAGAAAAAAAAAAACTTATTTAAAGGGTGTGAAAAGTGTTGCCTTAATGAAGTGTAAGTTGCCACAACACACCAGCAAAAATGTTTACAACAAGGGCGAGAATGCCATACAGAGCTAAAGTGTCATGTCATACATCTTTGTCAGCTTAAGTTCTCATTTTAATAAGTTTATTTCGAAACTGAGAATTATGTTAGGTCTATGTGGAAAATTTTACTTTTCGGGGGTGGGACTGTATTAAGGGGCACAGTGGTTTTTTAGAATTGTTTGATAACAAAGTGGATAGCTCTTAGTAAATAAATACAAAATAGAAAATATGTAGGTATGTATGCCTATGTGGTTTGGTTTGATTTAAAATATATTCTTAATTTTTGTACATGTGGTATAAAACGCTATCTAGGTACTAATTTAAATAAGGTCTTGTTTTTGAAGAAGTTCAACACCAAGATGAAATTCTAGTAAGTGATAAAATTAAAGGATCACTGGGGAAAATTTGATTTAGCCAAACTATTAAGTGAAAAATAAATAAATATATAGGGCTTTTGAAATTGAACAAAAAAGAAAAAACGATCAAGGATCCTGTAGCATCTTGAAGGGAAGGAGAAAGCTCTTGGAGAAATATGAACATTAGGGTGGTTGTTAAAAGTAAAGCCATCTTGGTTGGGCCTAAATCAGCTCTAAATATATAACAAAAAACAAGTGTTTTCGAATCAATGGGGCAGGTAGGTATAACTCCTGTGCGATAAGAAGAAATTATACCCACCTGCCCCGTTCTGATTATAGTATCCGATCCGATTTTCTTCTACAGTAGTGCTTCTACTACATCTAAACGGAAGGTACCTACCGTACTTTTACTAGGTATTTAAAAGGCGTTAAACATTTGTAAGTGCCAAGTTTGAAAAAAAAGACTAATTCATTTTCGAAATATTGATTTTTTTTGTTAACTATGTATTTCAAAAAAATGTTTTTTTAAGTTTTGGTACACAATACTATTGGAAGATTTTGGAAGCTTCATGCATACAAAAAAAATAAGAAAATCTGTCACACGTTTTCAAGAAAATAGAAAATCAAACAAATGGTTTTGTGGGAGGTAGGAGAGACCGGGGCTAGTTGACTCATCATTTTTATTTTATTTTGTAAAAACAAAACAGAGGCAGGTTTACCAAAAAAATTAAAATATCTTAGATAGATAACACTAGTTTACAAAATTTTGGGTCATGGTAGGGCCCTTAGAAAAAATTTATTTTTTAGACTAATTTTGGGTCACTGAACAGGAAAATCAAAAATTTTTTTTCCAAGGAAGCGTTTTCGAGATATGCGCAAAAATCATTTTCTCAGCTATTTTTTCAGATAATGGCATAAATCTCGCTAACGGCTTAGCTTATTTACAAAAAAATGTGTATTTTCTGTCGGGCTGAAATTTTATAAGAAACAGGCATTCAAAGTTTGAAAAACGAGTATTTTTAAAAAACTTCCAGTTTTTGGTTTAGTTTATGGATAGAAAAAAAAAAAATATTTTAAATAATTTAAGGGATTCAAGATAAAAACAAATCTTTTTAACAAAGATTTGAGCCAAAATTTTTCAAAATCGGACGATAAATGTAGAAGTTATTAAATAATAAGTGAAAGAAGGCGATTTCAATTTGTTCAATAAAAGTCATAAATGTATGTTAGGGTATCTGTTATCTCCCAAAATCATTTTTTTAAATCAGAAACCCCTTAAATCAAAATTCTATGCCCTAAAACAAAGTTTTTGACCAATAAAACTTTGTCTAAGGTGATAAATCGGTGCCTCTTAGTCCATTCTCTTTTCCATACAAAGGATAATTGGACACACTAAACTCCAAGACCAATAATGACGTGGTATATGTATATCGTTGGAAAGGTATTTTAATAAACTACAATAGTTTTTCAAAGAGTTCATGTCAAATATCTATGTGAAAAAAGTGATTCGCTGGTCAAAATTGTGTTTCAGCGAATTTTGGTGTGAAAAAAAACTATCCTTAACTTTGAGTATTTTTTTTGCTTTTTTTCTTTATGCAAATAAAAAACTTTTATTTAATTTTGTTTCCTACGTTTCGTTGGATTTTCCAAACTTTCTCAGGGGGTGTTTATCAAACATGAGATATTAATAATTTATTGTTTACATTGATTTTGTTGATCAACATTAATTTTACTTTTAAATAAATATTAAACGATTTAATTGCAAAAACAATATTAGCACTTTTCAGAAAAAAAAAATGAAAAATGATTACAATATTGTGATAATAAATGTTTAAGGCCCATTAAACTTTAATATTTAAGTAGAAGGGCTTATGTGACAGTTAATGCATAGGAAAAAGTAGAACATAAGCTTTTAAGTCGAACATAAATGCTTAAGAATTGTATCAGCAAACGGGTCTAAGTCCTGTTTCATTTGGTTTCTGAACAAGTAGTGCTTATATTGTTTTGCAATTAAATCGTTTAATTTATTTATTTAAAAGTAGAATTTATGTTGACCAACAAAATCAATGTTAACAATTACTAATATCTCATGTTCAATAAACACCCCCTTAGAAAGTTGGGAAAATCCAACGAAACGTAGGGAAAAAATATGAAATAAAAGTGTTTTATTTGCATAAAGAAAAAGAGTGAGCAAAAAAGACTGAAAGTGAAATTTGAAACGCAAAAAATTTAATAAATTGGTCAAATCAATAAGTTCATATTTAATTAAATTTTTTGAAAATCCCATACAAAATAATGAGTCAACTTACCCCCAAAAAAATTTTTCAACTTGCCCCAAACGACCATTTAGCAATTAACTAGATTTTATTCATTACGGGAAGTAGACCTTGAAAAAATTAATTCATGAAATATTAAAATTATTATATTATAATATTAATAGTTGCTAAGTGTAAAATTTTATAATTTTTGGTAGTAGATCGTACTAATTTTAGTATACGAAAAAAGTTTAATCAAAATCGTAGGAGTCGTTTTTGAGAAAAAAAAATATTTTCTTTTGCGGTTTTTTAACTTTTGTAGGGAAGGTTATTTGTTGTTTTTTTTTCATAAATGTAAAATTTTTTCTAAAAATATTTTGGAGAGTACCTACTAAAAACCTCTTAAATATCAAAAATATCGATCATGTCGTTTTCGAAATATTTGATTTTCGAAAAAAAAATTTGAAACATTTTTTAAAAATCTAAAAATAAATTTTTCAAAAATGTTGGTACACAAAACTCTTTATATTTATTGGAAGCTATTGCATAAAAAAAATAATTGAAATCAGTCGTACCGTTTTGAAGAAAATCAAAACTTAAAAAAATGGTTCTTTTGGAGGTACCATTAATAACCATTTTTGAGAAATGGTTTTTCATCCAAAGGAAGCCTTCACTAAAATATTTTTAGTGATTTTTTTTTAAGAAAAGTTGTCAAGCCGGTCTTGAGAAAAATACGATTATATAAAATTGCTAAAAATAATTGAAAGGTGTTATTATTGGTTCTAAAAAAAAAAAAAAGAAAAAAAAATATGTTGGCATAATCACCAAAAACCACTATGTACCAAGTTTGAAGAAAATCGATCAAGCCGTTTTTTTGCACGAATCCAAAACTTGCCTTATAGTACCTATGTATGTATATCGCAAGTAAAAATATGGCGGGTATTTATGTACCACTATTGTTGGTTCTAAAAAAAAAGTAAAAACATATGAAGGGTCCAGGGGAAAAATGACTTATGTCCACTTGCGTTGATTACAAGAAAAATTAAATAATAAGTTTAATACTAAAATAGGCTTCAGTTCTTTGGGAAAATATTACTGGAGGAAACTGAGATGTATACGATTTTGAATGGCACTGACTGGAACAATGTACACAATACTATTGCCAAAAAGTATATTAATATAGATGAGCTATTATTGAAGAATCTTTTTAAGTAGGTATGTAATACTTTTTTATTAACTTTGTCAAACTTGGGCAGACGGCTTTATAGCCATGTCTTAAGACAAATGAAGGGTCCAGGGGAAAAACGGCTTAAGTCCACTTGAATTGATTTCGAGAAAAACGAAGTTTTAAATATATTCCTAAAGTAATGGCTAATTTAAAGAAAAATAAATAAAACTAACAATTTTTTTGTTGAGCACAAAGTACTCAAGTAAGCAAATATATATTGATTTAAACATCTTGAATTTTTTGCATGATAACTGACATGAGTCAAAAGGACCTTCAACATTTTAACCAAATTTTTGAATTTTTTTATTTGAAATTTTCTTCTGAAAGAACCGGACATGATAATTGGAAACGGTTTTTTGCTTTTTATTCAGACACCTCTAGATTTTCAAAATAAAGTTTGAAAATAAAATAATTTTCAAAAGCGTTACATTGGACCGTTTTTGCAATTCAACTTGTTAGACAGGACCTCGACCCGATGTAGTTAGAATATCTATTTTTTGTTTGTTTTAATTATTTGCCTGATGTGTGGGTAGGTCTATTCACAAGTTTTCTTTTTTAAATATTGCTTTGTTAAATTTTTGGAGCAAAAAAGATACTTTTGGGAAAAAGTTTTTTTGAAAAGTGTACTATTTTGCGAGTTTTCAAAATCCTATGTGAAGAGAGCTATACTACATCAGATAGTACTCATACAAATCTATAAGATGTCATCATTAGTTTATTTTTTTTCAAACAATGAACTTGAGCCGTTTATCCCCTGGACCCTTCAAATGTATAATGATTAATAAAAATACTATTAACTATTAACTACTAAAATAACGCCTAATTCAAAGGAAAATTAATGAAAGTAATAAAAATGTATTCCAAAGTTTCGAATGTATTTTTTGAAAATTTCTTTTGAAAGAACCGGATATGATAATTGGAAACAGTTTTCGTCTTTTTATTGAGACATTTATAAGTTTTCAAAATATCACTTTATCAGATAGTCCTTATATAAAAATTCCCCTGGACCCTTCATATGTGAGGGGAATGACCAAAAATTAATATGTACCAAGTTTGAGGAAAATCGATACCGCCCTCTACGTTTTAGCCAAAAAGACAGACAGAATTGTGAGACAGATCGTACTTAAAAGTCTGATCAATATCTCGAGTTCTATTTTTTTTACGAGTGCATAACTTGCCATAGTTCTTGTAAGTATATTGTAGTTTAAATGGAATATCAATTTGAATCCTTTAAATTAACATTCGCTGTAAAAGGAAGAACACGAAGAAAAAGAGCAATAATTTCAATAATTATAAGAGGAAGTGACAGGGTCTCCCACCTATCATTAATTAAACTTCGCTGAAAAATTAATTATACTCTTCATTATCTTCCACAATAGCTTGTTGATTTTCCACTAAATATATGTTTTTATCACATAAAAATCTTGAATTGCTGCATTCTTATCTACTTGAAAAAATTAGAATTAAAACATTTTATGTGACAATCTATTTTATTGTTTTAGCATTCTTTATGCTTTCATTGTAAGACAAACTGATTAGGTACCTACACCCTTGACCTCCACGTTCACGTTGCGATGACGACAACTTCAACAACCAACGCGACAACGCGACGTAAAACTAAACAACATTCGCCATTCAGATTAATTAAAATTATCATTGAAATGACACTTAACGATATGTCACTCTAATCGACTCATGCAGCAAGCGGCGCAAACGATAATCAGCTGTCAAAGCGATCGATGAAATGTTGTCGGCCAACAATAATTTGGGGTCAGCAAAAATGATGCGGAGTGACAAGACTTTTTAGTGTCACGTTGAATGCACGATCTCTGTACATACAAAATATTCATAAAGTATATCCGTTGTGGTTGGATTACTTGTTTTATAATTCACCCCGCCTCCACCCTCTTTGGATCCCCCCAACCACCGATCTTCTTAGCTTATCGATTCACAGAATTTCACTTTGAAACGAGTGCGCGGTCACATTTTGTTGTCGTTGAAGCTGTCACTTTGACAAGCGTTTTGTTTACACGATGCTTTATCGGGCTCGATCTCCTTGATCCGATGCTACGATGTGAGGCAGCGGTGCGGCCGGTCGGTGGTTGGTGGCGGTGTTTTCGTTTTTTCTTTTCTAAATGTGAGACACATTTTAAAATGCAAAATTAAAATTGTCAATCAAGTAATTAAATTGTCATGGCTATAAGAGAGTTAAAAGTCCATTGGACTTGCAACGCCGCCATCGCCATAATGACTCTTCATTGTTGAGATTTTTTTTTGTTTGTGATTTAGTTTGGAGCGATGTTATATGAAATATATTTGATGGGGGCTGTCCGTCCGTCGCGCTATTTAGAATACGTAGAATAACAAAAGGTTGACATTCGATTATGGTCACTTGAAGCGAGGCTAAGCGCTAAGCCCACTTAAGCTATACAAGATTGAGGACCTTTTAAGAGACAAGAAAAGTAAATAAAAGAAAAACCGCGCAGCCGCAACAATATTATGAATATGATGACAGGTGGCCTTGAACAGTTTACAAAATATAGAACTTGGTTAATCGCATTGTCAAAGATATTGAACATGGGGCTTATCTTTGAGATATTTATATGTATCACACACTGAAATGCCACACTCTATGCATCTATGGTTAAGTGGAGGTTTGACGGAACTATACTTAAAAAAAAATCAATTTGTTTTGTTTGAGATACCATTTTCGTGTATTGAATGATCGATAAAAGCTATTAGCTGTTTGAGGTGACGGATACGACTACGACCATATTTGATGCGGGTCAAAATAAACTTAGGTGACATGCGGAGATAAGGAAGAACGAAGAGTAATCAAATGCCTTGATAGATATAAATGTGACTGAGCAACTGACTCAAACGTCTCGACGAATGGGTTCATCGCTAAAATTATAGTTTTTCTCTGGTTTTTTGCAAGTTATATAGGATATCTTGGCCACTGGGGATCAATCTCCTAAAATTGTAAAGCATTAGCTAGGCTATAGGCTAGGATAAGTGAAGTCTGAAGTGTGAATTGCGAATTGCGAGGTTCAAAGTGTGGATTGCGAAGTGATAACCGCGAAGAGAGAAATGATGTGGAGTGTGGAGTGAAGAGTTCGAAGTGCGGAGAATGAATTTCGGAGTGTGAATTATCGAAGTGAAAAGTTTGTGGTGTAAAGTGCAAATGGTGAAATGTAATATTTGAACTGCATATAGTACTGTAACGAAGTGTTACACTTTTCACTCCCCCCCCCACCACACCAAGCGTTCAACAATTAATCAGCGATCCGTCACTGTCCATTTATAAATACACCCATCTCCAGCAACATCAGCTATCACCACCCTTCATCATCATTAAACCACCATACACCAGTTATCAGCCATCAACATCAACTACCAGCACCCTATATCAGCATAACATACGCCCGCCACCACCCATCGAATGATCAACAGTCTCAGCACACAGAATACCATTGTATACACTCTGATAAGGAACAACAACTGAACACTGCATTCGGTGCTGCCAACGCCATACGATTTTACGTTTGACCTCCTTATAATTCACACTGTCTTGTGGCACAGAATTCATAATGAGGAGGGGCAAATTTCCGAAAAAGTCGAAGTTTGTTACCTCGAATTAATTCCCAATTATTTATCAAAAATTCCGAATTTTAAGAGAGTTAAGTTTTCAGCAGTTCATCGTTTATAGCAACCTTGATAAGCTTAGGTTCTTCACTTGGTGCATTCGCGTATCATTTAAAGAAAACCTTTTTGGCATCCGCCCGTTAAGAACCCGTTGTTCTCCCTTGGACTTGCATTGGGCTGGAGTCAGATTCCTAACGTTGTTCTCCCTACCTGCTCTTCGGAGTTGGTTCAGGGCTATACCCTTTGTTCTCCCTTGGACTAGGTAGCCTTGGGCTGGAAACAGATTCATACCGTTGTTCTCCCTATCTGCTCTTCGGAGTTGGTTCAGGGCTATACCCGTTGTTCTCCCTTGGACTAGCCTTTGGCTGGAATCAGATTCCTACTGTTTAATCCCCGGTTCGCTTCTTCTAGGTGGATTTTGTGGGCAGAGTCTACTCCTGATGTAGCTCAACAAAACCGAGCCTAGATTTATATGAAATACCGTGTTAGTTATCATAAGACAAAACCAACCAAAATTGTAAGATTGTAAACCTCTTCTTATTAATAAAAAGAAAATATTAAAAAGCTAGTGTTTAACCCAAGCTCTTTCCTTCTTAACCCGAGTTTTATCTGCTTTTCATCGGGAAAACCCTGGACTACGACGAGCCTACCTCAGCCTCGAATAAAAAGCATCACAGTACGATTTGCGACGTGTTATTAGTGGAGTATTAATGTCGAAGTACGTTGTGGAAAGTTCGAAGAGTGGAGTGCTTAGTGCAGAGTGGGAATTACTGGAATGCAAAGTGTGAAGTGCGGAGTGAAAAGTTAAGTGTGAAATGCATATGACGGTGTGTAAAGTCTGATGAAAAGAGTGGTTAGTTTGAATCGCGGGAGTATTCACGTAGTTTGAATTTCGGACTTCAAAAAGTGAAGCGTGAAGTACAGAATGCATAATGCACTCTGTTAAGCGAGATAATTAGAGAGTGAAATACGGAGTGCGTGATGAGTTATACAGAGTGTGAAGAGCGTAGTGCAAGGTGTGAAGACTGCATAGTTTGAAGCTTGCAGTGTAAATTGCTGGAGTGCAAAGAGTGAAATGCAATCTATACTTGTCATGAAAAAGTACTTCTCATCTAGCCGTTTGGACTCGGCATAAAATTGTAGGTCCCCTCCAATCCTGCCAACAACACGCACACAGGAATGGTTGAGAGTTGTAAGTCACTAGGCCCTGGTTCTCCACGAGATGTTGCGTCTCCCAATTTATTTATTTTTTATTATGAATCTCGCATTGCGGAAAACGATGTGTGTTGTACTACAAAGCGCAAAATGAGAAGTGGGGAGTATGTAGTGCAAAGTGGCGCCATTGAGAAGTGTGGAGTTTGAAATTTTATGTGTGAAGTGCAGATTGTGAACTCTTTTAATTGCGTTATTCAAAACGCGCTTAGAAGAAGTGTCCACGTTTCTTTTTTAACCTTATTGTGGCGTGGATAGTTTGATATTGCACTAAGTTTGGTGCTAATACTTTTAAGCTTTATCCTTTTCGCTTCTGCCACTTAACAGTCAAGATTTTATGGTTCTGATATACAAAATTTAAAGTTCTTTATCTCTTGTCCACTAATTCAGAGGAAAATAAGTCAAAATCCAAGGACATTAGTCTTGGGGGTAGTTACATGAGACGCTAGTGATGTATCAAACCGAAAAATTTTCAAACAGAGTTACATAGAGTTGAAATTAAATTAACTCGAGTTGGTTAACTCGATGGTGAACGAACTATATTTTTAGGCAAATTGTGTATTTCATTCCTAATGCTATCCAGTTGGCCTCAAATCACTTTTTTCTGGAGCAGTAAAAAAACTGCGAAATTTTCTGATTTCTTAAAGGTTCTTCAATTCATCGTCATCTTCAACGAAACTTGTCAGCCACTTAGTTTGACAGATGGTAATGGACGAACTATATTTTAAGGTAAATTGTGTACTTCACTCCAAAATGCTACCCAATTGGTCTTAAATCACTTCTTTCTGGAGCAGTAAGAAACTGCGAAATTTTCTCATTTTCAGAGGTTTTTAATCCACCATCAAAGTAACCCTGAAATGGAATTTGACAGTTTATAGTTTCAGTTTGACAGTTGGTGGACGAACTATATTTTTACCCAGTGGCTCCATTGGCATTATTTAAGGCAGTGAATTGCCCCACTCATTGCTATTGCCTTGAATAATGCAAGTGGAGACGCTTTGTCAATACCAATGACAATAGCCCTGTTTTTTAGAGCATTTTTATCTTCGCTTACAAAAAAGTAGCATGTTAAATACAACAACAATACGGAATTATACCAGTTTGTTGTTGTAATTAACATGCTAGTTTTTTCTAAGCGAAGATAAAAGTGCACTAAAAAACAGGGCTAATATTGGCTAGAAGATGAGAGGCAATTATTGATTTCCATCGTCAAGGCAATACATATTATTAAAAACAGGGGATTTGAACAGTATTTTATTACGTAACACAATTCGATTGAACGATCGTCGTTTCGACTATTTATCTCTCTATATTCACCTGTAGATGTGAATAGAGACAGAAAGAATCGAAACGACGATAGTTCAATCGAATCGTGTTACGTGATCTGGGCCCAGTACTTGATATATTGATCTCTTATTATGGTCCTTACAGGAGGAGGTGTTGACGTGTCCTCCAATTTCCACAATCCGCAGGATCCGTCATTCCTATGCACTAGTAGCCACATAGTAATTTATCTTTTAACATTAGATAAAACACTTGATTGGAACACTTTAACTTTAGTCTAATGGTGGTCCCTGGTCATACGGAAAAGCTTTTAAAATCTAAAATCCAAAACTTTCGGAAATATGCCTTCAAGTTTATTCGATATGACAAATCATTCTAGTGTCTAGACACTTTTCCGTCTCATTTTTTAGATATTATGTTAAACATACCATGAATGTCATCATATCGAGGTAAAATCCGCTTCTCATTATATCTATTTATAAAAGTTTTCCTCAAAGCTAGACATGCAAAACGAGATTCTTATCTTAAGGTCACAGTTACGGTCGTCTTTGTATTCTTCTTGATTGCATGTCGCAACTTCATGTTCAGTCATCCTCGGCTAGACTATAGAACATGTCTTTATGTCCACACAAGTGTCTTCTGCAGTGACATTGTTATAGCTGTTGGAAAAATCCGTCACTGTCATCAAATAGGAAGGTATAAGAGTATAGTTGAGTTGAGACAAGGAAGCGAGAGCCCATCCAGCAGTGACCGGCAAGATAAAAACAAAGTTAGAACAAAAAAATAAATATATATATTAAGATGCCCCATGGAGACGTCACCAGTGCGACCAACAAACACCACACTCATGAATATTAAACGTCACAATTGGACGCACACCCAGGGAGCCCAAGTCCAAGTCGGAGTCCAGTGCAACAGACAACATTTTCTCATTAATATCCTGAAGCCAACAAGTGTATAATTCCACAAGATCGCAGATCCCCATTCGGGATTTGAGTTTGTCCATGATATGCGGCGGCGACAATGCAGCGATCCGATCATTTGTCGCTGATGGGATAAAAAAAACGATGTCACCCTTAAGGGGTTACCCTAGCTTGGGACTGCAGAGAGCCGAGTCAAGTAAAGACTCCCTCCTGTTAATGACACTTAATTGCCGTATCCTGTATCTTTGATCGTCGAGCAGGTGAATGCAACGGTCGTTTATCTTTTGGAATGGAATTGAATAATCAGTGGGTTTATAGCGTTCATTTTGGGGTCATATCTCCTGAGGCAGAGGTTCAGAAAAACAGTTTTCTTTGGCCAAAAAAGGTGGTCCGAGACAAATCATGATGATGAATTCAAAGTCATTCGAAGCAATATGTAATTATAATTATTTTGGAGCCACTGTTTTAGAACGATGCTCTGTCTTGAAAGATTAGCCGTTGAAGATTGAAGGTATGAAGTCCGTTATGCAGTAAGTTGGTTCCTGAAAAACGATCTACAAACCAATGTTCGTTTGATGGGTATAAAGTGTGGTAATGCACATCCGTGGATTGCATGTGCACTCTGTGTACACAACACATTGCAACTTGCCGCAACTGACCATGTATACACATACAAAACACACTACCTACTGCGGAACGGGTGGAACATTGGACGTAGGACGGAGGCGGTCTAATTTATTTTCTGTGGTTGGCCGCACTCATTATCATGTCATCACGAACCTCAAAAAGCACAAGACGATGGACAATAAGACGAAGAACGTGCGCGCGTTGGTATATTACCGCAAACAACAATTACAACAGAAAAAAGAAAACAAAAACAACAACAACTTCTAGTTGTGATGGTCAACTTGATGCGCTAGATGACTACTCGATGCAATATTACAGTATGGTGAACAAGTGCATAGGCTATAATATTATGATGTTGTTGCAAGACTAAAGCTTAGATTAAACGGTAAATGCATTGACTCCGTGACGTCACCAAAAACATAATCAATATACTGTCAACGTAGAATGTGTCAACTAATGAAACGTTGTCAATCACACGAATGAGCCCACTCAGCCAATGTTTCCCCAAAATGCATTGGCTTTAGTGTTAACGCGATGTGTATGGTGTCAACGTATTGAAAAGAAAAACCGTGGCTATTACACTTCCTGACCACATCCAAACACTATGAACATCTAAATATAGTTTGTCATCCATCTGTCAAAGTATTAACAACTGTCAAATTCTATTGAAGGATGGCTACAATGTCGATGGATTACTTACTTTCTTAAGGTGGCGCTACAATCCGGGGTGGACCAACGTCTTTTAGCCAGCGCCAGAACTTTGGTCTCCATTTTAACGGATAAAAATGAACAAATCAAGGAGAAGAATATCCACCTCCCAAGGGTCTTCAAGGCACCCATTCGCCCTGATGTTGTGAATAAAATTCATCAATTGATGCGCCGCAACAAGCATCAAGCTTATGCTGTCAGCGAACTTGCAGGTCACCAAACATCGACATCGTGTCGATGAATTAGGAAACCTCTAGAAAATCAGAAATGTTTGAAGTTTTTTTTGCTGCTCTGGATCGAAATATACTCTTGCCATCAACATATAAATTGTCCCCCATCTGCCAAGCTATCAACTGTCAAATTCCATGTAAGGATGGCTACAATGTCGATGGATTACTTACTTTCTTAAGGTGGCGCTACAGTCCAGGATGGACCAACGCCTTTAAGCCAGCACCAGACTTTTGGTCTCCGTTCTTACGGATAAAAATGAACAAATCAAGGAGAAAAATATCTGCCTCCCAAGCGTCTTCAAGGCACCCATTTGTCCCGATGTTGTCAATAAAATTCATCAATTGATGCGCCGCAACAAGCGTCAAGCTTATGCTGTCAGCGAACTTGCAGGTCACCAAACCTCTGATGCCGAATCGTGGAGAACTGGTCGTGCCGTAGCCCGTATTCCCCGTGTCCGTGGTGGTGGTACTCATCGCTCCGGTCAGGGTGCTTTCGGTAACATGTGTCGTGGTTGTCGTATGTTTGCTCCAACTAAGACTTTCCGCAGGTGGCACCGCAAGATTAACGTAAACCAACGCCGCTACGCCACCGTTGTTTCAGCCATTGCCGCCCCTGGCGTATCAGCTTTGGTTCAGTGCAAGGGACACATCATCGATGGCCTCTCCGAGTTCCCATTGGTTTTGTCCCATGAGGTCCAGAAATTGCAGAAGACCAAGCAGGCTGTTGTCTTTTTGAGATGCATGAAGATCTGGGCTGACATCCAAAAGGTGTACAAATCTCAGCGTTTCCGTGCTGGACGTGCTACCATGCGTGACCGTGCGTCGTCGCATTGCTCGCCGTGGACCTTTGGTTGTCTACTCCAAAGACGAAGGTCTCCGCAAGGCTCACCGCAACATCCCCGGCATTGAGACCATGAACGTTGACAAGATAAACCTCTTGAAATTGGCTCCAGGTGGTCATGTTGGACGTTTCGTCATCTGGACTGAGTCTGCTTTCCAACGCCCCAACGAATTGTTCGGCACATGGAAGACACCATCTGCACTGAAGAAGGGATACAATCTCCCACAGCCAAAGATGGCTAACACTGATTTGGCTCGTCTGTTGAAGTCCGAAGAGATCAGGGAAGTGTTGCGTGAACCCAAGAAGAGGGTGTTCCGTCGTGTGCGTCGTCTCAATCCATTGAGCAAACAAACGCCAGCTCATCAAGTTGAACCCCTACGCTGAGGTTCTTAGGCGTCGTGCATTGTTGGCTGCTGAGAAGAGGAAGATCAACCGAGTGTTGTTGAATGCCAAGCGTCGCAATATCGAATTGCCCAAATCCCACTTCGCTAATGTCGCTACTAAAGCCGGGCCAACCGCTCCGAGATGTTGTCGAAGTCTTTGGCCGAGAGGAAGAAGAACTTGGCTGCCAAAAGAAGGCTGCAAAGAAGGCCGCACCCAAGAAATAGGCCGAACCTCGTTTCTGAATTTTTATAATATAAACAAAAGTTATGGATTATTCATAATACGCCTCAACCAACGAGCTTCTTCCAGCCGGCTCGGTTTCCAGCCTGCCTCCAGTCTCACACGCCAAGTTGGTAGAGGTCCTCTTCCATTTCCGTGCGCCACCTGTTCCGCTGTCCTCCTCTACTGCACCGTCCCATGGGGCTGGATTCGAAGACTTTCCAGGTCATAGCATATTGATATCTAATCGTTCTAGTTGACCCAGCCATCTCAGTCGTTGGGTTTTCACTTTTGTGGCTAGGTCGGTGCCGCTGTAGAGCCCGTATAGTTGAATGATGTATCTTCCTCTCCATTTCAACCATCTTTGTAAATGGGGCCAAAAATCACCCAGATAATTTGTCTCTCATCGAACTTTAATAGTGTTCATGCCTCTGCACACTACATCGGGACAGGGATAATAAGCGTCTTATATAGGGACACACTACAGTTGGTCAACAGAGGGCTTTGCTAGGAGCCTTCTTAGCCCAAAGAAAAAGCAATTCTTCGTTTGATCTCAGCATTGGTAGACAATGTCTCGGACCACGTGAAAATAATAGCTGTCTATAGTGACGTTCTGCCCAAGACGTCAGTGATGGCTATCCTTTCTAGTTGACAGCACATATTTAGTCTTGCCTTCATTCACCGTTGAACCTTTGTTCTTCGCTTCCCCTCCTCAATACTTACGAAAGCTCAATGATATCAAGCACTTTCTGTCCGATGATGTCAATATTGTCCGCATGAGCGAGTAATTGGAAGGACTTTTGAAAGACTGTGCCTCTAGTGTTGATGTGAGAGTTTTGCACTATTCTTTCATGAACGAGTTGCCTTGCCTAAAACCTTTTTTGATATCAAAGGTGTCGGTGAGGTCTTTATTGACCTTGATGGATCAGCGTGCATTCTGCATCGTTAACATTGATAAACGGATGAGTTTTTGAGGGACACCAAAACTAGGCAATGCTCTATAGCTCGTTTCTATAGATGCTGTCATACGCGGCCTTGAAATTTATGAAAAGGTGGTGGGCATCAATTTTAGAAACTCCTGGGTTTTTTACAAAATCTGCTGCATTGCGAATATTTGGTCGATGGTGTGCCTTATGCCACGTTGATATTGACCAATCATGTTGTTGACGAATGACTCCAGAGGTTCACAAAGTACGTAAAAAAAGATCTTGTATTCGATGTTAAAGAGACTGATGCCTCCAGTCTAGAGAATCACCTTACTTCAGGATCGAGTGACCAATGCTGAGGTTCCATTCATAGGGCATACTTTCCTCCAACCATATTTTGCAGATTACCCTAATCGTCCCTGCAGGATTCGGTTCTGGCCTTATAACCCTAAGAGGTTCTTTTTACTTTTTGGTAAAACTTACGAACTTCATTCCTGTAGTGGCATCCCAAAATTTCTTCGATGACGCGCTTCTCATGCTCTTTCTATTTCCTTCAGAGAAGCCGGTGTTCCTCTCTCCTCTTCTGCTCGAAGAACTCGCGAGCAACTCTGGTCCTTCTTTGTAGTGCCGCGGCAAAAATTGAATTTTGCAAGCACTTTTGAAAAAAGGTGCCACAGTGCGCCGCTTTGTATGCCTGTCGTTTAGCTGCATGTCCTTGCCGGCATTCTTCGTTGAACCAGGGGTTTCGCTGTGGTGGTCGTGCGAGGCCCAGTACCTAAGAGGTGGCATGTCTTGGCTTCCTGGCAATTCTTCCGCTGGTTAACGATGCTTTAAATTGGTGACATAGGACTATTTAAGAGGGTGCGAGAGGCTCAATCGGAAAAGGACCTAGTGACTGTTGTAGCTGTCTGACGAAGACGTCGAACTTCCTTACAGCATTAAAAAATCTACAAAATATTCAAGATTTTCGGGATTGAAATTTAGGCTCTGTTGTGTCAACATAAAGATACATCAGTCAACGCATTGGTGAGCATGAGCAGTCTGTCAACTTGTTCTAACTGCGTTGACAGGTTGATCACACGCCCAACGAAAATAATCAATGCATCAACCCCTTAACCGACGAAAGTGTCAACGCAGTCGTCAACGTATCGACAGCATTTTGCGTTGCCGATCACACGACAATGCAACTTTGGGAAAAATTTTGACTTCATTTTGACGTCAGAGAGTCAACGCGTTGACCATTTTCGTTTTCCATCTAATTGCAGCTTAACAAATAGTTATAAGGCAGTTTTAAAAAATTAACTGTCAAATTTGTCCTAATTTTTGAGGTAAATCTACATAGGTACCAAAAACATTGAAAATGACCAGTGTTACCTTAAGTTATACATTTGGCCTTTGAATGCAATTGTTGTTCCTAACCAAATGCTATATTCGCCAGCCTTAAATAACAAGTCTTTTTATATTGAAATAGTCTTTGGGATCTGACGTTTTAGCCCTGCCGAACGGAACTTAACTTGCTTTAGCTATAGTTTGCTTGATTTTTATAAATTAAAAAAGTTGTCATATTTTGCTGCACAAACTGTAATCTGCAAGAAAAAAAACCAAACCGTGCCGTTCCGTTTGTGTCTTCTTTGGACACTTGCACGTCAATGCATCATACTAGCCAACGGTGTGTGCCTACATGGTAATCCCTCACTGTCGATAATTTGACATTCATTGACGATGACGACGACTGTGTATGGGGAAGATAGACGAATAGGTGGCAGTGGCAATAAAAACTACCACAAAACTTACAGTATATTCAACCAATCCGCAGGCCATTCACCACATTCACTTATCGCCTGAGTGGTTGGAACTGCAATTATATGTGTATAGGTTTCCACAACTTTTCATATAAAAAATTAAGGAATTCACCGATCTTGCCTTATTGCTCTGTCATCATCATCTGGTCTGGCATTTTTGTCGCCTCTTACATAAGAGGGTGGTTTTTAATGTGTCAAAATCGTCAATGTGTAATGTTTAAAGTAACCACAGAAACGCATGTTATGTCGGATGTATCTGCGGTTCGACATAGCTTCTTTTGCCCCAATCATTAATATAAGACTGGTTATTGGTTAAGCAATTAGCCCGCAGACCTATAATTTTCAATCAGCTATTAGCTAATAGCCGCATCATTAAACGTCCGTAGAGCAATTACTCAGGTCGATGGTTCAATCGAAAAACAAAAATTTTTGGCAAAAGCCCGTTTAATGCACACGTCAAGGCTATAACTATGGTCAGTTCCGCGTTGGGTCACGTTTATTTTTTCAAGACAAACGAAAAAATCAAAAATTATGAGAAAAAAAAAGATTAATTGATCCTCAGCATTAGTGACAAGCTGTGGCGTTATTAATGGAACTCTGATGATGTTCAATCACGATGTTTTTGATGATAATGGTTCCGCGAGAGATGCATGACATTGATGATATCTGTCAATGACGCTACGATTATTGGGACCGCATATGGATTTTATTTTATTATTTTCTTGTAGAGTGAGGGGCATATACACGATGTAGATATTGGTATTCGTATATAGGAATGTATTGAAGTCACTGACAGATGATTGATTTTTTAAAAAATTTACGTTTCTTTAATATTATTGGTATGATGTATGGGAAGGTATAGGGTATTTTGTTTGGCATAATTACTGTCTCTTTGTTGAGAGGTTCGATGATCTGCGCGATGATGCACAAATCAATTTCATTTTTTTGTTCGAACCAAACAAGACCTCGAGCAAAATTTACTTCCATACAAATACGAAATGAATCATTCAAAGTTTAAGGTGAGTTTTTTTTTTTTTTTAATGCGCACACACAAACATAGGGTTTTTAACAATAATGGCTATCTTTTAAGGTATAAATGTTTAACATGAAATGAGACCATTACAAAAATGTAATACGATCAAAATTAGGAGAAACTAGAGCAACGATCCCGGAATATTTTAACAAAAAATAAAAATAGACTTAACATGAATTATACGTCTAAGATTGGGCTCAAAAGTTAATTGACTAGGATTTCTGGATACTGGTAGCATCAGTTTATTAAGTAGAGTATTTTATTCGCGCTTTTAACGAATAAAAGCCTTGTGAGAGAAACTTCTTCCATACCTAATGTGCTGGTTGACCGAAAGATACTTAAATACTTAACACAATCATGCACTAAACGTTTTTTTCAAAAGTGGAAATCCCTTCGGCTTTTTACCGAATCAAATGGAACTAATGGATAGATAGATAAAGTAGCGATGGAGGAGCAAGGAAAAAGAGGAAAACAAGTTCGTGCGTATAAGAAAGAAGAGGGCATATTGGCGTTTGCAGCCATAAACATGCACCCGCAGGATAATTTGCAATTAAGGGGTCAGATCTTCTGGGGGCTAATCATGGACTCCGAAAAAAATAGCCCAGGTTTGTCAAAAGTCCATAAAAAAAATATGTTGGTAGAGTGGTATTTTCTAGAGCATGGGAGGGCAAATACCCCTTCTTGTCCTACACTCAAGACGTCTATGAGCCTTCCAGGTCTAGGAGATAAAAGAATCTCGTGACAACACTCGGGTATTTTATAAAAAAGCCAAGCAACTGGTCGCTGATTTTAAAGATGCATCAGAGTCTAGGCTCTTAAATAAAACGGAGGTAGATATTATCAGGTATTAACAGTACGGTGACCATCCATCCTCTTTTTTAGAGGACAGTCCTCTTTTTCGGAGTCCTGTCCTCTATATTTTATTTTATTAAAGAGGACAGAAAATTGTCCTCCTTTTACTGAACTGTCCTCCAAATGTCCTCCTTTTTTCTTTCAAACCATTTTTCTTAGATTGAAACCATATCAAGTATCTACATTTTTCATCACTTAACTAAATGAACACATTACTTTATGACAGCACTAGTTTGAATCTAAACGCTTTTTCCATGTACTAGAATTTTCAAAAGATCTAGAAATCAATAGTGACGAATTATTTGGCTAGGTATGTTTAGTCAAACGATACGTCAATGAAGAACAAATTAAAAAATGGATAATTGGTTACCAGATAAGAAAATTTTATAAAGAACATGTGAAAATCTATTCTAGCCAGAAAAGTTGTCGCTATTATTTCTAACTTGACGTGCCCTGACCGAAAGAGTGTTTTCAAATTCAAGACATATTTAGACACCCGAGAAATCGCAATTTAAAGTTTATTTATTTATTTATTTATTTATTTTCATCAATTGATCAAAGATCTGCTGATTACAAAAATTAGCTAATTAATATCTACCTCATATACAAGTACAGGCACTAGTGTTCTTAAAAATACATAATGATATCACATAAAACTTTATTATAATTTATTTTTAAAGCATTTATAAGTAAATTATTTACATACATAATTGCAAGCATTTCTTTTTTTATAAGTCTCTTTTCATATAAAAGTCGATTTCATCGCATACCATATTTACAAGTCTTAGAGAACGCGTAATTGGTTCATTCAACCCATAGTTAGTTCTATGAGGAGGAATATAAAAAAGCTCATTTCTAACGGGTGATTTTTTAGAGGTTTAGAACTTTAAAAAAAAAAAACACAAAAATTCGAAAAAATGAATGAAATATTTATTTGAATCGATAGTTTGAACCTTGCAATTTAATGTTTAAAGATAATTTCATGCAAATGTTGACCGCGGCTGCGTCTCAGGTAGCCCATCCGCTGAGTCCAATTTTGGCATACTCTTTCACACATATCGGCCGGTATCTCACGAATGAATGCATGGATGTTGGCTTCCAGTGCGTCAATCGAAGCGGGCTTGTCCCTATAGACATTAGCCTTGACATACCCCCACAAAAAATAATCTAATGGTGTCAAATCGCACGATCTAGGCGGCCAATTGACCGGCCCGAAACGTGAAATTAACTGTTCACCAAACTCGCCTCGCAATTGCGCCATTGTTTCGCGTGCTGTGTGGCATGTGGCACCGTCTTGTTGAAACCACATATCATGCAAGTCAAGAACTTCCATTTCGGGCAAAAAAAAGTTTTTTATCATCGCTCGGTAGCGTTCACCATTGACAGTAACGCTGCGATTCGCATCATCTTTGAAGAAATATGGCCCAATAATGCCGCCGGCCCATAAACCGCACCAAACAGTGGCTTTTTCGGGATGCATTGGTAGCTGTTGCAATGCTTCTGGCTGATCTTCACTCCAAATGCGGCAATTATGCTTATTTACGTACCCATTCAACCAAAAATGAGCCTCATCGCTGAACACAATTTTTCGATAAAAAAGCGGATCCTCGGCCAGCTTTCCAAGAGCCCATTCACCAAAAATTCACGAATTTTGATAGTAATATTCAATAATTTGCAAGCGTTGTTCATTTGTAAGACGATCCATGGTTAAATTGCAAACCAAACTGAAGCTGTTTGACAGTGACACAAGGTACTAAACACACGTCAGCTGTCAAAACCAGTGTTGCCAAAACCAAACCAGCTAAAAAATCACCCGTTATTTCGTAAGACACGGGTTGGGGCATAGAAAGGCATTAATGACAGCAATTCAGAACAAGATACGCGATTATCCAAAATATCTTTAATAAATAAGATGCATTGAACTTGCCTTCGACATTCAAGCGGTTTTAAATCGATAAGAGAACATCTTGCTTTATATTCGGGTAATGTTACATTCCAGTTAAGCTTTTTCAACGCATACCTGGTGAATTTTTTTTGAATTCTTTCTATTCTTAATATATAATTGTCATAGAAAGGGGACCAAAGAACACAGCAGTATTCCAGAATAGGTAAAACTAAAGCCATAAATAAGGTCTTCAATGTATATGAATCTTTAAAGTCAATTGAGTTGCGTATTAAGAAACCTAGCATAGAGTTACCTTTTGAGACAACATAGTCCACATGCGATCGAAAATCAAACTTTTGATCAAAATGCACACCAAGGTCCTTGATGGTATTGACTCTTTGTAGGTTATCTTTACAGAAATAATATTCATAAATAATGAGAGATGATGATCTCGATGCACTAAATATTTTGCACTTAGAGAAGTTCAGTTTAAGGTGATTGTAATTGCACCAATCAAGAAAATTATTAATATCTACCTGCAGAAGTGCACAATCCATGAAGATGTTGCCAGAAAAAGTTTCACATCGTCGGCATACATTAGACACTTACAGTACTTCAATACTGAAAGCAAATCATTTGTAAATAAAATGAAAAGGAGTGGCCCCAAATGACTTCCTTGGAGCAATCATCTATTTTAACGACTTGCTTTCTATTAGATAAATAGGAATTTAACCATTTTATAAAAGATATGTTCAGACCTAATCTTTTTAGCTTTTGCAAGAGGAGACCATGGTGTACGCGATCAAACGCCTTGACAAAGTCGGTTTATAAGACATCAACTTGTTTCCCATTTTCTAATGAGTTCATACAAAAGTTAGTAAAGATGCTTAGGTTTGTACAAGCTGATTTACCCTTTACAAACCCATGTTGGTAAGGGGACAAAAATTCCTTAACCGAATAATAAAGACGATCAGTTACTACCTTTTCGAAAAGCTTGGGAATAGCTGAAAGCTTTGAAATGGGCCTATAATTGCTCACTAAGTGCTTAAGTCCGTTTTTATAAATTGGATCTATAAAGGATATCTTCCATTCCTCAAGAAAAATGCCTGTTGACAGAGATTTGTTAAAGATAGTTGTCAAAACACAACAAAGAAAAGAAGAACATTTTGATAACAGGATAGGAGGGATTGAATCAAAGCCAGCCTTTTTAGTAGTATCAAGGTCATTTAAACTTTTGAAAATTTCTTGTTCTGTTAATTAGTTAACGAAAAATCTATTTGAGGAATAATTTCCGGGTATAGCTCATCAATGTCTTCAATTATATCACTATTATATGATGTTTTAAAATAATGCGCAAAGAGATCACAAGAGGATTTAATATCGTTTGATTTATTGTTGTCATACTCCATACATTGTGGAAAAGATGAACCTTTCCTTTTAGAATTCAGAAATACCCAAAAGGATTTAGAATTATTTTTTATATTGTATTCGGTGTTATGCAAATAATGTCTATACAAAAACTTATTAAGAAAGTCAAATTCTTTCCTTAATTGAAAAAACCTTTCACGATCTTCAGACAGTTTTGTTAGTTTGAAACGCTTGAATGCCTTATTTTTGGCATTTTCTAAATTCTTTATTCTAGGGTTAAACCATGGAAGCTTAAAAGTTTTTTTTCTTCTTAAGGTAGGAACAAAAAGTTCTATACCTTCAAACAATATGTGTTTAAATTGAGTAAACATTATCTTGTAATGATTTGCCATCCATAAAACTCTCCCAATTTACATTATTATAAAAACTATTAAGTCCAATGAAATCAGACTTTGCAAAATTATATAATTTTTGGTTTTTGATCAAATTTTTTGCATAATCATAGTATTCAAAAGATATGCATACGGCCTTATGATGAATGGAATTGTTTATCAAAGGAAAATCAGACATTACCAGAGAGTATTTTAAATCATTGCTGATAAATACTAGATCTAATATTCTCCCTAAATTGTTCTTTACATTATTAATTTGAAAAAGACCCATAGCAGATAATGAGTCAACGACCAACATTTCTACATCTTTAATTGTATTAAAAGGTATTAAAACATGATCATCTTCCATGTACCGCCAGACGATGTCACCTAAGTTAAAATCGCCAAGGATACATGGGAATTGGTTGGTCGTTAACTCCTTTTCAATTGCTTGAACATTAGCAGTATGTTCATTATACAGTTCTACTCCACTATTGGGACGAATATAACTTACAATAAAAAATAAATCTTTACTATCAGCAGAGTCTTTGGAACTTACACTAACACAAAGTTGCTCAATTTCATCACCGTCATTCAATAGATTGCGTTGAGTACTGTTAAAACTTGTTCGGACGGCAATCAAGACGCCTCCACCTCGAACCCATCCTGTTGTAGTGGAACGATCTTTTCGATAAACGTATAAAGAAGAGTTGAAAAGCTCCGATGACATAAAATTTGAGTTAAGCCGTGTTTCCACAATTATAATTACATCAAAACTCATGGATCGAAGAAGCTAAGAAAAGCTGGTTTGTTTTAGTCCGCAGGCCACCAGCGTTTTGAAAGTATACACGATCTTCGGACAAATTCACTCTAGGTTGTGAGGTTTTTATTATTTCACTTTGGAAGTGTCTGCCCTTTTTGGAAAATTTATGAATTTTTTAATTTGCAAATCAACAGGCCAAATTGATGGATCTAAGGCTGCATCAAAATAGTTTGCAGGAATCCCTAGTTTGAAATTGACGTAGCGAAGTGAGGTAGAGTCAACATCTTTTTTAATTAGCCTCGAGCAACGCAAACAGGTCTTCGGGATATTTAATTTATTCGCAGCATAGTCCAACACATTGTCTTCAGTCACATTGCTAAGCAAACTAGAAAGATGTAAAAACCGCATCGGAGGAACAGACTCTAGTGTAAGTTTGCCTTCGACAGCAGCAGCAGTACCAAACATTGTTTTTTTAGAGTGAAGACCTTTTGAGTTTTTTTTTTTATTTGTATCTCTTCCGATCGTAGTTACAGTATTAACATTGGCAACACTAGCAACATTGTCAACATCAGCACTCACACTCACACCAAGTTGACAAACAAGAGGCAATGTCAATAGCAAACAAATTACAACTTTGGTTGTGCAGATTTTCAAATTTTCTTAAGAAAAACATAGCAAAGAAAAGAATAAAACACTGTTTCAGCCCTTTTTATAAAACGTGCTCGGATATCTTCTAATTCACAATTCAACTAAAATTCTGATCAAAAGTCAACTACTTAACTTTTGATCAGAATTTTAGAATTTTACTAATATAAATTTTGTAGCAATAAAGATATAAGCTACTAATCTACGTTAAGCTCTATATCTTACCGAAAATCTGGAATCTAGTGCAAACAATAAGAACTCTGATGTCACCAAAGAGTATTTATTAAAGTACACATATTTGGGGTTGTAAATATAGTTTTTGTCACCACGGTTTTATAATTATAATTCATTCTTAAATTTTAGAAAGTTTTTAAAAAGTTGTCCTCTTTTTTGCCCCTGAAAAAATGATAACCGTAATTATCAGTCACCAAAGTTAAGCAAATAGAAGATGTTTTGAAGTTTTGCCAGAAGAAAAAAATCTCCGCCCAGAAATATTAAGAAAAATGCCACATTTCCTTATTTTTACTAAACAAGCCCCTAATAGTGTTGGATCCCGCCGTACGACCTACCCTCATAAAGGTACCAGAAGAGAGGTATACAGTTTTGTAGCCAGTGTCTTAAAAAACAATTTACACATGGGTTGCCTGTCGAAAAGTGGTCAAGGCATAGGGGTTGCCAGGGAATTAATCTCAATTTTTTTGAGTTTTTCAAATATCTACCCAGCTTAGATGGTAAGCCTTAAAGATATACAAAAAATACCATACAAAGGAAATTGTATTTAAAATTTATAAGCTACGTGATTTTTTTTAATCGAAATTTCAATAGGGTAAATGAGGGTAAGCAAAGAGAAAAGTCTAGAATCTATTTTCCAAACGAAAAATGATAGAAAGTTTTTACTTATTATGTGGTCAGTAGATTTTTGAAATACAAGAAAATCATCATACGAGTATGCAAGAAAAAATTTCAAAATTAGCAAATCGAGGTATGAACATTTCAACGTCGAGAATTGCAAAATAGAGGTTTCAGAAATAATTCACCATATATCAGAATGATGGTATACGAAAAATATTTATATATTTTTAGAAAGACAATTTAAAAAAATATTACCCGTATTTTTCAAATTTTGTGTTTAACCTTTATATTTAGTGTAGTGAGTTTTTCAAATTTGCACAGGGTATAGGTCATCCTTTGGCGGGTTCTTCTACTAATAGTTTTGATACGTGTAAAATTCTTTTTACATGCGATATCATGTAGATACTACATATAAGGCAAGTTTTGGATTCGTGCAAGAAAAAAATGTTGGTGATTCTGGCCACACATATTTTTTTTTATTTTCTTAAACCGAAAATAACGGAACCTGCCATACATTTCTTATCAATTTTACATAATCGCTTCTTTCTCAAAAACGGCTCCACAACTTAAAAAAAAAAATCAAATAATCTTCAAAACGATTCTGACGAGACTATACGTACATGTAGTGGAGTATCCTAGGGTACTTTAAATGGTAAAAATGTAAAATAGGGTATCTTTAAAATATAAGAAAAACAGTGAAATCTGGAAAAATTATATCGAAAAACTAAATTAAAAATGTTTTATGAAAATTAGCCTTTCCTAAACGTCGTCAGCAATAGAAAAGAGTCTGTTTGTTGTATCTACCAATATTATTCCCTTCATACTTCTATCAACACGACTTGAATTAAATGGACTACGAAAAATCCAAAGCTGACCTTCATTTTATTAAAATAAATTTCTTTGCACTTTATAGGACACAACAGCATAACGGCGGCGGCGGCGCACAGTGGGGCCCAGATTTGGTATTGTGAAATATACTTTTCTCTCAGTATTTTTCAGAAGAAATTTGGCTGTAATAATGTTTTAGGGGTAGAAAATAGTTTTCATCCGAAACGGGGTTCAGCTGGAACTTTAATTTTTTTGAAATTTTGAGCCCTAAAACTAATTCTATACATAAAAATGAGTCCATATTTCCCTTTGTCACGTCTTAACTTAAAAATTGTTTGACCTATTTGGATGATTCTTTTCAGGTAATCTTTGGTATTTAGAGTGTTTTTGGTGATTTTTTTTTTTTTAAATTTGGTCTTACGTTTTGCGAAAAAGGCGCAGAAGTGCATCTTGGTATCTGTTTTATATAAAAAAAATAAATCAATTGAGTTTGAAAAGAAATCAATCAATCATGAAATTTGGTTCTAACAAAGTAAAAACAAAAATATAGTCGAATCTCGATTATCCGGAATTCGATGATTCGAGGACACATAATTTAAATTTTGTTTTCTTAATTTGTTCTCGAAATGTTTGTCTACCCGGGCGGAGCCGGGCCAGCTAGTAACAAATAAAGGAGAATAGGACAAAACGGTCTACAAGACCAATAACGACGAGACATATATCGTCGGAAAGGTATTTTTATGTCTTACAATAGTTACTATGGGGGCTAACTTCAAATCACTGTGTGAAAAAAGTTATTCGCTAAATAGAATTGTGTTCTGGTGCATTCTAGTATGAATAAAATATATTTAGTATGGGGAAAATTTATGAAAACTGGTCTAACCAATAACGACAATATATATGTCATTGAAAAGGTATTTCCATTACCTACAATATCTTAATATTAGTTCAGTCCGAATCACTGTGTGAAAAAAGTTATTCGTAAACTAATCAAATATTGTGGTTCATTTTAGTGTGAAAAAAATGTTTTTTTTTTTAGTATGGGCGAAAAGTGTGATGGCAAGTTCAACCAATAACAACGGGACGTATGTCGTTGGAAAGGAAATTTTATGTACTACAATAGTCAATACGGCAGCTTAACCCAAATCGCTGTGTGAAAAAAGTTATTCCCTAATTGTTACCCATGCTCCATACATTTTATCTGTGCTAAAATTCCCTAAAACAGCGAATAACTATTTCCACACAGTGATTTTTAATAAGTTGTTATGGTAACTATTATTGTTCATAAAAATACCTTTTCAACGACTTGCATCTTCTTAGTACTGGAAAGACCAGTTCTTATACATTTTTTCCACACTTAATGGTACCAAAACAAAACCTAGGTTAACGAATAACTTTTTTCACACAGTGATTTGAAATGAGCCGCCATAGTGACTATTGTAGCTCATAAAAATACCTTTCCAACGACATACGTCTCGTTGTTATTGGTTCCTAGACCACCTTCCATACATTTTTGCCGATTGTCCTTTGTATATACAATTTTGTGTGTTTACTGTTGCGGATAGTTCACTATTTTGAGATTCACTAAATCGAGCGTCTACTGTATTTTGAATTTTCTCGTTATTGGCTTAACGGATTTTGATTAATATTTTTATATACAAATTTCAGATAACATTAAATAATATTGCATATCAAAATAAAAAAAAAAAAAAGTTTTTGAATTTTTAAAAAAAGTTTCCAAATTTTTTTTTTTGGAAATTCGGTATCTCACAAATGGGTTGAATTTTTTTTCAAATTCTGTTTTTATATTCTCATAAATACATAATTTAGATTTGCATAACACAATTTGTCCTTAAAAATTTGTATATAAAAAATTATTTTTTAAAAAGATGCTCCAACGACTTTAAACTTTTTTTTTCCCATACAATCATTAATCAATCAAGAATTAAGATGGCATTCTTTTTTTCCACCTCAAACTTTCAAAGTTGTTGTCGTAGCTTATTTAAATATCGTATTTTATTCTCCTCCACAGTTTTCTCTCATAATTTCCATGTGTTTATATACAATAAATTTTCTTAAACCCGCAGTGTCTTGAACATAAGAGCAAGTGCTTGCGACCCAGTCGTGCATTGTATTTCTTAGCTACCTGGGTAGTGAATTTTCTGAAAATTTTCTAAAGACTACGACAGCTCTAGTCGGGTGTGTCCTTTGACGTGCGGTTCAAATTATCACAAATTAGTCCCCAAAAGTTCCCGACATGTTGACAGTTTTCCTTCTCTCTGAGAGCATTTCATCCCCACTCCTCACAACTTGATATATAGCCCTAGATGTAGTTGGTAGACTAATGACTTTTTTTTTAACTTTTCAACACTAAAATACTACATCTGATGGACATATTTAAGCTAAATAGAAAATGAACAAAGTTGCTTATAATAGCCCTAGACATAAGCAACTATTTTGAACTAAAACTGCTCTAGGTAAAGATTTTTGAAGTTTATTTTTTATATTTTGTTTTGACGATTTTTTTTTTGAGCTCAAACTCCAGAGGAAGATGTTAGGGGGCGTTTCCATTTGAAAGTACTTTGACTACTAAACTCTCGGTAGCGAGAAACGACGCTCAGATAGCTGTCTAACCCTCTGTCAGCTAATTTTATGACATCGTTCGCTGCGAGTTTTACTCTCGAGAGCTGCTTGCGAGTTACTCGCAATCTCCTTACTCTCAAATGGATAAGCACTCGCACCTTAATGAAGAATAATTGAAATGCATAAAGGATAGCACTTGAAGTAATAGTGAATTCATTGGACAGTTACTTTTAACCATGTTTGTTCCAACATCAACATTTTTTTTTTCATGAGCAGTAGTACTATATTTTGTGAGGAAATAATAAATTGAATCCTCCAGTAAAACTGGTCATAAATTACAAATTAGTACCTCTCTAACCTATAAGCCCTTCGGATTCCAAATTAAATTTTAGGTCCCCTCTATTTTCTTCTGACTTGCAACATGCACTGCACACATGAATTTTGGAGAAAATAGATGAAAAAAAGTTCTCAAGTATCTGTATTTTGCAAAACACAGTTAAGTCACAAAATAAATGAAAATTAGCTCAATTTTTATAGCCAGCTTTGAAACTCTCTGAGAGACATCTCCTTTTACGTGGTTTTCCAATTCGATACTGGTACTGATTGAAAACCATTTGAAAGAAAAGTAATTACCCGCTTCTCATAAATCCAGAGTTTTTACATGAGCGAATTATTATTTCTATCCACAGCTAAAGTTATGCGTCAAAAAAACTACTTGCAACTGGCAATCGTGTTTATGCGGATGAAGAAGGAACTCATCATCAACGTCATTGGGTGTGAAGCCATTATTCGGAACAAAATTATGACTACCAAGTGCAAGGAATAAGGGACGACGACGAGAATCGTCTCTCAACAAAAAGAAGACTCTTTCTACAGCTTTACTATGGTCGACTCATTTCATCAAGATCGTGACTTAGTGTCACGTTCTGCCATTCAATATTCATGCCAGTCACAAAGATCTTGTTTGCCACAAGGAATATCCTTCCTCCCTCTGTGAGATGATCCATCCGCTGCGCTGCGCTCTGCTGGCTGGTGCAGTGCGAAGCGGCAACGAATATACCACTTGTTCGACTTCCAGCAACTATGTGGCGCTATGATGATGACGAAAATCCGCATAGCAAAAGATGAGGCGATCGCAACGATTGCACCGTCTCACACTATAATCATAATCATCATCTCTAGCATCAGCAGCGTTATATAGCAACAGCAGCAGCAAACAGCAGGAGCATATAACAACGCGCTGTATATTGCCATAGATCTCATCCGAGCAGCAAGCAATCTGGCGTGCCGAGCGAAATTGGAAGATTTTTCAAAACGACAGCAGTTTATGGGCGACAAACCGATAGCGAGAATAAGAGGATCAACATTTTTTTGAAATGGTGTGACCAGACCAGAAGAGTTTTCAAACTTTGTAAATATTTTCATTTCTTTTTTTCAAAAGATGTCTACGGTTTTTTACGGTAGTTTTTATTCTCCAGTGGTTCTATATCCATGTAGCGTTTAGTTTAACCGTGATTTCTATTAGAATCAAAATGTTACTCTCAGAAAGGGTAACTCTAATCTTGCTATTACGTGAGCCCAGCCTTGGGTGACTGCTAAGTGATTGCCTTTAGCTATTAAGGAGTTGGAGATGAGCCCATACCATAACTGATCCAGAATTATGTAAATTATAAGAAATTATTTTTTATATTTTAATCACAAGCTGGTCACACTGAATTTGATTTTTAAAGAATGATATATTTCCGCACTCCGTGTCGGATTAACTCCGAACTAGTGGTTGCAAACACCCTAGCCGTCCTCTCTCTTCTCCCCTTCTGTCTCTGACCAGATGGTCAAAATTAAGTGCACCAGTGTCGAGCTGTTTACAAGTTCCCGTGTCTCTATGGATAGATCGATGAGGATCACTATACAACACTGTTCCGGGACAAACAAAAAAGGGGATATGAGCCGGGGAAAAAACTAAAAATATTGATCTCTGTCAGGGCGCTTATGAAGCACCCGAGACAAGATACATAATATCTCAAGGAAGATGATCGCACTGTCAGTAGTTTGCAACGCCACATGGCGAATTTCCTGTTTGCTCCTAAAAATAATTGCTAATCGACTCCTGGCATGATTGCGTTTGCGTTTGCGTTAAATTATAAATTATTTATTTTTTTTTTCTGCAGCTCTTCGCCGATAATTGCTGATAATTCGACGAGCAATGTTCACCTTCACGTTGTCGGTCGGTCGATGTCGGTGTGTATGTCGCGCCCGTTGTGGTGAATAACACGCGTGACAGCCAAAAGAATTGATGATGCGTGCCAGCGCACATTACCTGATTAGATCAGGTGGTGATGACGATGGTGACGCTGGCGTTGGCGATGGCAGGAACACATGTTTACAGCAAGTAAACATTCCCGTCATATCTCGTCCCCAAGACCAATCTACCCAGACAAACAGACAAACTGTCATCTCTCCTCATAGATCGTTTATGCGTGCGGTTTGTTTTGTTGTTGTTTAATATATTTTTTAAAATCACATAAACGACAGCGGGACAAGTTTGACATAACCGCTGTATGACATTTCTACGAGAATATAAAACACGAAGCATGCAGGAATTTTAAGGTGATGGATTCATTCGTTGTGCCGTTAGCCGTTGGCAGGAAAATGTGGAGAGAATGTTTTCAGCGTGGGTGGTGACGAACGTGGAGGTAGTTTTGGTGGTTTTTGTCGTAAGCAAACTGTTTGGAAAAATACCCGCTTGTTGAATAAATAAACAAGCTGTCAAACGATCAAAATAGTTGACGACTTTTGGGGTTGACAATTTGTGTTTGTATACATTTTTGTGTGCTGCGTGCGGATGTGGTATTTCTTCGACAAAACATATGTTTTTTTGTATATGATAAATCGATGGGGTTTCTTATTTCGAATATACCTACCTTGTATTGAAATTCTTTAAGGCTTTTATGTCCTTTTCATAAGATATGCCAAAATTTAATAATAATGTTGGTGATTTGATAGGTAATTTTGATTTTATAATGGAATTTTCGACGGACGGTACCAAAGAACTAACTTTTCGATTACAGGCTCAAATGGATAAAGTGCAATTGTATTTTATTCTGAAGTTTATGAGTGTCAAGTTAGCAAAGCAACTTTGACAAATCGAAAAATGGTTAATTGAATAATTTGCCGTTAATAAGTCGTTAATTAGTTGTTACAATTTCGAATTTGTCGTTCAATGTTTTCTATGTTTTTTGGGTGCTTTGCTAATTTGACACTACTCGAAAAGCGTGAAAAGCTTCTTATACATACTGTTTTACTTTATGGCATAATAATGTGGCGTTAATTAGTCATAAATTAGTTGTGAAAAATTAAATTCAATCGTACAATGTTTTCTATGTTTTTTTTTTTTTATTCTTCATTACCCTTATATCAAGTTAGCAAAGCATCACCTTAAAAAGGGATTAAAAATGCTAATACCGAACTTTTTATGGCTTAATAGTTTTCCACTAATTAGTCTTCAATTAGTTGTGACAATTTTGAGTTTGTCGTGCAATGTTTTCTATGTTTTTTTGGGTTCTTGGTAGCTTGACGTCAAGTTCGCAAAGTACTACCTGAAAATGGGGTAAAAACTGTTTATACCAGTTGGTTTATGCCTTGATAATTTACCAGTAACTAGAGGTTAATTATTTGTGATAATTTTGAATTTGTCGTTCTATGTTTTCTATGTTTTTTTTGAAAAGTTGTAAAATCTTCCAAAAATTAATGTTATTCCTTGATAATTTGCCATTAATGTGTCGTTAATTAGTTGTGAAAAATTCAATTTTGTCATGCGATGTTTTCTATGTAATTTTGGGTTATTTATTTAATATAAGAATTGACGGAAAAATATTATTAACGGCAATTCATCCACCTACTAATTTTTCAATTAAGGAAAATTGATTTGGTAACCAATCATAGAAAACAAATCACCCTAAATAACATAGAAAACTTCGCATGACAATATTTAATTTTTCACAACTAATTAACGACTCATAAATGGCAAATCATCAGGGAATAACATATTAAGTTTTAGAAGTTTTTACCACTTTTCAAAACAAAAAACATAGAAAACATAGAACGACAAATTCGAAAATGAATTGAATTTGTCACAACTAATTAACGGCAAATTATTAAACTATAAATTATCAGGTATAAGAAGATTTTACTGATTTCCGACAGGGTGCTTTGCTAACTTGATATCAAGTGAGCAAAGCGACCAAAAAAACATAGAAAACATTGAACGACAAATTCGAAATTGTCAAAACTAATTAACGGCAAATTATCCAACGAATCATTCTTCGATTCGTCAAAGTTGCTTTGCTAAGTTGACACTCATCTGAAGTTTGCGTATCATAATTATGCGTGAATAATCAAATTAAAAATGTACCAGACTGGCTTAAATTAATAAACAAGCACTTGATTTTGCTTCAGTTAAGAATTTCTTGCATCCATTCATGTGTGAATTTTTCTAGCTTTATTCTAAAATGAAATTTTGATACCATTTTCCAGTGTTGCCGCTGAGGAATTTGAAAAGGTCGCATAAAAAAGGGTCACGAGGAAAAAAAAGTCGCACTAAGAAATTTTTTGATAAATAAGAAAAAAAAAATCTGATAACTGACCATAACAAAAAATCAGTTCTTATATTTAATCAAATTCTATTTAACTTTATAAACAAATTTAAATCTGTAGTTTTCGTATAAATATTAAGTCTAAAAATTAATTTGCTTCTTCACATCCACGGTTCACTTTACATAGAGTTAGAGCCTAAAACCGTTAACCAATTTTCTTCAAACCTTATGCATATTTTGTTCATAAATATTTTAGATAGATAGATAGATAGATGTTTTATTTCGTTATAAGTTTTACAATGGTTTGTTACCGCACATTTTACATTACAGAGATTTGATACTATGTATCTTACAGCTAGAACATTATTTTATATAGATTTTAAGTTTATTTTATTAATTTACATAATCATTTCTGGAGGAAACACGATAAAAAACCTCCATTAGAGAAAAAAAAAGAAAAAATATTTATAAGATAATAGCTTACGATAACTTAAAACTAATGACTAGAAGAAAAGAAATGTACCTAAGTGAATATTTGAACGGGAAAGTTACAACTAAAAAAATAATAGATAAATTAAGCAGGTACATAATCAAGCAAATTTAATGGTAGTGAAAAAATTTCACAAAAAAAAAGAAAAAAAAATTAATATGATCACAGTAAAAACAGAAATTAAACATTGAAAAAGAATTAATACATATTGAATATAAATGTTTGTGTAATTAACATAAATACAAATAAATGACACGTCAATAAATAAATAATTAAGAAATAAATAAATAAATAATAAATAAATGAATAAATAAATAAATTAATAACAAAACAAACAAACAAATAAATAAAAATAAATAAATAAATAAATAAATGAATAAATAAATAAATAAATAAGTAAATAAATAAATAAATAAATAAATAAATAAACAAATAAATAAATAAATAAACAAATAAAAAATTAAATACATTAATGAATTAACAGATAAATAAATTAATAAATTTTAAAATTAATGAATAAGTAAATACAATAAATAAATAAATAAATAATATAATAACAAATAAATATGAAAACAAAATTAACATTTAAATAAATTAAAGATAGTAAACAAAATCAGGTAATGTATGTTATCACAGCTTATAAATCTTTATATTTCATTTAATTGAATATTAACTGTTGAGTTGATTTATGAGTCTATTCTCAGGAAGTTCAATACGATTTAGGAATTTATTTGTTAATTTAACAATTCTTTCAGATATCAATTCAACATTCGTCCTTCTATGGAGATCTGAAGTCGAGTGGTGCCAAGGAAGGTCAAGCATCATTTTCAAAAGTTTATTTTGAGAAACCTGCAATTTTTGTATGTGACACTTAGCAGAATTCTTCCATACAGGGCAACCATATAAAAGAATAGCTTGAAAAATAACTTTATGAATTGTTATTTTATTTTCGTTTGACAATAAGGACTTTCTGTTGATGAAAGGGAACATCATTTTAATAGCTATGTTAACTTTTTTTATTGTTTGAGTTATATGATGGTCAAAGGTTAATTTGGTGTCAAGATAAAGGCCAAGATATTTGACTTGACGATCCCAAGAAACAACATTTCCAAGGATTTGCAATTGGTTGCTTGGAAGATAACAAGCCTTTCTTTTTCGCGTGAAAAAGATGGCTTGCATCTTATCGCCATTAAGTTTTATTTTCCATTTGTTGTAATATTCTTCCAATATTCTAATCGCATTGTTTAAGTTGATCTCAATATTGAGACCAAACTCATGCGAGGAGAGTATTGCTGTGTCGTCAGCGAAAATTGCTGCTTCACAATTTGAAATTTCGGGAAAGTCAGATGTAAATAAATTATATAAAATTGGCCCAAGGACTGAGCCTTGAGGAACACCATAATTGAAACATACCAGTTCAGAGACACCACCATTTACATACACCTTAAAACATCTACTTGACAGAAAACTTTGGACAATTTTACATAAATAAGTAGGAAAATTGTAATGTAGCATTTTATATATCACACCATTGTGCCAAACAGAGTCAAAGGCTTTTTCGATGTCGAGTAATATCATACCTGTGGATCTTCCCTGAGCACGATTACTTTTAACAAGGTTGGATATCCTGAGAACTTGATGCGAAGTGCTGTGAAATCTTCTAAAGCCAAATTGCTCATCAGGATATAAACTATTGTCAGAGATGATTCTCAGCATCTTTTCTTTTAAAACTCTTTCGTATATTTTGCTTAAACTGCTGAGCAAACTAATTGGCCTATAACTTTCAGCCCTTACAACAGGCTTTCCAGCTTTTAAAATAGGCACAACCTTTGCTATTTTCCAAGAATCAGGAAAATATTGTACTTTAAGACACGAATTTATTATAAAAGTAAGAAACAAAATTCCTATCTTCGGTAAATGCTTTAAGTAAATGTTTTTTATTTGATCCAGACCACCAGTTTTTCGGACTTTTAGACTCTTCACAATTTCTTTAATTTCTTCTTGTGATGTTAAAAAATGTTGAGGTGTTTCAACGGTTAAATGATTTAAATTTTGTACAGCATTATCTACTAAATCATTTGTAGCATCATTGCCAAGGTTTTGTGATACGGCATGATTTTTAGAAAAGTTAAGTGCAAGTGCATTTGCTTTTTCAACATCAGTAAAAAAGGTGTCTGTATCCGTTTTGAGAAAAGGAACCTGTCTATGTTTGTTCTTTACAATTTTGACGATATTCCAAAATGGTTTAGAATTTTTTTCTAGAGCAGATAGTTTGTTATTCCAGTCACTATTTCTTTTAACTAGTAATTCTTTGGAGATAAGTCTGTTGAGAAATGAAACACGATCTTTAAACAAAGGTTGACGATATCTTTGCCAATTTCTTGTTTGGATGTTTCTATTTTTAATAAGTTGTAGAACATGCAAAGGAAGTCTTGTAAAATTGCTCTTTTTCACAACCTTTGGAACGCATTCATTAATAGATTCTATGATGTCTTGGGTAAAGCTGTGAACAATGTTGTCAACATCAGCCTTATCAGAAACTCTTGCTAGTTCGGTAGGTATATTTCGGAGCTTTGTTTTCATATTTGATCTAAAAAGAGACCAGTTTGCGTTTTTAAAATCTTGGTAATATTGCAGTTTTGTTTCACCTGATCTAAGAAGATGACAAAGTACTGGGTTATGGTCAGAGCTCAGCTCATTCAATGTAATTGGTGAAGTTAATTGACTTGCTACATTTGTTATGAAAATATCAAGGACGGAAGGACAACCACGAGAACTAGCAGGAAAATGGGTAGGACTAGGAGGAAACAAAATACTAACAGGCAACGTTACAGACAGATTAGACAAAACATTTCCATAGGCATTAGCCCTATTGCAACCCCAGTCTCTGTGCTTACAGTTTAGGTCACCACCAATCAAAAAGTCATCTCTTATTGCAAAAAGTTTTCTCAAGTCATTATTCAAGCATAATCTTTTAAAGTTTGAGGATGAACCACCTGGAAAATAGACACAGTAAATTTTAAGTGTTCTCATATTTTTTAATTTGATCTCGATTCCAACATTTTCCACCAACTGAGTTCTTATAACCGGCAAAAGCGAATGTTGAATTGACTTACGGATAAGAATTGCAACTCCACCACCTTGGCTTTCAGTCCTATCAACTCGATAGCACTTATAATCAGGTGTGGATAAATGTAAATCATTATCCAGCCAAGTTTCTGTCACTAAAGCTACGTCAATGTTATGACTATTTAAGAAATTGAAAAATTCTAAACATTTGTTGTGAATACTTCTTGCATTCCAAGTTATAATTTTTATATATCTATCTACCATATTACTTATCATGACTATACAAAAACTTAGTGGCTAAATGTGCGATAACATTGAACTGGTCTATCTTTGTCTTACAAGTTGATAATTTAGTAATCATCTCCATAGCTAAAGAATTAAGTTCTTCAACGGAGAAAAGCTTTTCATTGTTGATTGCATCGGCATTGATGCTGTTGACATTTGGAGCGAGAGAATTATTTTCCAAAGCATTTAATCGTTGGGTATTGAAATTGTTACCCTGCATATTGATCGGTCGCCCGCGCTGAGGTTGTGGGAGCGATGGAAAGTCTGCCATAGAGGCAAAAGAAACTTGCCTCTCCGAGAAAGGATTAAGAGAAGCTTGTGATGCTGCTGGCAATCGCAATGATCGTGGTGTGTAGAGAGTTCTCGGCTGAGCTGAGAATGTTCTCTTTGATGATTTATTTTTCATTTCAAGGTACTTCGCTCTGTTTCCGCACGTGACATCAGTAGCTTTATGGCTTTCATTGCAGTTGGCACATTTATGCTTTGCGGAATTGTCACACTCGGCAGTTTTATGTGAACCAGCACAGTTGGCACAATAAGTTTTTATATGGCAATTTCGTTCGCCGTGTCCAAACATTTGGCAATTATGACATTGTGTCAATTTGCCTTTTAATTTTTTTTGGAAACTCCAATTTACCTGGGTGTGGAAAATAGAGCGAATACTCCTCCTTAGTTCTTGTAGTTTTATAGAACCATTTTGAAGAGAGATTAAATAAAAAGTGTCTGAATATTGTTCATATTTTTTAGTTATTGCTTTTATTTCGGTGCACAATAGTCCAAGGTTAATGAGTTCAGTTTTAAGTTCATTAACATTCATTTCACCTAACCCGTAAAGAATCACTTTGAAAGCTTTAGCGCTTTTAAGGTCATGTGAGAAAAATTGACAGTTTTCGTCTTTTAATTTAGATAGCACTTTATTATAAGATTCTATCAAATCACAATTGATTTTAATCCCGATGGATAGTTTTTTTATGCAATAATCTTTCACTTCTAGAGATTTCATCATTTGGTGAACATAATCGCAAGACTTTTGCAAAAGTTTAATTGGCGGCACATATATTTTTTTTTCACTAGGCGAGATAATATCGTCCATTTCTTCAACGTCATTTTCAGTATCAGGCTGACACTGTAGGGGATTCCAATATTTGGAGTGTTTCCAATTATTAGAATCTTTTTTATTATTTGTATTTAAATTATCCATATTGGAACAAAGTTTTTTATCCGAGGACAGTAAATTGTCCTCGGGTTTGGGTGATCTTACACGTTTAGGAATGATTATTGTAATCAATACACGAGCGAGATAAAGACGTCTTACACAGCTTAAAGCTCCGACTGATAAATATTTTAATTTTGAAGAAATTCTGTTCCTTGATGTAAAATGGACGTGAGTTTTGCGTATCATATTTGTACCAAACACCTTGCACCTATGTTCAAGCTGCTTGGAACTTAAGAACTTTGGAAAATGGCAAAGTAAGAAAAAAACTATAGAAAAGAAAAACATTGAAATAATCGTATTGAATATTGCAGAAAAATAATAATTTTTAGCGAATCCAAAATTTCTTTTTTTCAAAATTTTGACATGCAATATTATTAACATCTTAAATGTTCTTTAAGAAAATATGATTAAATTCGTTGGGGCCGTTAATGAGAAAATCAAAGACACTTGTGTCCTCCTCCCACATCTTCAGTTTTGGGGGACGAAATAGTTTTTTTTTTTTAGATTAAAAATTGGGACAGTCGCTCCAAAAGGGGGACGGTAACCCTACGTTAGAGCCGTTTTTGAGATATACAAGTTTTTTTCTTAACGATTGTATGGCAAGTAACGATATTTTTAATCGAAACCTCTAGGGAATCACAAACAAATCATTAATTCAAAATTTGAAGAAATCGTTTCAGTGGTTTGGGCTCAGGTTGAGGTACAAATAGACAGACAGAATTGTGCCATACACTTTTTTGGGGTTCTCTATCATCGTAATGACATATTTTATTATTACTTACCTCATTTTTTTTTCCTCTGAACATTCGTGCCATACAGGAAAATATAAAAAATGTGCGGATTATTTCAAAACTTAATTACTGGACAGTTACTGTACGTTTATATGCAGAACATAGAAAAATCGAACTGGATTTTCAAAATACAGAGGTAGCAAGCAAGGTAACTCCACTGACCGTCTGCGATCCCGATGAACCAAGCCGATTTCAAATCATATCATATAACTACATGTGTTTTCTTCATATATTTGAATGGAAATCGGAAAGTTTTTTTTTAAGAATAAACCAAGAACTTAACCTTGTCCATACAATTTTCTAGAGATGGGGTCAAAAAAGTCGCAAGATTTCTAAAAACGGGTAAAAAGAGCTAGTTTTTTAAAAAGTCGTCTCATGGTCGCATGAGGCAATAAAAGGGGTCAAAGTGCGACTAAAGTCGCACAGCGGCAACCGTGCCATTTTCTCAAGATTTTCATTTAGACTCCTGTAGATGTTGCGCTACAATCCAGGGTGTACGAGGGGGGTTCAATTAACAAGCTTCTTCCAGAGCCGCATCGGTCTCTAGCTAAATGTCTCTATTTTTGTACGCCATAAGTTGGTTGAGGTCCTCTTCCACTTACGTGTGCCACCTGTTACGCTGTGCTCCTCTACTGCTCCGGCCGTCCCACGGGGTTGCATGCCAAGACTCTCTGGGCCAGAGCATTGATCTCCACTCGCTCTAGGTGGCCCAGGCACCTCATTCGTTGGCTTTTTCATTTTTGTGGCTATGTTGTTGTCACTGTACAGTTCTTTTTTGTATCTTCTCTTCCATTTCCCATCTACCTATGCAGATCGGACAACAACTGGAGAATTTTCGTCTCAAAACAGCCTTTAGCGTTCTCATTCACTTTAATTATAGTGTCCATGCCTCTATGCACCATACATCAGGACCGGGATGACAAGCCTCATATAAAGAAGTTGCTCGATTGCCTTCTAACCCTCAATTGCCTTCTAACCCTAAAGAAGCCGTGACTGAGAAGAGTTACTGGCCGAACAAAATGGTGCAGCTGTAGTTGTCGCGTGTAGCACTGTCAAAGTAGAAAGATACAAAAATAGTATACAGTGCCACAATGAGAAGCTGTAAATGTAGCAAGGAATGTATGGTGTAGCAGAAGTTAAACTAAATTCAACTCTTGCTACCAGCTGCAGCTACGTTCATTCTGTTCAAGGGGTAATTCTTCAACTGATCTCAGGGCTGGCATTATTCACTGAGTTGGTAGCGGAGCCAAGGTACACCAAGTTTTTGATAACCTCAGAATTATAGCTGTTTATGGAGACGTCTCGGTGGTGTGTTTCCTTTCTTGTTGGCTTCATATTGGGTCTTGCCGTCATTCATCTTTAATCTCATCCATACTCCCGAAAGCACCACTGACATCACGCTTTTTTAGTCAGATTATGTCAACATCATCGGTGGCGTAAGTAAGTAATTGGGCGGACTTTTGAAAGGTTGTGTCTCTAGTGTTGACGTGAGAGTTTTAAATTCTTGCAAACACATCGAAGATATCGGTGAGGTCTTTGCTGACCTTAATCGAGCAGAGTGCATTCTCCATGCACAAACAGACGAGTTTGGGAGAGATGCCACAACTAGTTGCTTTATATAGCTCGTTATTATGGATGCTGACATTGTGTGGCCTCAAAATCGATGAAAAGGTCACGGGTATCAATTTGAAATTCCTGTTTTTTTCCCAGATCTGCCACAGTGAAAATATTTGGTCAATGGTATACTCTCCTGACCTAAGGCCACGCTGATATGGACCTACATATCAGGTTGTTGACAAATGGCTTCAGGTGTTCACAAGGTAATTCATAGAAGATTTTGTATGCGAGATGTTAAGGAGACTGATGCGTCTGTAATTGGTACAGTCCAGAGGATCTTCTTACCTGAGAATCGAGCTGAGCTGGCGCATACTCCTAAGCAATTCATCACCAGTGGATTTGAACAGGACGGCCGCGTTAATAAATAGCAACTATCATCACTTTGTCGAGATCATCTGGATGGAAATGTTATCCTACGTAGTCCGAGCTGAATGGTGCAATCTACATGGCATTTGAACTCGATTCGTCATCACCTTGATATTATTGACAGAAACTAATTTTCCGTATGCTCAGCAACGACTGCGATTCTACAAACAATGTTCCCTTGATCGTCATTGCAGGCTTCGTTTTGGGACTTTGGAGGTATACTTACCTTTAGGTGAACCTTTTGAACATCTTTCTTGCAATGCAATCCCTATTTTCTGTCTCTTTTTCCTTCTGAGAAGCCGATGTCACTCCCCCTCTTCTGCTCGTAGAGCTCGGGATCAGCTCTGGTCCCTCTAGCAAGTTTTCTTTGTCAAACCAGGGGTTTTGTTGTGGTGGTTATACAAGGTCCACCACGTCAGATGTTGCATCTCTGATGGTTTCCTGACAATTTGTCAACAAATACTCGATGGTTGAAACTTGCAGAATAGCACAATCGGAAAAGAGCCTGTCGATTTCTAGCAACTGAAGCCTCCTGACATTGAATTTCCTCGCAATATTTCCCTGTGCTGTCCTCGGTCTGGATATCTATACCATTACCTTGGCAACAACCGAGTCAACTTTGGCTCCTTGGAATGTTCGGACATCCTTGATACTGGAAGAATTCCTTGCGTCGCGTCGATAGCAATGTGATCAATATGGTTGATTATTGGTTGATCAGATGTTCGCCATGTCCCTTTGTGGATGCTGAGATGTGGGAAGTGCGTATAAGCAACCACAACTTTTCACTCCGCAGAAAAGTCGATTAACCTGAGTCCGTTATCGGAGGTGGTTTCATGATGCCTGCCTCATCTTCTTCTACTAGTTTGGCATTAAAATCACCCAAAACTAATTTTAATGTCCTAGCTGGGGCATTGCTCATGTCTTGTCCAGGAGCTCCTAGAACTCAGCCTTGGTATATCATTTTTCTCAGCATGGGCACTAATGCGGCTGATGTTTCCGAATTTAGCCATGATGCAAATTGTCATCAGGCACTCGTTTATATCATAGTCTAAGCTCAAGACTTCTTTGCCTATGTCTGCCAACGAATCCACATCCAAAAAGACACTTCCCTTGTTGTCGGTAACAGTCGCTGTAGAAGATGTCGCAGTTCGGTTTTCTTCCACTCGGCCCATCCCATCACCCTCCTTGGATGGCGATGAAATCTAATTTGCAGTCTAGGGTCCCCGCTTATAATTCGGCTGCACGTGATCTATAGAGACAGAACATTCTACATGCGAATCTGAAGTTCGTTGTCTTTATTTCGTTTGCTAGGCTCGTCAACAGTAAATTCGTCCATATCCGGGGCCTGTTGTTATGCTTTGCAACTAAATAATTTCACGTGGCTGGGAACGGGAAGTCACCCTGACGTGATGGCATGACCCCTTACATGGAGGACCAGACCCTTAGTATAACTCCAAAGACGGGGAGCTGGAATATTTATAGACCTGAGCTCCGACCTCCGAATATGACGAAGTCACACTCATAAGGTTTTCCATTGTAGCTCGTGGCATGATGGTTAGTGCGTAGGACTGTAGGTGTGGGTTTGATTCCCAGCCGTGCCACCTAAAAACAGAAATGTTTTATTCGAGGTACTGCCTCTTGCGAGGAACTGACAAATCCTCCTTGTCATGAAAAAGTGCTTCTCATTTAGCCGTTCAGACTCGGCAAAAAACTGTATAGGTCCCCTCCATTCCTGCCAACAAACATGCACACAGGAATGGTTGAGAGTTGTAAGTCACTAGGCCCTGGTTCTCCACGAGCTGTTGCGCCACCCAATTTATTTATTTAATTTATTTAGCTCAGCCAGACTGGAACTATGTAGACCCCAGCATCTGGGGAATTCTTCTACTGCCGCCTTGATGAAAAGAGATGCGCCACCCCACCCTCTCCTCTCTCCGTTTGCTTCGGTTTTGGATTAACATAATTGCAGGCACACAAAAGTTGTTGTTTTTTCCTTCACTGTTGGTTTTGCCACGATCACAATATTGGTGAGAACGGCAAACGTAAAGGAAAATTGTCGAAAATTTAATTTCCCAGCTGAGACTTGACAGCTAACGGCTCAGGATCTGAACGCTTTGGAAGGTTTTGGAAAGAAAATATCAATCAGTGTAAATTATTGGCTAGCCATACATTTTTTTTTTAAGAATTGACGAAATAAACTTGGAACAAGTTGGCCTTAAATGACCAATTAATTGACTGAATTGAAATCAACAGTGGGAAATAATTTTATTTGTAGAAAATTCTTCACAAATTTTTTAATTTTTTCCCAGCGAATGATTTTTGAGTTCAAAATACTCACTCATTAGTCAAATTAGTTAAAGTTTGTGCATTAAAACACTCTCAACAAGCTAAATGCGTTATCTTGGATAATTCTCACAGCCCCCATCAAAAACCACATTATTATTTCAAACACCTCATAACCTAACCACCCAACTAACAATTTAAGTTGTTTAAGTGTCAATACAAGCTATTTCCTGACTTGTCTAGAAACTAATATTAGCCTTATGCAAATCATTTTGGCGCACATTGAAGAAGCTATTTGATTCCCTTAAAACCTTTCGTCACAAGTCCTATACAATTAAATAGCTTTCCAACAACATTATAAACAGGTCTTAAAAAGACAAAATATTGCTCAACTAAACAAGTTATAATAAGGCTTGTATAATAAGGCGTTGAAAAGGCCATACAAAATTTTTACATTTAGGCCTTATAAAAGCCATTCAATGCAGTTGTGTAATAAAAGAAATTTGCTTGCTTGGAATTATTTTATTTAATTTTTATTATTTTTATTTTGTCAGTTTATTTTCCTTGCGGGAGCTTGGACTACGTTTTTCTATATTCTGAAATGATAAGAATATTATTTAATTTATAAAAATGTTACTTACTTAGATGACTCTTCCGAGGATTGAACTCGCATCCCTCCAATCACATATCCAGCACGCTACCCACTACGCCAATTCGCAATTCAGAAGGTGCATGTTAAAATTCTAATGAGTTGATACTTGTGCCTGTACAATTTTACCAGCAATATTCAGGTAGTTAAGGTCACGTTTTGGATTTAAACAAATTTCACTCCAGATTTTAATCCTAATAATACGATGACAGAGAACATCTACAACTATATATTTGTAGATGAATCATCTAGCCAAAATCCTACTGATATGATACGATTTTCTTGATATTTGTTACTTTTTTTAAGTTTAAAAAGTCCGAATCAATTAATTCTTGAAGGGTTTGAAAGAAGAAATATGCAAGAACATACGAGTTTATGTAATTACGTATGGTGATATAAATCTTAAATAATTGTTTCTCTATGCATTCTTATGAAAGAAACTTCATTTTAAACAATTTTAAGTAATTATGTGAAGCTACATAACCATTTGAATGTAGAACGAGTGAATTATTTTTAAAAGATCACACTTAATACTTCTATTTCTATCAAATCACAATTTGAAAAAAAATTTTCTCGTTAAGGAAAAAACTTAATTATAACAGCAAGTAGGTACGTGCGACTCGTTTGTGTATTGTATGTGTACGCTGGTAGGGTAGCTTACTGAAGAAGGTAATCATTTCAATAAGTTTGCTACTAACATTTTATAAAAACTATATATTTCGTCATAGATGTGCACAGTTGAAATAGCTCACGAAATGAGACAATAATTTCATTAAGTTCTTCACAAACGTTTTATAAAAACTATACATTTCCTCAAGGAGGTACACAGCAACACAGCTGTCACAAGCCAAACGAAATAGCTCACCAAAGAAGACAATCATTTGATTAAGTTTGTTACTAACATTTTATAAAAACTATATATTTTCTCACGTAGGGATACAGCTGTCACAAACAAAACTAAATAGCTCACCAAAAAAGGCAATAATTTCAATAAGTTTGCTTTAAAATTTTATTTTATCTTTCCAAAAAAATATAACATAATTACGTATAACAAATTTCTTGTTGATTGATAATCAGAAAAACTAAGCATAGGAGTTATAAGTGATTTAATGCCGGAATCCTTACAACCATTTAAGTACGGAATGGAACTAGTAAAAATTAAATGTTTCTTTTTCTGGGATTATGTGTGCCATTTGTCACTAGATTTGAGGCAAACAAACCAATGCGCATACAAATTCAGAACAAGCATTCATTTTTTTGTTAGATTAAAAACAATTATATTTACGATAAAAGTTGCAAAACTAAACAAAAAAAGTTATACATTCATTAGAATTAAGAAAAAAAAAAAACACAAATTCTATCAAGAAACACATCAATCGAGGAACACATCGGCGAGCGCGCGCTCCATAGTGTTAAACGACTTTGGGCACTTGAAATTCATTGATATTTTGATAACTTCTTATTAATTATGCACTATTTTTGACAATTAGATTTTTTAATAATATATTTGTTTTTAATCTTTTCAAATGAATGACGAACACTTTAGAATATCAGACCAGACCCGCTGCAGAATATTTTCAACTCCAGAGAAATGTCAAATCTTGCTGCTGTGTGTTGTATCGCTTATTTAAGAAAGCCGTATACGAATTGTTTTGTTTACTTAATAATAAATATAAGGCAAAACAACTTGGGCAGGCCTTAAACAAGGCTTTTATACTTAAGCATACAAGCCTTATGTATAACTTGTCAATTTCATTATAAAAGGCATTAAACAGGCTTTTAACAAAAATAAATATTGGAAAATGGGTGAATTGTATAACAAAGCCTTATATTAGTTCTATGTGAGCTATAGCTTATCAGATTTTAAAAATCGGACCTAATACAAGTTAAATTGTTAGTTGGGCACATTTGTTGTTCTCCTCTGAAACACGCCCAAGATCCCCAAGTGTTCAGCTACCTACAATATTTTTCTTATGAAAAATCGGTGCCCCATCGATTAAGTCTTAAGAGACACCCAACCAAACTTTATCCATAGAAGTGTCCCAATAAAGATTATTTTCTCCCACTAAACTAAAAAAAAAGCCGCGTTTATTGTGAACACAAAATGAAAAAAAAAAACATTCGTGGTCGTTGTCAAATCTGTTTCAAAGATTATAATGCATTAATAAGATATTCACCTGGCGATGCGGTGATACGGCGGCGGGAGGTAGCATTTATAGGCGCAAGGCGCTCCACAAAAAGATACAAATTCGTTCTGCTGAGGCATTTCATCATCATCTTTCTGTGTCAGTCGTCATATTTTTATGAGGCTGGCCAGGTCCCGAGTGCATTTTTTCTCTTACCTGGATTTTTGGTGTGTGTTGTTCAATTATTACCCCTTCACTTGGAGCGCGGTAGTTTTGTTCCTCTTAATAGGTTTTCCTTCTTCATTTTTTTTTTTTTTTGAATTTTTTGGACACAACCGTGCCGCAATTTGAGTCAATCAAAGTCCCGCGACGACGAAGAATGTAGACGCCATCGATAATTTACAACGTCATCGTCGCATGAGCACTTTACCAATCTTTGAATGTCGTCTAAGAGAGCGCCGGCCGCGCCATCAGCCGCTGCTGTTCCTGGCTGCTGTCCGATGTCCATACAACCAGATTCAGAACAGTGATGCCATGCCCGTTGCACTTAATATAAGGCTTTTGGGGGTCTGCAGCAAGGTTCAGTGCTGGCCAGGAGATTGTTTTGTATTTTTGTTGGTGGAAAAAAATAAACAGTGCGTATGGTTGGACCACAAAAAAGCAAAAAAAAAAAATTACGATCAGAAGAGGACAAGAAGATATACGCATATTCCAAAGCAGATTACGTTAAAGACAATGTACCGATACAGTGGGACATAAAAGACTAAAAATTGGAATCTTATAACTTTGTTATCAATAAAATCTTTTAATTTTTTTCAAATTAATTAATTCCAAGACACTTTGGAATCACTTCACCAAATAATAATTTATTAATTGCCACTTCCATGTGTTAGCCTTATCATCAGCATTTTTGTCTGGTAAAACGAAAAGCGTGACTTCTAAAGTGTGACAAGTTAATTGAGACTCGTAAGGTATGCAAATAATATTTGAAAAATTAAATGTTACTTTTTCAATTCAACCATAGTCCCGGAATAGTTTAAACATGAAACAACCGATCGTTTTTTTTTAAATTCCAAAATTGCTATATAGGCTGCCCCACTGTTTACCAATTAGATGACCATTTTATCAATTTCGATTCGGTTGCTTTAGGATATTTTTTATTTTTTATTATTTTGGCCCGATATTGGTTTTTGCTTGATCATCGTGGGGTTGATCTTGTCTTTGATCAGAAACAAACGGAAAGAAAGATGAAAACACTACGCTCTTAGTGTTTTTGGTTGGATTCGATCAAAAGGAGCAACACGAAATAAAGCATCTGAACGCCAACACCATTATTTTCAAAGATGACGATGACGGTGACGACGGTAGAGTTGTCTTCATTTTTTTGCTGTCCTGATGGCAGCTGGATGTTGAGATATGGGAAGACAACAATGGTGCACGTATATTCTGCCAACAAAATCCAGAGTTAAATTTTGACACTTTTGACAAATTGCTTTAATGTCAGGTTTTAAAATTGTTGTTTCGTAGTCTCCTGGGTAGATGGAGTGAAGATATTTATATGAAATGTAGATATAAAATGAGGTAAGAGCAAAGGACACTTTAATTGAGGTTTAATTGGAAGGAAGTCACGACAAAATGTTAACTGCCCGTCGATTAAGTTCCTTGAGATAAATATATATTGTATGCGACAGCAACATAGTAAGTATATTGTAAGGTATACCAACACCAAAGGGTTGATTTGTTTGTCAGTTAGTCAATTAATGGAAGAAAATCTTGATTTTCAAAAGAAATGTGTACTTGAGTTAGGATGGTCAGATTTGTATTTTTGAAACATTTGATGTTGTGTAATTACATATGGAGAAACAAGATGACAAATACATACCACAAACAAAAAAACCTGGGCCAACAATTATGTCCACCTTATCTCCGCTGGAAGCTCAGAGTTAAATACTAGCACTGGAGATCAAACAAAGAAACTGTTGCCAAAAACGCTGCTTCTTTGAAAAGCAAATCACTGACTTCAGCAATTAAGTGTTCCAGAATAAGATACTTATCATCTGATCTGATATTGGAAATAAAGCTAGCACCCAAGGAAAAAGCACCAAATCAATTTAAAAACATTATCCACTAATTATTTTACTACCCAAAACCAAAGAAGAAATTGGAAATATTGCCCAAAACTTCTTTGGAGCGGCGGCGGCGCGGCGCAGTAAGGGAAGAACGTGACTCAGATGACGCACATAAATGGAAAGGGACCTCAAACAACTTGGTTATAGTGAAATTGGAGACAACCTAGGAATTCGGTTCCGGAAGAAGCTTGACGTTATATAAGTAATTAAGTGAGTTCATATCTGAGTTTAAGCACAAATGCTTCCCATTGGGAATAGCCCAAGAACCTGAATTCTAAAATCCCAAATGTTCAAATCATGTTTTATTTTACTTAAGCTTCATCAGGAATTGACTGTCGCAATGTAAAATCAACATGACGAATTATTGATTTCGATAAAAAAGATAAATTTTTCAATCATTGGATTTCATTTCTATTTAATACGTTTTCATTTTATTTTAACATTTCAAAACATTAATATATGACTTAGTCCTGTTGATTTTAAATTGAAAAACAAGTACACAGGAATTTCATTTTAAATTATACAGGTTTTGCTTTATTTTTACTTTGAAATTGTATTAAAATAAAATGATTCGTATATAAATTCCAAGTTAAAAGAAATTCATGTCAAAAAAAGCGTTTTCATGTCAAAATAACCAGGCATACACTTAAACAACGTTTTTTTATTTTGATTCAACATGTTTTCTATTCATAGAGAAATATTATTAAATCATTAAGGTTTCATTAACAAATTAATTCCTGTGTGAGACCCTGTTGAAATACAATGATTGAACTCATTTTAACATTGAAATAGTATTAAAATAAAATGATTCAAGTTGAAAGTTCAAATGAGCTCAACCCCATATTGCGTTTCGCCCAGGTACAATAGTTGGCATTGAAATTCTAATGTCTGAATTTAAACAAATTCCCCTTTAATTATAAAATTAACAGTATTTCCGATGCTGTGTTTTTATATTAGTTGGTAAAAATCGATACAAAATTGCGTCTTAGAAGGGTACGATAGTCATCTAACTGATGAGCCCAACTATCGTACCTGGGCGAAACGCAATATGGAGTTGAGCTCATTTGAACTTTTAACTTGTTTTCAGTCACTCCACTTAAACAGAAGAATAAAATCTTTTCAAATTTTCTTCGTATTCTATTATTTTAAAATAAAATGATTCACATATTAATTCCAAGTTAAATGTACCTCAAGTTGACGTTTGACACTAGTTTTTTGCTTAGCGAATTGGCCCAGTGGATGAGTGCTGTCTCCGTGTGCGGAAGGTTCCCAGTTCAAAACTCAGTAAGTATCACAAAGTATTTTTAATATAAAATAAATATATAATGAATTTTTATACTTTTAGAATAATGCAAAACGAGCGATTCAACATGATGATCATGGTGATTCAACATGCTGACGATGGTGATTCAACATGATGATAGTAACAGCTTAACAAGTTGATAATAATGATTAAACATGATGGAAGAAAAGATTTAATATGATGGTCATGTCGATACAATATGATGATCGTGTTAATTCAACATGAAATCATACTGATCCAGCATTCATTTGCTACGGATTCCATTTTTATTTGCAGGTTTTTTCAAATTATTTCAAAATGAAAACATATTGATTTAACTGTAAAGACAATGTCATTTTAACATGATATAATATTGATTTCCCTTATACAGAAATCATGTTAAAATGAAACGAATGCTCGATGAAGCAAAAACATTGGCAAAACATGTTAAATCATTATTGTTTTGTTGATTTTACCTCGTTTTTTTCTGTGTGTTCAACCTTAAGGGACGGCCTCAAAATCCCGAATGGCAAAAAGTGAGAATCCTGATTGGGCAAATAATATATATTCCCATCAAATACTTCAAAATCCCTAATTCTTAAAATCCGAAAGCTACAATACTGAATGGACAAAATCCCGAATTAGAAAAAATCCCGAAAGATAAGAAATCCCGAATACATTCAGGATTGAACCCCGATTTGTAAATAGTTATTTTGTATACTATAACAGATACGGGCCTGATGGAGAGAGGATTTCTCAAATGGGGGTAAAGGAAGGATCATGCGTTTGAAAGGCGTTTTACTCTCCTCAGCTAGGTGATTATGTGCCGACGGACACTTCTCCAATGAGCAAGAAATACCCACCGACTCTTCAGGCTATAGACTGCTGAAGCTCATCCTTACGGACTTGAATTGACATGGGATTTATCATAGGCTTCATTTCATGGGGTTCACAATCCCTAGGGTACCACAATGGATCTACATTGATCTAGGTGTGACGGTGAAAGGACGAATTGTCAGCCCATTAACCTTACCTAACCTAACCTATACTATAACAGCACTTTCAAAGAAACCAAATTGTTTTGCATGGCTTGAATTCTATTCTCTTGACATCATGGCATTATCTTAAATGACAAAACACAAAAATCTCGAATGAAAGAAATTTCGAAATAAGAATACAAATCTACAATGCAAAAATTCGAAACCACTTCTTCAACCCATTTCGAATATCAAGTTCAACTACATATTAAAAATCGCACAAGCAATTAAGCCATTACGCGCGCAGTATACTAAGCCATTCGGCATTTTGGTATTCGGGGTTTTGGCATTCGGCATTCTGTCATCCTGGATTCGGGCATTCGAGATTTTTTCCTTTGGGATTTTGTACATTCGGGATTTTGCATTGGGGGTTTTGGCATTCGGAATTTTTTTCATTTTCGGTATTTTCTTTTCGGCGGTTCTTCTATTTCATCTTCCCCTCGAAGCATATCCTAAGATACAAAATTCCAGAACTCTCAGGTCCGTTCCGTTAATCTGAATATCTGTGATTTTCTGTGCAAAGCCATTACCGTTCTACTCAAAATATTCACAATTTGTTTGAAAACAGAGCACTCGTATGAGAGTAAAATATGTTTCCTCTTTCTTCGATTTTCTGTCCAGGAAATTTCTTTGGACTAAAATTCATAGCTCAGCTTAATTTCAGCATAACAGAAAAAGAATGAAAAATAATTATAGTGTGATGGCGCTTCTTCCACATTATGAAGGTAATCCGGAACACTGTGAAATTGCGTTCTTGGTACTTTAGAAGAGTTTTGAAATTATTGAGAGAATTTCATCCACAATCTTCAAATTTTGATAGTAAGTGAACTCCTGCGAAAATGTAAAGTATAAGACCTCTTTATTCTAATACTCCCAGCGTGTAATACTTCTCAGTAAAATTATTTTAATGCTTCAATATCCAGAATGCCCATATATGCAGCAATTAAGAAAACGTCGGCAAAGGGTCCACAAGCGAGAGCTTTACACTTGTAACTTCCAGACATTATATTTAGCCAATTTTTGTGTTTCAACATTGTGTTGCGGAATTTCATCTGGCGCCATAAAAAGAATCAATTTAAGAAGGGACTGGACCACAATTGAACAAAAATCACCGATACCAAAAATGTTGTCAGCAAAAATGTAGAAACAACAATGTAGAAAATTACTAGAAAGTTGAAAAAATAATTATCATCTGAATGAGCAATTCCAAAACCGGACACCAAAAAAGGATTTATAAAATTATTTTTAGGATGGAGTATCTAACTTTGGTCTAAAGAGGTTTCCACACAGGACACACCACAAAAGACAAAAGTTCTGATATTTTAAAACATCATCTTCAAAAACTGTGTCAACAACAACTATTTTCTATTTTGGAATGAACAACAACAACCTGTGTGTGTTACCACCAAGTGTATAGGCTGGAGTTATAGCTATTTCACGAGTACCACCTCGATCATCAGACTCCTTTAGTGGTGCTTAGTCTGGTTATGCACATCTATTATCCCCAAAAAGATAGAAAAACTAATAATTAGAAAGCTCAAAAAGTTCAGCAGCGAAAACTGAAAACCATTAAAGCTTGAAGCTTCCCAAATTCTCAAAAATATAGCATTTCTTCCAGTGTTGCCGATGTAGCATGATCGTAAATTTTGTACACGAAAATGTTCTCGTGGCACTGTGGAATGAAAAAAATCGATATGACATGCTTTTCTTATTTAAATTATTTAAATTAAACTTAAGCCATTTTTGATGAAACTTGAAGAAAATTGCTCTAAATGGCCTTTAATTTGAGAAAAACTCTAATTTGTTTACAATAATCAATAGAGCAATGGAAAATATGGAAGAAATTGTGTGTTTTCATAAATGGCACGGAAATGGCGCGATGAAAATATGGCATGATTAATTTTTGTTGGGTTACAGCGAGAAGCTTCTTCTTGCCGATGACCCACTTACCTAGACCACATCTACAAAAAGTGGGGTAACTGTATTAAGGTTTCAGACCTTTTGAGGACAGTCGTGAGTTACAGCTTTCTGGTTTGGTTCTCGATTTTCAAGATAGTCATGAAGGATGCCTCAAGAAAAACACTAAGGATCTGGACTAGACAACGTTACCAACAACTTTACTGCCTGAACAAAATAGGGTATATGTACCTACTGATGCAACTGGAACATCAGCTGCAGCTAAAATTACCGTCAAGAAATGGCGAACGTGATTGAAGAAAACCTCATGCCACAACAATTTTTTGAATATTTTGATAAGACATCAACAAGTCATACAAAAAGGTAGTATCACTGACAAACATTTTTCAGGTGGAGGATCTAAGTATCCGAGGATTTTCTTCGGAAAGCGGAAAATTGCATGGCACTAACTATTTCACAAAGGGGTTAGAGAACAAAAAATTTGATTTTTTTGTAATGTTGTCGACCCAAGATCCATTGATGTTTCGCTTCGATTTTGATTGATTGATAGTTGATAAAAGCCTTCAAAAGGTAGCCTTTAGCAAAAATTGTAGAACGAATTTATGGAATAAAAGTGGATCATATAAGGTCATATATACCTAGGCATAATTTTAAGTAAGCTAGTTTGAACACTTATAAGGGGTTCATTAAACTAAACAACAGTAAAATGTATATTGTAATGACTTTCCAAATTTGAACTATAACTACTATACGAAAAGCAAACAAAAGAACACAATAAAGCTCACAATCGCAGTGCAAACATACCCTTAGTAGCTATAATAATAGCAACTCTCAAACGAAAGTAGCGCCATCTGCCGGATTATATCAGATTTACCAACTGTCAAATAAAAGCTTTTGGAAGGGAAATTATTGGGAAATTTCCCCTACGGAAAGCTCTGGAAGCAGAGACGAGAACATTCCACTACTTTCCAGAGTTTGGAAAACAAGTATAAAAGGCACATGTTTGAACGGCAGCAACACAGTTTGTTTTTAATCGTGAATGAATAAAGTTGGTTGTAATAAAAGTGAAGAGTAAAGTTGGTGAATTAATTTCAGTGGTGAATAAAAAATCGTTTTGTAGTAAGAAAAGTAAAGTGTTTTATTTTGTTAAATAAATAAGTGGAAGTTTTGAATAAAGTAAATAAGTTTTATTAACGAACCTGAGAAAATATTACAATATTTTAAGTTGGGTCTTGTGTGTAAATGGAAATTCACACACAAGTGCAGTGCATGCTGCGCATTATACATCAATTTATATTGAATAATTTTGAATGAACAACAACAACTTGTGTGTGTTACCACCAAGTTTATAGGCTGGAGTTATAGCTATTTCACGAGAGCCACCTCGATCATCAGACTCCTTTAGTGGTGCTTAGTCTGGTTATGCTCATATTAATTGAAAAACTCTTTGCCGTCATATGGGAGCGAACCATGAACCTTGCGATTCAGAGGCCGATGCACTACACACCGCGCGACTGAAGCCACATGGTTAGCTCTATCCCAATGCAGGTTTCGTTGTTTATCAATTGCAACAGCGACTTAAATTGTAAATTAATTCTTGACCAGTGTCAACTCTTTCAACTCATCCCGCCCCTTGTATGACCAACGAATTGTTGGTATACGAATCGGTGCTTGGGGAAAAAAAAAGAAACCGACTGAACAATAACAAGCTTGTGTGTGTTAATAAAAATGCTAGTCGCTGTTGCAATTGATAAACAACGAAGCCTGCATTGGGATAGAGCTAAACCATGTGGCTTCAGTGGCGCGAAGTGAAATGCATCGGCCTCTGAATCGCAAGGTTCATGGTTCGCTCCCATATGACGGCAAAGAGTTTTTCAATTAATACGAGCATAACCAGACTAAGCACCATTAAAGGAGTCTGATGATCGAGTTGGCTCTCGTGAAATAGATATAACTCCAGCCTATAAACTTGGTGGTAACACACACAAGTTGTTGTTGTTCATTCAAAATTATTCAATAAAATATATAGCAAAAAAGCTTTGGAAACATTCTTATATAAATAGTTAATTCATTATAGTTATAAATGCCTATCTAAAGCCTTTTTTTATATCAGTCCCTTATCCTTTATTGATGCAATTTAATTTTAACACCAAAAGAATTTCATAAATGTTTATGACCAATATATCAACCAATTGTCATAACGCCACTATGGCGCGGCGGCGATATCGCCATCTTCAAAGAAAAACCTCCCCGTTCTAAATACATAATATTCCCTCATATTCATATATTACAAGAACAACATCAATTAAACACTTAACCCTTCCTCTGCATCTAATTTACTACCCACCATACCTTAATACCGCAGCAAAATTAAGTTACAAATCTTGTCAAATATAGACAAAATGGGAACATCCCCTTGCATAATATGAAAGTCGAATCCTACACATATACACCACAGCTGCGTTTGTCGAATATAAAGAAAAACCACAAACACCCTCTGTTGGGCGTTAAGAGCATACCACCACACCGCGAGATACAATTCAAATTCATAGCAAATATTTCATTTAAATTGGCCGCGCACTGGACTCGACTCCACCTTATCGATCTGGGAATAACATTGACGCGAGGCTGTATATAGATGAAATAGCCAACAAACAACAACAAAGACACACGAATACCACCGCACTATGAGACAGACCACATTTTTGGTCATATATCGTCTAGAAATTCTGGGCAGCTAACCTCTAATTTTCCAAATGGACAGACGACACGATATCATCTGCGCGACTGTGCTCTGTGGCCAGTTGTTATAAATGTTGTAGGCTGTGGTTGGTTTAACTGGACAAAATGTTTCCCATATATGGAACATAGAACAACTCGTCCTCTCTGGTTTATGGATGTGAGTTTACCACTCTGCCACCATTCTGGACAAGGTATCCGGACAATGATGACAACAGAGACGACCGACTTGGACGATTGTGGATGCAGTAAATGTGAACCCCCTTATTACTAGAACAATAAATAACACTCCTCTGTAATTTTGATGGTAATTATCTAGCGATAAAAGTCAAAAGCGGGACGGCACTTATAAACGTTCTACTACATAGGTTCATACATACATATATGGTGTAAACGGTGTACATAAACACCGTAAAGTGATTCACAGGATTTTATCTTTAGAATCAAATTGGTCATTAACGTGTCGTTTCACTTTAAAAAAGTGTCCTTGCTTTTGACCATTTCTTTCAGGCTGGAAAATGGAACAAAGAAAAATACAGGTGGAATTTGATTATAGGTTTGAAACAATGGAACGGAATAAAACAAAATTTCAGATTGAAAAGGAGAAAACTGGGCTTTATTTGACAACAACATTACTGAGAAAATTAACCCAAATTTTCTCCTTAAGATTCTTTCCGCATATAGTCCAAGACAAAAAATTGGCATTTCATCAAGGTGATCTCCACTAGTTAAATTAAATTATCAAGTGATCAAGTATTTTTGACTAATTGTGAGGCACCATGACAATACACAATTTTTTGTTCAAGGGACTGTAGCTGAAAATAATACAAAATAATATATATGTATTTCTTACAAACAGTATACGTAAGGTATAACGTTCATATGGAAAGTTATGCTTTCGTTATAAAATCAAACTCGAGATTTTGATCACTTTTGTCGTTTCAATTATAGGGTAGCTGAAAAAAGTGGGTCTCACAATTCTACCTGTCTGTTCGGCTACAACTTAAGCGACTGGAGAGATTTTCTTTACACTTACTAAATGGATAATTCCCAACAAAAATTTAGTTCTATGCACTTTGTATAACTGTATTAGCTAGTAAATCATATGCTCGTTATAGGGGATCAGCTTAGTTAAAAAAAAAAACATATATTTTAGAAATTTATTTTTGACCTCAAATGTCATTCCCGTGGTATGTCCCGTCCCAGAAGCTACCAAGTATTTCATTGGAACTCAAGTTTAACTAAATACCCAGTGCCGTTTCTAGCCCTGAGAGCACCTGGGGAAAGCGCAGAGAATCCGCTTTTTCAATACAGAATGCAAAAAATCAAATATTTTACCGTGGATCCAGTAGTTCATCACTTCCGCTTTCCACCGTATTAATAATGACTCCTAACCAGTACTCAAACATTTCAGTGGGTGTATACGAATGATTGGAAAAAAAAACTGGTTAAAATTTTAATTTAAGCGACTCTCTTTTGCAAATTAAAATACCAACTTGTTTAACTCGTTAAATAGTGTCAAACATGCTTGACAATCATGGTTGATAAACATGCTAGACAAACATGCTTGACAAACTTTGACATGCCTTTCACGACAAGGCTCTTGGAACAACTACCCCTTTGCTCCACGGCCCACCACTACACATGGCCCTGTAAATACCGCCTCCATTGATATACCTTATAATAGCCGTTCCACACTATCCCATTGAGTATTAATACAAAAAAGTGTGAAGAAAGTCATGTATAATAGTTTGGAAGCAAAATATAAAATTTCATCACACACAACTTGACATCGCATTCTACACGATTTGACATGTGTTTATACCTGAAAATATTTAGGATCGGTTCTAAGACCATCACACATTCTATTCCACTTGGGCGTTTGAGGTTATGGTGAAACTGATTTGTTTTGATGCAAGTGAGGAAGCAAAATATGAAAATCATTTTCATCACACAAATTTGGCAATCGTATGAAATTCTTTCCCACTTTGTTCTGACATGTGTAAATACTTTGTGGGATAGTATAGAGGCACTTAAAGTATACTGAGAATCAACTTTGAAGAAAGTACAATATGCTCAATAAGACAGAAGTTTCATTCAATATTTTTTAGTCCTTGCAGTATTGAAATAAAATATAAGTACTGTTTCAGTATACATACATATTTCCCCAAAATAGGAGTTCTTAATTTTATTTCGAGCAAACCTTCGATGAATTTTGTAGTGTTTTATGTCAATAAACTTCTTTCATGAAAAATCAATATTTTCTTGTCCTTTTTAAGGAACTGTATAGCCAGGAAAAATGATGAACCACCCTCACACTCCTTTTAATTTTAATTTTAATTTTAATTTTAATTTTAATTTTAATTTTAATTTTAATTTTAATTTTAATTTTAATTTTAATTTTAATTTTAATTTTAATTTTAATTTTAATTTTAATTTTAATTTTAATTTTAATTTTAATTTTAATTTTAATTTTAATTTTAATTTTAATTTTAATTTTAATTTTAATTTTAATTTTAATTTTAATTTTAATTTTAATTTTAATTTTAATTTTAATTTTAATTTTAATTTTAATTTTAATTTTAATTTTAATTTTAATTTTAATTTTAATTTTAATTTTAATTTTAATTTTAATTTTAATTTTAATTTTAATCTTAATAATAGTATTACAATCATTATTACATCAAAAATGTTCGTAAATATTATACTTACAAAAGTACCTAATCATCAGGGGTAGGATTATGCTAACTTTGACTTTGTTTGAGCGTTTTTGTATGAAAGTATCGGCTCAATACAAATACGTTTCATGTCCTGCTGATTCCAAAAATATAGGTATATTTTACTATTTTTTTTTTTTTTTTTTATGTTTAGGTCCGCACCAATGATTTGATTTTCTTAATTTTAAAACAATGCCTTTTTTGCCTTTTTACCCGACAGTGATTTTTTTTGTCTTTTTGCTTTTTGGCTTATTTTGCCCCTTTTCGCCTTTATTGCTTATTTTTTCTCCAAAGTTCATTGTTTTTTAGAATAAAAAGTATGAAAATAAAAAAGTAGTTTTGGGTTTCTGTGTACGTACTTTTTTGTATTAATTATTAGCATTTGCTTTGTTCCAAAGATTAACAAAAACGGCCAATGTTACTATTTGTTTCCAATTGTTGCCCTATTCCTGATTGGGTTGTTTTGGGCAGAAGACTTTGCTCACCAGAGAGTAACATAATTTCCCCTTCCTGACAAATTCTGTCCAAGACATTTCTTTTGGCAGAAATGATTTGGTCTGTCACATACCAGGTAAACATACATACATAGGTCAGATGTCAGATATCTAACTACACACAAAAAAATTCTTGCCCAAAGTTGCTACCAAATCGTTCCACATTTTTTTTTCCTGCAATTTACCTCTGAAAGAATTTTATCGAAATTTAAAAGACTGTCAATTTTTGCCCTAAAATCTATGGAACAATTTTATTATTTTCATCAAGGATGGAATATATATTTGGCTGGCAAGTGTTTTCTATTTAAAAGAATATCAACGACAACTTGGTAAATTCTTTTGGTTTTAAATGTAAGTACGATACTTAAAACTTCGGATCCAATAAATGCTGTACAAATGGCGATATCCAAATTTCTTGAAAACTTTGAAGTGAATGGATTCCATAGAATTTTAAATACGATCCACGCACTCTTCAGCGCTTTTAGAAAACAATTGTAGAAAGCTGTTACTTGATAAATTTTAAAAGCTTGTTTTGTTTAGTTGAATGCATCTATAGTTGAACTCTAAGTTACATGCATATATTCATGTATATGAAGCTAGAAGTTAGTTTTGAAAATTACGATTAAAAAGTATCCTATCATTAGTTGTTACTTTATTGCGAATAAGTTACTTAAAAAAATTAATTGATTGCGAAATTTCATATGAACTTAGCAGGACAACTTTCTCAAAAATGTGGATAAACGGTCCGTAAAAAGGTCGCTTGTTGAGAACGAAAAGGGTGCACTGCTTACTTCATGCGCTTGGCAGGATAACTTTCTCAAAAATTATGATAATCGAGCTGAGTCGAACATTTCCAAAATTGATCATTCCTTAGTGAAATGTTGCAAAGTGTATCTAACATTCTTAGTTCAGATTCCTAGCTAGCCCGGTTGCTGAGAAAGGCACACGTACTGCTTACTTCACAGTGAAGTAAGCAGTACAGTGGGGTGTAACCATCTATTTCGTGAACTGCAAAATCCGGAATAGAAATTCATACAAAATGCAAAATTCGGCAAATTCCTGCCATGGTCCCCTTGGTCTAACTTGAAATTGTTATGCTAACTTCACAGACGTGTTTATTTGTCATTTAAAGCAATAATCCGAAGATTAAAAAAAAACCGTGGTGAAATGGTGTTTTTTTCCTCATATTAAACCTGTTTTCCGCAGTGTTACACCTACAACGCAATCGATAAATTCCACATTTATATTTTCATCAGTAATTCATACATAACAGAAAAAACGAACACAAATCAAAGACTAAATTACAATGCCCTTTGGCCATTAGATGAAATCATTTAAAATGCCCCAACCATCAGGTGAAGCAAGAGATCATCCGTGGAGACAATGGTCGTCGTTCGAGGATAGGTGCCGTGCCATCCACATACATCCACACATGCTGCACAAATTCTTCTGACACAAACAAAACAACAACAAACAAAAGTTCAAAATTAAGAGCCACAGTTGAAAAACATACAAAAACCACAGCAAAAGATCATGTAAACAAGGAAACACATCAGATAAAGCACACAGGAGGCACCTATTCAGTTTTTTTTTTTTTTTTTTTTTGATGCAGATTCCAGATTCATACACCAAAAGAGGCCATGAAATGTATTTTAGCGCTTCAATGCGCAAAAGGACCCCAAATCCAAGCTCAAGTCAGATTATTACCGCAGATGACGAAGATGATGAAACGGAAAACGAAGTTTGCACAAAATGAAAACACAACAACAACAAAAAAAAACAATGAATCCTCCTCCATAAAATTGAGATGGATTCAAAATAAAAAAAAAACACTTGCAATCCAATCCATTCACAAGGATATCCCGCGAAGCATATAATAACCTGCGATCTCCAAGAACGCTCAATTTTGCAGCCCCGTGGTGCACTGTGTGTTTCGACTTTTTGTTTTCAAACGACATCGCGGCCATTAATCACATTCCGATGAAAATATTAATACCCCGCTCAGTGGTGGAGCGGCAGCGGATGCGCATGCAATGAAAAGTATGATCCAGAAAGGAATTGAGGTGGGTGGCTTGATGGGGCGACATTTGACCATGTTGCCATTTTACAAGTTTAGTATAGGTATCTCAATGAAATTGAAATTTCAATGCGGCTGCCAATTTCTCGAAAGCCACTAGATTTTTCGAAGAAATGGCGAATCTGAAATATAATTCTTCAAAAAAAAAGGACATGACACAATTTTTTTCGTAGGTAAGAGCAATAGAACTCTAGAGAAACCTTTTAAAAAACTGTAAAGCAATATCTTGTTGTTCCCGTAAAATGTTCCTAATATCCTAATAAAGGTTTTTTCAATAAGTATGGGTTAATGTTGACATCTGCGGCAGCCATTTTGTTTTGGTGACGTCTGTCAAATCAAAGATAGGTATGGTGATATGGATGTATATGACATAATGATTCCAACAAGACACCACTACATGTCCCACAGCTGATCCAACAGCAACAAAGCATTTCCATCCTTCACGGTCTGCTCCAAAGTATTTTAGCTGTGGCTGGGATTCTGCTTCCGCTATGACAGTTGTTTTCCATGTTGCTCTTGGTCTTCCAACCCGCCGTGCAGCTTGAGGATTCCATTCAAAGGACTGCTTTCCAATTTCATCGTGTGGGTTCCTCAGTGTGTGACCACTCCAACGCAAACACTCTTATGTCGAAGTCCAGCCGCTCTTGACTTGTCCTGCGCCACAATTCCTCGTTTGATTTTATTTGTCGCCAGCGAATCTTTAGGATGTGGCGAAGACAGCGATTCACAAAAGCATCATGCAATTTCCTCGAAATGGCAGACCTGACTTTCCAGGTTTGACAAGCATATATTAGCACGGATTTAACATTGGATTTGAAGAATCTCAACTTAGTGCGTAAGGAAATTTGACTGGATTTCCAAATTTGGGACAGAGTACCGAAGGCAGCACGAACTTTATTTATTCTTCTTTAAACGTTCAGATCCATACCACCGTTTGCAGAAACAATACTGCTAGGGCAGTTAAACTGTTCGACTTCTTCCACTGGCGTGTCTTGTAGAATAATACGATGCTGCTTCTACATTATTGGTAAACCCTATAGATTTCAATTGTCTCCCAAAAATTATTCGGAACAAGACTCATCTACTACATTTCAGGTAAGTGGCAACGTTGTATCTTGTGTTTTCCTTGGATACACCCAAAAATTGAATAAAATAAATAAATAAAAAATAATAAATTGGGTGGCGCAACAGCTCGAGGAGAACCAGGGCCTAGTGACTTACAACTCACAACCATTCCTGTGTGCGTGTTTGTTGGACAGGAATGGAGGGGACCTACAGTTTTTTGCCGAGTCCGAACGGCTAAATGAGAAGCACTTTTTCATGACAAGTATACTCTTGGAGGATTTGTCAGTTCCTCGCAAGAGGCAGTACCTCGAATAAAACATTTCTGTTTTTAGGTGGCACGGCTGGGAATCGAACCCACACCTTCGGCATGACAGTCCTACGCACTAACCATCAAGCCACGAGGTACCCAAAAATTGAATACACCTTCGCAAAAACAGGAAATCACTCTGCAGTTACACTTCCAAAATGATTAGCGATCCTGATGTCGCGTTGTAACAATCTTGTTGCCTCCCTAACTCCTTTGGTTGCGCTGATGAGCACACTACTATAAAGCACATCACATCACAATCATCAGTTGCAAAATCCCCAACCCGAGACCGCAACCTAACCATCACGAAATTGATTTGTCCGATTGGATTTTTGTTGTTTAGTGGTGTGTGCATGTGGTTTGTTGGTCAACACTATGCACTATGGAGTGTTTGTCCGATCTCCTTCCATATTATATTATAGCCAACACATTGCATTGGAAGGAGCAGGAACAGAAATAACAACAACAACAACATAGCACACTGCAACATTGCTGCAAAAGGTCGTGGAACTTGGAAGCTAGAATGGTTATTTGTGGCGGACACTCCTGGTGCCAGTGTCTCATTTGAGGAAGATCATAGGTCACGTGCATGTTTGGCATGGGGTTCCACCAAAGAATCTGTCTGTATAATGGTGAACACTGAGCTGAGTGGTTGCCACTGGAGTTGAATCTGAATTTTGCGGAAATTACCTAGAATGTTTGTTTTCCTTGTGTTTTTTATTCTTTTTCTTAGAGTGCTAAATATATATACAGCGAAAAAGTGTTGATTAGAAGTGGTCAAGACTTAGAAGGCGCAGCGTAGACTCTTAAATTACCAATCGACGAAACATTTTCAAACAGATGGTTAGGCGTTAATAGGGGTTGACCATTGACAGGCCATTGGAGGATCTCATTGAAATTTATTGACAGGAACATATGGCGGAAAGGGATTGGTCATTGGTCGATTAGAGATATACGTGTGGTCATTTTCAATAGACTGACCACAAAATTAACAGATGCAGTGGTAGAAGGTAGATACGAGTGCGGATAAAAGAATGAGATTGGTCTTAGGATAGTTTTTGTTAAAATTTAAAGGTGCAATATCTATAAATATTTTTATACCTACACGAGTTTATTAAGTTACCTAAGAAAAATTGACCTCAAGTTTTCGAGGTTCATAAATTCTTACAAAAAAAATTCTTACACAGAATGTTAAGTGTTGGCGTTTGAAATGTGAGAAGAAGTACCTATGGAAATAACATCTCTCGACATATAAAACTTTGATTACTAGCTTGGAGATATTACTATCTTACATAATAATTAATAAGTAACTTAATTAATGCTGTTCAATGTGAATTCAGATTTTCATTGAGCTACTTACTTACGAGATATGTATATATTGCAAGGAAATAACTGAATTGAAAATACTATAAAGTTCAGATATCCCTATCACTAATTCACTACTTGTCTGGCGACAAAACGGATCTGGCCAACACTGGATCCGAAGCGATTAAAATGTTTGTTATCTCTTAGTAGATTGCATATTAGCTCCACAATTGGTGTCATAACTGGACACTGCCTCATAGGCAAACACGCCAATAGACTAGGCGTTCTTTCAAATGACTTCTGCAGAAGCTGCATGGACGAGGAGGAGGAAGAAACTATCCCACACCTTCTTTGTTCATGCCCTGCTCTTTCTCAAAGACGTAAAATATACTTAGGAAATTTTTTCTTTGACGATCCCAGTGATTTAAATAAAATCGACATTCACAGTCTCCATCGCTTTATTAAAAGCTCCAATTGGTTTAATAAGCGAGGGTCATCTCGCAGTCTTTATGTGGTATCACAATGGGCCTATTCTGGCCTAAGTGTGTCAGTAGTTTTTCTGGCAGCCACCTTAACCTTACCAGATATCCCTAAAAATATAGTCCAGTTAATTTGTGCTCAAAAGAGTCCTTTGCGATCAAATTGTGGGGTAGTTTCGGGGTAGCTGAATCCGAAGCTGAGGTTTGCGGATGAATTTTCGTGCCGCAACATGGACAAAAATGCAAAAAATGATGCAAAAATTAATTTTTTTGGACTCAAGCCCTACTTGAAAACTAACAGGTTCTTATTGTTTCCGAAAATCCACTAGAAAACACTAATTTACTACTTTGCGTGACAAAATTTGAGTTTTTGCGCTTAACATGAACCAAGATATTATACTTTTCTGGTGGTCTTTGATGCGCTTGAGTTTTGGTAGAATTTACTCGTCACGTTTTTGAGATATTCGAATCTTAAACTTTAAAAAAATGCGTGTTTGATGCAAATTTGGGTTTTCGAATTAATGTATTAGGTCATTCTAAAGTATAAATATTTTACTTCGAAATTCGTTTTGAATCTTTCAAATACTTTCATTCATCTTTGAGGAAAGCATTATTTAGCTGTTAGCCTTTGTCTTAAATTACAAAATTTGAAAATACGCTTAATCTGTTTGAAATTATATAGGTATTCTTACTTTCAAATAACGTTCTTCTATGTTTGTGAACAACCATTAGTTTTCGAGTTAGTCAAAAGCTAAACAAAAAATGCATTTCTGTGCCACATTTGTGGCTGTTTTCCCCTAGCGGGCGGCCTCGAGCAGTTATGTGTTTGACCATACAAAAGGCGGGTGTGCCTGTCAAATCTGAGCTTATATGTATGTTATTAATCGTATCTCGGAAAACACCATAGTTGAGGGATATATGCAAATACATGAATTATGACAACAAATTTAAATGAGTCCCCAAGAGGTAATCTTTTTATGGAAAATCCTTCTGCAGCTTCGGTTGCAGTAAGCCGCACATCGGATTTGGGGGTGCGGCATCTTTCATGTACGAGCGTCAATCAAGACGCCATAATAATAAATGAATCGTTGACAAAAAATAGAAGAAGTCATTCAAGAAGCCCAAATGTTACTTTTGGCTACCGCATACGTACGAAAATCGGAGCATGGAACGTTCCATCCTTGTACAGCGATGGTAGATACGAGAAGGTTGACCGTGAAATGTTCGCCTAAAGATCAGTATCCTGAGCATAAACGAAACTAAGTGGAGAGGAAGAGCTGAATACAGATCAGACACTGGACAGACGAGAATGCTGTATTCCGGGGAAGATAAAAGAGAGGTTGGCCAAAGACTGCATGGTGTCGGAATTATGTTAAACGAAGAAGCGAGGCGTTGTTTGATCTCCTGGGCGCCCATTTCTGCGAGATTAATGACAGCAAGGTTTCGTTCAAAAATTCGTAACGTCACAATTATTCAGTGCTATGCCCACCCCCACAAATGAAGCGACCGAAGAAGACAAATCAGCTTTCTACACTCATCTTAACTTGGCTTACAGGAGTGTTCCGAGAGCCGACATCATAGTCGTTGTGGAAGACCTCAATGCCCAAGTCGGTGCAGACAATTACGGGCTGGAACGCGTGATGGGAAGAAATGGCTTGGGGTCACGGAATAAAAATGGTGACTTACTTGTCGACCTTTGTAACGCGAATCGTCTTGTGATCTTGTGCGAAAGACGTGCAACAAAAATACCTGGGTGCATCCGGATGGTCAAACCGAAAACCAAATTGATCATATCATTATTCAGCATCAGCAGCGATGGAGAAAGAGAATGTGTGATATTGGGAGAAGAAAGGCTGATGTGGGAAGCGACCACCATTTGGTTCTGATGATTCTCAAACTACGAACCATTGCCGTACAAAAACCAGCGCAGAATGCAGGAAGGAGCTCAAAATTCATTACGAATGCTTTAAATGACCCCAACATATGTCGAAATTATGTGATCATCCTTGCCTCGTCATTAAACGGAATTCAACATTCAACAATTGATGAGATGTGGGGTGAAATTAAAAGTGTTTTTATGGAGGCTGGATCCGAAACTATACCCAGCGAAAGAGACGCCGGGACTCTTGGATATCCCAAGACACCTGAGATAAGATCGAACTTCGCAAAGCGTTGAAAATCCAAATAAATACCGAAGCAGATGTACACCAAAAGGCTAAATTGCGAAGAGAGTACCGCATTGCACATAAGATGGTCTATCACTGTGTGAGACGTGACAAGAGGGTGAGTTTAGATGGACTCGCAGATAATGCGGAAATCGCTGCCAGAAGAGGGGGTATCCGGGAATTGTACCAAATAGCCAAAGATGTTATCGGGAAAAAGCAACACCAATCATCCTGTAATGGATGTGGATGGTACAATTGAGGATCATCTTCGTAGATGGAAGGACCATTTTTATGCCCTGTTCAATGAGGATTCAGCTGAGCAGAGTGCTGAAGTGCCCCAACTAAGCGAGATGCGCAGGTCCTATAGGGGTATTGACATCGAACCCCCGTCAGAATCGGAAATCCATACATCAATAAATCTCCTCAAAAACAACAAGGCAGCTGGACTGGAGGGAATACCAGCTGAATTCCTGAAAGCCGATCCCGTAACATCGGCTAGTATTTTACATCTGTTGATACAAACCATTTGGGAAAACGAAAGCTATCCCAGGGACTGGAAGGATGGTGTGATTGTTAAGCTGCCAAAGAAAGGTGATCTTAAGAATTGCAACAATTGGCGTGGTATCACCGTTTTGTCCGTTTTCCCAAAACTAATGGCGACCATCATTCTCGAGCGAATAAAGGATAGAATCGAGTCTACACTCAAGAGGCATCAAGCTGGCTTCCGCAGTGGTCGATCGTGTGTCGACCATATCAACACCCTGCGTATCGTCCTCGAGCAGTCGATGGAATTTCAGTCACCGCTTTACCTCATGTTCATGGATTTTGAGAAGGCCTTTGATCGAGTTAACCGAAAATGTATATGGAGATCGTTGCTTGGTAGAGGAATTCCACCAAAAATTGTTGCCATTATTAAAGAGTCCTACAACAACGCAAGGTGTTTTGTTTTGCACAATGGGCAGCTATCCGACTCCTTCGTAGTGCAACAGGGTGTGAGACAAGGGGATGTTCTATCGCCAATTTTCTTCCTGCTGGCGATGGAAGACGTATTAACAGCCAGCGTTGCTACAACTGAGCGACAGGGCATTCAATGGAGATCGTTCGAAAGGCTCAGTCATTTAGACTATGCCGATGACATATTTCTACTTTCAAATAACATCAATGGGCTGAACGGGATGTGCCAAACACTGCAGTGAAGGGAGAGTCGAGTGGTCTAAGAATAAACAGCAAAAAGACAAAAATAATGCTCACAGGCCGCTCCATACAGCAGCGTATTATTCTACAGGAGACGCCATCAGTTGAAGAAGTGGAACAGCTCAACTTCCTTGGCAGCATTGTTTCTGCAAACGGTGGTACGGATCTGGACGTTAAAAGTAGAATAAATAAAGCTCGTGCTGCCTTCGGTATTCTGTCCCCAATTTGGAAATCTAGTCAAATCTCCTTACTCACTAAGTTGAGATTCTTCAAATCCAATGTCAAATCCGTGCTGTTTTATGCTTGAGAAACCTGAAAAGTCACGTCTACCATTTCGAAAAAATTGCAGGATTTTGTGAATCGCTGTCTTCGCCACATCCTAATGATTCGCTGGCCTCAAATAATATCAAATGAGGAATTGTGGTGCCAGTCAAGAGCGGCTGGACGTCGACATAAGAAAGCGTAAATGGCGTTCGATTGGTCACACACTGAGGAAACCAAACGATGAAATTGCAACGCAGTCTTTTGAATGGAATCCTCAGGGTGCACGGCGGGTTGGAAGACTAAGAACATCATCGAAATCAATTGTCTTAGCGGAAGCAGAATCCCAGAGAAAGACGTGGCCACAGCTAAAGTACCTTGCAGCAGACCGTGAAGGATGGAGACGTCTTGTTGACGCCCTTTGCCCCAGCCGCGATTACAGGACACGATGATGATGATGATGATGATGATCTTTGAAATAAGTTGTACCCCTTGCATAAAAGTATGTATATGACTAGGCGGACAGGTGTGGTTTATCCAAAAACAAAAAGAAAAATCAATTTTACTATGTAAATTTTAAATTATTGACTGTTAGTCTACTTACCACTGGGACCATCATGCTCCTGCAACCCCAACTACCAAATGCTTGAAAAAAGTATTAAAAGTATTAAAAGATGTGTTTGAAAGTTTCTTGTATCATGATCAAGTACATGAGATCGTCAAACCGATAAGGAAATCCACAGCTATTTAGTTTGTTTGGGCATCAACTCCCCTTGAACCTTGCCGGCATTAAAATATTAAAAAGTCATTACCTATATACATATAATGCACAATAAATGAAAAATACATTGCAATTATGTACTAAATAGTGCAATTTCTCAAAATCTCAAACTTTAAACCAATGATTTTTTTATAAAGAGTAGACTGGATGAGTCAATTAAATTCTTCATTTTTTCTATTTAGTTCATACTGGATATATCAACGTTCCACGTCAAACGACTCTGAAGTTCCACGTGAAAATGTGGCACTTCCATTGAAAATTTTATCATTTGTACCTACTTCTAAAAAGTGATTAAAAAGTGTTCAAATTTACACCTATTAGAAAACATATATTTTGATACACTTTTTTCATAAATATAGCAATCCCAAAAATATAATTTTTATGAAAACATTTTGGTATACCAAAACTCTCGAGCCAAGTTCGATTTCTTACCAATGCATTTGCCATATACATAGAACCTTTGTATGGAAAGTAAAACTATATTTTCAATGTCAGTATTAATAAATTTTATGCATAAAATTAATAACCATCCCTTTTTACAGATGTGGGTCACTGGGGCGTATGTGGAACTTTTTTTCCTATTTGTTTTTTGATCGGCAAAAATTAACAACAATTAATTGCGTTAAATTGTGAGTATCTACCTTATATCTTCTTATATATAAAAATCAATCGTTGTGCGTTAGTCCTGCAAAAGCTCGAAAACGGCTAAACCGATTTGGATGCTTTTTTTCAGGAAATGTTTGGTATGAACGGGTGAGTGTTTAAATGAAGTTTGGTCTAAATTGCTCTTGCGGTTTGCCAGCAACGTGCAAAAATGCAATCTGAGTGCCTGTTTTACATACAAAAAAAATAAATCAATTGAATTTGAAAACATCAATCAATCAATTATTATGAAATTAAAAAATTAATATTAGGTACAGTTGAATCTCCACTATCCGAAATTCCACTAATTGAGGACCGGATTTTCAAAACCAGAACTTGAAGTGCGGCCAATCTTATACTTAACACATAATAAAATGGCTTGCGATCGGTTTGGTACAGTGCGAATAAACTGATATTTTTTACTATCCAAGATGGTTTTAGGGGGATCAGAAGCTGTATTTTGGGTGTTGTAAAATTTCTAAAAAAAATGATAAATGGAATAATTCATTGAACTAAATACATAGTTGAAGACCATGAACAATGTTCTTTTGGGAGGAAGAGGTAAATAGATAAAGTTTTTTTTTTTTCAAACTATGTTCTTAACGGATAAAGGTTTTTTACTGTCACTTGAAGCAATAACAATAAACTTGGTGTTGGGAGTATTCTAAATGGTCAGAATCATGGGATGAAAGTCTTTATTCATAGCAAGATGCACACTGAAAAGCGAGAGGATGGTGGTTAAGGTAAGTCAAATCTGGATCTCGAGATCGGTTTGGTTATAAATCAATTGCTAATACAGAATATTTTTTAAAATCCAGGATAGTTGTTTGGGGAACAAAAACTGCATTTTCAGTGAAATTTCAGCGCATTATGTAAAGTTACCATGAAATTAACAATGATAAATCATAGAATTTCAAAACATTGCAGACAATGAAAAATTAATGGACTTTTTGATTGGATATCTGGAAGATCTAGAAGAAGAAGAAGATCTGTCATTTTCACTCTAATCGAAAAGGCCATAAGTCATGTTATGTCCACCAACAGGCTTATCCATTTCAACAGTTTCAAGTGACCTTCGGAATTGGTAAGAAATTGTTTTTGTGAACCAGAAACGGGGTCGGGTATCCTACTTTGTTTGCTTTTCATAGTCTTAGGGAATTACGGTCCGATTCTAAAAATAAATTTTTGTGTTTGAAGGGTTGAAGTTACAAAATGGCTTTTAGAAATGAGTATTTTTAAAACTCTCTAAAAAGGCATAAGTACAGTGAAAGCTCTACTTGCGGATGGCTCTGATAAGCGGAAAATTCCCTTAAACGGACATATTTTTGGGAATGACCTTTTCTCGAGTTACTCATGCAAATTGCGTTCCAATAAACGAACACTCCTTTAAACGGACTAGGGCACTTACTGCTCATCTCAAATAGAACAGAAACAAACGGACAAAATGGAAAAGGCGTAGGAACTGTTTTCAGAAAAGTCTCAGATTTTTTATTCAATACAAAAACAAATCACTGGAAAATCTTTATTAAACGAACGCGAAGCTCCAATAACCGGAAAGGTCACAGTTACGTTGAGAGCTTTAGGGGATTTCTCCGGTAACTAAGTTAAAGTTAATTGAGAGTGTATGATTCCTGTTTCTCCACCGCGTTTTGAAATCTTTCTCTTAGCCCGACAGCTCTGCTAACCGGACAAAAATAGGGGACGATGAGTGTTCGCTTATTGTAACTTTCTCTGTACCAGGTATACCTAAGACTCAGAAGTTTTATATGAACCCATTTAAAAAAATATTTTATTACAAAGTAAGATCGTGCGACCTTCGAGTGTTAAGTTTGTTCAAAATTAGATTCAGAGTTTGCCAGAAAATGCATTTTTTAAGGCGATACAACGTTAGCTGGGCTTCGTCTACTCACATTTTTTTAAATTAATTTTTGGTGGAACGAAGTCCACCGGGTCATTTAGTTTTAAAAATAAAAATAAGCATATGTGGGTAGTTTATTTTAAATAATAAAATAAATTGTTGGACAGGGTGTTCTTCCCTTGGCCAATGTGATTTTATGCCACCACAGACATTTTTTTGTAGGTTTTTGAAATGTGTTGAAAATTTAATTGTTTTAAATGTGGAACAATTTCATAAGGCTTAGAGAAAGATATTTATTATTATTGTGAGTTCACTGAAATCGGAAAAGATAAGTAATGATTTGAACAGTATTTTTCCATTTTATCAGTTTTTTAGGCTCGATTAGATATTTTTCACTTGAATATCTAATTTTATCCAGACAGCCGAAACAATTTTCATAACAAGCTGCGTTTCAATACTAGTTTGTATGGTAGCTATTGTAAAGAAATAATCAAAAATAATGAAAGTTTAATCGTGTGAATATTTTTTAAATTTGTTGGGGAACTACAAATTTCGTGAGCTTAATCCTTCATAATTTCTCTTTTCCAAAAGCTATACTAAGGTTTGTGCAATTATTGCCATAGATCCGGATACGAGAAAAAAGTTATGATTTATGAACGAAATAGTCAAAGAGAAGTTATCTAAATCTTAGATTTTATGTATGGAGAATAATCTTTAATAAATTGAATTTAATTGCAGTCTGACCTACATATACATTACATACCTATATGACGAAAAAAAATAAAAACAATTATATAACTGGACTTCTGTAATAAATAAACAATTCTTGGTCTTTTTTTCATTAAGAACAAAATGTTTTAGAACAATACGTCAAAACAGGGAACGCATACATATAAGTAGCCGAACATAAATGTAAACAGAACTAACAAAAGAAGGTGGTTAACAAACAGTAGGTAAAGTTTGAAAACCAAACACAAACCCCACCAAACGAACGACAACGACACGGGCGCGATATCCGTGTCCTTTTTAACGGCCAGGGCCAGCCACGATGGACGGCTTTCTATGTTTGAAAACTCTCACCGGGATAAACTCACCACAACAACCTATTAAAGGGAGAAGTGAGTTTCCCTTTTTCAGGATATGGTATTGTTTTGAATTTCTTTTGAAGGGATTTTTGAGTTTTGTTAAATAAAAAATAAAATAAAAACCAATGAGATGCTTGGGGAGTCACATCCATAAAGAAATCTACATGCTGTAAATTGGACTTTAAAAATGTTTTTTTTTTTTTTTGTTAAAAGGGTCAGGAAGGACTCTTTTGATGCTTTGCCCTTTTTGTGATAGATTTGTATTATGCAGCATAATACTTATGCTAGTCAAGTTTTGTTTAAGACAAAAGCTTTTGTATGAATAGCTTAGTTGTAAAAGGGCAGCCAAATACTGTGGATATTGTAATGAACTCAAAGAAAATATGTGTATCCTGAAATGTGTTTGCATAAAGGGACCCTCTCTCTAAATGGGGACATTTTAGTCAAGCTATTTAGTAATTATTGTTGTATACTGGGGAAAATATTTGTTGAGAAAATGAATACCTTAACACCGAGTAGAAAAGTGAAGTTAAGGGTTTTATAATAATTTTTTTAAGAAAATATTTATGTGAATTTTCAATTACGGTGCACTGTGGCCCATTACTTCAAAAGCCTTGTTTTATTTTTTTCAAGGAATAGATACAAAACTTCAAAATTTGTTACTTAAATCTTTTATCCGAATAGATCTTAATCAAACATAAATGTTATTTCAATTTTTATATGCGCAAATCTTATAAAATATATAGAAAAAAATTTTAGTTTTGGAGAAAAAAATAATTAAAAAAAAAAATGTTAGCCTTATTGATTTTTTTTTAAATTCTAATGTACATTATTATTTCAACTTAATTGAAAAAAAAAACATGGTTAAATCCATTCAGCCAATAATGGCAAAATTCAAAGTAACAAAAAAAAAACGTTCTTTGGGAGGTAGATTAATAATATAATAGTCGCTCAGTGTATATTTCATTGAAAATTGTAGAATCAGTTTTTAAGAAAATTGAATATTAAGAAATGGAAATTATGAGAGGAAGATGTTTAAAAGCCTCAAATATGCTATTTTAACTAGCTAAAATTACTCTTTTGATAGTTTGAAGTGAAAAAAATGACACCATTTTAGTTCACTGGAGCGTCTTAACTTTGGTATGAAAGGTACCGTTATTTTCTCATTAAAGTAAAAGTTTTTCTTAAAATATTTTAGAAAATGTTTAAAAACTCTTAAGTGTCAAGTTTCAAGAAAATCGATCATGTCGTTTTCAAAATATGTAGTTGATTTAAAAAAAAATTTGAAACATTTTTTAAAAATCAAAGAAATACTTTTTTATAAATTTTGGTACACATTATTATTTTAATTTTTTGGGAGTTTCTGTAAAAAGAGTGATTGAAATCAATAATACCGTTTTGAAGAAAATCGAAATAAAAAAATGGTTCTTTGGAAGGTAGCATTAATAGCCATTTTTTGAAAAATGGTTTCATATCGAAAGGTAGCCTATACTAGAAGTAATTTACTAAATTAAAAAAAAGTTGTTGGTATAGCTATTTTTGAGAAAAATACGATTATGTAAAAACGGCAGGTACCGTTATTTTTGGTTCTAAAAAAACAATGAAAAAAACGTGTGGGGGAACGGGCTCTGGACCTTTGGCACCTCAAATGAGGGAAATTTGACTAAAAAAATGCCATCTTATTGGTCAGTAGTTGGTCAGAAAAGGTCAAGTGTGGTCCCAGAAATTGTTCAGCCCTAGATAACTTGTAATAAAGGCTTAAACTTTCTCAAGGTCACTCAAGGTCACGTGTGATTTTTGGCACCTCATTTATGGGAAATTAGCAAGAAATGTGTACCATATGAAAGATCTCTTGATCTATATAAAAGGTGTCAGCTAATTTCAGTAATTGGTCAGCTACAGATTTTTATACAATTTTTTAAAAGTTTTATTTTCAAGGCCATGAACGATTCGTTACCTTGAAAAAAAAAATACTTTTAGGAATCGTAAAAACGAATCTATAGCTGACCAATTACTGAAACTAGCTGACCTTTTATATAGATCAAGAGCTCGTTCAGATGGTAAACTTTTCTTTGCAAATTTACCTAAAATGAGGTGCCAAAAATCGTTTTGACCTTGATTTTTTTTTTTTTAAATTCATTAAATATTCATACAAAAAATCTATAACTGACCAATTACTGAAAATAGCTGACCTTTTACAACCGTGAAGAGGCCTTTCAAATTGCATACTTTTTGTTTTTAAATGACCCAAATGAGGTGCCAAAAGTTTTTTTTTGACCTTGAAACGAAATTCAAAAATTAATTGAAAAAAATCTATGGCTGATCACTTACTGAATATAGTTGACTTTTTATCACAATCTAGAAATCTTTCGGATGGTACACATTTTTTGCTAATTTCCCATAAATAAGTTGTCAAAAATCGCGCGTGCCCTTGAGCAACCTTGAGAAAGCTTAAGCCTTTATTACAAGTTATCTAGGGCTGACCAATTTCTGGGGCCATTTAACCTCTTCTGGCCAATTACTGACCAATAAGATGGCATCTTTTACTATCAAATTTACCTCATATGAGGTGCCAAAGTTCTAGAACCGGGGGAATGACCAAAAGACTATTTGTACCAAGTTTGGAGAAAAATCGTCCCAGCCGTTTAGGTTGTAGATCAACCGACAGACGGACGGACTGACAGAATTGTGAGAACCAATTTTTTCATCTCCCAATCATCGTAATGATAAGATTTTTTACGAATATAGTACCTACAATAGGGTGTCCCGTAATTTCTAAATTTTGCTATTTTTATGTGGACACAGCCTCAAAAATTTTGAATTAAATACAAAATATATTCCCCAAGTTTCAAGTCTCTATCTTAATCCTAACCCGTGCCGACTTTATTTTCAAATATGTATGCAGATATTTAGTGTTTTACAAAAAAATCGGAAAAATTCTAAAAGTTGATAGAAAACTTTCAAACGTCAGAAATATCTTATGTACTATGCGGATGATAAAAAAACATAAATTTCCATTTTTTGGACAATGTCCATCAGCTCAATCTACTTAAAATAACAATGAAGATCTTTGTTTTTGTGTGTTTTAGTGTTAAATTAATTTGCTTAATTTGAAAATAAATTTTTTAAATATTCCTCATATCCCTTAACATATCCAAAGTCCCCCGAAATCCCCGCATTGGCTTTTTGTGTAGATTCAGTTGAAGAGGTGCAGACGGGGAGAATTTGGAGGTCTATTAAACTAAAATATTTGTTTTGGTACAACCTAGTCATATGATACATGCTTCAAGGGTAGTTTTTAACGGTGAATCTATAATGAAACCAAATTCAAAGTGATAGTGCCACCCAACAAAAGTAATAGTCCTTTTTATATAATGATGACTTTTTTACAGGTACAACAGGTATAATATTACCGAAAACCCTTTGAAATTAAAGGTATGTTATTGAAACTTGGAATAAATGTTCAATTTGTCATACGATCTGAGAATCAAGAGAGTCCCTAAAAATATCCATGGTGAAAGGGTGTTTTTTTTAAGGGAGAGGTGCAAGTGTAGACTGTTAATCATAACACCCACGAAAAAACTCTTACACTCATGAAACTCGTCAAAAATATTAAACTTGTCATTTCAACCAATAATCAAAATAGTCCACATAAATATATTTGCTCTGGGGGTTTGTTTATTAAAGAGAGAGACTATTTTGATTCTTGGTTGCCATATGACAAAAAATTCCAAAATTTAGCAAATACGGGACACCCTAACCTACATATACATATATATATATAGTAACGAGTTGACGAGAAATATATCACATAAAAATAAAAAATAACGTCTCAAAAGTATTAACGTTTTGATTCAGCTTGGAAAACATCCTTTCTCTGAGAGACTTGATAACACATCTCTTGCGTAGTTTTTGCACATTAACTGCAAAAAAAATTGCTGCGTTATTGAACGCAAGCAATATTTTTCAATTTTTTTTTTTAATTTGTAATCACTTTTCCTTTGTTTACAAAAATTTCGTAAGGGGTCGCAAGGGGTCTTTACTCCCTTTAGTTATTTAAAAGAAATTTGTTAATATGAACCTTGAACGCGATCAGAATCCAACAACGACTGTGATAAAAGAGTCTTCAATGCCACGCTTAACAGTTCAAAACGCGAGCTTCATTTGCGTTGTCGTAATCCGCACTCAAACGATATTGTATTAAAATTCAAAGAAAAATTCAAAGACAAAAACAAGTGCAAGTATAATATGCATAAGACCCCTTTAAGTTGATGATAGAGATTTTGCCCATAGTTTCAGTCAATTTCCATGTCGGATATGTATATGTATATGGGGACGCCATAACTTTTGCCTCAAACGGCAACTTCTTGAGGCATTGGGCTTAGGCACCATACCAACGATCGCAAACATAATTTTTTTGTGGTCTTTCCCTAATTAAATCTCAATATTATGCGCGTATTCAGTGAGAAAGATACAAAGTTACTCGTCTTCCTACAATTGTTGTTGCAACTACAACAACAAAAAAAAAGTTAATTGCCAGGTGGATGGTATAAGCTGTGCCAAGATGGTACCTTTAACCATTGAATAATCTGTGGACATATCGTCACTCTGCGTAAGCACTTCTTCTATGGTGCAGAGGTACAAGCAGCGTCATCAAAGTCGTGATCGCAAGTTTCGATGTTTTTTTTATTTTCTTCCTTAAAAAATCACGTGAGAGTGTGTAATTTTCTTACAAAAATAGCGGAACGAAAATGTTAGATAAATACATAGAAACACAGTAATGTACTGGATGACCATATCAGTTTAAAAAAAAAACGTAAAGTAGGGAGGAGGTTTTCTTGGCCATAATTCAAGCCTCATAAATTCAATGAGAAATTATATCATTGACCAATATAAAGAGAGACTCTCTTGTGTGTGTTGACCAAAAAGGCATTTTTTTCGTGGGTTCCTTGAGGTCATAAAAATCAATGCGTTTTTTGATAAAGGGGCGCAAAATGAATGCTCAAACAAAAAAAAAATAGGAAAGAAAATAATGATTAATAGATAACAATGGTAAAGTACTTTAACTCTATTAGACACCTATACACCTCCTTCGTTCTCTAATACTCATGGGTTATAATAGAAACCTGTGTATTATTATCATTAAATGAATAAAATTATTATTTTGAAATATCATCAATTTCACTGCGACGACGCACGCAAGCCAACTTTCTCGTGCGCACAAGCTAATGCAGTACTTACGGTGCAGTTCAGGGCATTACTTTATTTGACTTGTGTCAGGCACAGGTTCGTTAATATTTTCTGATGACGGATGACTGCGTTTTAAGAGGCCATTAATACGTTAGCTTTCTAAAACAGTGAAATATTAAAATTCATATTCATGAACTACTCACTCGCATCATACCTTACCTATATGGTTTTTTAGATGTCCACACTTTGTTAGTTTGGATCCACAATGCTAAATGTAGATCATGGAAAATCTTTTAATTTTTTCGGTCAGGGTTGTAATAATCTTGAGAAGCTATTCTAATCCCATTTGTCTGTCAGTGGGGTTTGCCAAATGGATTTCATCATTCGGTTTTGGAATGTTAGAATACGGAATCTGGATGAAGCATTTTTGTTCAGATGGATTCAAAGATTTTAGTTTCTGTAATGTCCCTACGCGCATATGCCATAACCTTGAAAGCCTTTAAAATGATTAAGCACCACTGCGTCACAGCTCAGGATATGCAGTTACAAAAATTACAAAGTTCTAAGCAAATTGCAATAAAGCAAAGATTTGGTGGCCGAAGGGTCAGGAGCATATCTTGTATTTGTCTAGGTATAGGAAAGAGAGAGGGGGGGGGTGGATTACGCTCAATCTTTTACGATCCTAGCAAATAAATTCTTACTGCAAAATTTTATGATTGATTGGAAGATCTTATATCAGTGGCCATTTTGAGAAAACACAACTAAGCCAATATCTCAAGAAAACCAAGGATACTTTCATAGGAAATTTTAATAACTACCATTTTAATTCTGAATGGTTTCTGTAAGATTTATGCATTAAGAGTTAAGGTTTTCTCATTTCGGCTTTGAAATCTTCAATTCAATGAATCCTGGAATAAAATGTCATGAAGCGCCAAAGAGTTAATGAGAAAAAGTTATACACTTGGGGCCCTACTCTGTATTTCGTTCCGAAAGTGAAATTTTCCGAAAATGAATAGGTATTTTGTACTCTCTATTTCTAAAACGGAATGAAATCTACTACTCTTGGATTGAAGACCCCGAAAGTGGAATTTTCGTACCTTTTAACACGTTTCCGTATGTCAAAAGCATTGAAATACGGAACATTTATTTCTACAGCAAATGTGGTGAAGGATCGAACATGGAGTGTCTTAAAATATTAAATTTTAAGTGCTATTTTTTGTGTTTCGAAAAAATCGAAACTTTTTAAAAATTCAAAAACTATTTTTTAGAAAATTTTGATATGCAATATTATTTAATTTTATCTGAAATTTGTATATAAAAAACTAGAAAATTCAAAATAAAAAATAAAATTCTATGACTGGTACTATTAATAGTTGCTAAGTGTAAAATTTTATAATTTCTGATAGTAGCTAGATCGTACTAATTTAAGTATATGAAAAAAGTTTAATCAAAATCGTAGGAGTCGTTTTTGAGAAAAAAAAGTATTTTCCTTTGCGGTTTTTTTAACTTTTGTATGGAAAGTACCGTTATTTTTGCATAAATGTAAAATGTTTTCTAAAAATATTTTAGAGAGTACTAAAAAACTCTTAAATATCGAGTTTCAAAAATATCGACCATGTCGTTTTCGAAATATTTGATTTTCCAAAATAATTTTGAAACATTTTTTAAAAATCCAAAAGAATATTTTTTCAAAAATTTTGGCAGACAACACTATTTATATTATTTGGAAGCTTCTGTATAAAAAAAATTGAAATTGGTCGTACCGTTTTGAAGAAAATCAAAGATTAGAAAAATGATTCTTTGGGAGGTACCATTAATAACCATTTTTTAAAAATGGTTTCCCACCCAAAGAAAGCCTTTACTAAAATAAATTTATTGAATTTTTCTAAAGAAAAATTGTCGAGTCGTTTTTGAGAAAAAATACGATTATGTAAAATTGCTAAGAAAAATTGTATGGCAGATACCGCTATTTTTGGTTCTAAAAAAAATGAAAAAAATATGTGGACATAATCACCAAAAACCACTTTGTACCAAATTTGAAGAAAACCAATCGAGCCGTTTAGGCTGTAGACGAACAGACAGACAGACAAAATTGTGTGACCCTTTTTTTTGGTGTTCTCTATCATCGTAATATCATGTTTGATTGTTATCTCAAAATTTTGTTTTTGCACGAATCCAAATCTTGCCTTATACCTAGTACCTATATCGCAAGTAAAAATTGTTGAAATTAGTGTTACCATTTTCAAGTAAATTTAAAATAAAAAAGGAATGGTTCTTTTGGAATTTTCATTAAACTATTTTTTGAAACATTATTTTTCAAGCAAATATAGGATTTACTGAATTTTTTTTGTAACGTTGGATGCCGTTTTTGAGAAAGAAAAATACTATGTCAGGGTAACAATTTTTTTTGTTAAAGATAAAAATAAAAAGGTGGTAGGTTAATGCCCAAAAAACGGTAAGTATACTATGTTTGATAAAAATCTATTCAGCCCTTAAGGCTTAAGCTCAACGGACAGGCAGACCGACAGAATTGTGGGACTCACAAAGAAATAGTCTAAGCGAGTATTTTGAAAAAAAAAGTGTTGCAAAAGGAAAATGTAATTTTCTCGGTTCGTATTCAACTTATAGTAGACATTTTTATTTGATTTTGTTGGTTGCAATATCTTTAAAAATGTTTGATTACAAACATTTTGGATATTTCTTTCCAATGAAAAGTGAATGAAAAAGAACGAAAAAATGATTAGCTATTTTTTTGTAGAGTACCTGTTTTCCTACATTGCGGCCCTGTAAAATATTAACGGATTCCTTTTTTCAAGTTTCAATTTTGTATTTTGAGCACGCTCTTCATACAATTGGCCCTAGTGTGTTCGCCATACGAATTGTTATATTCCCTAATGAACTATTTGCTGGATTTTGGCAACTTTTTTACACTGTGTTTCCGACACATTTTGTCTCACATAAAATACAAGTATTTATATGAAAATGTAGGAAAACACGTGCTCTTCAAAAAAATATTTAATCAATTTTTGGTTCAGATGAACATGAGGATCAGGAGTGATAGACGCTAAAAACAAATTTACTAAAAAATTTAACAGTTTTTCGACAATAACTTTTCATTAAAAGGAGATCGTCACGTGAATTCTTATTTGTCCTACAGATAATTTTGGCTGAAAATGAATTATATATGGCATCGCATATTTTCGGCGACGCTCTTTCGATTGGTGAAATCCAAATCAAAGGGCACGGAAGGGCCCAGCCAAGTTCGCGGCACTACACCCTTTTTATACAGGAACAAACTCAGGCGATTTTCAAACCCCCTCTAACTTCAGTACCAATAAAGTCAGAAACTTCAAATTCGGAGTATTTACTGAACTGATCAAACACAGGTGGCTCATCAAATTTCAACTCTTTAGCATTAGTAGTTCTCAAGATATAGGACTTCAAAAATCGCAAAAACCGTAACTGACTGACTCACTGACTCACTGACTGACTGACTCACTGACAGATCATCAAAATTATGGAGAATTTTCCATACAAGGGGCGTGGCATCCACCCACATTCTTAAAAATTCTTATAAATTATATGGAGCACTTCCGATTGTTGTAGAACGATGAAAAATGGTAGGTAGGTAGGACTTGAAGTACTTGGAAAGGAAAAAAATCGAAAATTTGGAATTGTCCATTCAGGGGGGGGGGGGGGGGTGCCATCCACGCACTTTATCAGAATTGCTTTTATTTGTATGGAGCACTTTCGGTTGTCGTAGAATTATGAAACTTTGTAGAGCGGTAGGGCTTGACTTTCACCTGGCAATATAAATCTTTGCAAAAAGGAGTGAAATCACAACAAAAACATAAATGTTAAAAAAGGAGCCAAGTTCTTATATGTGTACAAGAAACCTATGTGTAAAATATCAGCCAAAAAAAGTAATGAGATCTAAAATATATGCCAAGTTTTAAGTTCATGAAGTTTAATATCAAATATCTTAAGAACAGTAATATCGAAACAATTCCAAATCATGACAGAAATTTGGTAATTAATGATTACTGATTAAATTTTGGTGGATTTACTTGGCAAGTTTTCTCTTAAATACTTACCTAATCACAAATTTAAAATGTATGAAAACTTGACCAGTGAACCCACCAAATTTTAATCAGTAATCATTAATTACCAAATTTCTGTCATGATTTGGAATTGTTTCGATATTACTGTTCTTAAGATATTTGATATTAAACTTCATGAACTTAAAACTTGGCATATATTTTAGATCTCATTACTTTTTCTGGCTGATATTTTACACATAGGTTTCTTGTACACATATAAGAACTTGGCTCCTTTTCTAACATTTATGTTTTTGTTGTGATTGTCCTATCTGTATTATTTACCGAGATAGAAATTGCACTTCTGCTCTACAGACCATGTTTTTTTCGATGATTTTTATGCTTATTTGTCCCATAAACACTTTTAGTATGCATTAAGACAATTTCTATACTGGATTTCTAATTAATAATGATTTATGCTGAAATGTCCTATATCCAATGAAATTGGATAAGGCACAAAATATATAAGGAAATTTAAAGATCTGCAAGGTTGTGCTTGTTTGTTTTATATCGAAGGGCAGAAGTTTAATTGTTTTAAATAGAATAATAGACGAATAGAATCAAACCACTAAACTTTGATCCCATTGAAATACATATTTCTGAGTTCCAGTGACTAATTAACTCTTACAATGAGCCTCAGTAAGGATCTTTAAAAGAATTGGGGTAGTGATGCTTTGACGAGAGATTTGAGACAACTATTTGTAATGATGGCTCAAAGATGGTATGTGATATTAGTTCAGGAATTATTCTTTTCTGAGTCTTCTTATATCTCTAGGTCCTTTAAGCTACCCAGCTTTCCTAGTGTATTTAATGCTAAATTACTGACAATTTGAGAAGCATGCAAAATAACAAAATTAGACCCACACCGGAATCAAAATACAGCCATCTTATCAGACATCCTCTTAATTCACAAATCACAGTGTCATTGAGGGAAATGATAGATAGCAGGAACTGCTCAAGTAAGATGCAGCCCTTCAGAACTCACTTTCATTCGAAAACAGTTACCATTTCGTTTAAGGTTGTGAAGGGCATATTTTTTTCTACGGATCAGTATGACCAACTTGACTATATCCAGGAAAATTTGGGCCGCATATAATATCCGGAAAAATTTATCTGATATGTAGACCCAGGCAAGACATGGCTATCAGGGTCATTGCAACTAGTACTGAACACTGCCCAGTAGGAGAACATGAGGTAAAGTTGGGTACTCCTCACAATACTAAATGTCGTAGTTATGAGGATCAGCAAAAAAAGAAAGCAGTAGAAATTCTCCTTTGTGTTAAAACTCTGCTATGTCCGGAATTAGTAAATTAGGCAGAATTTACCTCCCCTAAAAAATATTACTTGTTTCTGAATCGTATTCTGCGTCAATTTCCTTAGACCACGAACAAGCAGACTACCGAATTTTTAGTTGTTTTTGGAATTGACTACGTTCCATACCATTCTACCCGCAATATGCCAGCAGCCTGGTTTGGTAAGTGTGGATGGTTTCAGTTAGTACCTAATTGCAATCCAACTGAGTGAGTGTTAAGATCCATTTCCTATAGAAAAGATCATATATATTCTTCATAAAGATTCTTCAAACATAAGGTATCATACTATACTATAACCCAGTTTTGTCCATAGGTAAAACGAGTTATGGTTTCAAAACCTTGCCACCGCGCCATTTCTACCTAACTAAGCTTCGTAATAAAAATATTTTGGTTTAAAATTTAATAGTTTTTATGTTTTTAGTTTTAAATATCAGCGAACAATAAAATGATGTCGTTCTCTCCACCACCGTATTCACATGCTGTACTTGAAAGGTGAACTTATGGTATGGATTTTTTGTATTTTGTTGTGTCCTATATCCAATACGAATTCTAATAGAATTGGTTGATAGGACAAGAATCTTAAGTTCACTTTTTAAAGTTTCGCAAACGTATAGACAGTTGTCTTATATCCGTTTTGCTACTTTTTTTTTTCAAACTCAATCAAATTAATGTTCAAACAACTTAAAATGAAAACTGTGATTCTAGTGGATGGACAAATATCCAAACTTTCGAATAAAGAAAACAAAACATGTGATGGCATTCAAAAAACAAGCAAAGTACTACTTTGAAGTTAAAAAACGCTCTTCTGAAAAGTTAGGAGCTGGATCTGTAGGACAAATAAGAATTCATGTGAAGAGATGTCAAAAATGATTGTACGAAATTTTGTTAAGGATATTTCAACCTATGAAATAGGTTAAACATAGAAATTTCGATCTCGGAGGGCTCAACAAATTTTATCTATCCTCGTGTGAATCAAAGGAGTAAGAGCGAACATATAACTTTCAAAAACCAACCATACTAAAATGACTTGTTACTTATTTTTCGACGTTTCCAGCAAAAGTAATTACAAGTTTGATCCAAATCTGGAGTGTCTTCATATCATATATACCTACATACATAATATATGGAGAGTAAAAATAGGTTTGAAAAACGAACACAATGTTGTAAATCGTATAATATTTCACTTTTGGAATTAAATAATTTTCCGCATCAGCTGAGGCCACCCTTCACTCCTTTAGCCCCGGCCAGGATAATACAAAATTCAGCTTATCATTTCTTAACAAAGCTGAAAGCTTTTGAGAAACTTCCAAGGATAGCTGAATACCAGCCCCTTTTTTCAACCCTACTAAAAGACATGAAGACAAATATTTCCACCAAATTTCAGCTTTGCCAAATTTTTAAAAGAGAAAGGGAAATTTTCGTGGGAGAACGTGTGCAATTAGTTCTTCAACTCACATGTGCCTTATTATCATTTATTCAACTCTATAAATAAATATGTTTTAACATCGGTATTCATAAACGCAAGTAAAACATGAATTACCTATCTTTAGTCAGTGAGTTTCGTGTCAAATATAAATATAAATAAATTATAATAAATCAAAATTCAAGGTAATAAACTAACTCACCAAAGTAGGTACATTAAACGAGTGATTAAGTTAAAAATACTTCTGTTATTGTTACTAAAAACTAGAGATAAAAGACGCTAGTGACACGCATGCTACTTACAACCTCAAATCTGACAGCGATGTAGATACATACATTATGTGCAAAATTTCACATTAAGCTAAAAAGTATAGCGCAATTCAATAAATAGTCTTTGGTAACAGAAGAGTTCTTGTATATTGTAGTAGATTTTCGGTGGGGGTTTGAACTAAGTGTGGATTAGTATCTAGTTTACCTATATTTTTATTGATATGAAATTTTATTTCAGGAGCTAACTTCTAATCGACGTTTTAGTTAATTTGTGAATTAGAAGATATCTCAGGACTTTTTTTTTATAGGGCTGTAAGTACACAACGATCTGATAACCTAATTAAAAGCATTTGTTGCATGGAACACATAAGTTTAATTTATGATGAATTCGAAAATCAAAATTAGTGCAAAACAATCAAAAAAATTGAAAAATGTTCTAACGTTTTAAGACATTTCAAAGTAATAGATTTCTTGTTGATTGAGGCCGTAGTCCACCCTGGACTGTAAGCACCATCTAAAGTAAGGTAAGTAATAGATTTCTTGCTGTTCCCCTCAAAAATCGTTTAAATTATGTTTTATTAAAAATATTATTTTTTTTAAGTCCCAGAAATTATTGCCACCCATCTTTGAACATAAATTTTCTGTCCATCTGCATCAGGCACCATCTCAAATGTCTGCCAGGAGCCTTGAAGTTGAAGACTTAAACAACTTAGATGACAGTTTCCAATTAACACTTTATCCTGATTTCTCTATTCACTCACTCTCTGTCAACTAATAAAACTTCTACACATGCATGCAACAACTGTCATGCGAAATTGTTCCCCCTGACCGAAAAAAGTTGTCCCTACATCTGTCAGAAAATACCAACAAAAAGACACCAACTTTACTGTGAGATCTTTCCCATCTTCTCTAGTCCGCCAATCAATGTTGAAATTTGTTATACGGCCACCGCTGCCGCTGAGTGTGTATCACTGTCACGCTTGTCGTTTGGGGGCCATTCCAAGCGACTAATTCGCATTTGGCTGTGATGCGATGGGAACCCGAGACCCGATTCACCATGCCAAGTCAAATGATACACCAACCAAACCACTACCGCATCCCATTCCGAAGACTGATTTGCATTTAAGTGACGCAATTTCTAATTGACTTCCCTGCACAGCATGCGGCATGGCGGTGTATATAGTGTGTATAGTTGGCCTGGCCATCACGACATCCAATTGCCAATTTAATAATTGCCACCTTGCATGCTCCCAGCAACTCCAGCAGCAACAGCATTGTAATATCGTTTCGTTGACGTTGTCACACATAGTTTCAGTGTCTTTTGTTAAAACCGGACCAAGCCGGATTTTCAGCGAACGGAGTACCTATAATGGCGGAAAGCAGAGGTAAACTTCAAAGCGCGTGATCCCGAGCTTTGCATTTGAATGTAATCGCATATCTGTGTACCTATAACTGCTAACGCTTATACCTACCTACTGCAGCGTGTACAAATGTAGCGTGCTTAGAAGTGTCATTTGCATAACAATGGAGGTGGGTACGAATTTTCTGACATCGCATCGCGTCTTTATAATCTCTCTCTCTGACTCTGACTCGACTCGATTACCCTTTCTGCTTTGGTGTAATAGTACTTGGTGGACAATTATTGCTGTCATGGAAGGACGACAATTGTAATTAATGTTGATTTTGCGCTTTGGAGGACAGTCGGAATGTTGCCAATGAATTGAGAGTGTCAATTAACTTTATTATCATTATATTTATGCGCGTAGTTGTTTGAAGAAATTATTCGTGTTGGAACAATTTCTAAGGGGTATACTGTGAAGTGTGAAGGGAACTTCAATGATGGATACGTTATATTCAGTTGTTGCTAATCCGCTTGTAAGAAAAAAAATATGGTCTTCCACCTGAAAACTTTTTTAAATAATATTAATTTTACCTGTTAGACCAAAGCCCTTTTGAATGCAACCTTAATTCCACAAAGAAATGGAATAAGGTGTTTAAAGTGGACACAAAAAAGCATATTTTTTTTAATAATTTTAAATTATTTTTCGGCCGTACAAAATGAAGTTATGCGATATTTTTTCTCTTTTGCACATGGCAGCAAAAACTAACCACAAAGAAACTTGCGAATTCGTTTATAATATTTTTGGAACAGGACGGCACAAGTTGAGCACAACACAGCACTCCTTTTTTTGGAAATAGCGATGCGAACTTTTCCCTTTATCCCTTAGCAAAGCTTTTTTTCGCCATAAAAGTTTAAATTATACGAATTTCTTTTATCTCTTTAGAACTAAGCAGCAAATTTTGAGCATAAAACAAAACATTTTTGTTTTTAAAAAATGTCAAAAAATTCAGTCGCAGAATTTGCAAATTTTCGAATTATTTTTTAGAGTTAGCAGCACAACTCCTTTTTGGTGGTGCTAGCTACACGGAGAAAAATGGGTATCCTCTATAAAAACCATATACCTATACCCTTTTTTTTAATACGGAACATGATTGCACAAATAATTGGAAACTTTACAGCACAAACTTTTTTTTTGGAAAAATCGAAAATGGCGGTGCTGACCTCACGCACATTAAAGATTTTTTGGGCGATCATCCTTGATGTGTGGAATAAAGTTGAGTGGCAGCATTGTATATACGCTTTATAGTATTCTCATGCAACACGATTTTTTTGGTTGACACTTGGTCGATAGGTTCGCTGTGATCGCCTTACCGAGATCTCTCAACAAAAATTAGGATAACATTTGGACACTAGATGCCCAAGAGCTTTTTGGCTATAGAGTTTATATACAATGGTGGCAGCTAGCAGCAACTCTCCTCTTGGATTTGAAAAGAAGTGACATGAGGGCGCTTAACTACCCTTATCTTATTTAATATTTCAATTTCTTCTGGTAGAAAGGGCTCATAAAATATCAGACCTTACTCTTAACGTTATAGTACGGTCAAGTTAGATTTCATTATATGGAGCGCTGGGAACTAAATCCGAGGTCAGGTTTGACTTCACTATTCGATAAGGTATTGGTTCACGAGTCTAAAACCACATTTCTCACAACTGTACCTAGATTCATTTGGCCGCCATTTTGTTTTTATGTTCATTTTGATTTTTGCTTATAACTGCTTATTGCTTATAATTGCATCTTCTACAAAATATGTGAAATAACTTTTTTTCGCTAAACACTCTTGTTTAAAAGTTACAGTCCATTAACAAAAAAAAAAAATTAAAATTTTAGTTTCCAGTCGCCATAATTTTTCCTTTGTAAATCAAATAAAAAAACACTGAAATAAAAGTTATAGATCTTTTAATTATCTACATTGTTTGCCTTTACAGTTTCTTAATTGGAATAACGGTTCTCGCGTCAGAGCGAATATACGCTCGAGCAATCCGCACGTAATAAGTTTGTTTTTATTTATTAATTTTTTTTTTGATTTAAATACAATGCTCGGGACACCGAGTCTTATTTATGCTTCGAGTTTCAAAATAGTGTTTAAGGTTTTCTTACCACAGTCACAAAAACGAGTGCTGTGACACGTGCGTCGTTATTCGTTATTTAGCCTTAGTGCGTTATTTTTTTTTGTGGTTTCTTCAGGAGATAAGTCATTCAAAATATTCTAGATATTGTAATACTTCGATATTCTTCTTCTCTTTCTGAAATGTCCTATGGTGGTCATCATCATCATGTTCATCGTTAAAAAAGATCCTCTGTTGCTTTTACTTGCTCCTTACATCTTTAACTTTCACAGTAGTATCTATCACAGTACACTTACTAGTCTATCTATAGTTCAGTCATATAGTATTTATACCATGTAAATTGTGGGGTAGTTTTGATTTGTTCGCTACTTTATGTTTTCGGGGGTGCTGAATCCGAATCTGAGGTTTTCCAACAAAATTTCATGACGCAACATTGAAAAAAATGCAAAAAATGATGCAAAAATGTATTTTTTGGGAGTTTTTCACTAATAGCTCGAAGACAAACAACTATTCGAAAATAAGATCAAAGTACCATTGATAGTAATTTCCAAATATAAAAATGCATTTTTTTTTAATTTTTAGATTCGAATATTTCAAAAACGTGACGTGATAGAGCAATTTCAAGGTCATATATATACTGGTTCATGTTACAGACAAAAATTCAAATTTCGTCGCACAAAGTAATTTCTTAGACCCTTCCGAGTGGATTTTCGAAAACAGTAAAAATACCTCAATTTTGGACTAGCGCTTGAGTTCAAATGGGTTATCGCAGAAAAAAACCTTAAATAGAGATTTATTGGAAATTGTGTATACTTTCAATGCTTCTTTGATGTAATTTTCGAATAATTGGTAGATTTGAGCCATTAGTGAAAAACTCCCAAAAAAATGCATTTCTGCATCATTTTTTGTTTTTTTTTTTTCATGCTGCAATTTTGTTGGGAAGCCTCAGATTCGGATTCAGCACCCCCGAAAACATAAAGGAGCGAACAAATCAAAACTACCCCACAATTTGCATGGAAAAATACCATATGACTGGCTAAAGGCCAAAAACCAATGTGATGCACGTGACACAACACTCGTTTTTGTGATTGTGGTAAGAAAACCTTAAATACCATTTTGAAAATCGAAGCATAAATAAATTAGACTCGGTGTCCCGAGCATTGTATTAAAATCAAAAAAATAAAAAAAAACTTATTACGTGCGGATTGCTCGAGCGAATATTCGCTCCGACGCAAGAACCGTTATTCCAACTAAGAAACTGTAAGGGCAAACAATGTAGATAATTAAAAGATCTATAACTTTTATTACGGTGTATTTTTTATTTGATTTACAAAAAAAAAAATTATGGCAATTGGAAACAATAATTTTAATTTTTTTTTTTGTTAATGGTCTGTAACTTTTAAACAAGAGTGTTTAGCGACAAAAGTTGTTTAACATATTTTGTAGAAAATTTAATTATCTACAGGTATGGGCTACAACTTTTTTTCCTAAGATCAAAAATACGTGAGTTATGAGCAAAAATCAAAATGAACATACAAAACAAAATGGCGGCCAAATGACTCTAGGTACAGTTGTGAGAAATGTTGTTTTAGACTCGTGAACCTATACCTTATCGAATAGTGAAGTCAAACCTGACTTCGGATTAAGTTCCCAGTGAAGGTCTAACTTTACCGTACTATTAAGGGTCCTTCATAACCCTTTTATCTTAAAATAAAAATAAAAAATCGAGCCGATTTCTTAGTACCTATTTTAAATCGGTGATAAGTTAAATGCACGACTGGGTCGCATGCGCTTGATCTTATGTTTAAGAACATTTTAATAATTATTATTTTTAAAATCATGAAATATAAATAAAAAAATCATGATTATATTTAAATAAGCTAAAAAAAAAGCTCCTTTAATAAATTAAGGTGAAAAAGGAGAACTCAGAGCTCTTGATCTATTAGACCAGGAAAAATAGCACAAATCGTTTGGGGAACCTTGAACAAATTAATTAATGAAATATTAAAATTGAAATCGACGCAGAATTGCAACCTCTATAACATATCCAAAGTCCCCCAAAATCCCCGCATTGGCTTTTTGTGTAGATGCATTTGAAGAGGTGCAGACGTGGAGAACTTGAAGGTCTATCAAACTAAAATATTTCTTTTTGTACAACCTAACCATGTGATACATAATTTAAGGGTAGTTTTTAACGCTGAATCTAATGAAACCAAATTCAAAATGATACAACCACCAAAAAAAAGTTATAGTCCTTTTTACGTAATGATGACTTTTTTTCAGGTACAACAGGTAAAATATTATCGAAAGCCTTTTTAAAATAAAGGTATGTTAATGAAATTTGGAGTGAATGTTCCATTTGTCATACGAACTAAGAATCAAGACAGTCTCCAAAAATATCCATGGTGAAAGGGTGTTTTTTTAAGGGGGATGGGCAAGTGAAGAATGTTAACCAAAACACCCACGAAAAAACTCTTACACTCATGAAACTCGCCAAAAATATTAAATTTGTAAATCAAATATAGTCCACATAAATATATTTGTTCTGGGGGATTTTTTATTAAAGAGAGGGACAATCTGGGAAGAAGTTGAAAGATTTGAGCCAAAATTCCGATTTGGTGTAATTGAGGTATATACACTAAGTATGGTATATGATTTAAGGGTAAACTAAATTTTGAGATAGCAATCAAACTAATATTACGATGATAGAGAACACCAAAAAAGTGGGTGGCACAATTCTGTCTGTTCGTCTACAGCCTAAACGGCTCGATCGATTTTCTTCAAACTTGGTACATAGTGGTTTTGGTGATTATGCCCACACATTTTTTTTTCATTTTTTTTTACCAAAAATAACGGTACTTGCCATACAATTTTTTTTAGCAATTTTACATAGTCGTATTATTCTCAAAAACGGCACGACAACTTTTCTTTAAAAAAATTCAATAAATTTACTTTAGCAAAGGCTTTCTTTGGGTGAATAACCATGGTACCTCCTAAAGAACAATTTCTTTAACTTTTGATTTTCTTTGAAACGGTACGGCTGATTTCATTATTATTAATATTTTTTTATACAAAAACTTCCACAAATAAAAATAGTTTTGTGCACCAACATTTTTGAAAAAATATTTTTTGGACTTTTAAAAAATGTTTAAATTTTTTTTCGAAAATCAAATAGGTATTTCGAAAACGACATAATATATTCTTTTAGAACTCGATACATAAAAGTTTTTTAGTAGTCTCTAAAATATTTTAAGAACAAAATTTACATTTATGAAAAAATAGCGGTAGGTACCTTCCATACAAAAGTTAAAAAACTGCAAAGGAAAACATTTTTTTCTTAAAAACGACTTACGATTTTGATAAAACTTTTTTCATATACTAAAATTAGTACGATTTACTACCAAAAAATATAAAATTTTACACTTAGCAACTACTAATAGTACTTGTCATAGAACGTTTTTTTTTATTTTGAATTTTTTCGGTATCGGCTGAGCAGATTCAGATGAATATTCTTATATACAAATTTCAGATAAGATTTAACAATATTGCATATTAAAATTTTCAAAAAAAAAGTTTTGAATTTTTAAAAAAAGTTTCAATTTCTTTTTTTTTTAAATTCGATATCTCAGTAACGGGTTGACAATTTTTTTTTTCAAATTTTGTTTTTTTTTTGTACACATAAATATATGTATACTTTAGATTTGTATACCAAAATTTGTTCTTAAAATTTGTTTAAGAATTTTATATATAAAAATTATTTTTTTAAAATACCGCTCCAACGATTTTAAATTTTTTTTCCCATACAATCATTATTCAATCAGGAACAAAGATGGTATTATTTTTTTCCATCCAAACTGTCAAAGGAGTTGTTTTAGCTAATTTAAATATCGTATTTTATGCTTCTCTACATTTTCTCTCATAATTTCCATGTTTTTATACACAATTTTCTTAAACCCGCAGTGTCTTGAACATAAGAGCAAGTACGTAAGTAGTAAGAAGCTTCTGCATAAACAAAAAAAATTTTAAATATGTCATACCATTTTGAAGAAAATAAAATAAAATATTTTTTCTTCTTTGGGAGGTACTAATAATAACCATTTTCTTAAATGGTTTTCTATCAAAAAGTAGGGGCACAATAGATCTTAATGGTCGCAGTGCACTTATACCCCGAACTCTTTCATTCATTCATCAAAAACTAGCATTTTCTTAAAGTATTTTATTGTTTTTTTTCAGAAATGTTGTGGAGCCGTTCTTAGAAAAATACGTCTATGTAAAATTTTTTTGTTTGATTTTAGATGCCCTTTTCAATTTTAACCAAATACCGAAAACCAAATCAAATCCCAAATTGGAATAAGGAAGAAAAAAACTCAAAAAATAATTTTAGTAAAATCCACCTGCTGACACGCCCTCTTTTATTAGTAATTTGTTTTTCAGAAACAGCTCTAACGATTTGGATGAAATTTTCAAAGTTTGTTTTAATAAAGGAGAACAAAATATAAAAATTGAAAGTTGTAAAATCCGACCACTGCTACGCCCACTTTCCTTAGTTCTTGGTCTCAGGAAAATTGTTCTATTTTCTGTATTCCAAGGTTACAACTTAAATTATTTGAATGAAGTTTTCAGGGGCCAATCAATTTGGCTCTTTCATTTTCAAACTGGCGGAAAATCCAAATTGATCAGAGACCGATCTTCTCCACATAATAGATTTTGGATCAACACGGAGCCTTTTGGCGCATTGGCTCTGTTGTGTATGGCTATACCTTTAGGGACTATGTATATACACTTTATCAACAAAGCAAACTTCAAAGAATCTGGGCAGTCTGTAGTCCAGACCCATATCAAGAAAACTAAAACTTTTGAGGTTTTAAATAAAAAATATATTTTTAGTTTTTAAATTTGTATTTTTGTAAAGATGTACTGTGATTGCCAGTGTAAAATTGTTCTTAAATAAAATGCACCCACAGTGTGTAAGTTTGTGATTACACACGGTTCTATGACTTTCCAATATACATTTTATAGAAATCGGTTGAATACTTTTTGAGAACCACACAATTTTCTTAAGTTCATTTATAAATAAAATATAAATACTTTTGATAGTAAGGCCTGGCTCATACATACATCCATGCGAAGTGTAGTTTTCATAGAAAAAAATACTTTTTTTCCTAGGCGTGAAAAACTGTCAAAAACTAAATGCAATTATTTTGGCGACAAGGAGGAACAAATTTGTCTCGAAACAAATGCAACTCGATGGGCTTTTTGTCACCAAATATTATGACGAAAACTATTTTAACATTGAAAATGTTTATAGGGTCGTTTTGAGTAAATTATGGTGTTACTAAAATGAATAAAGTGAACAAGTGTGTATATGAGATGAACGCTGGCGTATAAGGGGGATAAGATCGAATTTTTGGTGGTGTTACTAAAATGAATAAATTGAACAATGGTAATATGAGATGAACGCTGGCGTATATGGGGGATAAGATCGAATTTTTGGTGGTGTTACCATTCATTTTGGAATGAACAAATATGTATAGAAGATGATTGCAGGCGGATAGGGAGGGTACGGTTGAATTTTTGGTTGGTGTTTCTAAAATGAACAATATAAGTTTTAACTATACATATTACTATAATTATAAAATGCAATAGCTAGTGCAGTCAGCACTCAGCAGTGCATTGTGCTTCTAAAACTAAATCTAAGCGTTGGAAATTTTTTGAAAATGTTTATGATAGGAAAATAATGTAGAGGTGCAATATGACGTTTTTAAAATATGGTTTTATGTGAAATGGTCGAACAAAAAAAGAAAACAAATGAGAAGTGCCAGAGTAATATTTTTTTTGTTTATCGATGGTTAAGTTTAATATAACAATTTTGTACATATATTTTGCAATTCCAAAAAATCTACAAAGTGAGATATTATTGGTTGTAAGTTCAAAGTTCTAAAAAAGATGGCTCACAAATGCTACACATCAGAGTTAAGGCTGATTGTACTAAATTGTATAGTTTAAGAAAGATAATAAATAACAAATTGTTTCGTTTCAGGAAATTTTGATACCTAGTATTTTTTTATATTTTTATATATTTTATTTAAATCGATTTTTCGCAGTTATTATTTTTTATCTTTTAAATGGTTGCATTTAAAAATCTCAAATTCATACCGGAGATAGATTATATAGATTCACATATAACATGTAAAATTTGATTTTTTTAATCGTACCTAAGCCGAGATAATAACATATTTCTGTTCATTTACATATCACCTACTAACTCTTTAATCTGTGCACCTAGACAATTAGTTTTTGTTTTATTAGCAGCTTGAATAATTGACAATTATTTTGATATATCATACGTTGCTGTACGTTCTATATAAGCTTCACAAATCGAAAATACAATTAATTAAAAAGTGGTACTAAATCTTTAATCAATATTCCTAAAATTCATCGTCGTCGATTTGCAAGTTTTTGTGCGGACAAACAGCCCAAATAAACAAAGCACAAAAATATAGTGCCATAGTTCATTCAAGATTTCTTTCTATCTCTGCCAGGGTTGCAAAAGTCGATAAGATTGTACTTTTTTCGATACACTCCACTTTGCTAAAGTACACAAATACACTTCTAAAAAATTCGATACACTTTTGCATTCAACGAAAAAGATAAAGTAAATTAAAAAGAAAATCATCTGCCTCACAAAATGTATACTGTGAACCGAGGCTGACAACGATATAACAGAAGAAATAAAAATGATTAATACAGTTTGTTCGAGAAAATGGCATCTACAAAATACCGGTTTCGACAATCTCGCAATTAAAAATCGAAAACATTAAATTTATCAAATTTAAATCTCGCAAAGTTGAAGGGTATTGCAACAAATTCCTACAGTTTTGTTATAAAAGTTTCGCATATGTAAGTATGTACCTTATATGTTTATTAACATAAACAGCTAAGTTGTTTAATTAATTGGATATAGAAACATTACATACGTTCATACAACAACAAATGTGGACAAAATATTATCAAATCAAATCAAAAAGTACAATTCGATACACTTTCCTTTTATATTTTGATACATTGCTGAAACACGATTTCATCCCTGATATCTGTCTAGTAGTTTATTATGAAAGACTGTTCATTTCAGTGTTCAGTGGTTCAGTTGCAAAGATGCCTTGGAGTGGGAAGGTTCGTTTGCGCTGTTTGCAGTAAATATTTTTGCATTAATAGTATAGAATGCGATGTGCGTGAAAGGTAAGTAGGATAGAATGCATGTGGGATTTTAGTTTTCAGGTAGGTTTAGGTTCGTAAGGATATTTGTTGGGGGTTTTTTGTTTGTTTATTATTTTACTTTTGTGTTTTGTTTAGCTATGATTAGATGGATTAACGAAGAAAATGAAAAATATGAAATAAGAATACCTACAAGTGGGAATACAAATATAGGTCAATAAAATCACAAAACTAAAACATAAAAAAGTTATAATTTTTTAACTTCCCATTGGAAGTTATTGTAAATGGTCCGATTTGTCAAAATAAAAATTTTAACATATCTTCACGTTTCGCTCCCTAGAATCGGATTCCATTTTTGTAGAGAGATGTCTGTGTGTGTTCGTACGTTCCTTCGCTTTTTTTGTTCACCGTATCTCAAGGACGAATTAAGATATCGACTTCGGATGGATTTTATTGTATACACAGTAGTTTCATTACAAGCAGAAAGAACCTTTCAATAAATTCAAGAAGCAGTTCAAATTTCCTTAGTCTCAGATATCTCGAGAACAAATCGACTTCAGGTTAATTTTATTCTACGCAAATTGACGTAATAAGGAATTGATTAAAATATAGAAGTATATCAACTTATAGTTTTTTTTTTAATACAAAAATGTAGATGAAAATTGTTGAAAAAAGTTGTTTGGCTCAAATATCTTGACAACAAACAATGATATTGGCTTCGAGGTTTTTTATTTTATACGCTAGTTTATAGATATAAATTGATAAAATTTTAAAAAATATTGAATTAATAGTTTTTTTTAAGCGAAAAACTGCAAGCAATTCTACACACTAATTATTAAAAAATTGGTTTTTGCCTCAAAAATCTTGAGAACAGATAATGACATGACATCGGGTTAATTTAAGTCCACACACTAGCTTAGAATTGATAATTGATAGGATTTATAAAAAAATTCAACAAAAAGTTTTTTTTTAAGTGAAAAAGAACTACAAGATAGGTACTTCACCAAAAATTGTGGAAAATATTTTTTCATCTCAAATATTTTGAGAACAAACAATGATATTGACTTCAGGCTAATTTTATTCTTTAAATGAGTTTATAATAAATGATTGATAAAATTTGTAAAAATATTCAACAAATAATTATTTTTATCGAAAAAACTACAAGAAACTTAACAAAATTGTAGAAAATTTTTGTTCGTCCCAAATATCTTGAGAACAAACAATGATATTAGCTTTTGGGTATTTTTTTTCTATAAATAAGGATTTGTAAAAATATCCCATAACAAGTTTTTTAAGCAAAAAAACTACAAAAAACCTTACCAAAAAATGTTGAATTGTTTTTAGTCTCGAATATGTTAGGAACAAATAATCATATTGGTTTCGGGCTTCTATATATGTATGTACTAGATTATAATTGACAATCGGTAGGTTTTGTATAATAATTCAACAAACTGTTTTTTTTTAATGCAAACAAAAAAAATACAAAAACTATACCAAAAATTGTTGAATAGAAAAAAATAACATTGGACCTCTAGCTTCCGGGGCACCACAAATTGGAAGTTACTAGTGTGGGTCACAACCAGCCTCTTTTTGAAAATGCAATAAAGGACCGTATTGCAAGAGTCTCTTCAAAACAGACTGGTTGATTAGACTAAAAGTCGATTTATCGTTATTGCTAATTTGTATTAGTAAATATTTTCCTATTTGATAGAAATTTTAAGTCCATCAAGAATTTTTGGTTGACTTTTGTCTTGCCGAATTTTTTCGAAAAGACTCGTAATAAACCCCAAAATTAAAAAAAAAAACTACAAAGGGCATAAGAAAAATAGAATTTTTCTGACACGTACCAAACAGCAGCGTTGAAAATTCGTTTGTAGGCATATATTTGAGGGAAAATCAAATATAAGTTAGCGTTGCCTACCACAATTAAACAGTTACACGAGTTAGGAAAAATCTATTCAAATACAGACCGAAATAAACAAGCAATAGGTGTAGAAATTTTTAATTTTTGTTTGGTGCTACCACAAAGCTAAATCAAAAAGAAAAAAGTAAGGTACCGCACGAAGTAAATGAAAAATATAAGATTAGAAGACAAGCGGGAAAATAATTTATGTGGGTCAATAAAATAACAAAAAGAAAACACCTCTTTTGTATATTTGAAAATGAAACAAAATAAAAAAAACTACAGTGGGAATAAGAGAAGACAAATTTTGGGGAGAGGTAACAACTACCAACATTAAATATTTGTTTTTTGGAAAATATAATTTTATTTAGTGTTACAAAAAACGTGATTTTGGAAAACGAAAAACGAATACAGGACGAAATAGGAAAAAAAAGTAGTTATACATATGCTAACATCATTTTGCGCTTAGGGAAGAATCAAAATATGGTTGAAGATAAAACGGAGGGAAAATTAAATGTATGTATTAAGCAATTAAGAGCTCCGATTTTTGTTGGATTAACGGCTTAAAAATTATCCTTCCTTAATTATTTTTAAAGCTGAAGAAAAAAAAACAATTTGTTGTAACTAAGCGCAAGTAAAGATGGAAGTGCGAATAAAGTTTGTTTAACAAATTTTTAGTTTTCTTAGTTCAATATAATGTTTGGATTGGTCTTCATAAAAAAGATGAACTAAATTGATATGTATGTATAAATTGGTAAAGATAAAATTTAAAAGAGAAAAAAGATTGTATAAATTATAAAGATTAAGGATTTATCTAGCATTAGCAAGTCATTTTCAATGTCCCCATCGTTACTCAAGGAGTGAAATCTGTAAATTTTTTTGAATACATTTTGGTTCATTAATTATTTATGTTTCATTTCAAATTTAATTTCACTTCGCTTTGAAGTATAAACTAGGCTTAAGGAACAAATTTATAAAAAAACTAAAATATGAAAAAATACAAAATCTAAAAAAAAAATCACAATAAGCAAAGCTTTGACGAGCGAAGCTCTGTCTCCCAGGTACTGAATTTTAATGAGAGTTTTTTCCAAATACTGTTTTTTTCTAAGAATAATATACCCAAACCCTAAAGTATTTTTGACGAATTACCGGACACCCTATATAGTACCTTTATATCACACCTGGGGACGTTACGTTCCCCAATTATAATGGCTTGTCTTTAATTTTTTTTTTAATTATGAATCAGCATTTTGGAGTAAGACACAAAATATTTTTACTCATTGCATTGGACTGAAAACAGAGATAAATAACAAGACCGCATTATGACCAAATGGTAAGTCTTCTGTATGACTGACGCTGCGGCAACACTAAAACTTCGTTAAGCAATCCTACTTCTTCGCAAACACTATTGTGTCTGCTCACGAAATTCTTTCTCAATCGCTGCGCATCTGCTGTGGAATCGAAATGTGACACACTGTCGTGGTTGGATGGCTTCATTAGCATTTCAATTAAAAACCCACAATCACCTGAGTGCATTTGTTGGAACCTTCGTGTAAACGTACAAACAATCTGGCACATGAATTACCATCAAGTCATCGTTACGCTTCCACCTCACCGCACCAACCGTCACTGCTACTGCCGCGCTGCATCTCATCATCTCCAGTAAGGCAGGGACTTCTGCTGTGGCTGCTACACAGTACTGTACCTAAGTGTTCGAATAGCCTGGTCACCATCTACTCAAGACGAAGACAATCCAACAATCTGCGTGTATGTCCCAAATTTCTATTTCGGATTTTCCACTTTGTCAAGCAAATCAAGAAAGCGAGACTGCGTCTTCTTCGCTCAAGTCGTACTGCCTGGTTACTCGCGCGCATCCACATTGGAGCATCTAAGTCGCCGTTGTTGGTCTTGGTCGTCCCCGCAAAAGCCACGCTCGACATGAGTTATATGACCGAATCTCTTTAGAGGACGACGACGCCAACTGACGCGACGTGTGTCCAAGTTTCACCATTAAACCAGCACAGCTATGTAGGAGAGAGCGAGTGCTCGATTATGCCACCAGCTAGCACCACCACCAACGAAAACGATTGCACCAGAATACGTTATACGTTAGTTCCACGCTCATTGCTTCCATCAAGCTCAAAAGCTATTTGCATTCGAACGGAACTGGTGTCCCATCTATATCGTGTGCGGTCGGTGGTTCGGAGCTGATGGTATGGTGGCATCACATGTAATGTAGCTCCATCTATTGAGGCGATCGCTAGATCTTTTGTAACTGATATCGAACTACTGGCACTGGCACTGGACTGGACATTGGTTTGGTATGGTGTTCGGAATTGGGAAACCATGTGACGGTGTCTTGCGACACTTCTACTTCTTCTCTGCTTCTTGTGGGTCTTCTTCTTTCCTCACAACAAAAAAACAATGGTTCGTCCATCATGGGCCACAAAGTGGCAATTAGTTCTAGTGGAGTGCCTTTTGAGCCAAATGAAGAGTAATGAGCGGAAAAGATACTTTTTTGTTGACTTCTTTTTAGTTTTGTCGCTATCGCTGTTCTCAATTCTAGAGCGAATGACACAACGGATTTTTATTATTACTGCCTTGCTATCTCTGGACTGTATACTATGTATAAGTTGCTGATATGGTCAGTTAAGAAGACTACTTCAGGTGATTGCCGTAAATTTTCTGCTTCGTTATGAGATATTTGATGGTTGGTTAGTGTGACAGTTTTGGCTTTTAATTGATAAATTATGCGCGTTCGTGACCAGGGTCACAGGTGCATGTCAAAACGCGAGGGTCACAAAACAAGTGACAAGTGAATGATGGGCTTTTTACTGTGTTGCGAAACAATTTTGGAAAGGCTAATGATATGATGCATGATATACTGCGGTGTTTTTGTTGTAGGTATTGTATTGTTTCAAAAAATATTTGTTTGTAAATCATTTCAAATGAAATTAGGTTAACAGGGATGTACTTTAGTTAAATGTTCAATATTAATGTTGCTTCAAAAATTTGATTTTGAAAATAAAAAAGAAAACATATGAGACAGTCAAATTCGTAAATTTACACAAAATGCTTAAGATGTATATGTTTACCACAAACTATTGAAATTCTAGAATTTGCAGGTAGAACTTACAGAGAATTCTTAGCAGAATTGGTCCAAATATTTTGTTTTCGTAACTCATTTCGGACTTTTATCCCCATTCATTTTGTAAGTGGTCCAATCAAGGTACTGCTGTCAAAAAAAAGTTGACATTGGCGATGGCGACTAAATAAACCTACCCTTAGGAGCGCAACGGAGTCGCTTGAGTGGGATAGAGGACCTAAATAAAATAATTTAAATCCTAAGAACCCACGAACTGGTATTGTTGTCCAAAAAAACTGTAAAAAATTTCGGAATGAATTATGAAAATAAGACATTTCGAGCTTTTATTAATGAGGCTGAACAATTCTTAGGGCCAGTTTTTCAGCGCGTGATCACCCGATTTTCGTTTGGGTGCGATCTCGATTTCAAAAGTAAAAGTTATTGAAATATTTGGAAAGTGCAACTTGAACTCCCATCTTGATTTCGATAGTGAAATGCATAAAAGTGTGATATCCATAGTTGCACATTGATTTCAATAGAACTGAAAGATAGTTAATCCTCAACTGAATACACTGTTTCCTAGTTAACTCGGGAATATTCTTTTTCGTGGTATGCTAACTCTGATTAAACTCAGAGTTGACTGTGCACTGAAAATCTGGCCCTCAGTGGTAGTAAAAAAGGACAGTCTCAAGGTTACCTGCTTACCAGACATGGACCGAATTCGAACAACTTTAATTATACATTTATTCAATTTTATCCAGTGGCGTATTTAAAGATTTGGCGCCCCGGGCCAATAAGATTTGGCACCCCATTAATTAACGAAAAAAGCTAATATCACTTCGTAATTAAAAAAGGCATACAAAACAAACACAATTTAAAAAATTTTTGACAACGCACAAACTGGTCATAAATAGCACTGTTATAATTGAACGAATTTGCTCAGTCAGAATGAAGGCTTTAAGGGAAAGGCTTAACTGACGACCTTTATTTTGGCGAACACTTTTCGGAGGAATCAAATAACTTCAATATCTGAATTTGTATTATTAAATGCACATTTCTTGCGCAACGCAAGCCATACATTTGCAGCCTGAGAACATTCTTATTGTTAGAATTTCCGCTAAAGTTAGTCTGAAGTTCACGGTGAAAACTAAAAATATAAACCGAATACAATCTTATATTTGTCATATGAATTTAAAGCAAACTAAACGCTTACGATTTTACAGCTTCAAAGTTTTTGAATTCTTAAGTTTCTGCTAAACAACAATGAAGCTATCGAACAAAATAAAAAACTATGATTCTCTTAGTGCACAAAATTGCTAGGTAAATTAAAGGTTTTTATTTAAAAATGAGCTTTGTAGCTCAAATGGATCGTTATTTTCAATTTTAATTTTTTTTTTTTAATTTTTCCTGTGGGAAGGTGTAAAACCTCCAAAAGGCTCTAGGAGGACCGAAAAACACGTGCTCATAAGTGGGTGAGATTCTTACTGCACTCAAAGCACCTCCACGTCCTGATTGCAACTATATTGAAACTTATCTAGCAATTTATTTTAAAAGAAGTTAACTAACGTGTTGCAGATAACTTTTCGGTGAAAATTTCTGCTTATTCCGCGATTCTAAAGTGATTTTCCGTTCACCGCTGCTAGTCTGTAGGGAGCGTTACTAAGTTCGATTCATTTTGTTCTTCAATTTGTCACTCTAATCTTCAGAAACAAACGCAGGGTGAGGCCAGTGAACAGTGAGACACTTGTTTTTTTAAATTTAAAACATCTCAGAATGCTTTTAAGGAATCTAATAGTATTTTAAGACATATCTATATTTATTGGGCTGTGCCGAAAAATCGAAAGGTTTTTTTTTATGGTTGGTCTCAAAATTTCTATAGAGGTTACCAAAATAATTATCCTCCTTAAATTTGAGCTTTTCATACGAAGTCAGTCTCACTAAATAATATCTCACTGAGCACTCAATGTGAAATTAGCGGAGGCGGGATGATTAGGTGGAACCAGATTCTCCATTCAATGGTTCAAAAAATATATGTGATAATTCTAGTACTGCACTTTTGAAGGTTAACAAAATTCAACTTTACTTAAAATATTTAACTGTTAAAACACAAAATTTTATAAAATGAATGAAAAATAATAGCATGTTCAATTAATGTATTTTAATTCGTCTAAACATTTAGTCTTTATTTTCTATTTACATATTTATCGTTTTCGAATTAGCGCACTCTGAGATTTTATTTGGTGAGACGCGCCTATTGATAATTAGAGGTGGCTCATCGCAATTGTATGTTTTTCCTGAGTTGCGTTCCTACTTACATCCTTAAGACAGATAAGTGCAATTGAAAGTCATTATATAAATAAATATAAATTGGGGGCGCAACAGCTCGTGAAGAACCATCAGGGCCTAGTGACTTACAACTCTCAACCATTCCTGTGTGCGTGTTGTTGGCAGGAATGGAGGGGACCTACAGTTTTTTTGACAAGTCCGAACGGCTAGATGAGAAGCATTTATTCATGACAAGTATACTCTTGGAGGTTTTGTCAGTTCCTCACAAGAGTCAGTACCACGCATAAAATATTTCTGTTTTTAGGTGGCACGGCGGGGAGTCATTATAGCTGTGTTTTTTTGTATGTCCAAATAAAATTGTGTGAAAAAAACGACAACAAAGCAAAACAATTTTCATGTTAAATACAATAACAGCTATGTCCATATAGAGTTAGCTAAGTCCAGATAATTAACTGGAGTTAACTTTTGTCCCGATAAAACGGTATTGCCAGACTACCATTGTCGTTGTGTTATCGATAATTTGTATAGAAATGTCAAATGTTTGTTGGTAAGATAGTTCAGAACAAAATGGCAGACCAAGGCAAATGTTGAAATGTCCCGATGTCGTTTTTTTCGCCAAACTCCATATGGACATACAAAAAAACGCAGCTTATATTAGCATGGTAAACAATTTGACGTTCTAAAAAAATATATTTGATTTAAATTCACGTAGTTACTTATTCTACTTATAACACACGATTTTGATGATATTCCGCCTGGAGCATCTAGGCTTTACTTTTCCCATAGAAAGGGAATTTTAAATTTATCATCCAAAGTTGAATGCCGCCCTTCACAGTTTGCCGCCCCGGGCCATGGCCCTTATGGCCCCTAGGGTAAATACGCCACTGATTTTATCTAACGTCATTGGTAATACTATGACAATATGTACTACAGTGAGCTTCCAACTATTATGGTGCTACTTTAAATTTTAATTGTAGTTTTAGTAGTAGTAGTTTTAATTGTATAACTTTATGTTATACGGGGTGTTAAATCCGAATCTGAGGTTAGCGACTAAAATTTCTTGACACCACATGGAAAAATAATGCAAATTTTTTTGGGAGTTTTTAATTTATGGCTCGAAAATCGAAAACCATCAATTATTCGAAAACTTTATCAAAGTTACAATTGAAAAAAAGGTAAAAAATTTCAACAATTTTTGTTGATGTTTTTATCTGTGACAACCCATTTGTACTCAGGTATTAGTTGAAATTTGACGTATTCTTACGTTTCCGAAAATCCACTGGAAAACACTAATTAAATACTCTGTGTTACAAAATTTTAGTTTTTGTTTCTAAGATTTTCTGATGGTTTTTGATGTACTGAATTCAAATCAAGTTGTTGTAGCACATCACGTTTTTGAGATATTCGAATCTAAAGTTTTATGCCTTTATTAATCTTCGGGAAATCATTATTTAGTCGTAAGCCTCCGTCTTAAACTATCTTATTTTATTACAAAAATAAAACGCACGACTGGGTCGCATGCACTTGGTCTTATGTTCAAAACACTGCAGATTTAAGAAAATTGTATATAAAACATGGAAATTATGAGAGAAAAATGTAGAGAACTACCAAAATGCTGTTTGTCCCCTTTATACAAACCTCTGTCCCCCATAAAAAGAGAAAACATTCAATGAAAACTGTGAAAATATTTTCATTACACACCTATTTTTAAAAGATTTTCTTTGAATACACTTATTTGAAGTAAGAAATCCTGAACGCATCCACTCATTGAACTACATCATCTGTCAGTTTGATTGGCTTTTTTGTTTGCTTTTATAATAAAAAATCAAATGAAACTTTCTTATCTCACTTTTTTTACTCTAGTGTTATATTTTTCAAAAACATATTTTGTCCACATGTTTTGAAAACTTGTTCCCCCTAAAAAAAATCCTAATGTCCCCCTTTTCGTCATTTTGAATCTGGTAACCCTAATGATATACTACATTTAAATTGGCTAAAACAACTCTTTTGACAGTTTGAGGTGAAAAAAAGAATGCCATCTTAATTCTTGATTGAATATCATTGTATGGGAAAATAATTAAAAATCGCTGGAGCAGTTTTTTAAAAAATTAATTTTGTATATATAAAATTCTTAAAACATTTTTAAGAACAAATTTTGGTATTCAAATCTAAAGTATATATTTATGTGTCAACCCGTGTTTGAGATATCAAATTTTCAAAAACAAAAATTTTAACTTTTTTTAAAAACCCAAAAACTTTTTTTTGGAAAATTTTGATATGCAAAATTATTTAATCTTATCTGAAATTTTCATATAAAAAAATCATCTAAATCCGTTTACCGGATAACGAGAAAATTCGAAATAAAAAAATACGTTCAATGACAAGTACTTAATAGTTGCTAAGTGTAAAATTTTATAATATTCCGTAGTAGATCGTATTCTAGTACACTAGTCAACAATATTAAAGGAACAAATTTTTTTTCAATTTTTGTTAGCGTTTTTTGAAAAGCTGTATCTTTGTGACGAGTGGTCGTATTGAGTTGAAATAAAAAGCATTTTACAGTTTTATGTTTTTTGTTTCGAGATTTGTCTGCAAACAAATTTTTTTGAAGTACCGTTATTGCGTTATTGCAAAAAATGAGACGAGACAACAGACAACAAAATTATTTTGTTTTTATTTTTTTTGAAGGTCCTCATTTCTATGGATACATTTCTTTGAGTCAATTAAATATCATGATCAGATACCTTGTTTATTCAGCTTCAATTCAGTTTTTTTGTTGTGTTCGTACGATTTTTTTTGGCATGGTTTATCTGACTTTGAAATAAAAAAGATACTTTTAGCCTTGATAACCAATATCTCAGCAAATAATGATGTTATAAAAAATTAAAAGACAGTTTTGGAAATTTGAAAAAGCGTTTTACAAGATTTTTTTATGATTTTGTAGAAATTATTTTTTTTTACCGTTCACCGTTAGTTTAAAAAAAGTACTAAAAACCGACGTTTTGTGGTCTTTTCGTAAATCTTTTTTTTTTCGTTGCAAATATTGATTGTATGGCTTGCGTTGGTATGCAAATTTATAGACTTTTAAATCATCAATATTCTTGTAAATTTTCAAATTGATTCATCGAACCGTTTTTCCTCACCAAAACTTCAAAGTCTTACAAACCAGGTAAAGGAACAAATTTTGGTGTTCCTAAACAATGCGTAGTCGTCATCAAAATGACAAGAAAACCGCAATTCCAGTGGATTTTTTTCACAGTTTTGCATTAGTTAGATACTATTTTGAATTGAAATGAAATAAAAAGTACATTAAACAAAAAAATAGATAGAATATTTGCAACGAAAAAAAGATTTACGAAAAGACCACAAAACGTCGGTTTTTAGTACTTTTTTTAAACTAACGGTGAACGGTAACAAAAAATAGTTTCTACAAAATCATAAAAAAATCTTGTAAAACGCTTTTTCAAATTTCCAAAACTGTCCTTGAATTTTTTATAACATCATTATTTGCTGAGATATTGGTTATCAAGGCTAAAAGTATCTTTTTTATTTCAAAGTCAGATAAACTATTCCAAAAAAAATCGTACGAAAACAACAAAAAAACTGAATTGAAGCTGAATAAACAAGGTATCTGATCATGATATTTAATTGACTCAAAAAAATGTATCCATAGAAATGAGGACCTTCAAAAAAAATAAAAACAAAATAATTTTGTTGTCTGTTGTCTCGTCTCATTTTTTGCAATAACGCAATAACGGTACTTCAAAAAAATTTGTTTGCAAACAAATCTCGAAACAAAAAACATAAAGCTGTAAAATGCTTTTTATTTCAATTCAATACGACCACTCGTCACAAAGATACAGCTCTTCAAAAAACGCTAACAAAAATTGAAAAAAAAATGTGTTCCTTTAATATTGTTGACTAGTGTATATGAAAAAGCTTAATCAAAATCATAGGAGTCGTTTTTGAGAAAAAAAAATATTTTCCTTTGCGGTTTTTTAACTTTGGTATGAAAGGTATCGTTATTTCTTCATAAATGTAAAATTTTTTCTTAAAATATTTTAGAGAGTATTAAAAAACTCTTAAGTATCGAGTTTGAAAAAAATCGTTTTCGAAATATTTAATTTTCCAAGAAAAAATTGAAACATTTTTTAATAATCCAAAAATTATTTTTTCAAAAATTTTGGTACACAAGACTATTTATACTTCTTGGAAGCTTCGTTACTAAAAAATAATTGAAATCGGTTGTATCGTTTTGAAGAAAATCAAAAATAAAAAAAAAATGGTTCTTTGGTTGGTACCATTAATAACCATTTTTGAAAAATGGTTTTCCACCCAAAGAAAGCCTTTACTAAAATAAATGTATTGAATTTTTTTTAGAAAAGTTGTCGAGCCGTTTTTAGGAAAAATAAGATTATACAAAACTGCTACAAAAATTGTATGGCAGGTACTGTTATTTTTGGTTCTAAAAAAAAAAAATGAAAAAAACGTGTGGGCATAATAACCAAAAACCACTATGTACCAAGTTTGAAGAAAATCGATCCAGCCGTTTAGGCTGGAGACGAACAGACAGACAGACAGAATTGTGCCACCCACTTTTTTTGGTATTCTCTATCATCGTAATACCAAGTTTGATTGTTATCTCAAAATTTTGGTTTTGCACGAATCCAAAACTTGCTTTATAGTACCTATATCGCAAGTAAAAATCGGAAGTCTTAAAAGTTGAAAAAAAATGTTTGTATGTGAAAACTGAAAATTAAGTCGGTACGTGTTACAATTATTAAGATAGAGACTTGAAACTTGGAGAATATTTTTAATATTTTGAAACTATTGAGTCTGTATGCAAAATCCAAAATTTTGAAATTAAAGGTTCTCCCAAGTGCTCATGGAGTTAGTTCTGAGCATGAACTCGCAAGTATAAACAAAAATAGAAATGTTCACATCTACATGGTTACTCATCAGCAGGGATAGGATTTTGCTAGCCTTGCAATTTTTGTGCATTATTATATCAAACCCTATACAAATACGCATCAAGTCCTTTTGTTTCCAAAAATACGTAATACTCGTAGTTTATTTTGACATTTTTCACTTTTTTTCTTCAAAGTTCATTGTTTTTCAAGATAAAAAATTTTCAAATACAAAAAAACAGGTAGTATTGAGAGAAAGTGTACGTACTGTATGAACTGAAATTGGCTTTGTTCCATTTATTAACCAGAACGACCAATGTTACTATTTTTGTCACCAATATTTGATCAACTTCACTCCTGGGGGTCAATTCTCGATCTGTGAAACTGTGAAATGAAAACAAAGTTATAATTTCAGTTTTCACAGAGTTTTATCATTTTATCACTTCACAAATTTTTGAAAAAGAGCTGTCAAAGTGAGTACTAACATGAAAAATGCTACCATTTGTTCATAGAAAAAGATGATTGTGACGTCATAGAAAGACCATATTATCACTTCACAGTTTCACAGATCGAGAATTGACTACTGACCCCCTGGTCAACACTTTAAAAATTGGTTTGATTTAGGCAGAACAGAGTTAAGTTAGGTTAGAAGGGGTGATGATGCGGTTGCCCAGATCAACTCACTCGAATCTCCAAGGATCCATTGTGTTCTCCAGGATTTAGGTAAAGGAAGAGGTAAGAGAGATTGTGGAAGTCTTAGGAGTGGGATGCCTCGCTGGGCCATCCTGAATTCTGAATGAATTTCAGGATGCTACTTAGTTGCAAAAATGAGATGTCGCAATACTCGTCGAAAAAATATTCTCCCAGGTCTGTTTTCCTAGTTCTGGCTAAGCTTAAGAAATTCACACAGAAAATGAGACGCATCCTCCTACACCTCTTCGTCCTGACACCCTCTACAAAGGTCAGATGAGCTTATGCACATTCTGGTGATGTGGGTTTCCATTGAGTTGTGACCCGTTAGGATTCCAATCAAGAGAGACAATTGAGGTCTGCTTAGCTAAAGTATAAGTACTTTGTTTTTCCTTTAGAGATATCTTGCCATAGATTCCTTCTAACCCGACACGTGTCAATCGTTGACCATCTAACGTTGTCGCCCTCAAGATAGCTCTGGTGAATTCTACTTTTCTCTTATTCCTGTGGCGTAAGTACATAGGGTTCTATTTGGCTCGGTTCAAGTGATGAATCACTTTTGGCCAATCCGTGACGATTGACGAAATGGCATTGATTGCCGCCTGGCTTTTAATGAAGATGTCAATGTTTTTGTTTTTATCAGTTCAAACGTGGAGAGATGCTTTGCAGCCTCATAAGCTGCAAGCACTTCCGCTTGGAAGACACTGCAGAAATTTGGGAGTATTTAGTATTATTGATCTGTTTATGGGTGGGTTAACTGAGAAGATTACTGACCCTACTCCAGCTTCCCTTTTGGAATCGTCTGTAAGGACCGATACATGATTTTCGTTTAGGACCCGGTTTTCCTTCCAGAGATCTATCGTTGGGAAATCTGTTAGTGTGATTGGGTTAAAATTAAAATAAAGTGCATATAGTCCGTTTTAACGTTTATGTCAGTGAAGTTCGTTATGGTACTGTGTCCTCAGTGGCCCAGTTTCCAAGTTTTACACTCTCTCGTCGTAGAGCACTTTTGGCCTCAGTAGTAGTAGGTAGGTAGTTCTCATAGCACTAGAGGTGCCAATACACGCCAATGTCTAAATTTTTGTCATGGTTTTGAGATTTGTTGCCTTTTTCAAGGCTAGCTACCAAATCAAACATGCGTAGGTACGTAAAGATAGGTCTTATGATGGCTGTTTACTTACATCCGATGAATGGTATTGGGGCTGGCACCCCATCTCTTTCTAAAAATTCAACTACAGGTATAGAATGCTATTGCAGCTTTCTTTTCTCTCTCCTTGATGTTTCTTTCTAGTTTAGTTTCCGATCGATAACCAAACCAAGATATTTACATGTACCAGTAATATGGATCGGTATTCCATTTATGGTGGGAGGGTTTATATATTTGGGATGTAACGGTTCCTCGAAACCACTTCTGTCTTAAGAGAATTAACACTAAGTCCGCAGCTACTGGCCCAAAACAGAGTGTGCTCACCAGAGAGTTGAACATTTTCTCCTTCCTGATAACTTCTTGGGCCGAAATTCTTTGTCATACGTCAGGTTGACGTAGGTTAGATTGTCAAATATAGACAAACAAAAATCTTGCAAAAAGTTACCACCAAACCATTTCACACTTTTTCAGCAATTTGCTTCTCACTGATAGAATTTCATCGAAATTTCATATATTTAGAATGCCAATTTCTGCCCCAACTTCTATTGAACAAAGCTATTATTTTCATGAAGGAGCATCACTTGGGCACTGTGCTCTCAATTTTAAAAAAATATCAATGAAAATTTAGTAAATGCTTTTGATTTTAAAGGCAGATTAGTCCCCTTTCACACGAAGAAGCAAGTTGCTGGAGGCAATTTTTGAAATTTCCTTTGAAAGTCTATTGGTTGAACACAACTAAACCTAGATGTGAAAGGAAATGTCAAAAAATCTCCTCAAATCATCGACCGGGGAGATTCTGTTCGCCCCTCTTTCCTCCTGCCCTTCTCACCCAGGAACTAAAAGTTGCTGGCAACTCAGTTTCCTCGTGTGAAAGGGCACTTAGGGTTGGCCACGATACCAGAAAGTCTCGGTATCGTTTTGTATCGGTATTGGAAACTGTACCGAGACGATACCAGCTCCAAACCATTTGAAACGATACCGAGCCGATACCGTACTTTTTTGATCGAAAATTACCGAGACTCTTGGTAGTATCGTTAAGTATTGGTAGAAAAGTTAAGTTAAGTTTTGTATTTGGTTTCTCGAGAACAGCTCTAATGATTTTGATGAAGTATTCGTAGTTTTTTCTTTTTATTATGAAGGTGGTTCAAGCAATGTCACCTATTTTGTATTCTTGGCTTTTGGTTTCCCTGAAACAGCTTACGGTAAGCAACGTCACGGTATAGGTCTGACTACTGATAAATAACACATACATTATGTGACAGATTCATAGTACACAAGGAAGAAAATTTAGTTTTTGCGTATTTTCCTTTGAACTTATGACCCAGCGTAAAAATTTATGTGTCAGATACTTTGGAATTTTACTTAAGCACTGTAAAAGGTGATTCAAGCCCTACAAATTGTCAAAAGTCTACAAAAAAAAATTTTGTTAAATAGATTGTCTTCCATTCATTATGCGTATTTCATGTTACAATTTTGTATTAAATTTAATCTTAAAAATACCAAGCGAGATGGAATTACACGAGACCGAGACCGATACCGATACAATACTGAAATTTTTCAATTTTGACAGACGATACTTACAAAAGCATTGTTTAGGTTGGTATCTTTGGCCAGCCCAAAAATTGCAATGTTAAAACTGGCGAGTCAACTCCAAACTTCCCGAAAACGTTATTGAAGCGAATGCATGTATAGGGTTTAAATAGGTTCCACTCGTCTCTGCTCAGGTCTCAAGTAGATAGGCCATTAATCTCCTTCAAGGTGCTTTTAAAAGACAATTATAGAAAGCTTTTAATTGAGATTTTTAAAAGCTGTTTGTTGTTTAATCGCACTATAGTCAAACGTTTAATTATGTAACTGTTATATCTTTATTTAATAAATTCCTTTTTTGTCATTTTAAGGATTTTATTCTACCTTTTTTTTAATGTTTTTAGGTCAACAAACCTATTAGCTATCTATGGAGTTTACCACCCATGAGCAGATCATGAGTGAGCATTTCCGTGCCCTGACAGTAAAAGTACATTTTTCCTTGGATATTTGCTATGTTAATCCCAAAAACCCTTTTCATTTCTTTAACCGAGTAGAAACCCAACGATTTTTATTATAATAGGTATTTCTTTTACAAAAATTTAAAAAATTTAAGATTATATTTCCAAAACACCTACATTTCCTTAAACTTTCAAGACAGCGAGCATCCCTGGTTTCTAAATAACAAACATGTTCTAAGTTACAAACATGTTAAATTTTGTTTTCTCAAAGTCTATCTCTCTAGATAAAAAATTACTTAAAGACTTTGAAAAACCCGCCCTCACTTGAGAGTATAAAGTAGAGCTCTTTCAACTGATATACTGGCATAAAAAAAAAAGACACGACTTTCCACATAATTACCGACAAAGTGATAGCCTCTTGGTAAAACACATGTCCATCGACTTCCAATTACGTAGATAAGCGAATCTGTACAAAACTATCGCACGACTTAAAAGCCATTAATTCAAATGTTATACACTGGTTAAGAGCCACGAATCCCTTTTTTTTATTTAACAAACTCACAATCCAGATCCAGGTACAAACAAGATGATGGATGAATGTACACAAAAAACCCGAAATTGTAACTCCAAATGTAATTCGATTAATCTTAAGATCATTTAGTCGGTCATCGTCATATATATGGCTGGAGGACAGCCCTAAGAAAAGAAAGGAACAAAAATAAAAAAAAAGAAATAAAGACGATCCAAAACATTGTTGATGATCACCAAGATGACTACGACGACGACGCATCAACTCCAATTAAACGCTGAAAATATGATCAATCCTCGTCATACGGGGGACATTAACTCTCGAGGGCCATGCCATTGTCATATATTGCTGATGTGATGGTGTCTTTGCGCACATATGAAGCGAGCTGAATCTAGCCTAGCTTCGTATAGACACAGAGACATTGAAACAGAGATCCGTAATTGATGGGTACATCTGTCATTCGTCAATCGACCGCTCATACCTGCGAACAGTGTTGCCAGAAAATATTTTCTGAAATCGGGAGATTACCACACTAGAAATCGGTGTAAATCGGGGAAACAGATTTAGCCCTGCAAGTCATGCCAGAGGTCACCTGAACCTCGGTTCTTAGATAAAAAAAATCTGATTTTTTTCCGAATATGTTTTTCAGATTGTGCATGTTTTTCATAAAGTAGGTAAATGAAAATAAAATCAGATTTACTTTCAAAAAAATTGATAGAAGGTAAAAAAGTCTTTTTTTTTCTTAAAGAAACAACTATGTTTCATTTATTTTATTTCAATTAATTTTAAAAAGTAATATTATGTCTGTTTGTGTACCTCCCAAAACTACGAATTTCTACGAATTTTTATTTATATGAGCTTTCACAGAACTTTGGGCTAAATTCGTAGTTTTGGGAGGTACGCGAACAGACATAATGTTAGTAAATAGTAGTTTAAACTTCAAAATTAAAAATAAATATCTCCCTTATTTTATACATAGTCTTCTATGGGGCTATTTGCTTAAACATTTATAGCCTTATTTATTAGATTTCTTAGGCGGTTGATAGTTGGAAGTATTATTTATGTATGTAATTTTATAAAATATCAAGTTAGTCAAATCTTAGGCAACTAATTCCATTGTTGAAAGTTGGAAAAAGTTTATAAATACGACTGTTAGTGCCAATAGAACCTAGCTAGCTTAGAAAAAAAAAAAAATAGTGCATTAGCCAACAGATGCTCCAAGTATTGAAGTTTCAACGACTTAAGTGCCGTAATTTTAACTATTTTAAATACAGTGGTGGTCCAGTATAACGAATGGCGATATAACGAATGCTCGATATTACGAACACTTTTTTCTAGCCCATTAGGTATTCTATATAACGAACAAATAACGAATTTCACAAAATAAAACCAAAAATGTTTTTAAAAAATTAATTTTTCTGTTACGTACATGAATTCAGAGAAGAAATTTGTGTAATTAAACTCTTGATTTTGGATGATTTAATGTGAACTTTGGTTTGTTGTGCTCAATTTGTTCTCTCATATTTTCTTATTTGAACTACGCAAATGCTCAAATTTGAATTTTTATTACGGATTTGGGGATAAAACTCGGTTGTATTTGAAAATGATACCAGATGAAGTGTTTAAAAATTATCAAAAGCTACTTTTTTGTTAATTAAACGTATTCAATATAACGAATTTTCGATATAACGAATGGACCTTGGACATTATATCATTCGTTATACTGGACCACCACTGTATTTATATTTATTTTGATTAAATTTTTGGAAAAACTTAAGTGCTATTTTTAATCATTTTAAAAATAGTTATTCAGAAACTTTTAAGTTCAAACAATTATTGCATTCCTTGAACTTCAAGTATTCTTTGGAAAGTAAGTAAAAAAAACGAATTTTATGACCAAAATAAAAACAAATATTAAAAAAAGAAGAAGCCAATGATATGACAGATGATCAGCACACAAGAAACAGAAATTACATTATGGGTAAATTTGCTTATTTTAGTTTATGAAATATTGAAAATCGGGGAAATGTGTCATATTTAGATCAAAAATCGGTGTATCGGAAATAGGTCTGAAAATCGGGAGAATTACGATAAATCGGTGTTTCTGGCAACACTGCCTGCGAAGGATGCGCAACCAACACAACATCACACACACTAATCATCGATTGAGTATCTCTAACTACGCGCCTAATGATCGGCAATATTTCATAATGATTCCATCACATCTCTTGGATCTTGAGGATCCGAAGAAAAAAAAAAAATCAATCACATCAAAGATTCTTCAAAACAAAAATCAAATAGACGATGCTAAGGAGGGGGCAGCAAAAAAACATTTGTCAAAGCCCAGCATCGCAGTGCCTCAAGTGCCAAGGGAGTGAGATAATTACAATCGACAATGGCCAATATTATTTTGGGCATCTTTTCGGGAAGGCTTCTCGATTAATTTTCGAAGCTCGCAAAGTACCGAGTGATTTGGATGAATTATTGAACTCAAGTGGAGTCATTAGAGACGTCGAGCATTTGAGTTGCTTTTTTCATTACGATTTTTTCAATTTTTTTTTTTTGAAATCAATGTTAATGGGGAAAACGTTTTTTTTTTTTTTAATTTGTACTTTGTCCAACATATGGGCGGGTGATCTGTGTTGCGGGTATATGTAGATGGACGACATTAGAAAAAATGTTCCTGTCAATCGATGGATACCATCATCAAGTGATGGCTGGATCTGTGATGATGATGATCGACCCATAAGATCAAAGAGTTGTGTGTTTGGTTTTTATTTTTTTTTTGTCGAAAATGCAAAGAGAAGCATTAATGAAATTGAATTAATAATTCACGTCAAAAACAAAAAAAAAACGAAATTTAATTTAATTGACGTTGTGGAGTGGTTGATCACTTTCATGCCAGATATTTGGGTCAAAAGGAAAAATATAAATTAATTAACATTTTTTATTTCGTTTTGTTGTTGAAATATTATGACAAATTGAATCGATTTTAAGTAAAAGGTACGTAAATACATTTGAAAATCATAAATTTTCTTAATGAAATATTTTTAGTCCACAATATTTCAGATAAATCTTATTGAATTTGAAGGCTAAATGTTTAAATGTAAACGTGGCAGAATTAAGCTAATTTAAGTTATACATGCATGTCAATGGCAAAATCATTTCTGTTAATCTAAGCAAAATGTTTTAAAATTTTTTAATGTTAATGACATATTTATCAGAAAAGTTTCGGTCTTGTTTCGTATCGATATCGGAAAACGAAAAAATACGAAACGATTCCAGCTCCAAGGCATCCGAAGCATAACCGAGACGATCTGCATACGGGAAAAAAATAAAAAAAATTTAAAACTATAAAATAATACTATCCCCCGGCTGTCTCTGTCGAGATGGACAAATGCATCAGGTGGGTAAAGTCGCTTAGACACCCTTTCGCGTAGTAGAAAACTAAGCTGTTGGTCGAGGGCATCGGTCTTGCAATTTGACTCCCAATCAGCTTTAACAAAAAATTATCTATTTTCTATTAATGTTGGTGCTGTTGTATACAACCAGGTCAGATTAATATCGTGTGTACCCCGACTCTGATGGTCTGTGTAATACAAGACAGCATCTAAGAAATTTCCTCTCAAACGAATTTGTTTCCATTATTTGAGATGCGGCAACGTTGAGCCAAACCGGGCTTCCATAGGCAGTCATCGAATGGATGAGGGCCATGTATCAAATCACTTTCACCCTACTGCTGTCAAGCCAGATGCTTTAAAACACCCAGTTTCTGAAACATTGACTATAAATGCAAAAAAAAAACATTAAAAATCAACGAAAACAAATTTAATAATGAGCTACAGTTTTTTTGAAAGCTAATACTCCATTCTTGCATTTGGTTTTAAATCAAGTTGTTTAAGCGAATTAGACCGAGAGCCCACAGCAGATTTTAGGTGTGAACTATAGCAAAAAAAGAAGTATAGGCGTCGAAAGCTTCATTAAAGACTATTAAAAAAACCAAAGTCTTGCAGTCCACAACTGGGGCCTTTGCGAGAAACAGTGCATCGACAAAAAAAATATGAATGCAACTTCGAGGGAAATCGTGTTAGCCGAAATTGGTTTTCACCCCTCCCTAGATAAGCTCCACGGATCCCATATTACGGAATTTGAGATCATTTGAGTGTTTAATTCGCCCTGCCAGAAGCCAGACTGTTTAAAAAAACCGTTTTTCACTTAGAATTTTGAATTTTTTAAACGGTCCGGTAGAGCGAACTATACACTCAAATGGTCTCAGATTCCATGATATGTGATCCGAGGAGCTTCTCAAGGGAGGAGTGAAAACCAATTTCGGCTAACACGATTATCCTCGAAGTTGCATTCATATTTTTTTTTCGATGCACTGTTTCTCGCAAAGGCCCCAGTTTTGGACTGCAAGACTTTGATTTTTTTAATAGTCTTTAATGGAGCTATCGACGCCTATACTTCTTTTTTTTGCTATCGTTCATACCCAAAATCTGCTGTGGGCTCTTAGTCTAAATAGTTTTTGAGGAATTAAATTTCAAAGTCAAAATTAATGTAACTTTTTTTTCTTAAGTTGATATTTTTAAAATTTTACTTGATTAAGTGTTTTTTTGAGTTCAATATTCAATGCCTTCATTATTTATTAGTCCCATTAACGAAAACCAAATGTAAAAATCTTTCTTAGTTTTTGAGAAATTAAGAAAAAACGAAATGTACTTTTACCAATATAACCCCGAAAAAATGAATTTATTCATGAATTATCTATAAATTTAACCCTTTTTTCGGGCATTTTTGGTAAAAGTACCTTTTGTTTTTTCTTAATTTCTCGTAAGCGTTTCGATGTCACGGAAAAATTTCGTTTTGCATCAGCAGTGAACTAGGCTTGGTATAACTAGTTTAATAGACTAGTTCACTACTGATGTGAAACGATATTTTTCCGTGACATCGAAATGCTTGCGAAAGCACAGCGGCAAAGTATCAAAAGTTGGGTTGGGTACGAAATCCCGAATACCAAAACCCGAAATGGAAACAAATCCTGAATGCCAAGATCCCAAAAGACAAAATCCCGAATGGATAAAATGCCGAGTTGACTAAATCCCAAATGGACAAAATCCCGAATGCCAGAATACCGAATGCCAGAATACCGAATGCCAAAATCCCGAATGCCAAAATATCGCACGCACCAAAACAGCACTAAGCTATTTGCGATTCTAGCCTTCAAATTGAACTTTTTTGTGCTTTAAAAACTTATACACTCATTGATTTTTATATTCAAAATGCTTTGAGAAAATTGTTTTTCGGTGTTATACAATTCGTGATTTTTGTACATTCTAGATTTTTGCCCGTTTGAAATGTTTGCATTCAATATTCTTGTCATTTGAGATCGCAATATGAACAGAAATCAAGCCAAAAATAGCAGTTCAGTTTCTTTGAAAGTACTGAAATAGTAGGTACCTACTAAAAAGTATAAAAATTCTGGATTTTGTTTCGAATTCTGACTTTTGGCATTCGGGATTCTGTTTCTTAGGGATTTTTTTCCGTTCGGAGTTTTGTCTACTCGGGATTTGTATGGCATTCGGGAATATGGCATTCAGAAGTCTGTATTTTTTGCAATTCGGGATTTTGGCATTCGGGTTTTTGTACCCTTCCCTCAAAACCTGGCAAACGCAAACAAACGCTTCGGATTCTGTAATCGGGGTGAATATAAATGAATTTTATTCTGTCCTTAAAAAGAATGGAATAATTTCCAAATAATCTGAAGAATAATCGATCTTGGCCGTAAAACAGAGTAGGTATTGCAGAAGCAAAGTCAAAACTGCATTTATCATTAGGCGTGTTTTGTTGACCTCCTTAATGTGAACATTAAGATACGTTCCACTTTCAGCCATAGAGTTACTGGAGTTCAAATGTGAAGTTAACTTGTTGTTGTTGAATTTGCATTTGAAAATGTGCCTTAATGTGAAATATTTCTTAATGTTCACATTAAGAAGGTCAACAAAACACGCCTATTTATGATCTCATGTGTCAGTTTTTATAGAATCTTTCATCACGTGAAAAGACCTTTAAGAACGATATCACGATATTCTCCAATTTCTTCTATCTAGCTTTGAATTTTTCACCAATAAATATATAAACTAAGTAGTTTACTTCTGAAAATTATTCACAAGCCAAAATCTTTACTTAAGGCTTATATTTGCTTAAAGAATATTTAAGAAATTAAATCATCATCATCGTGTCCTGTAACCCCGGCTGGGGCATAGGGCGTCGAAATTAAATGCTGTTATTATTTTATTTTAAAAATAAATTATTAAAAACTTTTATTTTAAAACCAGGAAATTTTACTTGTAATTTAATATCCAAAACAAACTGAGCCCAAACTTTTTTAAAAATAAGAAAAACTTTTATTTTCGCCTTGAAAAATAGATTCTGTCAGTCTCTGGGGACCCAAACCTTCGGGGCTCTGGGACGTCGCCACCCCAGTTTGCCCCTGGGTAGCTATGCCACTGGTCAGAGCAGTATTTATATGTTTGTCAAAATACAAATACTGATCCAGCCAGGTGGAAAGGTATTTTACTACACTACCAAAGAGTGGATGCCCATTTGGCCTACGATCATCAGCTTGTGCCAGTTCTTTCCCGTATGCGTATCCCATGTGGCCTTGTGACTCCATGCAGCGGAGTCCTAAATAAAATAGTTTCTGGTTTCTGAGACGGTGTGTTTACATTGTCTTCTTACTGAATGGCATATTTACGATTTTAAATGCGTTTAAAAGAGAAGGGTAGACCCCCTATCTCTTTTTTATGCATGTACTATCGTAAATATGCCTTTCAGTAAAAAGACAATGTAGACACCGTCTGAAAGTTGATTTTTAACTTCCAGTCTTCGCAATAGGCGTTTTTCTTTTTTAGCTCTGAGCAGAGCATGGAGTAGAGCTCGAGCTATCGGAGTTAGCTCTGAGCAGAGTATGATCAGAGCTCTCCGATATAATTTTGAAACACATCCGAGCTCTGAACTGTCATACGATTGCGATGCGTTCAACTCACGAAAATTAAGTAATGACTTGATTTTCATCAGACAGCTGGCCAATCAAAAACTCGAAAAATGTCCAAATTGTGAACTGAAATTTATGTGCCGAACGCGGCCACTTGAAATGAGTGAAAAAAAGAGTGAAGTTGGCTGCGCTCAGCTATTTGCTCCATTCGCTCGGTCTTTTTATTCTGAGCTCATGGAGCGTACTCCGAGCTAGCTCCGATTTAAAAAAGAAACACAAGTTGAGCGCTCTGAGTGCTCGGAGCTAAAAAAGAAACACAGATGCTTTTTGACAGCTCAGTGCTATGCTCGGAGCTAAAAAAGCAAAACGCATAATATTGCTGAATCTTGTCAAAGTCACACTGCCAAGGAATTCTGATGACCTTAACTTTTGAAGATGTTCTGTCCGCAATTAGATCGTTGGCATACGGTGTTGCCTGAGTAAGATTACATATCAGATCACTGGTGTAAATGCTGAATAGAGTCAACAAGTTGACCGCTCCCTGCTAAAGAACATTTCTTTCATCAAAAATTTTGTGTTAGAAACTATATTTCCACTTTTGACAACAAATTTTCTACCACTAAGCATATATCATAAGTGCCTGTCTACATTGTATTCTTACTGAAAGGCGTTTTGATGAACAGCGTGCTACATTATGCATAAAAATCCTTTCAGTTCAATACACCCTTCCCTATTTCACGCAATTGAGGTCCCTACATCTCTCACTCGCACAAAAAAAATCCGTCTTCTTGGAGCTAAGAATTATTTTCAAAAGTGGTGCATTGGTGGATTTTGGGTTAAATCTTCTTTCCCTTTCTTTCGCACATAAAATCTATCTATCTCACTGGATGCACCTTTCAGTAAGAAGACAATGTCGACAGGCACTAAGGCAATTTATATAAAAGTGGTTATAACTCCAAGTCTGGTCACTGGTCAGCTTTCGATAAAGAACTTCTAACCATGCGGTATCGAAAGCCTTCTCTAAATCAAACAGCCAGGCAACCGTACACTGCTTTTTAGATTTTCATTTTTTCAATTGGACATGACATGATTGGTGTCATGGCCCGCCTTCAAACCGAACGGATTACCCGGTATGATATTATTGCATTATTGATCTCTGCCCACTTAGACAGAACGCTAGTAATGACTTCTCTGAATACCTTGCTGATACTCGAAAGGACACTTATCGACCGGTGACTCACCTCACCGGAATTAATGGAATTATAGTCCAGTAAATAGAGGTAAAAATAGGGGGGTTACCCTACAAAAGGTCGGGTAGTTCTTAATTTTCGATATGTTATATGGTATGGTTAGTAGATGAAAATTCCAAAATTCCACAACCACGCCCCCTCCGCCCCCTTCAAAATCCTGGAAAAACTACAAAAAATTGGCACTTTTCTCAGTATTTTGCTTATAACTTCTTTCCGGTACATTTTTACGGAAAAAAGTATATGGAAACTTTGTAGACAATAAAATTTCCTACAAATATGATCTCGAAAGTATTTTTGTACAACCACTACAATCAGCGCTATGGAGCTCCCAAAAAAGGCTAAAATTTCGTATTTTGTAAGATTTTCAGTTTATTCTCTCTTTACAGCACAATAACTCCTTAACCGTCAAGCTTAGGGCAAAATTTGTTATAATCAATCTTGTAGATAATTTAATTGGCTACCAATTTTATGCAACTACAGTCAACGTGCCCTAAGTCAAACTCCCCCTAAGTCGAATTTCCCTCTAACAAGAATTTTTTCACCATGTTTGTTGTATACTCCTGTCAAATTTCCAAACTTATTTATTTTTCTCTGAATCGAGTTTTTGCAAAACTCTCTCTAACTCGAAGATTTCGACTTAGAGAGAGTCGACTGTATTTTCATTTTGTGACCAATACAATCTGGAATACTGTGAGTTTTGAGAAAGTGTTTTTTATTCAAACGTTTTTACGAGCTCACTTTCTTTTCTGTCTGTTTTATACTGTACTGTAGTGTACTGGAATCCCGTAAAAATTTTTTTACCGATTTGTCTAACCACCTTAATCGATTGAAGTATACATAGGAGAATCAGAAAACTTAGATAGACATCACGATATTCTGAACCCGGTGTTTTAGTCTCTATTTTTTGGAGGTAGTGCCCAAAATTTCATTAAAAACTAAACCACATATGTACTGGTTTTGATGAAATTTATAGACATGATAATTGACGAGATGAAAAACCAATACAATTGACTTCCACGCACTGCCGCTCCCACTTTTTTAAAACATAACATTTTCGGTTCAGATGACCCATGAAGGGCCGAAACCACAAGTGCTCTGGTGATGGCTTACCCTCTGATCCAGAGGTTTGATCGTCCTTTTTGCCTTCAACTTGGGATTCAGAAACTCAAATGGCTGGAGCATTGTTTCCCATTCGCACAATCTAGTTTAGCCAAGTCGACGTATTTTGATTTTTTGGACTACATTGTCTTTGAACACACGTTTGTGCCTTCTCCTCCAATCCGTCAAATAATACGAGTATTACTTGCGAAAGAGCCCACTATCAGTTTTCATTACTGATTTTCATCTTACCGAGAGTAGGAGTGTCTTGAGCGTAAGAAGAGTGTTGAACCTTTTTTGACAAACATAGATTAGAAGCAGTGGTTTCCAAAAGCATTTTTTCGTCTCGACTTGAAGTTCATTGCTCATTTTCAGAATTTTTGATCTTTTACTGGCATTCATTTTAATGTCCTTCATCATAACTACCTACAATTTGTATTCCAATGAGTAGGATGGAAGACAAGACTTGCTCCGTATACAAACAACGTGGACAAAATTTGCATAAATTTAACAATTGTATTAGGTTAGGTTAGGCTAGGTAAAGCTGGATGTCAGTGATCAATACTGACACTTAGACCAAAGTTGGCCCGTTGTGATACCACATGTATCGTGAAACCATTTAGAGCTCCTGATGAAGCGTGCAAGACTGTAAATGTCTTTTCTTGCCAGATCACTAGGATCGTTTTAGTATTAACCTCCTTAGTGGAGCAGGGCAATTACAGAGAAGGTGAGGAATCGATTCATCCTTCTCCTCGTCCATACAGCTTCTGTAAAAATCATTTAAAAGTACGCAAAGCCGCGTTGCGTGCCTACCTTTTAAACAGTGCCCCGTTATGACACCTACAATAGAGCTTGTGTGCACTCTGCTTAGAGATTTTAAACACTTGGAGCGCTTTAAGTCAAGGCTGGGCTAAATTTGTTTTGTCGCCAAACAAGTAGTGATGTTGGCCCACCCAATGTTTGTTCTCTCCAAGGCTTCTTGCTTCAGCAAAAGTTTACACGATGGGCACCAATATTTAGCTTTTCAGGTTAAATGGGTAGTAATGTTCCACTTCTAGCGAGCTTATCAGCTTTACATTTACCTGGAATGTCACTATGACCCGGCACCCAACAGAGGTGAATATTAGACTGTTGCGCCATCTCCAACAGAAATGGTCGACAGTTAAGGGCTGTTAGAGTTTGAAGAGACAGAGTCCAGGGATTTAATAGCAGCTTGGCTATCAGAGAAGGTTGATATCACGTTTTCTTTGTGCCAAGATAGTTCTTTCATCGTTAGAAGTTCGGCCTGGAATACGCTACAGTGATTAGAAGACGGAATGAGAGACTTAAATCAGAGTACACATCCCCACCAACCCCATTGTCGGTCTTCGATCCGTCGGTATAGAAATGAATTGATTGATCTAAAAATTCCACATCCTCCCAGGTGGATCTGGAAAGGTATGGTTACTTCAAAGTTTTTATCGAAATTCAGCAGTGGGATTGTGTAGTCAGTGTAAACCAATTGTATTGGTCACAAAATGAAAATACAGTCGACTCCCTCTAAACTGAATTCTCACGGGATATCAAAATTATTTCAAGTTAAAGAGTTTTGCAAAAGGTTGATTCAGTGAGAAATAAATAAGTTTGGAAATTTGAGAGGAGTATACAACCAACATGTGAAAAAATTCTTGTTAGAGGGGAATTCGACTTAGGGGGAGTTCGACTTAGAGGACGTCGACTGTAGTTGCATAAAATTGGTAGCCAATCAAATTATCTACAAGATTGATTATGACAAATTTTGCCCTAAGCTTGACGATTAAGGAGTTATTGTGCTGTAAAGAGGGAATAAACTGAAAATCTTACAAAATACGAAATTTTAGCCTTTTTTGGGAGCTCCATAGCGCTGATTGTAGTGGTTTTACAAAAATACTTTCTAAGTCATATTTGTAGGAAATTTTATTGTCTACAAAGTTTCCATATACTTTTTTCCGTAACAATGTACCGGAAAGAAGTTATAAGCAAAATACTGAGAAAAGTGCCAATTTTGTATAGTTTTTCCAGGATTTTGAAGGGGGCGGAGGGGGCGTGGTTGTGGAATTTTGGAATTTTCATCTACTAACCATACCATATAACATATCAAAAATTTAGAACTACCCGACCTTTTGTAGGGTAAAACCTCTCTATTTACTGGGCTATTATTGTCCTTTTGGGGAGAGGATGCTGTTACGATCACATTTTCCGCAACAATTACCTGTCTTTGACTGCTTCCTTTTCCTTATTTAAGCAAAAACAGGTGTTCGAGTGGTTTATAAATCGAATGGAACAAGCGGACGGGCGGCCATATGCAACGAGACAAATACCAGCGGATGAGCTGAAGAAGTATCGAGTCAGGCGAACTCTTAGCTACTCTAAAATCAACAAAACAACATCCTAACTTTAAACTAATTTAGCTTTATACTTTTAAGCAAAATGGGTCATTAACGCGTTTTAGTTCCTTAAATTTTAAATTATGTATCAATTTCTAAAAATTTTTAAAAGGTTATCGGAATTGAATTGATAAAGTAGGTTTCGCGTTCTAAAACATACCTTCCTCCTCTCATCTCGAAAAAATAGTTTTGGAATAATTATTCGTACTTCGAATAACTTGTAAGTATTTTGTGTTAAGTAGGAGAATTCCTAGCGAAGGCTTCTTGTCGATTTTAATTCATTTTAATTTTTCTCAAACATGTATGTAGTTTGAAATAGGTCTAACTCGGCCATTGAGATTTGGCAAGCTTTGGAAAGGCATCCAACAACTTGTCGAATTTGTGTTTGTGAGAGTGATTCAGTTGGGGAAGACACCCAACAACTTGTACAATTCGTGTATGTGAGATTAAAGTTTCGTTGAGATTCAACAAAGGTGGTTTTCTGGGGAGTGAAGAAGCCTTCCAGGAAGCCGATATCCCGTGGCCGATGATCATGAAACAAATGGCTGAATGTACGAGTGTGTGAGTTAATGGAATGGTCGAGAGAGGAAAAGGTTTTATCTTGGAAACTGTCTCTTTGGAGAGCTTACCAAGCAATAAGTTGTCATTTTGAAAGTTTCGTGGAAAATTTTGAAAAAGGAAACACAAATCGAGAAGGAGTAATTTGGACTTTTTTTAAATCGAGGAGATAATACCTAAGGAAAAACGTGATTCGAGGTGCAAAGGAACTTTCAAGAAAACAGGAAAAATTGAGGTGTTAGAGGAGTTACAAAAAAGTAAGAATTTCGAGGATCCATATAACTAAAAATATAAGTATAGAGTGGAAATTGTATAATCGCACATTTTACATTAATAAGTTTCAATTTTGGTAGTTTGTTTTATTTCATTTTTGTCTTTAAAGTGAATTTCGTTTATAGTCCCAAACAATTGAGGGACACGAAGCTTTTCATTAATCTGTTCATAAAGGGCCCATTTCAATTTTATCTGTTATTTAATTTGGTTTAACGGTTCCCCGAAAGCCTTCCTCAAGTGTTCGTTCTAATTACTTGACAAAATTGTGGGTTTTTATCCTGGGTAGTCCAAGGCTTTCCAAACAAAAATGATTACAAATCCTTATCTGGGCATATAAACTGTGTGTGTGTGTTTTATTTCCTTTATTTTTATTCCACTTCCATATTGGTTCTTCTTCAGTTAAAACTAGTTTTGGAATGTTATTAATTTTTCAAACGAAAATTCCCTATGTCCACTTTTTATCGCACGTCACTATACTTTCAATAAAACACTCCCCCCATATTAATAAACCGTGGATAAGAACGTGCTAGCTGCTAGTAATTCTTATTAAAAATTGTGTAATAGAATGTGGCGTGTGTAAACTTACGTTTAACTTTAACTCGTCAGACTCCGCGTATAATGAATGGATAACATCTTAAAATATACACACACACGTGTGATAGGACCGTTAACTACTATCAATATACACTTCGTAAAGCAGTGTATGCATGTGACACATGTATTAGAAAATACAATTTCATTGTTCTCTTTCTTGTTCTCTTAACAACAATTGAAATAATGTATATAAACAAAAACAATTGTGAATAACAATATGGTCTAAAGTAAGTACTCAATTTATTTTTCAGAGCTCAGGAAATCTTGCAAAATTTAATTGGATTGCAAAAAATTAATTTTTTAATCAAAATCTCGCAAATTTGAATCTCGCACGAGATTTTAATTTGACCAATTTTGATTAAAAATAATAATTTGTTGCAATGCAATTAAATTTTATGAGATTTTAGTTTGCGGGATTTTGTAATTGCGAGATTGTTAAGCAGGATTTTGTTTGCGATATTTTGAAAAGTGAGATTTTGTAATTGGGAGATTTCGTATGCAAGATTTTGAATGCAACATTTAAATTTGCGATATTTCGTATCTAACCCAATTTTACCAAATGTTTTGGTTGAAAGGATTATTTGACTTGCCATTGGCTATTCAACGCATGTTGATACTTGAAAAGCAAATATCTCAAATGGCCAATTGTTTGATATAGATGACTCTACAATTTACATAGGTATGAGTACCTACAATATTCCAGATTTCTTCAACATTATTATTTGTAAGTTTTTAATTCTGCTCTAATCCCTCATTTCCTCCCTTCGAAACTCCTATACAAAATCGCTCTATATAGTTTCTTGCTTGTGGGTGTATTTGCCAATATGTAATTATTATCATTTATCATAAGTCAGATATCTAAGATATTTAGACATCCTGATATAATTTTTTTGAAATTTGATATTCCTACTCTAAATGATGGCTGTAAGAGGTTTACTGTTAAAACAGTATCTAGCTGCACACCAATTCGTGATTTGTCTTTTAAAATTTCATGTTGTCTATTAGAAAATCAAAGAGCTATTTACGAAATTATGGCCCGCTTTTTCCCCCATTTAGATACTTTAATTACTGCACCAACATGTCATCCATTAGTCTCTTGCAACCCACGATATGCAATAAGACAAGAGGCCCTCTGTTTTTAAGGAAATTCGATACCGAATCCATTGCAACACATTATAACCAAACCATCAGAGAAACAGAACCAGTAGCTGATCTGGTATTTTATTCCAATTCCTTCTCATTAATTGGCCTCCGAATAGAGACGTTTCAATTGAGGTCCTCTACCCACGAATCTTCAGCCTATGGGCGCCCCCTACACTACCGACGACGACGATGATGACGAAGACTAACAACAACAACTACTCGTACTACGACGACGACGATAAGACGACATAATGGCCTCTTGTTCGTCATGATCGAACAACAACAAAAGCCAGCTCCAAACAGCAACAACAAGCTACAGCACCCGCAGCAGCTCCTTAACAGCAGCAGCAGCAGCAGCAGCAAGAACGACCTCATCCGGAGCAGAATAGTATAACGGAGTTATACAACGGCAGCGTTTTGATTTAATTCAATTTTGATTTCGATTTAATCACGAACTACAACTTTATGCCATGTGTACTTGAGGAGTGATTTAATGAAAGCCATAAATTACCCAACGAAAGACTAACTGCGGCTTTATGGGTGCAAGGAAGCCCCTCTATATTCCGTCTTCGTTCCTATATACACTGTTCCTGTTTTCTGTGCTGTCCACACCACGAGCTGTAGTATGCGGTTACTGCTCCAGTTGGATGCCCTCTCGCCGCAGTCAAAACCGTGTGCCATAAAATTCAAACTTAAGACTCAACTGACCGTAGCACGAGGAGGCAATAGATTGCTTTAGGTGGATGGATGAATGAGTGAACTACCTGAGTTCCTGTCATTTGACTTGGACTTTAGCTTCGAGTCCTATTGGATGCACGATCTATAAAAGAGAACAAGTGTGTTGCTAAGATACTTGGGGGAAACTCGTGCGGTTGCTGGGGTATAATTCTAACGTTTAAACAATAAAATTTACGAATACTGGTAGTTCGAGAAGCTTCTTCCGGAAATGCACTATTCCCAATAGACTCTCTGCGACGACAGGTACCTATGTTCACTAATTTAATGCCTTTTAAGGTTCGTTCATGACAGCCTAGCGCAAATTAAAACGCAGTTGTGCCAAGCCTACAATTGTTATTGTTATGATGCGTTTTCGTTATATGAGAAGGAAGTCACTGCATGCCGTTGGGTTACAAGAACTTACTAACGAGATCCAAGACAATAAAACTCCAAGAAAGCTACTGATGGTGATGGATAGCAACTTCAGATTTTAGAGTTATGTTTTGCAGCTTATTCCACGAGGCCTTGTCCATATGAGAGTTCATATTCATTTATTATTTTAAGGATTTTAAAACTTCGTTCATGTGAAGATTCTTGGATTGTTATAGATAAATAAATTGGGTGGCGCATAACAGCTCGTGGAGAACCAGGGCCTAGTGACTAACAACTCTCAGCCATTCCTGTGTGCGTGTTGTTGGCAGAAATGGAGGGGACCCACAGTTTTTTGCCGAGTCCGAACGGCTAAGTGAGAAGCATTTTTTCATGACAAGTATACTCTTGGAGGATTTGTCAGTTCCTCGCATAAAACATTTCTGTTTTTAGGTGACACGGCTGGGAATCGAACTCACACCTTTGGCATGACAGATTCCTACGCACTAACCATCATGCCACGAGGTATTACTATTCTTGGATTGTTGGACCAAGTCAAATACTTGAACAAAACCTGCAAAAATTATTATAGTTTAGCCAAGATAGTGTCGAAAAGTTAAGGTCAATCTTGAGATAGTTCAGCTGTGATGAATATTTTGCGAGTTGGAAGATCTTAAGCTTTACACAGAGGCAGTATTGTTTCTAGGTTCTGTGATATTGAACCAGGGAATATTTTCCTACAGAGCCACAATCGAACATTACAAGTGTTAGTCCTCTTTGTTATTCCTTTGCTGCTAAGGAAATGTTTTGAAATAAAAGTTCTTTGTATAAGGTTGCCTATTTCTATTATTTAAAAGAACATTTCATGACTTAAGGTACGGAATATAATACTTACTTATCCAGCTACCAATCCATGAACCATGAAGGGTCGCAGCCTGAAACACGGTAATTTTCAATCTTCTACGATCCCAAGCAAGCTTCTCCCAATCATGTAAACCAAGCCTTCTGGCATCCGCAATTTCTTGGTCCTTAAAACGGAGGTTCGAGCTTCTTCGTTATCTGGAACGTTTGGGCTGGTAATCAAAGACTCTCTTGGCTGTAGCATTATTGTCTATTCGATTGATATGGCCGATTCAATGTAGTGGACATGTTTTGATTTTCTGGACTACATCCAAAACTCGATACCGTTTTTAGAAATCACGGTTGTATCTTCTCCTCAATTCGTCCTACTTGCACACAAGACCAAATTTCCGTCGAAGAATTATTCTTGTGAAAGAAGCCAGTATCAGCTCTTTCTTTCTCATATTATCACCCAACACTCGGCGCCATAAAGCAGGAATGGCAGTATACGGTTGCATTTGTTGCACCAAACCGAAGTAGCACTGGTGTTTTAGGATAATTTTTCGTCGGATCTCCACTGAGATGTCACTCTTGGCATTAATGTTATTTCCGAAGTAGATGAACTCCTTAACTTTTTCGAAGTTGTTGCTATCAACAGTGACCTATTTCCCTAACTTGTTGACAGATCTTTCATTGTTTGTTGATATTGATAGCACTTATTTGGTCTTGTCCTCGTTTACTTGAGGACCAACAAGTTTTGCCTGATCTTCAATTTGCCGTGAAAGACTCTGTAACGTGAAAGAATCTGTATTATCGACATACCCTAGAAGCTGAATAGATCTGTTGAAAATAGTGCCTTCAGTGTTAACACCTGCCCTGCGCACTATTTGATCCACAACAATATTGTGCATGTTTGGAATAAGTCGGAAGAGCTTTTCCCTAGTTGCACATTGCATCGTGTTTTTTCATGTGCGTGAAGTTAGCACCGCCATTTTGGATTTTCAAAAAAAAGGTACTGTACTGTGCAAATTTTCAAATTTTACGAATGAAATTTTTGCGAGATTTCAAAATTTCGTAAGAAAAAGTTGTGCTGCATTGTGCTGAAAACATGCTACTAAGAACTAAAAAAAAAAAAAAATCGCATAATTGCATCTATTATGACCAAAACAAAACTTTGCGTAGGGCTGTAGCGTGCAGTTAGAACCACCATTTTCGATTTTCAAAAAAAAAAATGTGTGCTGTATTGTGCTCAACTTGTGCTGCTTTGTGCCGTAAATATTTTTAAGAAATTCGCAAATTTGCAAATTTTATGGATGAAAATTTTTCAAATTTTCCAATTTTGTAAAAAAATTAAAGTTGTGCTGTTTTCTGCGCTATTTGTACTACCATATTCCGAAGAGAAAATAAAAAAAATCGCATATTTGTAACTTTTACGGCACCAGCCAGCACAAGTTGAGCTAAATACAGCACAACTTTTTTTTTTTGAAAATCGCAAATGGCGGTGCTTACTTCACGCTTCGCCAAACTGTTTTTTGGCCGTAAAAGTTGCAAATATGTGAATTTTTTTTATCTCTTCGGAATATGGCAGCACAAACTGAACCCGAAATAGCACATGTTAGTTTTTAAGAAAAATGTAAAACTTACGAACAAAATATTATTAATTCATTTTTGGCATAAAGTAACAAATATGCGAATTTTTTCTTATCTCGTTGGAATATGGCTGTACAAATTTAGCACAAAACAGCACAACTTTCACTTTTTAGTAATTACGAAATTTCGCAAAAATTTCATTCGTAAAATTTGCAAATTTGCGAATTTTTCAAAAATATTTACGGTACAAGGCAGCACAAGTTGAGCACAGTACAGCACAACTTTTTTTTCGAAAATCAAAAATGGCCGTGCTAACTTCACTCTCTAAAAACCAAACCCTTAGTACGATTTAAAAAAAAAAATAAGGCACATAGCAGCACAAGTTGGGCACATTACAGCACAACCTTTTTTTTTTTTAAATCCAAAATGGCGGCGCTAACTTCACGCACATTATTTTTTCCATTATCACGCGACATAACTAGATCAGTTTTCCCGGGATGCCAAATTCAACAATCGCCATGTCGAGCTCCTGACGATGAAAGATATCATATCCGGCTTTGAAGTCGATTAGTATGTGGTGAGTCTCAATTTAATATTCATTGGTAACTTCCAGGATTCGCTTCAAAGTCAATATGTAGCCTATGGTCAATCTGACTTGCTGGAAGCCAAAATGGTATTTTCTATTCATAGCGTTGGAAAACAGCCTTAAACGCTCACATAGTACTTTAGATTGGATCTTTTAAGTGACATTTATCAGCGATATGCCTCGATAGTTCTAGCATCAGGACCCAGGATCACCTTTTTTGTAGATGGGGCATATTGAATCTGATAGATCTGTCATCGGGTGTGCTTCATTCCACCCAAATTTTGTTGATGAGTTGATGCATGCACACTTTCAAGACAACCTTTCCATGATCTAAGAGCTCCCCTGGTAAACCATCAACCATCAGACCACTACCTCATTGTAGCCAAGGTAATGCTACGGATATCCAGACCAAACTTAAAATAGGGGAATACTGTGAGGAAGTTCGACGTCAGACGGCTACAGTCACAAGAAATCGCCAGGTCCTTTTCTGATTAAGTCTCTCGCACCCTCTTAAATAGTCCTTTGCCACCAAATGCAAATATCGAGAATCAGTGCAAAAACTGCCAGGAAGCCATCAGAGATGCCACCTCTGACGTGATGGGCCTCGCACCACCACCATAGCGAAACCCTTGGTTCGACGAAGAATGCTTGCAAGTACATGCAACCAAACAACAGGCATACAAAGCGGCACTGCATAGAAGGACCAGAGGTGCTCGTGAGTTCTACGAGCAGAAGAGGAGAGAGGAACACAAGCTTCTAAGAAGGAAAAAGAAAGAGCGTGAGAAGCGTGTGATCGAGGAAATAGAGGGATGCCATTGCAGGAATGAAGTTTTACCAAAAGGTAAAGAGAACCTCCCAGGGTTACATGGCCCGGACCGAAGCCTGCAAGGATGATCAGGGGAACATCGTAGTTGAATCGCAGTCGGTGCTGAGGATATGGAAAAATCATTTCTGCAAATTGTATAACGGCGCGGCGTTGACGAACCGAATTCCGCTACCATGCAGATTACACCATTCAACCTGGACGACATAGACCAACAATTCCGTCCAACCGATCTCGACGAAGTGAAGATAGCTATATTTAAACTTAAGTCCAATAAAGCTGCTGGAGCCTTGCGGCTGAGCTATCCAAAGCGGCTGGGGATGAATTGGTTGGGAGTATGCACCAGCTCATCTGTAAAATATGGTCGGAGGAAAGGATGCCCGATGAATGGAACCTCAGCATTGTTTGCCCGATCCTCAAGAAAGGCGATCCTCTGGACTGCCCCAACTACAGAGGCATCGGTCTGCTTAATATCGTCTACAAGATCTTCTCTGCCGTACTTTGTGAACGCGTAAAGCCATTCGTCAACAACCTGATAGGTCCATATCAGTGTGGCTTTAGGCCCAGGGAAGTCCACCATCGACCAAATATTCGCACAACAGCAGATCTTGGAGAAAACCCAGGAGTTTCAAATTGATACCCACCACCTTTTCATAGATTTCAAGGCTGTGTATGACAGCATCTATTGAGATGAGCTATTAAGAGCAATGTTTTGTTTTGGCATCCCTGCCAAACTTGTCCGTTTGTGCAGGATGACGATGGAGAATACACGCTGCTCTATCAAGGTTGACAAAGACCTCACCGACACCTTTGATGTCAAAAAAGGTTTAAGGCAAGGTGATGCGCTGTATGCGACTTCTTCAACATCGTTCTTGAAAGAATAGTGCAAAACTCTCACGTCAACACTATAGAGGCACAGAACACTGACGTGATGTCAGTGGTACGTTTGTAAGTATTGAGAAGGAGGCCAAGGAGATGGGCTTAACGTTGAACGAAGGCAAAACGAAGTAAGTGCTGTCAACAAGAAAAGGGCACCCAACAACGTCACTATAGACAGCTATAATTTTGATGAGGTGGTCAGAGACGTTGTCTATCTAGGATCCGCTATAAACTCAGCGAACGATACCAGTGCTGAGATCAAACGAAGAATTACTCTTGCCAATCACTGTTTCATTGGGCTAAGGAGGCAATTGAGGAGCAAAGCCCTCTCTCGAGCAACTAAAAGAGTATGGTGCAGAGGCATGGACACTGTTAACGGTGGATGAGAACGCGTTAGGCTGTTTTCAGAGGAAAATTTTCCGGGCGATTTTTGATCCCGTCTGCATAGATGGGGAATGGAGAACAAGATACAACAACGAACTGTATGGGCTGTACAGCGACACCGACCTAGCCACAAAAGTAAAAAGCCAACGACTGAGATGGCTGGGTCACCTATGACGAATGGACACCAATGCTCCGGCCTGGAAAGTCTTTGAATTCAACGCCGTGGGATAGCGCATTAGAGGTGGACAGCGTAAAAGGTGGCACACACAAGTGGAAGAGGACCAACTTGGCGTACGAAACTGGAGACAGCTAGCTAGAAACCGAGCTGGCTGGAAGATGCTTGTTGGTTGAGGCCCTGGTCCACCCCGGACTGTAGTTCCAACTTTAGTAAGTAAGTAAATAAGTAAGTAAGTAAATAAGTAAGAAAGTAAGTAAGTAAGGTAAACCATCAAATCCATCGGCCTTGTTATCCTTTAGCGACTTTATAGCAAAGGCTAGCTCTTCTACAATGGGTGGTGGAATATAGGGTCTTCAATGACTGCTGATGGTGGGCTCACTTCTTGTCCTATTCCTCGCTCTACCTGATTCCCATGGGATATTTAGCAGATACATCTACTATTTCCTATGCTTCGGTGACTAGGTAGGTTAACTTCGCTATATTAAAGAGTCTGCTTTCCGGCTTCAAAATAACCAGCAGCCAGTAGCTTGGCTTTTTTTTATACAATTTCCGGGTGTTGTTTGATCACCAAACTCCTCTCTTCACTTGGTCAATACTTTCTCTCGCTCCTCCTATTATACGCTTCAGCATAGCTATAGGAAAGTAAGGTCGTTCAAATGTTCACCGCAGCTTTGCTTGGTCCACGAAGCCACTTAACGCCTTTAGAAATCTCATACCAATTTCATAATTCTCTTTAATGCCACTTCTAGTAGTTGAACTTGAACGGCAAGTTGTTTCGATTCGACAAACGTGTTAGCATAGGCAGCAACTAACTATCCTTAATCAAAAAATAATTACAAATCGCAATAATTAAAAGATACCCAGATGGCTTTCCTATAATTCAAAAAGAAAAACCATTTATATTTATTTTAAAATATGAAAGGAATTTCAGTAATCTCATCGAGTGTGCTCTATTGAATTACATAATTCATATAATCATTTATCTGATCCCCGAAAGAATATTTTTTTTTGTATGGATATTTCTAAAGCATCTTTCTGTTCATAATTTGTCCTTCATAATCAAGACACCAGGATCTTAAGAACCATTATATGAGTGTGTACCTATATGACAAAAATTGGATCATGTCATTTTTGACAGACGGTCTCTGAAAAATTTTACATCTTCTCAAGTTACTCAGCGACAAAAAGAGGCTGGTTTAGAAATTCAAAAAAAAAAAACATAAATATTTTATTCTTCACGATCTCGTTTCACGCAATTTTTGCCAAACATAGAAAATAAAAAAAAAAATATTTTTAATAATAGATTTTCCGATTGAAAAATTTCCACCAACTGTCGCTTATCCCGCCATATGTACCGTGAAATCGAGTATCATTCGACCCACAATAATATATCTATTTACTCAGGGTTCAACAGAGGACCAATCCCAATCCTGTCTGCTAACGCTGGTTGAGTATAGAAAAGGATACTCTCGAAGAATTGACATAAGGATGCATTCTCATAGTGCACAAAGCCTATGAATCTATACTCCTCTGCATTAATCCTTTATGTCATCCATTACCTATGACATGATGATCCTTGGACATCTGTCTGCGCCATATTAGAAAATAAAAGGATCATAACATGCAATAGATTATAGAGGTAGGTATAAGTATAGGTAGGTTAGGTATATTCTGCATCATGGCAGAACAATTATATTATTGCACAAAACCTCATCATAATCATCAACCAAGAAGAAGCGACTGGCAACCTCGTTGTTGTGTGTGTCCCTGAGCCTGAGGCTTTGTTTGCCCTAAGTACTCCCGACCCATTTTCCATTGTCCTTATTGTGTCGTCGGGATTGGGAACAGCCATCAGAGAGACACAAAAACATTTGGCATTGTGCAAAGGGATGGGAACTTAGCGTGATAACAAAAGATACCTCTCCGCTATATATTGAGCTCGAATATTATTTTTCGGTGATACCTCTCTGATGGGTTGTTCCTGTTCATTGTTCGAAAATTGGAACCATATTGTGTTTAATTTTTTTGTTTCTTCTTGGTTTGGGATTGTCAAAAGGACTGTCTTTTAGTCTTTTGAATTGGTATTTCTATAGGGAACGTAGACTGGTTGTCTGACTGGTCGTTGGGAGTATATGGGACGACATTAGGTGACATTAAATGATTGTTGGTGACAATAGTTGACAATAGCTTGACAAATTTCTTTTCAGCTATTGGTTGAAATATTTCAACGAATCAACTATGACTATTAGGGGCGATGTGTTTATGTACATTCGTGTAGGATTTGTATGTAATAATAGAATATAGGGGTGCACAAAATAACGAGGGTGAAGTCCATTTCTTTTTCTCTCTATGAAATCCTCATTTGAAATTTTTGAATTTAGCATTTTCAAATTAGGTTGTTTAAGATGAATGCCAAAGATCGAAGATTAATGAATGTATTTGAAAGATTTAAAAATATTTTGAAGAAAAGTGGTTCATAGGTAGGTACTTCAGAATGATCATAAAAAATTATTTGAAAAAAAAAAGACTTCGAGAAATAATAGGGCTGAATTTCTGTGATTTTGTACATTTCTGCGCATTTTAGTCCAAATTTCTGTCAAATTTCATATAAAAAAAATGACAGAAGTTTGGACAAAAAATCACAGAAAATTAAAGGATCAGACCTAATATTTAGGTCTGATTAGATACCTGCCATGTTGTGGCGCTTTATTTCTTAAAGAAGTAAATTGCGACAAGAAAGTCGTGATTTAGGAATTTTTTGATGGTGATTTGCAACAATTCTCATGGAGTTGCGAATTACCACAAACAAAAACGTAATTCAGTGATTGTGCAATGTTAATTACTAAATATTTATCGCAAATCAATATTTTTAAATGCTGTTTGTGAAATTATGCTTTTGGAGAGTAAATTACGCCAAAACAATTGTATTTTGCTATGAAAAGTACAAACTTGAATCATGGATTTTAATTGCAAATCACGAAGAAACTAATTTTGTAAATTGCTACGTTTTGACTGGTAAATTACCAGTTTTGTATTAATTTGGGATTAAAATGTCATGATTTACGAATTAAACATGATTCGTAAATTGCAACTACAAATTTTTCAATTGTTGATTTTTCAATTCTTTCCGTGAATAAATTACCAAACTATACGTGTTATCACGCTCCGCACCCAGCTGACAAAGCTAAAGGTGGATCAGCAATACTTATAAGTGCTTTACACACTATGAAGAACCAAAGTTTACTAATGAAAATATGCAAGTAACAACAATTAGTAATGGTATAAAACAGAAAGAGTTTAAGATAGCAGCTATATACTGCCCTCCGAGGCGCTCTCCAACTGAAGAAGATTTTGCAGAACTCCTTAATTTGTTAGGACATAACTTCCTTGTTGGTGGCGACTTCAATGCTAAACACACCCACTGGGGATCTAGGCTCATAACCACAAAAGGTAAATGATCCCCTATGCAAACAATTGAACAAATTGACCATGAAGTAGAACAATTTATTGCTGATGTGCAACAGGCTGCAGAATAAAGTACTCCATAAAATATCCTGTCGAATAAAGGAGCTGATATTGGAAAAAAGAAGAGCTCGAAGAAAATCGCAAGTTACGAGATTTCCAGGTGATAAGGCAGTTTTTAACCGTCTTAACAACGAACTAAAGAAAAGAATCTTTGAGTTTAAAAACGATTCACTGAGTAGATTCCTGAATAGTCTGACGGCGGATGCTTCTACAGAATACTCCTTATAGAAAGCAGCTAAGCGCCTAAAAAGACCACAGACACAAAACCCGCCAATAAAATAAAAAAGATGGTAAATGGATCGGAAATCCAAAACAAAAGGCTGATCTCTTCGCTGAACATCTCGCGAATGTTTTTAAGCCATTCCCTGCAAACACAGCTACAGATCCTTTGTTGATAGAAACGACGAATGTGAAATACCTTTTGTCACGCTCAAAGAAGTAAGGAGCATGTGTCAACAATGTTGTCTAACAAAAAATCACCAGGGTATGATCTCATAACTGCTCAGGTTTTGAAAGAAATGCCTTTAATAGCCTTCAAGAAACTCCAATTTATAATGAACGCATGCCTTAAACTCAGATATGTGCCACATCACTGGAAAATTGCAGAAGTCATTGTTATACCTAAACAAGGTAAGCCACCAACAGAAGTAACATCTTACAGACCAATATCGCTTATACCAATCATGGGAAAAGTTTTTGAAAAACTGCAACTGAAAAGGCTTAGCAAAATAATAGAAGAAAGAAGACTAATTCTTGGATTTAGAAATAAACATTCCACGATAGACCAAGTGCCAGTGTTACCAGATGAAAACAAATTGTCCCCCCGAAAAAATTTAGAAACCCTCCAGATTTCCACATTTTTACAAAACAAGCCCCTAGATTTTTTTTCCAACTTCAAAATTTATTTTTTCTTTCAATATCAAAAAATCAAAAAATTATAACAAATATGAAAATATGCATCTAGCTACATACAAATAGTTTATTTAAAAAAACCTAAAATAATATCTACGCTCGTCATCTTCATTTTTGCATTCGCTATCACCAGCGACATTTTTCAGCGTAAAATTCTGCGATCCAAAATGTAAAGAATATCTCAATAACAAATGAGGCCGTGAGTGGAAAAGTGGTGTAACACACTTTGTGTAAGCATATTTTTCTTTTTTAATCAATCATAGTCTTTAATGTGATATTCAAGAAGGATAAGTCACCTTTTTTGGAAAGCTAAGATATTAAGAATTTAGAATTTTCGTTTTGATGACTTTTGAGACAAAATAGCGTAGGTGATACAATTATTGACACTGTAAAATTTCAACCTAGCTATTGACACCTTCTTCTTACAGAACGTTTCATTGTTACAAATCTGACCAGTGCCCATAACTGTTTCTTTTAAGTTCTTCACTCTTTTTTATTCTCTCAGTCTTTGTTTTAATATTTTTAGGAGCTAGTCAGTGTTGCTGTGAATTTTGAAAACTAGACATCACTGTTACGCGACTGTGTGTTTTATGAAAAAAAAGTGTGAATTTAGTTAAGGATTCCGAACATGAAAGTAGATAGTTATATTATATTTAATATAAGCTTGATCATATTAGTTTATTTATATGAAACATAATACTCTGGAGAAGGATTTATCTTATTTTAATTGTTTTTCGGTTGATTATATATTTAATAAAATGGGGTGTCAACTATTGTGTTAAGATTTTAACAATTCCTATAATTGACACCTCTGTGTCAATAACTGTCTTCTATTGGAGTACAAACGTTGACACTGTGTCTATAGTTGTACTTATAAAGAGTGTCAATAATTATATAATTCTCTTAAATTAATGTTTAGCTGGAATAATGCCTAAGTGTACTGGTAAATATACCGAAAAGGACCTCGAGAAAGCTATTGAAGCTGTGAGGACACAAAAGATGTCCAAAAAATCTGCAGCCAAATTTTTTAATATTCCTGTAACTTCACTGATATGTCGAATGAGTTGCGTTTTTGAGCCGACACCCTTCAATAAGCCTTAGAACACCAGATCCGGTAACATCGGCCAGCGCAACAGTTGGATCATCAGACATCAAATCGTGGTTTATTATTAGTGTCAAGTTAGCAAAGCAACTTTGACGAATCGAAAAATGATTAATTGGATAATTTGCCGTTAATTAGTCGTTAATTAGCTGTGACAATTTCGAATTTGTCGTTCAATGTTTTATATGTATTTTTGGGTGCTTTGCCAACTTGATATCAAGTTAGCAAAGCACCCTGTCGAAAATCAGTAAAAACTTCTTTTACCTGATGGTTTATGGCTTGATAATTTGCCGTTAATTAGTCGTTAGTTAGTTGTGACAAATTCAATTTGATCATGCAATGTTTTCTATGTTTTTGTTGATGCTTTGCTAACTTGATATCAAGTTAGCAAGGCAACTCTCACGGATCGAAAAATGGATAGGTGCATTGTTTGTCGTTAGTTAGTCGTTAATTAGTTCTGACAATTTCAAATTTGTCGTTCTATGTTTTCTATGTTTTTTGTTTTGAAAATTGGTAAAAACTTCTAAAATTTAAAATTTTAGTGCTTAATAATTTGCCGTTAATAAATCGTTAGTTAGTTGTGAAAAAATCAATTTTGTCGTGCGATGTTTTCTATGTGTTTTTGGGTTATTTGTTTTCTTTGAGTGTCAAGTTAGCAAAGCAACTTTGACGAATTGAAAAATGGGTAGGTGGATAATTTGCCGTTAGTTAGTTGTGACAATTTCGAATTTGTCGTTCAATGTTTTCTATGTTTTCTTGGGTGCTTTGCTAACTTGACACTACTCGAAAAGCGTGAAAAACTTCTTATACTTGATGTTTTATGGCTTAATAATTTGCCGTTAATTAGTCATAAATTAGTTGTGAAAAATTAAATTCAATCGTGCAATATTTTCTATGTTTTTTTTATTCTTCATTACCTTTATATCAAGTAAGCAAAGCATCACCTTAGAAAGGGATGAAAACTGCTAGATAATACCGAACTGTTTATGGGTTAATAGTTTTCCACTAATTAGTCTTCAATTAGTTGTGTAAATTTTGAGTTTTTCGTGCAATGTTTTCTATTTTTTTTGGGTTATTTGGTAGCTTGACATTAAGTTAGAAAAAAAAGTACTACTTGAAAATGGGATAAGAACTGTTTATACCAGATGGTTTATGGCTTAATAATTTACCAGTAACTAGCCGTTAATTATTTGTGATAATTTTGAATTTGTCGTTCTATGTTTTCTATGTTTTTTCAAAAAGTTGTAAAATCTTCCAAAACTTAATATGTTATTCCTTGATAATTTGCCATTAATGAGGAAAATTGATTTGGTAACCGAACGCTCATAGAAAACAAATCACCCTTTTATTATTGTTATGTTATACTATTATTTCAACTCAAGTTACCTACACAAATGAATATAAGTGTGATTTTTTTTGTTGTTTGGTTTTCAGTTTTATGTTTTTTGTTTTGTTTTAAAATTTTAATAATAAAGCTACATATAGGTTTAAAAAAATTATTTAAGCCCACCTGAACCAAAAGATCGCTATTTTTATTCTTTACTGTCTATTTGAAGATATGTCAATAATTGTACAAATATGTGGTGTCAATAGTTGTACATAAGTGTCCATTACTATACAATAATGTGGTGTCAATAGGTGTACATGAGTGTCAATTATTATATATTTTAATAGCGTTTTGGAAATATCAAAATTTAACAATATCACGAATCTATTAATCGCTTTTAATACAAATATCATGAAAACCAATTGAGTAAGGTTTTTAAAAATGTCCTAAGAGTTTCATATAGCTATCTCTACCAAATATATTTGCCAGCTGTGTCAAGTAAGAAATTCCTTAAGAGTGTCAATAATTGTATCGCTTACGCTAATCAATTTTTGCAAAATATGGGTTACACCACTATTGCACACACGCCTCAAATATTACCAACATAACACAAATCTAAATATCAGCTGTTTCGATTCCTATAGGTACGAAGATATTTTTAAGATAAAGAAAATAAGGCAGCCATACAATTTTACAATTTTTAACTTTAAAAATAATATCCCCAGATTTCCCCCTAGACATTTCGTCACCCCAGATTTCCCCCCAACGATGAAAATAAACCCTAAATCTGGGGGGAAAACCCCTAAACCTGCAACCCTGCCAAGTGCATCGAATTACGGATGTTGTGGAAAAGGCACTTAAAGAAAAACAAGTATGCTCGGCTATATTCTTAGATGTTGTTGCTCAAGCCTTTGACAAGGTTTGCACTTGGGACTTGAGCACAAACTGCATAGGGACCTTCCCAGGCAGTACTACGAAATACTGAAATCCTACGTTACGAACCGACTCTTTAGAGTACGGTACGACCAAAATTACTCGGAACTAAGGAAAATTGAAGCCGGTGTACCACAAGGAAGTGTCCTAGGACCGACCCTGTATCTGTTATATACAAGGGATATTCCAGTGCACATCAACGCTATCATGGCCACCTTTGCTGATGATTCTGCAATATTGGTGCCAGATAAATCCGTTACGAAGGCTAAACAAAAATTGCAAAATACAGTCGATAAAGTTAGTTATTGGACGCAGATATGGCGCATCAAACTAAACGAAACAAAATCGACGCATATAAACTTTTCAAATTAAAAAATAAACAATGTTCCAATTTATATAAACAGTACAGCAGTACCTTACTTCAATACCGCCAAATACCTTGGAATGACTTTGGATGCAAAGCTTAAATGGAAAGATCACATCAAAAAGAAAAGAGAATAACTAAACTTGAAGTACAGAAAATGTACTGGTTACTAGGAAAGAACTCTGACCTATCTATCCAGAACAAACTAATGTTATATAAGCAAGTATTGAAACCCGTTTGGCATCCAACTATGGGGCTGTACAAAGAAAACAAATGCTGAACGGGTTGGGGTCGAAATCCCGCGAATCAAAATCCCGTATGTTGAAATCCCGCGTATCAAAATCCCGTTTTTCAAAATCCCGGAAATCAAAATCCCGGAAATCAAAATCCCGAAAATCAAAATCCCGCCGATCAAAATCCCGCCGTTTCTACTACTATGCGACAGCTCATTAATATTTTTGTTTCTTATGCAATTTGCAAATTGCGTTTAAAGATTGAAGTCGATTTTTTCGTTTAATGCGATGCGTTAGTTGAGGATGGCAAATACACACGAATAAACACCGAGGTGTGTATGGGGGGGCATGCCATTATAGGATTTGGGGTAGGTGCGAGGTTGGGTGTATTCAAAGTTCCTTTTGCATTTAAAGAAAAAAATATCATTCACACATAATTCGAAAAAAAAATAAAAAAAAAAACAACAAAATTCGCTACTTATTAGCCGAAAAAACTGAAAATATTTTTTTTGAAAGTTTTGGAAAAACTTTTTTACCAATTTGATTTTGATTTTTGGGAACGGGCACATTCCAAGATCAGGACGCTTAGTTTAGCCGCAAATCGCGTTTAAAGATGAAAGTTGATTTTTCGTATGATTCGATGCATCGGGGCATGCTGCCCCCTTGCAACCCCCCTGCTTGGGCTCATTATAGGATTTGGGGTGGGTGCGAGGTTGGGTGTATGTAAAGTTTCTTTTGCATTTAAAGTCGCTTGGACGGATAGTTACGCCGCTAATCAAGTTTAAAGATGTAAACTTTGATGCCTCTAGGACGCTTAGTTTAGCCGCAAATCGCGTTTAAAGATGTAAACTTTGATGCCTCTAGGACGCTTAGTTTAGCCGCAAATCGCGTTTAAAGATAAAAGTTGATTTTTGTATGATTCGATGCATCAATTCAGCGCCAGTGTCAAGTTTTCTTGAGAAACACTACCTTGGGTGGAAAATAAACGCGAATAAACAGTGAGGTATGTATGGGAGGGCATGCTGCCCCCCTGCAACCCCCCTGCTTGGGCTCATTATAGGATTTGGGGTGGGTGCGAGGTTGGGTGTATGTAAAGTTTCTTTTGCATTTAAAGTCGCTTGGACGGATAGTTTAGCCGCAAATCAAGTTTAAAGATGTAAACTTTGATGCCTCTAGGACGCTTAGTTTAGCCGCAAATCGCGTTTAAAGATAAAAGTTGATTTTTTGTATGATTCGATGCATCAATTGAGCGCCAATGTCAAGTTTTCTTGAGCAACTGTACCTATCATTCATATTTCGAAGAAAAATTATTAAAAACCGAAAAAAAAAATTGAGAAAAGTTTAATTTTTCATTGAAATTTTCTTCAAAAAATCTTGTGTTTTTATATTTTTCAAAAAAAAAATTTCCAAAAAGTTTATATTTCTATACAGGGTGTCCCGGACCTGAGTGGAAGTATTTCAGGGGGTGATTCTTTGGGTTATTCTTAGAAAAAAATTGTATGAGGGGAAAGTTGTATCTCCCCTCCCTGAGGCAGGGAGGGGCAGTTTCTGAAACATTGACTTCAAATGCAAAAAAAAATATTAAAAATCAACGGAAACAGATTTAATAATGTGCTATAATTTTTTTGAAAGCTAATACTCCACTCTTGTATTTGGTTTTTAAATCAAGTTGTTTAAGCGAATAGTTTTTGAGAAATTAAATTTCAAATTCAAAATTTAAAAAAAAAATTGTGATTTTTTTTCTTAAGTTGATATTTTTCAAAACTTTACGTAATTAAGTGCATTTTTTGAGTTCAATATTCAATGCCCTCATTATTTTTTAGTCCATTGCCGAAAACCAAATGTAAAAACCTTTCTTAGTTTTTGAGAAATTAAGAAAAAACAAAATGTACTTTTCCCGAATAAGCCTGAAAAAATGAATTTATTCATGAATTATCCAAAAATTTAACCCTTTTTCGGGCTTTTGTGGCAAAATTACCTTTTGTTTTTTCTTAATTTCTCAAAAACTAAGAAAGATTTTTACATTTGGTTTTCGGTAATGGACTAAAAAATAATGAGGGCATTGAATATTGAATACAAAAAATACCCTTAATTACGTAAAATTTTGAAAAATATCGACTTAAGAAAAAAAATTACAATTTTTTTTTAAATTTTGACTTTGAAATTTAATTTCTCAAAAACTATTCGCTTAAACAACTTGATTTAAAAACCAAATACAAGAATGGAGTATTAACTTTCAAAAAAATTATAACAAATTATTAAATGTGTTTCCGTTGACTTTTAATGTTTTTTTTTGCATTTGAAGTCAATGTTTCAGAAACTGCCCCTCCCTGCCTCAGGGAGGGGAGATACAACTTTCCCCCCATACAATTTTTTTCTTAGAATAACCCAAAGAACCACCCCCTGAAATACTTCCACTCAGGTCCGGGACACCCTGTATAATTTTTTTTTTCAAAAAAAAAATCCCACCTGCTTCCAGTATCCAGACCCACACTCTGTCCAGATCCAAACCCACCTCTGTCTTCTTTTAGACTACCGTTCCCCACCACCCAAACCGAAAAAAAAATTCCCACCTCTGTCCAGAATCCAGACCCACCTATGTCCAGATCCAGACCCACCTCCGTCCAGATCCAGACCCACATATGCCCAGATCCCGTTGTAGTTGTCACCCGTCCCCACAAAACCAAAATAAAATCCAATTACCTCGAGGTCTAATTACCTCGAGGTATTACCTCTATGAGTCCCCAAGAGGTAATCTTTTTATAGAAAATCCTTCTGTAGCTTCGGTTGCAGTAAACCGCACATCGGATTTGGGGGTGCGGCATCTTTCATGTACGAGCGTCAATCAAGACGCCATAATAATAAATGAATCGTTGACAAATAGAAGAAATCTTTCAAGAAGCGCAAATGTTACTTTTGGCTACCGCATACGTACGAAAATCGGAGCATGGAACGTTCGATCCTTGTACAGCGATGGTAGATACGAGCAGGTTGAGCGTGAAATGCTTCGTCTAAACATCAGTATCCTGGGCATAAGCGAAACTAAGTGGAGAGGAAGAGCTGAATACAGATCAGACACTGGACAGACGAGAATGCTGTACTCCGGGGAAGATGAAAGAGAGGGTGGCCAAAGGCTGCATGGTGTCGGAATTATGTTGAACGAAGAAGCAAGGCGTAGTTTGATCTCCTGGGCGCCCATTTCTGCGAGATTAATGACAGCAAGGTTTCGTTCAAAAATTCGTAACGTCACAATTATTCAGTGCTACGCCCCCACAAATGAAGCGACCGAGGAAGACAAAACCGCGTTCTACACTCATCTTAACTCGGTTTACAGTAGTGTTCCGAGAGCCGACATCATAGTCGTTATGGGAGACCTCAATGCCCAAGTCGGTTCAGACAATTACGGACTGGAACGCGTGATGGGAAGAAATGGCTTGGGGTCACGGAATGAAAATGGTGACTTGCTTGTCGACTTTTGTAACGCGAATCGTCTTGTGATAGGTGGGACTGTATTTAAGCATAAGACGTGCAACAAAATTACCTGGGTGCATCCGGATGGTCAAACCGAAAACCAAATTGATCATATCATGATTCAGCAGCGATGGAGGAAGTCTATGTGTGATGTCCGGAGTATAAGAAATGCCGATGTGGGAAGCGACCACCATTTGGTTCTGATGAGTCTCAAACTACGAACCGCTGCCGTACAAAAACCAGCGCAGGATGCAGCAAGGAGCTCAAAATTCATTACGAATGCTTTAAATGACCCCAACATATGTCGAAACTATGTCACCACCCTTAACGACAGAGCCTCGTCATTAAACGGAATCCAGAATTCAACAATTGATGAGATGTGGGGTGAAATTAAAAGTGTTTTTATGGAGGCTGGATCCGAAACTGTACCCAAGCGAACGAGACGTAGAGACTCTTGGATATCCCAAGACACCTGGGATAAGATCGAACTTCGCAAATCGTTGAAAATCCAAATAAATGCTGAAGCAGATGTTCAACGAAAGGCTGACTTGCGAAGAGAGTACCGCATTGCACATAAGATGGTCTATCGCTGTGTGAGACGTGACAAGAGGGTGAAGGTAGATGGACTCGCAGATAATGCGGAAATCGCTGCCAGAAGAGGAGATATCCGGGAATTGTACCAAATAGCCAAAGATGTTATCGGGAAAAAAAGCAACACCAATCATCCTGTAATGGATGTGGATGGCACACTTTTGGTATCAATTGAGGATCAGCTTCGTAGATGGAAGGACCATTTTTGTGCCCTGCTAAATGAGGATTCAGTTGAGCAGAGTGCTGAAGTGCCCCAACTAAACGAGATGCGCAGGTCCTATAGGGGTATTGACATCGAACCCCCGTCAGAATCGGAAATCCAGACATCAATAAATCTCCTCAAAAACAACAAGGCAGCTGGACTGGACGGAATACCAGCTGAATTCCTGAAAGCCGATCCCGTAACAGCGGCTAGTATTTTACATCCGTTGATAAAAAACATTTGGGAAAACGAAAGCTATCCCAGGGATTGGAAGGATGGTGTGATTGTTAAGTTGCCAAAGAAAGGTGACTTAAAGAATTGCAACAATTGGCGTGGTATCACCGTTTTGTCCGTTTTCCCAAAACTAATGGCAACAATCATACTCGAGCGAATAAAGGATAGAATCGAGTCTACACTCAAGAGGCATCAAGCTGGCTTCCGCAGTGGTCGATCGTGTGTCGACCATATCAACACCCTGCGTATCGTCCTCGAGCAGTCGATGGAATTTCAATCACCGCTTTACCTCATGTTCGTGGATTTTGAGAAAGCCTTTGATCGAGTTAACCGAGAATGTATATGGAGATCGTTGCTTGGTAGAGGAATTCCACCAAAAATAGTTGCCATTATTAAAGAGTCCTACAACAACGCAAGGTGTTTTGTTTTGCACAATGGGCAGCTATCCGACTCCTTTGTAGTGCAACAGGGTGTGAGACAAGGGGATGTTCTATCGCCAATTCTCTTCCTGCTGGAGATGGACGACGTATTGACGGCCAGTGTAGGTACAGCAGAGCGACAGGGCATTCAATGGAGACCGTTCGAAAGGCTCAGTCATTTAGACTATGCCGATGACATATGTCTACTGGCAAATAACATCAGTGGGCTGAACGGGATGTGCCAAACACTGCAAGTGAAGGGAGAGTCGAGTGGTCTAAGAATAAACAGCAAAAAGACAAAAATAAAGCTCACAGGCCGCTCCACACAGCAGCGTATTATTCTACAGGAGACGCCAGTTTAAGTAGTGGAACAGTTCAACTACCTTGGCAGTATTGTCTCTGCAAACGGTGGTACGGATCTGGACGTTAAAAGTAGAATAAATAAAGCTCGTGCTGCCTTCGGTACTCTGTCCCCAATCTGGAAATCAAGTCAAATCTCCTTACGCACTAAGTTGAGATTCTTCGAATCCAATGTCAAATCCGTGCTGTTATATGCTTGTGAAACCTGGAAAGTCACGTCTGTCATTTCGAAGAAATTGCAGGCTTTTGTGAATCGCTGTCTTCGCCACATCCTAAAGATTCGCTGGCCACAAATAATATCAAATGAGGAATTGTGGCGCAGGACAAGTCAAGAGCGGCTGGACGTCGACATAAGAAAGCGTAAATGGCGTTGGATTGGTCACACACTGAGGAAACCAAACAATGAAATTGCAAAGCAGTCCTTTGAATGGAATCCTCAGGGTGCACGGCGGGTTGGAAGACCAAGAACAACATGGAAATCAACTGTCTTAGCGGAAGCAGAATCCCAGAGAAAGACGTGGCCACAGCTAAAGTACCTTGCAGCAGACCGTGAAGGATGGAGACGTTTTGTTGACGCCCTATGCCCCAGCCGGGGTTACAGGACACGATGATTACCTCTACGCCCAACTAACAATTTAACTTGTATAAGGTCCGATTTTTCGAATTTGGTAAACTATAGCTCGCATAGAACTAATATTAGGCTTTATTATTCAAGCCAACCGTTTTCCAATATTAATTTTCGATAATAGCCTGTTTAATGACTTTTAAATTGAGACTGGCAAGTTGTATACAAGTCTTGTATGCTTTAGTATGAAAAGGCCTGTTTAAGGCCTGTCCAAATTGTTTTACTGAAAGTAAATAAAAACATTTTGTGTACGGCTTGCTTAAATAAGCTTGTAACACCCGACCCAGCACCAAGATTTGACATTTCTCTTTAGTTGAAAGTATTCTGTAGCGGGCTTAACAAATATTCGAAAGTGTTCGTCATTTATATCAATAGATTAAAAACAAATAATTATTAAAAGACGTATTTATCAAAAAGTAGTGAATAATTAATAAGAAGTTATCAAAATATTAAATGAACGTCGATTGACGATATAAAGCGGGCGCTCGCCAAAGTGTTCCTCGAATGATGTGTTGCTTGTATGAGTTCGTGTTGTTTTTTTTTAACTTAAATAATTGCACAACTATTTTTGTTTATCTTTGCAAACTTTTCTCGTAAATATATTTATTTTTAATCTAGCAGAACTACGCAAGAAAAATGAATGCACATTTGAATATTTGTTGTGAGTTTAATTGTATGTACATAAGTTTGTTTTTTTTTTACTCAAATCTACTGTAAAATGGCACACGCACAATCCCAAAAAAAAAAAATTGATTTTCTTGCAAATATCTTCCAACCAAAAAATCGTTATGATATCGTTGTTAGGAATTCGGTATTAAATCATTAACAACTACTATGTTTTGTTTAGTTATTCTGATTTGTATGTAATTTATTTTGACAGATATAATAAAATGTTTAAAGCAAACCTATTAAAATGTGTCTTTTTTCTTGAATTATTTTGTTTTGCTTTTGACAGATGTTGCCCTCTGTAAGGAAATATAAAGTTTTTATAAAATGTTGGTAACAAACTTTTAGAAATGATTTCCTTCTTTCGTGAGCTATTTCGATTTGCTTCTGACAGATGCACAAATGTTGCCCTCTGTAAGAACAAAAATACTTTTTATAAAATGGTAGTAGCAAACTTTTAGAAATGATTGCCTTCTTTCATGAGCTATATCGTTTTGCTTCTGACAGATGCATAGATGGTGCCCTCTGTAAGGAAATACATGGTTTTTATAAAATGTGTGTAGCACATTTATTCAAATGATTGCCTTCTTTCGTGAGCTATTTCGTTTTGGATGTGACAGCTGTTTCCCTCTGTCAGGAAGTATATAGTTTTTATAAAATGTTAGTAGAAGACTTTAACAAATTATTGCTTACTTTCGCGAACTATTTCGTTTTGCTTGTGACAGATGTTAAATTAAAGCATGAATGAATCGCAGGTACTTGCTTTTATAATTCAAGTTGTTTCTAAAGCTTATTTTATGTAACCAAATAAATGTTTACCCAAAACATAAAGACGAGATGAACGATTGTAAGGGTTTAAGTTTTTCTTTCAAACGGTCAGAAAATTTATAGTCAAAATTTTGGTTCAATAGAAATGGAAGTATAACGTGTGATATTTTAAAATCATTTACTCATTTATTTTCAAAGTTCTTGTCATAAGAATGTATGAAAAATGTTAAAGATTTAAACATTGACTTGAAGGATATTGTACATTGTATGTATATTTTCAAATACTTCAAGAATCAATTGATTCACACTTAAAATAAAAAAAAAGTGCATACCAAGATTAAAGAAAAACGAATTAGGTTTTTTTTATAAAATCAACACATAGCCTTTACTACCTACTCATTTCTTGATGGTAAAATTGTACAGGCTGTGAAGTATGCGTCAAGTCTCAAGTGTATCAACTCATTAAAATTTGAACATGACTCTTCAGAATTGGAGATGGCCTAGTAGGTAGCGCGCTGGATCGGTAATCGGAAGTACGTGAGTTCAAACCTCGGAAAAGTCATGTAAGTTAGTAACATTTTTTCTAATAAAATAAAATTCTTCACATTTTAAAACAAAGAAAAACGCAGTTTAAGCCCCCTCCTGTGGATAAAATAAACCGATACAATAAAATTAATAAATATTAAATAATTGAAAGCAAACACATTTTTTTCACTACAACTGCATTGAGTGGCTTTTATAAGGCCTTAATGCAAAGTCTATATATGGCCTTTCAAAGGTCTTATTATACAAGCCATTTGCTTTCGTATAATAACTTGTTTATTAAAGCAATATTTTGCCTTTTTAAGGCCTTATTACACAGTTGATCGGAAGCAATTTGATTGTATAGCACTTGCGATGACAGGTTTTAAGGGAATCAAATAGCTTGTTTAATGTCAGCCAAAATGATTTGCATAAGGTCTGTTTAAGTTTCTATACAAGCCAGAAAATAGCTTGTATTAACACTTAAACAAGTTAAATTGTTAGTTGGGCGGAGTTCTAAGAAGAACTGAAGATAAATAAATGCCAAATTGCCAATACACAACTGCTTATATAATTTTTTTTCAATAAAAATAAATTCACTAATTAAAATAAAATATTGTTTCAAAAGTATGAAAAAGTATCTATAAAGTTGGGATTATTTTTAAAAAGTATTGAAAATCCCGCAAAATAGTAGCAGGCTACTGGCGGGATTCTTGCGGCGGGATTTCGATCGGCGGGATTTTGACTGGCGGGATTCGTGTACATAATTAGTAATTTTATTTGGCGGGATTTCGACTTGCGGGATTTTGATCGGCGGGATTTTGACCTTTTCCCATCCAGAACAAACTAATGTTATATAAGCAAGTATTGAAACCCGTTTGGCATCCAACTATGGGGCTGTACAAAGAAAACAAATGCTGAACCCATCTACAAATTCCAAAGCAAGGTCCTTCGTGCAATAATTGATGCAACTTGGTATATAAGAAATAGCGATCTACATCGTGACCTTCAAATTGAAATGGTTACAGAAGTGGTTAAAAAACACGCTGTATTACTTAATCAGCGACTGCAAAGTCATACCAACTTTGAAATGGAGACCATCCTAAATGTACGAAACAATGTTCGGAGATTAAGAAGAACCAAGCCTCATGAGCTGATGGTCTAAAAGCTATGGGAAAGTGTTGCAAATTCAAACTTCCCCCAATGCGATTTAAAAATTAAGAAATAAAAATCATTTGTCGATCTTTCATAGATGTGTCCTGATTCACCGGTGGTTTTAGTGCGGTCAGAGTCCCACACTACTTGGTACCGATTCTTATCGAGTGTCTTTTAAAGATTTCCGTCGGATGACAAAAAAAAAAAATACTTTTTCCGACTATTGTATATCTTCACATAGATATCTGACATTATTTTTAACTGATGTAAATGTTTAGCTTTCTGTCTAGATATGTAATTTTGTTTGTCTCATTAAGTTGTATCCGTAGGAAGGTTTTGATGTTGATCTCTGCACTCGTGGGTGGCAGTTTATTTTTTGGAAACAAATTAGTTTAATTTGCGTTTTCATGATTTGAAATATCGTAAGATAATTTTTCCAGTGCAGATAGATGAAAATGGGCACTTTCCGATGGTTATTCTCAGTTGTCCGGATAGCTTTGTGCTGTTGTAATCCCTTTTGTTGAAAAACAGCTGACACAACAACAACTCAAGTTATCCCAACATTTTTGGGATAACTAGATAGCATAGCGAATAAACATTGGAACGCGAGGAATGTTATGATAAAGATATCAGACATTTCGTTGGAGATACAGATCTCTTGTTGAGTCCAGCTTGTTCGAAAATTGTGGAACAGATTTTGAGCAAAACTTCCAATAAAACCCTCAGTGCTCTTAAACTATTTTCTAAATATGGGTGATTCTCAGCAAACTGATGCTCTTATGTCCCTCGGCGATTTTAGGTATTTACTAATAGTCCAATCATATTGTATTTTTACCATGCAAATTGTGGGATAGTTTTGATTTGTTCGCTCCTTTATGTTTTCGGGGGTGCTGAATCCGAATCTAATGTTAGCCAACAAAATTACGTGACGCAACATGGAAAAAAACGCAGAAAATGAGGCAAAAATGCATTTCTTGGGAGTTTTTCACTAATGGCTCGAAAATTACCAGCTATTCGAAAATAACATTAAAGTACCATTGAAAGTAGGTACACAATTTCCAATAAATCTCACGTGTCACTACCGGGGGATTTCATCATTTTTACATACCTATAAAATCTGGTGTAAAAAAAATTTACAATTGTAGTGTGAGCATTAACTTTAGTTACCATACAAATGATTATGGCATCAAAAAAGTTTGAGAAATCTAACATTTTTTTTTCATAAAATTTGCACTCACAAAAGTAGCAGTTTGATGAGAATTGCTCATATACATACCTACCTCTTCAAACACAAAAATAATTTTTAAAATCGGAATGGTGCGGTGGTTTTTGAGATTAACTAAGATATAAATAAGCAAAATAAAATATCTGATCCATTGCTACTTTTTCTTGGCAAACGGTTAGCTCTATTGTGACCAAACTTCACAAAAACAAAACTAAATCTAAAATAATGAAAATAAGACTATATATTAAATGCATTTTTCATTGCCAACAACTTTGATGTTATAATTTTTTAGTTTTTTTTTGTAAATTTTCTGAATACATAGAAATTTCACTCATAATGCAATTGCTGTTGCCTTCCAAAGCCATTTTGGGCTATAAAAAATACCTTTGCATCAACAATTGATTCAAATTAAATAAAACCGATCCTAATTAGACTGTTCTGTTATTTTTTTTATTTTATTTTGTTAAAAGAAATTGCAAAATTGATTGATTTGTTTTCGAACTCGATTGATTTATTTTTGTTTTTAAATAAATCGACAGATACGCAGAGTAGGTACGTTGCTACACCTTGTTTGCAAACCACAAGATGTATATTTTGACCAAACAACACTCACGACCAAAGATTGCCCGAAAAGAATTATCCAAATCGGTTAAGCCGTTCCCGAATTTTTCCAAAACTAACGCTCGTTATTTTAATTTTGGAGATTTAAAAATTGTAATGTTGTGTCTGTCAGCGAATTTGTATTCCTTATAATATTTGAATTTCTGTATCTTCAACTAATAGGTATACATCCCTCTGAAAAAGACAAACTTATGATACTGTAAAAAGTAAGTTAAAAAAGTATAAAACCGAAGTCTTATTAATGTTTTAATGCCAATACCTCTTGGTTATCAACATAAAATACAAAATTTTGTATACCTACTCACCGAAATAGACAAGAATGATTGGTTGAGCAAAGTTAGTATATCTATGATATAAAAATTAAAAATAAAAAAATACTTAAACATGTATTGTATACTCAAAAACAAAACACTTAATAAATAATTGCCCAAAGAGATATAAATAACAAAAAATAAAAATATAACACCATCTGAAAAGCTATAGAAAAGTCGAAATATATTTTGACATCCTCCACTATTCAAAATAACAAGAAAAGGTAATTGAGCACTATTTCAACGTCCCGCACCACAGCTCCATTTGTGTGTAATTATTCTTTTTTTTTCTAAACTTTTCCAAATGATCGATGGTTTCGTTGCCAAATTGTATATAGCTTTAAATTCTTTATTTCAGTTAAAAATACCTTCAGATAGATAGGTATTGTTCATGCAGGTAATTAAAAAAAAAAACATATCTTCACCTGAACTAAAACACGTCCAAGAAGATCAGCTAAAAACAAATAAAAAGTTTTTCTATTTCAGAAAATAACCAAAAGTCGAAAAACAAAAATGTTTAAATATTTAAACAAATCTCAAAGACACATCCAAACGGACAAAACCTGCCTCGTAAAACTTTTTCGGTTATGGCCCGACACGTCACATTAACACAATTTCACACGAAATTTTGTGTGTTTAGTTTAAATATCTAGCAGATAATTAGAGCAATTTGAAAACGAAGTATTAAACCGTCATCCATATACATACCTATATAAAAGAAGAAGCACCTTCCAAATCCTTCTGGCCCCCTAATTCAACCACAACGAATTTGTTAGTAGTTAACAACAAGTACCTAACAAACGCTTTGTCAGTCGCAGATCGCAATTGAAGATGAAGAATTTATGGGCTAATTTGTTGTTGAGCAATTGAGATTATGCAGGGGGAATATAAACAAAATTTCCCCTCATAGCATGACTAACAAAAAAATACACTCAACTACTGTTTATGTGGACTGTAAATAAACGTCTTCATTTTTTAGTGGAAAAAGATTTTTTGTAAACAAAATATTTGGCCCACATTATTGCTTGCAATGTGTGGTGAAATTATCAAGAAGTATTTAGATTTTTAAATTGATTCCAGAGTCGCATTCTCCAGCACAAGTTAAGGGCTCGACGAAAGATGAATTTGTTCTTTTCAAATTTGACGAAATGCATTTTTTTTTACTAAGTCAGACACTAATGCAAATGATGGATTTACTTGAATTTCCAAGTTAAATTTCTTCTTTGGAAAAAAAACCGCTTTTTGGGAAAATTAGTTTTCCAAGTTAAATTTCTTCTTTGGAAAAAAAACCGATTTTTGGGAAAACTAATAATTTAATTTAAATATTTTGATGAATAGAAAAAGTTTTATATATTGATAACTGGTGAAAAAAGGTGATCTTGTCTAGACTAAAAGATCCTCAAGTTCAACCTCACGACTGTCCAACCAAAGGCCAAACAAAATACAAAATCCAGCTCTGATTAATTATAATGGTTATAGGTGCTTAGCTTTATTATTCGACTTTTGTCTTAAAAAATTATTAACATACAATTAAGAAAAAAAAAACACTTACAAAGAAAATTAAATTTATTTATTGGTAAGTACCTGCCTACCTGAAAAAATATTTAATGACGAAGAACCGTCATTAGCTTTTTTCCAAAGTATACAAATTTTTTTTATTATTTTCTTAACACAAAATAAATCACTGTTGGAATCGGTAATACCTATGTATGGGATATGACGTAAGGGAAAAGTTTAATTTTTTTAAATTAACTCTTTGAAGCACTGAATTTCTATTCCTTGTAGTTGTTCTTCTAGAAAATTTACTGTTACCTTAATTTTTCCCAATAGCCGAGGAAAATGTATCACATTAAGTTTCAATTTTAATGGTCAATATAAAATAATCATTTCCTCTTATTGCTGGGCTCCAGATCCTTTGAATACTAAAAATTTGTTGTTTCGAGATAAACTCGATTAAAAATCTAGTTTTCAAAAAAGTATTAATAAGTACAAGATAAAACATATTTAAATAATTTCGAAACAAAAATTATTTTTGTATTCGGTTAAATAAATATTTTGAAGCTTTGCTTCCATCCCGAGGCGCGGCGCTACGCAAAACCAAATCAATCCTTACGCGAGTTCAAATTTGCGGGGCCCCTGGTGAAACCTTGGGGTTTATAGATAAACCCATGTATGGTCTGTATTCCAGTTCAAGTGACCGATGTATAATCATCGACAGTATTTTTTCATAAAGGGGTAGAATCTTCCAGGGGAGAGGGGGGGTGCGTTCAAGTCATGCACTCCAAAAAGAAAATGATAAGTATTTGTCAAAAGTCCATTTTAAAAACTTAACATTAATTGCGGTGGAGTGATATTTGCAGAGCCAGGAGAGTGGGTAAATACTAACTTTTCACCCCCTCCTTAAGCTTTAAAAATTATTATTGTATAATTGTTACAGTTTTTTTTTGCATTAATTTAAAAAAAAAATCAAAAAAATTGACTTCACTTTACACTGAAGTTTGCAGGTCAGTATGATTTTTGTTTCTAATATTAAGGACATCAAAATTTGGAACTATCATATTCGGGAAATGTAAAAACTCCAAATTTGGAGTCATTCAACAAGTTCTTAGCATGCTTGGTTCACTTAGATCACTCAATTGCACCCTTATTTAAAAAAAAAATTGTTTTGGTACAGAAATCTGGCTTTAAAATTCTTTTAAAAGGGATAGGTATAGCTACTTGGACAAAAATACATCCGAAAACGGGCTCTGGACCTTGGGCACCTCGTATATGGGAAATTTGAAGAAAAGAAAATACTTTAAATAAAGAAGTTTAAGTGAGCTCTACTCCATATATTGATGCTGTTGTACCCTCCTAAGACGCAAATTTTGGTCGATGTTTACCGACTCATATAGAAATCACAGCATGAATACACTGCGAAATCTATTTATCCAGCGGAATTTGTTTAAATTCAGATACCTAGAAAACAAATGCCAGTGCCCAGGCTTTCTATAATTTTAGTCCAGTCAATTTATGTTTTCGGGGGTGCTGAATCTGAATCTGAAGTTTGCCAACAAAATTTCGTAACGCAACAGAGAAAAAATGCAAAAAATGATGCAAAAATGCATTTTTTGGGAGTTTTTCACTAATGACTCGAAAACTATCAATTTCGAAAGTTACATCAAAGTATCATTGAAAGTAAACACAATTTCTAATAAATTTCTGTTTAAGGTTTTTTTTTTGCGACAACCCATTAGGACTCAAGTGCTGGTCGAAAATTGACGCATTTTTACTGTTTTCGAAAATCCACTCGAAAACACTTAAAAATTACTTACAAAATATTTTCTTAGTGCTTTTGAGTGGATTTTCGAAAACAGTAAAAGTACGTCAATTTTCGACTAGCTCTTGAGTCCAAGTGAGTTGTCGCAAAAAAAATCCTCAAATAGAGATTTATTTGAAATTGTGTATACTTTCAATGGTACCTTGATGAAATTTTCGAATAATTGGTAGTTTTCGAGCCATTAGTGAGAAACTCCTAAAAAATGCGTTTTTGCATAATTTTTTTGCATTTTTTTCCATGATGCGTCACGAAATTTTGTTGGCAAACCTCAGATTCGAATTTAGCACCCCCGAAAACATAAAAGAGCGAGCAAATCGAAACTACCCAACAATTTGCATGGCAAAAATACAATATGACTGGATGAATGATTTTGAAGAAAATCAGAATTAATATTCTTCTGTTTAAGTGGAGCGAATGAGTTAAGTTCAAATAAAGAAAATACATACCATCTATTTGGTCATTAATTGGTCAGAAAAGGCCAAATAGTCCTAGAAATTGGTCAGCCCTAGATAACTTGTAATCAAGGCTTAAGGTTTTTCAAGGTCACGCGCTATTTTTGGCACCTCATTTGTGGGGAATCTACAAAAATGTATACCATCTGAAAGATCTTTAGATCGTGATAAAAGGTCAATTATTTTCAGTAATTTGTCAGCCAAAGATTTTTTTTCTCTGAATCTTTTAAGTTCATTTCAAGGTCACAAAAAGTATGCCATTTAAAGGACACTTCACGGTCATAAAAGATCAGCTATTTTCCGTAACCCATAAAATTTTGTATTAATTTTTCATTAATTTTTAAATTAAAATTCAAGGTCACAGCGATTTTTGGCACCTCATTTATGAGAAATTTGCTAAAAATGTATTCCATCAAAAAGGCCTTAAGATCTATATAAAAGCTCATCAAGTTTCAGTAATTGGTCAGCCATAAACATTTTTTATACATTTTTTTTGCCGTATGCCAAAAATCTTTCGGGACATTGGGTGACCTTGAGAAACCTTAAGCCTTGATTACAAGTTATCTAGGGCTGACCAATTTCTAGGACTAGTTAACCATTTCTGTGTCCAATTATACTGACCAATTAGATCGCATTTTTCAAATTTCTCATATCGTTCCCTGATTGCAAGAACTAGGTAACTCAATTTTCTATTTTTATAATATATCGGCAAAAACGGTATTATTTTGTTTGTTAAATTTTGTTATACCATTGACAATATAGGATATTTGTGAAGTTTCAGGAACATACAAATTAAACTTTCCATCGTTCTCCAGTAGCTAGGCTTCTATAAAGTTTGCTGAATCTAAAATTTATAAAATTGAGTTACCTACCTAGTTCCTGCAATCAGGTGACGATACCTATGGGTTGCAAAATGTCCAGGGTCCAGGAAACGGGCATTTTATAACCAAAGCAAATAAAAAAAGTTTGTCCAACTAGTGATTTTGAAAGTGGTTTGACTATGGCTATTGACTTAAGATGTTTAAAGCTCCCGTGCGGAAAAAAATGAATGCAAATATTTTCCTAAGTCACAAATAGTTGAGTTGAAATAAAAAAAAAATACTTTTTTGCAAGTTGGTTTACTGTTTCATGCAACAAATAAAAAATAGAATGTCATGCAAAACAATTGACCGGCAATTGTTTTGCAAGCGAAAAAATTGTGTGGTGAATACAATATATTTGTTCATATGGCCGGTTTACACTTGCAAAAAAAAATGTATTCACCCCAAAGCACTTTGCATGCAAATAGTTTAAGTATTCATGAATAGTTTTTTTTCCATTTTAATGAATATATGTATGTACCTCAATCAATTACAAACTTACTTATTTTTCTAGCCTTAAGCATAGTTTACAGTTCTCATGCGAAAAAAATCAAAGTTTTCAAAATGGTTTTCCCCCTATTCTCTGCACCAAATTGAATAATATTCAGGGCGAAAAATGTTCGCCTTGACCTAACCCATCCATTTAGTCGTTAATATCCTTAATTTATAAACTATAGGCCTGAAAATGGAAAATAATAATTTTTGGATGCAAAAACCATCTGCATGCTAATAATCAGGCCTATCTTTCTAGATTTTGAGAAAGAGCCAGTTAAAAGAGCATTTAAACAAAAAAAAGAGCCACCACTTTAAACGTCACCCAAATAAAAAAATGCCAAAATATAATTTACAATTTTGAAAAAACAACAAAAACTTAAGAAAAACAGTTGTAAAAAAATTAAATATTAACTTTGAATCTGAATCGCAGGGTTCATGGTTCACTTCCAGATGACGGCAAAGAGCTTTTCAATTAATACGAGCATAACCAGACTAAGCACCACTAAAGGAGTCTGATGATTGAGGCCGAAATTCCTCTATAATAGTGATTACAAAATAAATTGTGTATGCCTTTACTTTTGCTTTTAATTCAAAAAGTTTAAGTCAAATTTTAACTTTTTCTGGATAGCTTATTAAATGGCAGAATTCATAACCTAGATCAATACATGATATGTCTTCATCAGACTTAATAATGAGTGGATCTAAAAATCTTAGCACAAACAATCTTTTATATTTGAAATCGATTCTTAATGTGATTTCATTGCAGATTGTCTGATAGTATAGTAAAACATTTTCTTATAGCAACAAAATCCCGAGCGCACCTCACTTCCGTAAGCAACGTTGAACGAAGCTTGACGAAACGCTCCACTCCGCAATTATAATCGCGTCATATGCTTTCCTTGTATTTGCTTGTTTTCTTCTGACCTCTTTAGTGCCCCTCCGAGCATTATAGTTCTAGCTCTAGCCATAGGCACCCGGAGGGGGGGAGGGGGGCAAGGGGCCCCACACAACTAACATATTTTTTAAATTTCAAATGATGAATTTTATAAAAAACTTCTCATTTTTTGTCAGAGTCCATAACTTGCCCCCCCCCCCCTCCCTAGGCTTTGACCAGGCCAAATATATCTGAAAATATCCTTATCTCCGATATTGTTTTCAAAACAACTAAATTGCGAATTGTTGTTTGCCTAAAATTATTTACAATCTTTTTTGTGGGTGATTTTCTGATTTCTGACATCAAACCAAGAACTTTTCCTTGCTTTCTAGTACCTATCTGCTACGCTTTCTAGCTTAGCTACCAAAAATTCAGTTATCTTGAGTTGCTTTTGTTCAAGGGTTTACAACAACACAAACCTATCCAAAGAGCCTTGGATTATTTTGGAATAAAGCATTTTTTGCTTAGAATTTCCAAATTATTTAATATTTTTTTCGAAATCCAATTCAATTCTGACTCCTTTTTTTCATTACCCGAATACTGTTCCCATACAAATAATTTTATTTTTTAACATTTAACGATTTTTTTTTAAACTTTGTCTAGCACATTTAAGGCATTATGTAACAAATTTCGCATTCGTAAAAAAATTTGACTCGAGATTTGATCAAATGACCGACGATACGGAAGACGAAAAAAGTGGGTTTTATAATTCTGTCTGTCTGCCTGTCTGCTTATGTGTTTGTCTGTCTGTTTGGCTACAGCCTTAACGACTGAATCAATTTTCCTTAAACTTGGTACATAGCGTTTTTTGGTTATTCTACATAAGTTTTATTTTTCATTTTCATTTTCTTATGCCACGTTTCCATTTGCAAGTAAACTAGGGGAAGTCTTGCAGTAGCGTTTACATTGTTATATGAATTCTTGCAATTTCTTCTGCAATAAATATCTTGCAAGAAGCTCGCTCATCATACTTCGAATTAGCTACGCAAAAAACAAATTTATTGCTTTTTTGGTTTGCGAAAAAATGGTTGTCCTGCCCTGCTAATTTCATATGAAGTTAGCAGGACACCCATTTTTTCGCAAACCAAAAATGCAATACATTTTTTGTTTGCGTGACTAATTCGCAATTAAGTAGCAACTAATGATAGGATAGTTTTTAGCCTGAATTTCCAAAAGTGTCCTGCTAACTTTATATACATAATTAATTGCACTTGCAAATACTCCAAAGAAGTTATGCAAGGGCTGTCACAATCGAACTTGCTTCACAGTTTCCACTTGAAAGTCACTGTCGGACAGACTGTCAGACATTTCTTGCAGAAGTTTTCTTGCAAATGGATAAGAGGCCTTAGAAAAAATTTAACGGTTTCTGCAATATGATTTTTTCACAAATTAAATATTCTCAAAAATGGCCCCACAGATTAGAAATAAAAACAATAAATTACTTTTAGTGACCCCGACATTTGAACGATCGAACAATTTTTTGTTTTTCTTTCGATTTTCTCGAAACCGGTTAGAGCGGTGTTGATAATTTTTTAATGCAGAAGCTTATAAAAAGTTTGTACTGATTTTTAAGAAATATTATTTTATTTTGAAAAATCCAATACATTATAATCTTTTAAAGCTATTATTAGACTTATTTTATAGCTTGGTACGTAACGATTTTTTAATACCCTTTAAAATATAAAAAAAAAATTTTCATTTGTATGCAAAAGAACGATTCCTACCATACAAAAGTAAAAACACCACTGAGGAAAATCTCATTTTGATAAAAAAAATTTCTGTCTGCTTTTTCGCAGGAAAGTGTCACTATAATATATTTTTGTATTTTTCACTTTTGTACAAAAGTGAAATGAATGTTGTTAGGCCTTTATTCTGAAAAAGAGTGAACACAGCCACTAAAATCTCAAAAAGAGCCAATTTTGGTTGATTTTAGAAAAGTGGAGCCAAAGAGCCATACATGAAAAAAGAGCCAAAGTGGCTCTTTAGAACCATGAAGGTAGCCCTGCTAATAATGCCTTGAGGTGAATATATTTATTTTTTGGAAATGTAAGCCGACCATCAAAAAAAAAATATTTTACTCACCACACTTTTTTTTGCATGCAAAACAATTGCCGGTCCATTGTTTTGCATGATAATTCCATGACAGCACTGGATGTTTGTATGCATGAAACTGTAAACCAATCATGTAAGCAATAATTTTTGACATGCGAGAGTATTTGCATAGAATTTTTTTTGACGTGAACTGTAAGCTAGGCTTTATACCAAATTAATAAAAAAGTCCCACATCCCACTTTTTATTAATAAATCTTATATAACCGTTATTTGCTTAGCTTTGAATCTTTACTTTTTGAAATATTATTATAAAACTTGAGTTTTCCACAAGAGCATAGTTAACAGTACCCGTGCAAGAAAAAAACAATACAATTATTTTCGCATGTCAAAAATTATCGAGGTGAAATGCAAAATTATTTGTTTAAATGATTGGTTTAGAGTTTTTTTTCGCATGGGAGCTGAAAACTATGCTCAAACTACATAGTAGCTCCATATTTTTCAATTTTAATGATTTTGCAAAGAGCATTGGTACCTCTACCTACATAGACTGACTTAAGATCATAACAAATTGAATCAAGTTTTGCCATCTTCTCCACCAACGATATCATTGCTTTTGATAAAAGTCTTAAGATTGAACTTATGAAAACAGTTTGATGCAATTTTTCAGTAGATTTTCAAAAAACTATTAGATTAATAATACCCACTAACCTTTAGAAGTTAAAAGACATTTTGTAATTTGGAAACTATTTTTCTAATGCTTATTTGTTTGCATTTAAATCCATTGAATACTTCCCGCGATCAAAATGTCACTCAGTGTTCGTTCTTCTTATGCAATATTATTTGCCCATAGTTTGGCTCTAACCCATACAAAAATCGAAACCGTTGTCCATACTCATTCCACTTCCACCTACCAAGAAAATGATATTGTCCAGACTATAGTCAAGACGACGAAAAATAGACCGCAAACTAAAGCAAAGACTCAGCAGGTTGTCTTCCTGATGTTGACTCAAAAAAATCCCGATCGGTGATTTTGAAAGAAATTAATGTTCATGTTGTGCGATACTGTCTCGTATAAAAGGCAAATCTTCTCCAGACCTCCACCGCTGGCTGATATTCTCCTTTGTGATGTGAATATTGTGCCAATTACTTTTGGTTTCAATTCACTTGGTATACAAAGCTTCTACAATATAATCTACCTTTGGTGAAAAGATCGCATAGCGTATTCGTATTGTATAGGTACGAGTACTTGTTTATAACTTTACGATCGCCTAGAAACACAAAACTATTTTTTTTTTTCATTTATTGTTTTTTTTTCGGCTCTGACGCAAAGAATCGATGAAATCGTCAATATAGTACTTCTTATATCGCACCAAAGTGCCGCACAAAATAAGCAGGCGTAATGGTATTTTGTCGACCGACATACACGACGAGGTGACGGTGAAGGCGATGACCGACGACCGAAGCAACGCTGACGTTGCGACGCGACGCGACGTCCAGTTTAAAACCAAAGCGATCTTCGATGATCTCTATAAATATTAAGTGGAGAGCTTTGGAAGAAATGAAATTTACGCCTTGAGGGGGAAATTTATGATGTGGCGAATGGCAACGTTTTGCTGCAATAATAAATGTCATCCACACTGGGATGCCGACCGATTATTTTGATGCTGTTGCTGTAAGCCTACCATCAGTATTCTCAATGGAAAGGCATCGTTTGCGGCTGGTCCATTCTTTATTGTTTTTGTTGTTGTTGTTTGTCGCTCAACAACTTGGCCCAATGGAGGACGTGGATGGAGATATTTTTGTCGCGGTATATAGTGTCGATGAATCGGTGAAAACGTCCGTAGTCGATAAAGCGAATCGAAGGCTATTTCAGGATCAATACGTTCTTGAACGATTCGATTGGAATCAGTTGATGGCATCTGTAAGATATTAAAAAAAATTGTGAATGACAAGCTATGGTGCCAATGGAAAGCAGATGGCATGGCATATGACGGAGGAACAAAAGTATATCTATATAATCTGCCAGGAGGCATAAATTGCTGGCAAAAAAAATAACGATCATAAAATTCGTAGTGACGCAAACATCTACATTTTTTACTCAAATATAAAACCCTCTTCATCTTTTCTCAATCAAATCGCTTTTCTTGCACAGTAAGCTTTACACTAGATGCTTTTTTTCAATCTGAGAGTAAAGATATTTTTGTTCCGCATTTACCATCATCAGCATCACTTAACCCAATATCTAAGCCATCATTTAATTGTATTCCATAACAGCTACAGTGTCTGAATCTGAATCTTATCTTTCTTATTGTGGCTTAATCCACATACCTACTCGGTTTAAATAGAATTTATTTCCTTCCATTTAATTAAAACAATCCCAAGAGAGTTAGCAGACGTAAGCGAAATTCAAATTTCTTCCAGTGAACCCCTTGCGGTTATCATTTGAATGCTCGTAAATATCCAACTCATAATTAGATGCAACAAATCCGAGCTCTGCGCGCAACACGAGATTTACAACGATTCAATTTTAATCTAATCAGCGCAAACCTACACAGGAAACCTGTTGCTTTCTGGGATTAGATACTTTTATTTGCTTACTGACTAAGTTGGGTATCTATAGTGAATCCGTTAATAAGCCGTGTCGACTTATTCTTGAGGTGATGGCAATGCACATTGCGCATGCTTCTGTGAATAAGTTTATGGTGGAGCTTTGATTGATTTGTGAGCACATTGGTGATATGAGGATATAAGCTGGCCATGTGGAATGATATTTTCTTGGCACGATTATCTTCTGGGTTGTTTTTTCTAATAAACTTCAAACCGTCCGTCGAACAGCTTGATTAGACTTTTTTTGAATAGAATAATCAAAATGCAACATCAACATGAGCCGGTTTTTAAATTGTACAGGGTGCCAAAAGTTACAATAACAGTTTTTCTTTATGAATATCTAGGTTATGCCACATTCACATGAGTGACAAATTGGCAGTATTCAGACAGGTATCTGTCAAAAACACATAACGAAAAGACAAATTCATTTGCTTCGTTCTTATGTACATATATATGTATGATGGCAATTTTCAAGTCATATACAAATTTTAAGAACCAATTTGTAGAATATATTGAAACTGAATTATTATTTTGACACCACTTGCCGTTAAAAAAATGGCTTAAGATCTTTTTTGTAGGCAATTTTATAACCTGCATACATATCACTTCCAAACATTTGTTCTCTTAAAGTAACTGTTCATGGAAAATTGTTTTTCGGGTTCTTTGACCACCTGTTAAATATTGTAAGGATCTATTATATCTATGTTGCATTGAAAAAGTAAGTGAAAACATCGCAAGAAAAAAATTTAGTTTGTCACAACTAATTAACGACTAATTAATGGCAAATTATTAGATAAGCAATAAAATGTTAAGTTTTAGAAGTTTTTACCATTTTTTGAAAAAAAAACATAGAAAACATAGAACGAAAAATTCTAAATTGCCATAACTTATTAATGACTAATTAACCATTGAATACTCCATGAAAAAGAGGAACTTTCAACTAATTTACAAATATTTGAATTTTTGATTTCAATGTTCGTTAATAGCAAAACCGGTGAACTGATTTGCTTCAAATTTGGTAGAGTGCATTGTTTATGTACAGTCCCGGATCTACGATTTTGCCGAACCGGAAAAAAAACTTGCTTTTGGCGCCCCTGCCGTTTTTGTTAAAAATTAAAAAAAAAACACATCTCTACTTGGTTGGATTTTTTGTCACTGGGAGAAAAAAAAACTTTTTAATGGATGTGAAGTTGATACCTATTCAGCAACTTTTCATTATAGATAAGAAAATCGACAATGCCTAAACAAAAACGATAAATAGCCAAGGTTCGTAGAACGAATAGACCTTTTAAAAAGGAACAATTACGTGCAAGAGTTCTTATTATTGAATATGTTTGTTTGGCCCATAAGCATACTTAAAAACTAAATTCACCCATGCGTTTCTGAGAGAATGGTCACACTGGCCATTCTCTCAGAAACGCATGGGTGAATTTACTAGCATTTTAGGTTCTAAGCATGCTTATGGGCCAAACAAACATACCAATTCAATAATAAAAACCCTTGCACGTAATTGTTCCTTTATACCCCTCAATTTTCCGGTAGGTATATTCAATAGGCTTAAAATATGATTCGTTCTCTCGAGAAAAATTCGAAACGAAATTTAATTTTTGATTCGATCGCGAATCTTATTTTTTCGTTCCTATTAAAATTCTTTTCATTCATCATACATCTGCAAAGATCTGTAAAATATGGTTCGTTCCCGAATTTATCAACTATTGAAGATCCATCCAAGAACCATTGAAATAAGAAAGAAAAATGTAAGTTTACGAATGGACAACATTTTAAAAAGCCAAAGTCACGCAAGTTAAAGTATCGAAGTACAGAATTCCGAAAAAGGTTTAGAAATCCTCGCTTCTTCGTTGTTCAATGATCGATTTCAATGAAATTGACAGAGGTTATAGCTGAGACAGAGTTATAGCAAAAAAGATATTTTTAAAATTGGTTGTTTCAAAAATAAGTCAACATTTTGCTGCTATGCGTTCTTCCATGAGCGATTGCATTGAAATTTACACAGGGAATAGCTGATACAGAATTGAAACAGAAACAAATATTTTCAAAACAGGATTTTTCAAGAAATGTCAACATATTACAACTTCATTGTTCCTTGAACGATTTCAATGAAATTGACATACACAATTTCAATCCTTAATAGTACGAGAGCTAAGCGACGACGTCAAAACAGATGTCATTTTAGATTGGCTGTTTCTTTGATACGATGAGGGTAGTCTCTGGCTGGTGTTGTGTTGTCTGCCATTTTGAAAAAGGATGTTGAAAAAGGCAAATGCAATTTTCTCGGCTCCTAAGAGTAAAATTTTTTTATTTAGTATTTGTTTCCAAATATTTTCGAAATCAGGAAAAATTGTTGTCGAAAACTGCAAAAATATGGTTTTTAGCGTTTATCTCACCTTTTGTTTATCTGAAGGAAAACATTTTTACTAAACAGTTTTTTGTAGAGCACCTGATTTTTGTATTTTTTGTATTTCGATTTTTTGTGAACGAAAAAATATTTAGAATACCTACAGAGTAATAAAATTGCCAGTATCCAGCAGATAATTCTTTAGGCAATACCACGATTTGTACGACCGGCGGCGGCGCGGCCGTCATGGTGTGACGCTTGTAGAGGGGCACAGTTCAAGTGTTTTATTATTCAAGAAGGGGGATCTATCTCCTGTGGGTTAGGGAGGAGAGGAAGTTTTGAAAAAAAAACGTATGTACATTAGGGTGTCCGTTATTTCCCAAAATCGTTTTTAAATATCAGACACCCTCTTAATCAAAAGTTTATGCCCTAAAAAAATCGGCCCAACAAAATTTTGTCCGAGGCCATTTACACTTAGCTCTTAGCCCATACTTTTCCCATACAAATTTGAATGGGATTTTCGCTATATTCACGTTTTATTTTTTTCTCTCGAATTGCTTCAGCTACTCTAATTTTGTTTGCTGATTTTTGTTCTTAAATCATCCCTTTAAAAGATCTCATTCAAAAAATTTATTAACAAAAATTTAAAATTAAATATTAAGACGGTCACTTTTATGAATTTTTTTTGTTTTATAAAAAATTTTTGAAGGGATGACAAAAAACGAAAATCAACAAAAAAATTTAGAATAGCTGCAGTAATTCGAGAGAAAAAAATAAAACGTGAAAAGAGCGAAAATCCCATACAAATTTGTTTGGGAAAAGTATGGGCTTAGAGCCACGTGTAAATGGCCTCGGACAAAATTTTTTTTGCCCACATTTTCTTAGAGCAAAAATCAAAGTTAGCAAAGCACCTAAAATAACACAGAAAATATTGAATGACAAATTCGAAACTGTCACAACTAACCAACGACTAATTAAGGGCAAGTTATCCACTTCTTCATTTTTCGATTCGACTAAGTTGCTTTGCAAACCGACGTATTTTATGCTGACTTAAGTAAAGCCTTTGATCGGATATGGTTTTCCAGAGTGGATATTTTCTTGGATCCAGTCGTTTTTAAAAAATCGTACTCAACATGTCAATTACAAAAGCTGTTTATCCAATTTAATAAATTTTACATCCGGGGTTCCTCAAGGTAGTCATATTGAGCCACTGCTATTTATACTATTCATAAATGACATCACTACGAGCATTCCTTACTCAAAATCTTAATTTTAAGCTTTTGAATGGTTTTTCAAATCCAAGTAGATACTTGTTCTTACAACACGATATTGATAATGTTTTCGAATGGTGGCACTTCAAATGGAATGGAATAAAATAGAAAGACATGCAAAGTTATATCATATTCAAAATTGAGAGAACCAATATTGTCTTCCTATTTTATGGAAGATAGTTTAATTGATCAAATTGACACCTTTAACGATTTGGGAATTTTATTTGACACGAAACTGTCATTTAATCCTGATATTGATATGATAACAAGTAAAGCAAGGAGCCGCCTTGGATTAATCAAGAAATTTTCAAAAGAATTTAATGATCCTCATATTACAAAAATCATGTGATGTTAACTTGTCCATCCCATCTTGGAGTATTGCAGCTGTGTTTGGTGTCCTGCTTATGAAGTTTCCATTACTAAAATTGAAAGTGTTCAAAAACAATTTTTGTTATTCGCCCTCCGTCATATTCGTTCCAACATCTTCCACTATATGAGAATCGCTTGAAACTGCTCAGCCTTTCTACGCTAATGAAGAGGAGGGAAGTGAATAATGTTCTTTTCCTTTTTCTATTTTTATCGGGATCAATCTATTCTCCAAAAATCCTGACTATGCTGAACATAAATTCCCGTCCGAGGTTAACCCGTAATCCTGCGTTTTTGTATACACCTTCTACCAGAGTAAATTATGGTTAAAACACAGCTTTAAACATTATGTTTGCATTTGTATGTGTATGCATAGCATGGTCATACAAATTCGTAAAGTAATCTGACATTCAACTCCTGCAAATATATGTGTGTAGCTGATTTCAATTTTGCAGCTCTGATTTCTTCCCCCGACCTGAGAGAAAACCTGGTTGGCTTAAAAGCGAATTCAGTGCGCATCCCAAAACACACATCGAACACAGTGCAAATAAACAGTGAAGAAAAAAGTGTCATATGAAACGCCATACAAAACACAAAAAGTATTGGTAGGAGGGTGAAAAATACTTTACGAAATATTTTCATAAATACCGCTGTTTAAAAACAAAATTTTATAAAAATTGGTCGAGTCGTTTCGGAGAAGACCACAAACACCGTGACACGAGATTTTTATATATTAGAACTTCACTTTGATAAACTTCTACGTTCCCCTCCCTACACCAGGCGCGGATACAGGGGGAGGGCAATGGGTGCAATTGCCCCCCCCTGGGCAAGTACGAAGGAAGCATAAAATATTAATTCAATGAAATGCAATAAAAAAAAACAAAATAAATATAAATGTATAACATTTTTAGAAAATAGTCAAATTATTTGATACTAGAGAGCAGATTGAGTCCCAAATCGATTTGATTTTTACTTTTCAAAATGCAAATGTGAATGAAAAATTTCACAATTTTGCAAAAAAATACTTTAAAAAGTTATTGCCTTAACCCTCCTCCACAAACTTGTTAGTGTTTTTTATAGTTAAGTGTAAAGGGAGAGGCGACAGGGGCATTTATCTAAGTTTTCCACATTAAAATTGATTTTAATAAAAAAAAATATAACAATAGCGCAAAATTTTAAACAGCATTTTTTCAAGCGCTTAGATGATGCTTATTATTAATCTTCTAAATATTTAGTAATTTACTAGAACTTTCCAATTTTTAAACCTTTTTTTTGGTCTAACAGCTAGTGTCATAAGTACTCAACCTTTTCTAATAAAAACAGTTCATCTGAACACGTCCAAACAGTGACAGTTCATACAAAAAACAATTTTTTTAAACAGAAGAATATTATTTTTAATTGTCTTCAAAATCATGAAAATACACAAAAAAAATCACAACTTAATTCTAGATTTACAATAATTGTAAAGAATTTTTTGGGGGAAAACGACATATGTCATGAATTTAGCATGATACTTAAAATTTAATATAGCCATTTAATGATTTTAGCTTAAGGTAAATGTTAAGAGATAGTACGATTCTAAAATCGTATACGATTAACAAAATTATCTTTTAAGCTGAGTATCGTGTTAAATTTGCTTTAGAATCGTTCTTTTCCTAATCGTTTAATTTTGCGCCAGTATTTTTAAAATTTAATTAGCTTCAAAAATTTTTACTTTGCTTCAAATGCTCGGATCTACAAGATTTAGACCCGTTTGCTGATACGATTCTTAAGCATTTATGTTCTACTTAAAAGCTCATGTTCTACTTTTTCCTCTGCATAAACTGTCACATAAGCCCTTTATGTTCTACTTAAATATTTAAGTTTCGTATCGGCAAATGGCCCTTAGATATTTAAATAAAGTTTTAATAATAAACTACATTTGTGTATACAAATTATTTTGAAATACCAAAAAATCTAATACAAAAAGTTGATTGATTCCCTTTTTTGATTAATATTTAAATGTGTGTTTCCATTTGAGATAGTACTTTCAGAAAACTCTCGAGAGTGACACTTGGTCTTCCCCTCTGGTGAGCTAATTTTATGACTGTGTACTTGCGAGTTTTACTCTTGAGAGCTTCTTCAGAGCTGCTTGTCGTCTTTCTGCTCTCTAATGGATACGCACCGGTGTTTTAGCCATAAGATACGTTTCCGATGGTAGTATTCGTGAGGATTTTGTGACTTCCGTGTTCCATATTATTAAACTGGCGAAGAGTACAAATCCTATGAAGAAGATTGGAGAGAAACTAGGAAACGACTACAGTAGTCACTGCCGAAGAGAAGTTGGATGGAACTTCTACACCTAAGGATAGTTTTTGAAAACGTCAATTCGATTGTCAAATGATCGTCAGTTCTTGACGCAAGTATTGCTATTTCCAAATTTATGCAATAGTTTTTTTTGCACACAATCTTTTTTACCAACGTCATTTAATTTTCTTTCAAACGCATTTGACATTAAAGAACACGTTCTCTGGCTTTTGTCAATATTTTTGTCGTCAACTCGATTTCTTACTGCAGAATTGCACCGATGATGTTTTCAAACATGTGACTTAAGCAAACTGCATTATCAAACACAATGCTTATGCATTAAAACTTGTATTTGCCTTTTCGAACAGAAGCCTTGCAGTTTGCGTTTGAGAACATTCTGCAAACACAGGTGACATTTTCGAAAAAAAGCCTTTAACTGGCAAGGCCATTGACAAAATTTTTTTCCCAGCTAAAGAAGAGGCTGAAACCTTCACTTGAACTCGAACGTCATGTGTGGGAATAGGATCACGCTTATGTGCCCTTATGCTTTCCGAAATTTGAGGTGGAAGACGGAATTCAAAAACGCTACCATGCTACAGCCAAAAATTGCATAGCTCCGTTTCACGAAGTTTCAAAGTACCCGCTGTTTAAGACACTATGGCAGTTATGAAAGACGTAATATTGCTTTCTTCAAATTTCAAACTCATCTCATACAGAGCGCTATGTACTCAAATTTTCTATAGGCCTCATCAAGATTGTGGAAACTCACGAAAATTGCCCCCCCCCTGAACGAAATCCTGGATCCGCGCCTGCCCTACACCACACAACCTCTTTAAAAGCGTTTATATAAAAAGCCAATGCTGAAATTTTGGATATTCTGATGTGGAAGGTGAAGTTCTGCGTTGCTGGTTGGTACCTATCCCAATTTTATGAACTGATTTTTCTTAGGTTTCTGTCAATATTTTTCCATTTTTCTTGGATTAAGAGTAGCAAAGCAATGGTCATTGACTCAAAAGGGCTCATTAATAGCAATTTGGTAGTGGAATATCCCATCTCACGTCGGGTACTTGGCATGCAGCCTCCACTGTGAGAAAGGTTAAGTATTGGAATTGGTGTAGATATAGAAAAATATTATGGGTCGACGTTTGTGACTCAATTTGTGGCACATAGCGTAAATCATCCTTAATATCCGCCTTCAAATTAACTGTTAACTTCTCACATAGTATTTCTGCATCATCGGTGAGTCTTCAAATTTACCTTTTAAAATGTATCCCTGATTTCCTGCCACAGCCTATGCATATAACCACATTGGTTTTGAGTTATTTTCTTCATAAACAGACCAGACATAATTTCCTGTCTTCACCTTTTCCCAAGCTGTCACTTCGTTCAAAAAATAATTTACCAACTAAATCCACTTTTTAATAACTACCCAAATGATAAATGTCTCTCTGAAAATGCTGCTTTATTTTTTTATTATTCCAAACACCATTAGCAATAATCGTGCAACAAAATGTAAACATACAAAGTTGACTCTGATGATGTTCTTCAGGGCGATACAAAGACCTTCACACAGATCACCAGAAATGTATATTTGCCCTTTATTCCAAGAAACGTCCAAACGTTTATATATATTTATACAATGCGCCATCGCATCAGCTTTATCAGACTTTATAACCAGTGAACGCCTGGAACGGATATTAATTATTATTGTTCGCGCAGGCACCAAATCCATTTGTCATTTCTGAACCAATACTGTGGCTGTCCCATAAAATTCGTAACGAAATTATATTATTTCGATGGTGGTAACTGGTAACCGATACACTTCCATTCCCACACTACCTATACACAAAAAAGAGAATTCGGGACTAATTTTTGCCATAAAACGAGAGTTCCAAATCAAAAGCCTAAGTTTGGTTTTACGACTGTGCGCTGGCTGCGCCGTGCGAGTTCCATTATAAAGTTAAGGCATGCAATTTAAGCAACCAGAAGTAACAGAAGCAGGCAGAGGAAGAATCCTGATTTGATGCTCCCACAGAACCAGCCAGACACTATTGGGTGGACACGATTTTTGCCTCCCTTTTAATAGATGTCCGCTATGGAATTTTTGCTCTTAAATGCTTTTAGGCCGAGGATGCATTAGTGGGTGTTGCCAAGATGATATTGCCATTCTGTGACGAAGGACGAACTCTATATCTCCACGAAGCCTTTAATGAGCCTGCATGCAATGATGATGGGAAATCGTTAGGACTCTGACTCAGGAGCTTCCATAGGTGGAGGCCAAGGAATTCCAAATACGAGAACAAAAAATGTTCTGTTCATCATCATCATCATCATCACCACCAGTATACCCAGACAAGGGTGGGCCTCAATTCATTTGGCCAACTTTGAGATGCTCAAAGGATAAAACGATTGACTCTGGCTCCTCGAGGCCTATAATTAAGACGGTCGTCGGTGGTTGAAATGGTCATCTTGATCGTGCCAAGGTGAAGTATTGTAAAACCAGAGCAAAAGACACACCACAGAGCAAAGAATAGGAGGCCGCAAGCGGTCCCTATTTTTGTGTCGCATCAGGGTACCAACTTACCAAGAAAGACTCAAATGCGATATTATCCTGTCTTGTCCCGCATGGACTATGGAGTTGTGCTGTGGTGCGTGAAATGCTTGGAGCGCAACACACAGTGACGATGGCAATGATGATGATGATGATTATGACGACCACGATGACGACGGGAAATTAAAAAGCGTCTCAACGGCCAACGATGACGATGACGACGACTACGACGACGACGACGGGACACGGAAAGTAAGTAAAAGGATGTGAAATGGTGGTTCCATTCGAACTGTATGACACATGGGAGGGACCAATTTTAATGGAATTTCTGATTTTTTTGTCTTCTGATTTTTTGTATTCTGTTCATGCTGCTCATTTATTATTGAAAAAAAAAAAATAAACTAAAAACACCAATTCGACGAGATGACCAAAAAGAACATCAATTTTTTTTCGGGATGCATTAGTGGGTAGTTTTGGACAGGAAAGGCGGGTGGACATCTTCCAGACGATGACTGCTGACATCAGAAAGAAGTAGACCGAAAGGAAGACGAATAATAGAATGCGCTATACGAAGCCCTCAGGTAATGTGTGCGTGGAGTTATAAAGGACCTTTTTTTTTAATTTCGAAATACTAAGCTACTCTGCGCTGCTGTTGATATTGCTGTTGCTAACAAAATGGTCACAGAATTTTGATTTAGTGTCCGTGTCCATTGGTTTCTATACCTGTGATGGGACAGTCCTATAATCGGAAATGGATTTAATTGGTTTTCTGGAAATAAACGCACAAATTATAAAATATATAAAAAAAGCATTGGCTGTCGCCAACGGTGGTGCACAAATAAACCCATGTTTCTGACAAAATTTTCGGATGTTAAAAATTAATTGAGGTAAAATATGTATGCAAGGTCCAAGGGATCGAATTTAGATTTAGATATTTGTTATTTGAAAAGAGAGAGATGCATGAAGGTTTCCGATACACGAACACGAAATATTGTACCGTGAAGTTTTTCGTTTTAAATGAAGAGGAAAGGAGACATTAATGCTCGAATCAATTTTTGACATTTTCAATTGTTTTTCCTAATTTTTGCCTTGAATTTGTACTAGAACAAGTGCACAACTCTAGAAATTTTGAAATAAAACTCCAGAAATTTGACCAGGAATATCTGAAAATACCAGAGGTTGAAGATTGCTTTGCAAACAATAATAAGAAGTTTAGTTCCAGCTACGCCAGAATAAACATTTCCGATTGGCTTCCAAATATTAGAATGAAAGCATCTCCATTTACATGCTTGTTAAGCAGGTTTGTGAAGCATCAGATTGAGCTTTGGAGATTTTCCCGTTAAAAATGAAAATATAAGCGTTTTTTTTTTGCAACAAAATTTAAACCCGTGAAATCGTAAAAGTCGATAAGTATACTGAAAAACTATTTCTCTTCTTCCAAATTCTGTTAAAAAGCTTTCAATATATTTATGAGTGTCAAGTTAGCAAAGCAACTTTGAGGAATCGAAAAATGGTTAGTTGGATAATTTGCCGTTAATTAGTTGTGACAAATTCCGAATTTGTCGTTCAATGTTTTCTAAGTTATTTTGGGTGCTTTGCTAACTTGATATCAAGTTAGCAAAGTAACTCTCACGGATCGAAAAATGGGTAAGTGCATAATTTGTCGTTAATAAGTTGTGACGATTTCGAATTTGTCGTTCTATGTTTTCTATGTTTTTGTTTTGAAAAGTGGTAAAAACTTCTAAAATTCAATATTTTAGTGCTTAATAATTTTCCGTTAATTAGTCGTTAATTAGTTGTGAAAAAATCAATTTTGTCATTCGATGTTTTCTATGTGTTTTTGGGTTATTTGTTTTTTATGAGCGTCAGGTTACCAAATCAGTTTTCACTTATCAAAAAATGGGTAGGTGGATGATTTGCCATTAATAACTATTTTCCGTTAATGCCAAAATTACATAGAAAACATCGCATGATAAAATTTAATTTTTCACTACTAAATAACGAATAATAAATGGCAAACTATTAAGGAATAACATATTAAGTTTTGGAGGTTTTTAAAACTTTTCGAAAAAAAACATAGAAAACATAGAGTGACCAATTAAAAATTATCACAAATAATTAACAGCTAGTTAATGCTAAATTATTAAGCCATAAACCATTCGTCATAAACAGATTTTATCCCATTTTCAGATAGTACTTTGCCAACTTAATATCAAGCTACCAAAGAACTGAAAAAACATAGAAGACATTGCACGACAAATTCAAAACTGTCACAACTAATTGAAGACTAGTTAATGGTAAACTATTAAGCCATAAACAGCTCGATACTATCAGTTTTAATCCCTTTTGAAGGGGGTGCTTTGCTAACTTGGTATGAAGCTAACGAAGAAATAAAAAAAAAACATAGAAAACATTGCACGATTTAATTCAATTTTTCAAAACTAATTATTGACTAATTAACGGTAAATTATTAAGCCATAAAACATTAAGTATAAGAAGTTTTTCACACTTTTCGAGTAGTGTCAAGTTAGCAAAGCACCCAAAAAAACATAGAAAACATTGAACGACAAATTCGAAACTGTCAGAACTAATTAATGATTAATTAACGGCAAAATATCCACCTACCCATTTTTCAATTCGTCAAAGTTGCTTGGCTAACTTGACACTCATAGAAAACAAATAACCCAAAAACACATAGAAAACATCGCATGACAAAATTGATTTTTTCACAACTAATTAACGACTAATTAACGGCAAATTATCCAACTAACAATTTTTCGATTCGTCAAAGTTGCTTTGCTAACTTGACACTCATAATATATTTTGTATTCTCTTTCTCTGAGAAATTCTTTATTGAAATGTATGTGTTTAGCATATTGAACCGCATTTTACCCTTCTTATCAAATAAGTATCTACATATGTAGGGGTTGGTGATGACTAACAGCTAACTAAGAATTTTTCGAAGACTAAAACAGAATTGGGAAAGATTAAATTGAATTTTTAAATGAAAGATTAGTGCTTTCAGAATTCGTTGTAAATTTTAAGGAGAAAATGTACAGCTCGTGGGGTATGTTACCTCAAAAATAACGAAAAATAGTGGTTTTTAAAAGGAATGTTTAAAAAACAGAGCTGATAGATTGGATTATGTTATGTTTTAATCGATTTCAAACCAACTCCAATCATTTAGCGTTTGCGTATAATTGCTCTTCTATTTTCGGCGATTTTGTTGAAATAGTAAGCATAAGCCACAGTGAACAATTTTAATAAAGATCATTGGCTTTTGCTGGGCACATTATTCTCTAATTTTGTCTTCTGAACTGATTTTGTTGAAATATGTTTATGGATATTCCACGAATGTAAATCCAAGTTGGTGGGACCGGGGCACGAGCCTCAGCCACCATCTTGAAAAACAAGTTTTATCAAATGCCTCGTGAACCGTGTATCGTACGACAAAAAAGTATTTTTTCATATATATAATATTGCATTCTTTTATTGGTTTTTTTAAAGCCGATTTTTCAATAGTCAGTTAAACCTCAGATAAAACTTCCTCTTCAAATAAAGCAAACATTTGTTCTCGTTGGTATATTCACTTTCAATGTGGTAATGTACCACAAATATTAGTGTAACAAGTAAAATATATAAAATATTTCATTTGCTGAGCAACAAGAATCAAAAAAATTTACAAAAATATTTGCAGTGAAAGGTTGTTTTTTTGTTTCCTCCCAAAACTGGTACGTTGATGAAAGTTGGTGAAAATGTTTGATTTATTCATCAGGATGATTATTATTAAACTGCAAATAATAAGAACTTTTGCAATTTTGTTAACTTTTAAAATATACTCCTTGATTTCCTCGGTATAACAGTCTAAAGAAAACCATTCTAGTCATCTTTTTAAAACTTTGAGAGGCCTGGAGAGCAGTTTTATAAACAGTTTTTATAGTTGGATTTTGAATAGCATCACTTGCCATATATCGCAAGTAATAATAATGATATTATGACTTTGGGCTGATGTATTCCACACTCAATGCCATACATAACAGATTTCTTAAGCCAAAAAACTTCAATACTCGTATAATCCACAAAAAATTTTCGGAAACTGTTTTCGTCTCAAATATCTCGAGATCAAAACATTCTACACACAATGGCGTAGTCAATAACTGAAGGAGTATGTCCAAATAGACTAACAGTTTAACAGACTAACAGTTTTTAAAAGTAAATAGCAATGTCTGTAAGAATGTACCTACAAAATTTCCAAAATTAAAAAAACATCTACAAACAATATTAAACATTGTTTTTGTCTTGGAAATTTCGAAAGTAAACAAATCTTTGGTCTTCAACTGATTGTATATTGAACGATAATATTGTTGAAGATTACAAATTGACAATTTTTTAATAACAAAATAATATCGGAACTCTAGAATTTTGAATTTGAAGAAAATTGAAAAAAAAAATTCTTCTGTTTAAGTGGAACGAAAGAATTAAGTTCAAATTAAAGTTTTAAGCGAGCTCTACTCCTAGAAATATAGAATTCACAGTGTGTTCATGCTGTGAGTTTCTATAAAAGTCGGTAAACACCGATCAAAATTTTTGCGTATTAGAAGGGTACAACAGCATCTAGTTTGAGGTGAAAAAGAATAAAGTCATTTTAATTCTACTTTAAATATTATTTTATGGAAAACAAAAACTTAAATAAGCGGTTAAAAAAAAAAAAAAAAAAATTGTATGTATATAAAATTCTTAAAATTTTTTTAAGGAAAAACTTTGGTATGCAAATCTAAGAAGTACCTACTGGCATGATGGTTAGTGCGTAGGACTGTCATGCAGAAGGTGTGGGTTCGATTCCCAGCCATGCCACCTTAAACAGAAATGTTTTATTCGAGGTACTGTCTCTTGCGAGGAATTGACAAATCCTCCAAGAGTATTATTTGTCATGAAAAAGTGCTTCTCATTTAGCAGTTCGGACTCGGCAAAGGACTATAGGTCCCCTCCATTCCTGCCAACAAACACGCACACAGGAATGGGTGTGAGTTGTAAGTCACTAGGCCCGTCATCCGTTCCGGGGATAGTGAGAAAATTCAAAACAGAAGACTTGCTATGAGAGGTACTACTACTAGTTGCTAAGTGTAAAATTTTAAATGCCCTGGCGTAAGCTGGTGATCGTAGGGCCAAGTGGACAGCCACTGGCGAGTAAAAGTGAAGTAAAGTACGTTGGCATCTGGATGGATCAGTATTTGTATTTCGACAGACATATAAATGCTGCTCTGACCAGAGGGCTAGGGGAGCTTTTGCCCTGACGAAACGGTTGTTTTATAGCAGCTGGCTTGACAGCAGGGTGAAGGTGATTTGCTACATGGCCCTCATCTGGCCGATGATTGCCTATGGATGCCCGGTTGGCTTCAACGTTGCCCCATTTCAAATGGAAAAGATTCGGGTGTTTGAGAGGCAGTGTCTTAGACGCTGCCTTGGATTACACAGAACACTAGAGTCGGAGTATAAACATTTTATTCCAACCTGGTTCTATACAACTATGCGCCAACATAAATAGGAGAGATAATTTCTTGTTGAAGCTTTATCGGGGTCACATTGCTAGAGCGATGTCCTCGACCAACAGCTTAATCGTTGGGGCTTATTACCATAAGAACCAATTCTACGAGAGTATGCGTCCAAGCAGCTTTATTCCGCCCGATGCATTCCTCTATTTAGACAGTCGAGGGCTGATCCAGGATAGAACGGCGCACGGTCCCGCTAATCTACAACGTAAGCCGTAGAACTGTAGGCCAGCGGCTCCTTTACAGTCGAGACGTCCTTGCACAACACGGAGCTGAGCATCTCCGATTCAGTAGGACTTTGTCCGATCGGGACCGAAATTATAGGGTAAGGCAGGCGAACCAGTTCTGGTGGTTGAAACACGAACATGAAGTTCTGTCAGTTATATAAAAGTTGACCTAAGCTATTTTCTGTCGAGGCCGACTTACATAGGTTTAGGTTGGTTATTTTAAGTAGGGACAGTCAGGGTGGCACCAAAAAAAATATTATAAAACCAATAAAACACAAAAAAAAAATGATAAAAACTCGAAATTGATTGCTGTGGCTGCTCTAGTTTTTAAGTAGTTTTAATTAGTTTTGACTTAGTTTTATATGTAGTACGATAAAGATACCAAGTTTTTTTCAATTCTTCTTGGTAAAAAATAAAACCAATTTGAATTTTAGAATTAATACAGTTCATAGACCGAGGGCATTAGCATTAAGTAATTAGTTTAACTGAGAGCGCCCGAATAGGGCCAGTAATTTGGTTGTAAGATATTGATAAGTTGCCTAGTTTTTATGAATTTTTGTTTAGCTTTAAGTTAGTTATAAGATAAATTAAAAATAAAATTTGAATTAAATTAAAAAAAAGTGTAAAATTTTACAATTTTTAGTAGAAGATCGCACTATTTTTAGCATACGGAAAATGTCTAATCAAATTCGTAGAAACTGTTTAAAAAAAAATCTTGTCCTCAAAATGTTTTTAACTTTTGTATGGAAGGTACCGTTATTTTTTCATTAACGTAAAATATATTCTTAAAATATCTTTGAAGTTGTTAAAAAACACTAAGCACCGAGTTTCAAAATAATCAATAATGTCATTTTTATATTTTATTTAAGAAAAAAAATTGAAACATTTTTTAAAAATTCAAAAACAAATCTTTTAAAAATTTCGGTACACAATACTATTTAAATTTTTTGGAAACTTTTACATAGAAAATCGAAAATTAAAAAATGGTTCTTTGGGAGGTACCATTAATAACCATTTTTCGAAAAATGGTTTTCCAGCCAAAAAAGCCTTTACTAAAATTAATTTTTTTAAGAAAAGTTCAGAAGCCGTTTTTGAGAAAAAAAGATTTTGTAAACTTGCTAAAAAAAAAATTAGTAGCAGGTACCGTTACAGACAGATAGATAGAACTGTTCGACCCACTTTTTTCATCTTCTCTATTATCGTAATGACAATTCTGATTAAAATTTCAAGCATAATGTTATTTTCGAATGCATAACTTGCCATACCAATATATCACAAGAAAAATTGAGACTCCAGCTTCCAAGGGCACCAATGGGAAGTAACAAGGGTTACTTTCTCTTTTTTTGTTTAATCTTGGAACTTTGAGTTGCTCTTCTACCTTCTAGGAGAGCTATTTGTATCCTATTTTTTTTTTAAAAGGGGGCTAGTGTATATAGAGAGTATTTAAAAGCTTCAAGAACATGAACATTTGTTTGTGTTCTTATGCTGATGTAAATAAGGAAGCAATATTTTCTGAAATCCAGTTTTATCGCCAATTATTGAAAATCTCAGGCCTTCATTAAAAATGTTGTAGATCCATTTTTTTGCATTTTAAACAAATGCTTCGAAAGCTTTTCCTACATTTTAAAATACACATTTTACAAAATTCAATTTTTTGACGATAGAAGAAGAAAAATTTTTAAATTTTGAACATAAAACTTCAAAGCTTAATACAATTCTAAGATCAATTTGGAGCAATTTACTCAAATTTTTTAAATCCCCTTTTATGGACAAATCGGGAAAAGCAATTTTCAAAAACAAAAAATTAAAAAAGGAGGAGAGGAATGGAGATAAATTTGCCCTTCGATTTCTTTCGTACATCCTTTTCCTCTGATATCGAAATATTACGATTCCAAAATTAATATGAAAATCTACATAAATGTACATTTGAGTGATCCATTTGTGTATTTCAGTATTTTTGTTTCATAAAAAGATGAAAGTAATCTCCGTGACATTCTTGTGTGATCCTCAATTAATTGATAAACAAATATAGAACCACTTACTCCATCCGGTGCTATAGAGTAGGACTGCGAATGACTAACATAATATTCCAATACGATATGACAAATCTACCCCAAAAGAACACATGGCTCCCTGTTTTGATATAGTCATATAGAGTGCACATAGCTTCAAGAATTACGCTCGTGTCAAAGATAACGTCGCTTATGACGGAACTCTTCAAGCACATTTCCAAAACCCAAAAAGCACTCGAGATTCTGCCTCTTTTAATCCATTCGAAATGTGTCCAACTGATGCAAAGTAATAGGTAGGTACATTCTACATTTATATATAAAGAACATCACTGCCTGATGATGAATTCCCCCCACAGCACAGACAAGACATCTCCTGTGGTAGTAATGAAGCAGCCAGCAGCATAGCAGCAGCGTCGAGAACATATTGGCGTCATTTGAACACTTGAAAATGCCACTCTTCAGCTAGTTCCGCTTTTTTTTTTTTAAATTCAAAGTTGGTTATGGTGGTGTTGGCTCATCTATCTGAGCTGTGTTTTTTTGTCTGTGCTATTATCTATGGAACTCTACAGCACTTAACCCACAAAGTCACGAATCTATTTTTAATATGTTTTCAAATTCAATTTGCTCAGCCCTCTCCCACTCGATATACCTAAAATATTACCAAAATCAAAAATAGTATTTGGGAAGAAAATTAATTTAGCGCAAGTTTCTGATGATGATGATGATGATGGTCAATTCAGAGAAACCAGCCAGAGCATAAGCTAAACATAAACATCAGGGCGTAGCCCTAGCCCTATAACATTTTCAAACGAATTTATTGCTTCATTGTTTTTGTGTTGGAAATAATTTTTATCGTCTTCCTGATTAAGTATCGCTAGTGGAATTGACTTCACCATGGATTATTGGCCAACAATCGAAATGCCAATGGATCACAGAAATCAGCTGCTGTGATGCTGTTGCACAGAAAAAGATGTGTGTCAGCTTACATGGCCGTATTTGATAGGCCCAGTCCAAGGTGACTCAATTACAATTGATACTTTATTTTTCTGGTAGTAGAGGGCGGTATATGGTGAATCGCATCTCAAGCCCCCCCCTTGCACAGTGGTCTGTTTGTGGAATTTTGGCGACAAAAATAATTTCCCACACCATTTCTTGATACAAATTTATGAAATTTTGTACACTTAATGATTTGGGGATATTGCGAATTCAGTGGTACTGCCTATTTCTTTCTACTTCAAATAGGGGCTTTGCAATTTAATTCAGAAGATGGTCCAAAATTTCAAAATTTAAAAAGGTATGTATTGTTAAAGCCAGGAACTCAGTCAAGTTTTGTTTGAAATGTCTTAAAATATGTGCTTAAATGTAAAAATATAAAAATAACTCCAACACAAATTTGTATAAAATTTAAAGAAGATAGTCAAAAATGTTGAGAAATGTTCCCAAAGGGTTAGAACTAATTTCAGTGCTAGTTTTCAAAATGTTCATAGAAAATTATTTTAAGACCTTACCTGACCGAATCAGAGAGAAATTTGACAATTTTGACAGTTGGCATTTGTGAGTTAAATCTTAAATCAAATATTTTAGGATATTTCAAACATAATCTTGACTCAGCTCCTTACTTCGACAGTAATTTGTTTTACTTTTTTAAATTTTGGGCCATATTCTGACCTAAATTCTTAAGCCCCCTTTTCCAGTAGAAAAAATAGAGAATATTACTGAATTCAACATCCCCAAACCATTAAGTGTACAAAATTTCATTAATTTGTAACAAGTAATGATTTTTGTCACCAAAATTCAACATAACGGATCGCATTCTATCAAAAATGCCTTAAAGTTTCAACCGTTATGACATTTTTCAGTGATTTTACATAATGATTCTTCATGCAAAAAATTTTTTAGGCATTATGACAAATGTTCTTGGCTGATTTTATACTTTTGGATTTTTTGGCTTTTGGTTGATTTGACACAGGGCGAGTACTTACTGGTTTCATGAAAAAAATTGGGACTTTAAATTAAAAATTAACATTACGATATTTCAGAAGTCCAAAATTTTTCCGTCCATTGGCGTAACTCTATTTGCTTTTCTCGCTCTCGTGCGTCTTTACATCATAGAATTTGGTACAGAGCATTTTTGTGTTATTTCTTGAGAAGAAATTCAAATTTTTGTTCCAACTCTTTGAGTTTTCCGTCCACCGCTCCGTTGTCTGTGCACTCGTTCGTTTGTGCGTCTTGTTGTTTCTATGAGCTAAAGCCTAAATTAATTAATAGATTTTCTTTCAAATTTGGAGCATTTTTGTGTAAATTCTTCGAGTTTAAGTTTTACTTTTGGAATTTTTTCTTCGAGGAAAAGCTCCAGTTTCTGTTTTTGGTCTTTGAGCTTTTCATCCACTGCTCTATGTTGCTGTTGCATGTGCATTATTTTATGCAGTGCCAATAAATATGCGCTTAGGTTTTGTGCGAAAAAAAATTATTAAAAGTTGCGATTCCATTGTAGAGTACTTTCATTACAAAACTCTCGAGAGTGAGTCTTAGATAGTTGTCTATTCCTCTGTGAACTTATTTTGTAACTGTGGTCACTGATTTATTGTTAAGAGCTTCTTGAGAGCTGCTTGAGAGCTGCTTGAGAGCTGGTTGAGAGTTACTTTCAATCTTTTTTCTCTCCAATTGGAATTTTGACGTTTTTTAAATAAAATTTCCTTAATTTTGGACTATTCCGTGTATTTGTTAATGACTTAAATGGTTTCATTACAATTTTGAAAAATTAAAACAAATTATTTCTTTTTATATACAAAAAATCCATTTTTGTAGTATTTTTGACGTTTTTAACTTTTGTTTCTTTAAAAATGTCAAAATACACTGGTCAACAATATTAAAGGAACAATTTTTTTTTCAATTTTTGTTAGCGTTTTTTGAAAAGCTGTATCTTTGTGACGAATGGTCGTATTGAGTTGAAATAAAAAGAATTTTATAGTTTTATGTTTTTTGTTTCGAGATTTGTTTGCAAAAAAATTTTTTTGAAGTACCGTTATTGCGTTATTGCAAAAAATGAGACGAGACAACAAAATTATTTTGTTTTTATTTTTTTTGAAGGTCCTCATTTCTATGGATAAATTTTTTTGAGTCAATTAAATGTCATGATCAGATACCTTGTTTATTCAGCTTCAATTCAGTTTTTTTGTTGTTTTCGTACGATTTTTTTTGACATGGTTTATCTGACTTTGAAAGAAAAAAGATACTTTTAGCCTTGATAACCAATATCTCAGCAAATAATGATGTTATAAAAAATTCAAAGACAGTTTTGGAAATTTGAAAAAGCGTTTTACAATATTTTTTTATGATTTTGTAGAAATTATTTTTTTTTACCGTTCACCGTTAGTTTAAAAAAAGTACTAAAAACCGACGTTTTGTGGTTTTTTTGTAAATCTTTTTTTTTCTCTGCAAATATTGATTGCATGGCTTGCGTTGGTATGCAAATTTATAAACTTTTAAATCATCAATATTCTTGTAAATTTTCAAATTGATTCATCGAACCATTTTTCCTCGCCAAAACTTCAAAGTCTTACAAACCAGGTAAGGGAATAAATTGTGTTGTTCCTATAAACAGCGCGTAGTCGTCATCAAAATGACAAGAAAACTGTAATTCCAGTGGATTTTTTACACTGTTTTGCATTAGTTAGATACTTTTTTGAATGGAAATAAAAAAAATTACATTTTTCAAAAAAAAAAAATTAAAAGAATCAAGTTTTTTGTTTGAAAATTTTTTTAAATTAATTTTTTTTATTTTTTGTTTAATGTACTTTTTATTTCATTTCAATTCAAAAAAGTATCTAACTAATGCAAAAATGTGAAAAAAATCCACTGGAATTGCGGTTTTCTTGTCATTTTGATGACGACTACGCATTGTTTAGGAACAACACAATTTGTTCCTTTACCTGGTTTGTAAGACTTTGAAGTTTTGGTGAGGAAAAACGGTTCGATGAATCAATTTGAAAATTTACAAGAATATTGATGATTTAAAAATCTATAAATTTGCATACCAACGCAAGCCATGCAATCAATATTTGCAAAGAAAAAAAAAAGATTTACGAAAAGACCACAAAACGTCGGTTTTTAGTACTTTTTTTTAAACTAACGGTGAACTGTAAAAGAAAATAATTTCTACAAAATCATAAAAAAATATTGTAAAACGCTTTTTCAAATTTCCAAAACTGTCTTTGAATTTTTTATAACATCATTATTTGCTGAGATATTGGTTATCAAGGCTAAAAGTATCTTTTTTCTTTCAAAGTCAGATAAACCATGTCAAAAAAAATCGTACGAAAACAACAAAAAAACTGAATTGAAGCTGAATAAACAACATTTAATTGACTCAAAAAAATTTATCCATAGAAATGAAGACCTTCAAAAAAAATAAAAACAAAATAATTTTGTTGTCTCGTCTCATTTTTTCCAATAACGCAATAACAGTACTTCAAAAAATTTTTTTTGCAGACAAATCTCGAAACAAAAAACATAAAGCTGTAAAATGCTTTTTATTTCAACTCAATACGACCACTCGTCACAAAGATACAGCTCTTCAAAAAACGCTAACAAAAATTGAAAAAAAAATTTGTTCCTTTAATATTGTTGACTAGTGTATATCAATTTTAAAGTTTAGCTTTGAACTTTAATTACTTACTTACTAACTTAAGGTGGCGCTACAGTTCGGGGTGGACCAGGGCTTCAACCAACAAGCTTCTTCCAGCCGGCTCGGTTTTTAGCTAGCTGTCTCCAGTTTTGCACGCCAAGTTGGTTGAAGTCCTCTTCCACTTGCGTGCGCCACCTTTTACCCTGTCCACCTCTACTGCGTTGTCCCACGGGGTTGGATTCAAAGACTTTCCAGGACGGAGCATTGGTGTCCATTCGCTCTAGGTGACCCAGACATCTCAGTCATGGGCTTTTCACTTTTGTGGCTAGGTCGGTGTCGCTGTACAGCCCATAGAGTTCGTTGTTCTATCTTCTTATCCATTTCCCATCTATGCAGACGGAACCAAAAATCACCCGGAGAATTTTCCTCTCAAAACAGCCTAACGTGTTCTCATCCACCGTAAGTAGTGTCCATGCCTCTGCACCATACATCAGGACCGGGATGATAAGCGTCTTATACAGGGACAGTTTAGTTGCTCGAGAGAGGGCTTTACTTCTCAATTGCCTTCTTAGCCCGAAGAAACAGCGATTGGCAAGAGTAATTCTTCGTTTGATCTCAGCACTGGTATCGTTCGCTGAGTTTATAGCGGACCCTAGGTAAACAAAGTCTCTGACCACCTCAAAATTATAGATGTCTATGGTGACGTTCTGTCTTAGACGTAAGTGTTGGGTGTCCTTTCTTGTTGACAGCATATATTTCGTTTTGCTTTCATTTACCGTTAAACCCATCTTCTTGGCTTCCTTCTCAATACTCACAAAAGCACCACTGGCATCACGCTTTGTTCTTCCGATAACGTCAATGTCGTCAGCATAAGCGAGTAATTGGACGAATTTTTGAAAGATTGTGCCTCTAGTGTTGACGTGAGAGTTTCGCACTATTCTTTCGAGAACGATGTTGAAGAATTCGCATGACAGCGCGTCGCCTTGCCTAAAACCTTTTTTGACATCAAAGGTGTCGGTGAGGTCTTTGCCGACCTTGATGGAGCAGCGGGCATTCTCCATCGTCATCCTGCACAAACGGACGAAATTGACAGGGATGCCAAAACTAGACATTGCTCTATATAGCTCGTCTCTATAGATGCTGTCTTACGCGGCCTTGAAATCGATGGAAAGGTGGTGGGTATCGATTTGAAGCTCCTGGGTTTTCTCCAAGATCTGCCACAGTGCGAATATTTGGTCGATGGTAGACTTCCCTGGCCTAAAGCCACACTGATATGGACCTATCAGGTTGTTGACGAATGGCTGCAGGCGTTCACAAAGTACGACAGAGAAGATCTTGTAGGCGATATTAAGAAGACTGATGCCTCTGTAGTTGGTGCAGTCCAGAGGATCGCCTTTCTTGAGGATCGGGCAAACAATGCTGACGTTCCATTCATCGGGCATGCTTTCCTCCGATCATATTTTACAGATGAGCTGGTGCATACTCCTAACCAATTCATCGCCAGCCACTTTGAATAGCTCAGCCGCAAGACCCACAGCTCCAGCAGCTTTATTGGACTTAAGTTTAGATAGCTTTCTTTATTTCGTCGAGATCGGGTGGACGGAATTGTTGGCCTACGTCGTCGTCCAGGTTGAATGGTGCAATCTGCATGGTAGCGGCATTCGGTTCGTCATCGCCGTTATACAATTTGCAGAAATGATTTTTCCATATCCTCAGCACCAACTGCGATTCCACTACGATGTTCCCCTGATCATTCTTGCAGGCTTCGGTCCGGACCTTGTAACTCTGGGAAGCTCTCTTTACCATTTGGAAAAACTTCCGAACTTCATTCCTGCAATGGCATATCCCTCTATTTCCACGACCGCACGCTTCTCATGCTCTTTCTTTTTCCTTCTTAGAAGCTTGTGTTCCTCTCTCTTCTTCTGCTCGTAGAGCTCGCGAGCAGCTCTGTTCCTTCTATGCAGCGCCGCTTTGTATGCCTGTTGTTTGGCTGCATGTACTTGTCGGCGTTCTTCGTGAAACCAGGGGTTTCGCTGTGATGGTCGTGCAAGGCCCAGCACGTCAGAGGCGGCATCTCTGATGGCTTCCTGGCAATTTTTCCACTGGTTCTCGATACTTGCAGTTGGTGGCATAGGACTTTTTAAGAGGGTGCGAGAGACTCGACCAGAAAAGGACCTGGCGATTTCTTGCGACTGTAGCCGTCCGCCGTTAAACTTCCTTACAGTATTTTCCTGCTTTGGCTTTGGTCTGGATATCCGTAGCATTACCTTTGCTACAACGAGGCAGTGGTTCGAGTCAACGTTGGCTCCTCGGAACGTTCGGACATCCTTGATACTGAAGGAGTGCATTGCGTCGATCGCAATGTGGTCAATCTGGTTGGTCGTTGATTAACCAGGAATTCTCCATGTCCCCTTATGTATATCGAGATGTGGGAACTGTGTACTAGCTACCACAACGTTTTGCCCCGCAGCAAAGTCGATTAATCTCAGTCCGTTATCGGAAGTGGTTTCGTGCAGGCTCTATTTTCCGATTGTGCCACCAAAGACGTCTTCTCTTCCTAGTTTGGCATTAAAATCACCCAAGACAATTTTAATGTCATAGCTAGGGCATTGCTCATATGTCTTGTCCAGGAGCTCGATGAACTCGTCCTTGGTGTCGTCATCTTTCTCCTCTGTGGGGGCATGCGTGCATATCAGGCTGATATTGGCAAACTTAGCCATTTTCGAATTGTCGTGAGGCGTTCGTTCACATAGTTGAAACTCAGGACTTCTTGCCGAAGTCTGCTTCTAACAACAAATCCACATCTAAAAAGACGCTGCCCTTGTGGTCGGTAACAGACACCGTAGTAGATATCGCAGTCTTTCAGTTTTCTTTTGCCCGGCCCATCCTATCGCACTTCTTGGATGGCGGTGATGTCTGCTTTCTAGCAGTCTAGGGCCTCCGCTAAATATTCGGCTGCACGTGGTCTATAGAGAGACAGAAAATGCCACGTGCAGATCCGAAGTTCGTTGTCCTTATTTCGTTTGCTATGGTCGTCAACAGTAAATCCGTCCGTATCCAAGCCTTGTTGTTGCTTCGCAACTAAAATAGCTCTACGTGGTCGGGAAGTCACCCCGACGGCACGACCCCAACCTGGAGGACCAGACCCTTAGGTACAATATAACTCCAAGGGCGGGGAGCCGGATTAACCTCTCCTTATAGGCCCGAGCTCCGAATATGTCGTAGTAGCCCGAATAAGGTGTTCACTAAGTAGTTCAGCCTAACTGGAACTGTAGACGCCACCGTTGATTCCATCTTGAGAATTCTTCCACTGCCGCCTGGATGAAGGAGAAGTGCCTAAGTGGGAACACTCCTCCCCCCTCTCTCGTTTGCTGCCCCCTAAAACCGTCCACAGGGATTGTAACCCCATCTTCAGTTACTTGGCAGCTTTGAATTTAATTTCATGCAATCCCGTAGTGGATTTTAAAATTTCATAAATGATTTTGAGCTTGGAGCCCCCTTAAACTTTTAAAATACCATTAATCCAATCCAACCCTGTGAGTCCTCCCTCTTTGATACGAAATGGCCGTAATGTGCGGCCAAAAGTCTCCCCAATCTATTGTTGGCCTTTTAGCAATGTGTGTATATGTTCGGTTTGTGGTTTATTTTTTTTTTATTTTTGTTTAGTGATGGAGGTGGATAATAACAATTGTCCTCAGGCGACTTATTGTTAAGATTTATATAAACAAAACGAAAAAAAAAAAAGAAAACATTTATCGCGAGCACTTAATCTCGCCTGGTCTCTGATGGTCGCGGAATGTGTGTATACGCGCGTTGTTGCTATAATTGCGATAGCCAAACAGGACTCTCCTTTTCGCAACGTACATACATTTATATGGTTTGCATATCGAAATAAAGACACATCATGACCATACTACCTATACCCAGGGACTCATTGAGGTAATGTATAAGGGTTTGAATAATTCGATATTATACGATGGTGATTGCTTTTGGTGATTTACTTGAATTGTGGGGAATTTGTGTGGGGTTGGCTTGGTTGGTTTTCGTTGAGTCATATTTGTCTCAAGTTCGTTAACCCAGTCTCTTGTAAGAAAATAGGTTCCTATCACCAAAGATCTTGTTTTTTTTGTTTGAATGGGAAAGCTAAGAGCCTAAAACTTGGCTATAGGACTTGATGCCTTTACAATGAGTGCAAGAACTGTTTCTTCATCTTAATCCGCTTGATAATAATTTGTATTTATTTGAAGACGGATAAATCAGTGAAACCTCATGATCACCTCTCTCTATAACCTTGATATTACCTAAGACTTACATTATGATACCAAAAACCAAATACCTAGTAGAATCCTTAAACTCAACCTTATTCTGTGTCTTTTTTTTTAATAACCCATAAGTCACGTGCAATCAATCAAAACCCATACAAATCCATCATTACAATCTGCTTTCCATCATGGTTCATATGTAAGTATGTAGACTGCATCCAACTTCCCTATTATGATTATGCGTCTGCCATGTCTCATGTCTGCCCATGTGTCCATTGCTAATTTCCGGCTTTGACGCAGTGAACCATAATTGAAATTCCTCCTCAGTTGGCATCACCATCAAGTGGCTTCAACTCACCCGGTCGATCTCATTCGCCAAATAGGCTCCGTCGCGAAGTTTTCTTCTTCGACTTCTATATAATGTACTAAAATGCTTGATGCTGCCGGACTGACTGGACCGTGTGGAAATCAATTAAATCTAATTCTCACGACCGAGTGACACGCCAAACTGCACATCGCACGTTGCTGTAATACACACGGCAGACGGTATACAGATGATGCATCAGCAGCATCATTGGTATCAATATCAGCATTGCGCACTGCATATATTGCTGCTGCTGCCCCATCTCGCACATCATGATCGACCTCTAGCACTTGAATCAGGAATCGCGCAGGCTCTGCGCAAAAGAATGTTGTAAACGCAAACTTGGAGCTATATATTTTTCATGTGTGATTGCAAAGCAATAAAATTCAAGGCACAAGGAAAGAGTAAAAAGTCCAACACTCAATTCACTGGCAGCGATCTTTCACAACGAACCAATCATTATGTGTCATCCTCTTGCTCGGACACTTGCCTATATACGTCGGCGTCGTCGTCGTCGGCCGGTCGTTCGTTGTTCGTCGCATCTCGTCGGTCGTTCACAGACTCACCAGAGAGATCGATCTCGATAATCATGCACGCAAAAAACCCGTTCACCCGAAGCCAACTACGTTATTACGGGCAAACAGCGAAGAGACAATATGTAACGCACCAGGGCAGACCCAGCATATCGTCAGGAATATAGGGTACACTAGGGTAAAACCAAGTAACATTTTTGACTTTTTTGTATTTTCACAAAAACAAATAGAGCTCAAAGTATAACAGTGATTTGTATGTACATATAAACTTCATTTTGTGGAAGTAAAATTCCCATTTACTCGGCTTAAGACAAGGTCATACCTAATCTAACCTAAAAACCAAGCTTCCAGCTAAAATTGGAATTGGGAAGAATGATTCAGAAGACTGCGTTTAAAGCATGGGGTACTGAGGCTGAGTTCGAAACAGATAATGGTCGTTATCATACATTATACCTACTCGACATGATACAGGAGATAGGTTCGTTGAAGCCATAAGAGGTGCGTGAAAATACGCATAGGAAAATACTTTTTTCGAAGAAGTGGGGTATACACTTTAGAACATCATAAAAACCTTTTTTGTAAAAAATTGTTAGATCTACAATTTCTAATAAGTTAGAACTTTTGTTAATTTTTTGCAAAATTTTTGTTGACACACAAAATTGTAACAGACTTGACACAGTGGTCTTATTAATTACCATACCTCCACTTAGGTTCTGATATACCTTACCTTACCTTACCTTATGTTACCCTAGCTTCTGTAGCCACATTCATGAAACCAACAAGCTCAGTATGAGACTCATACGCTAACATCATCGATCTCACAAGAGAGAGCATCGCAGCATCTTATTGCTGTGAGACACTACGCTGTGCAATTTACTGGCCGAACAGAATGGTGTAGTTGTAGTTGTCGCGTGTAGCACTGTCAAAGTAGAAAGATACAAAGATAGTATACAGTGCCACAATGAGAAGCTGTAAATGTAGCAAGGAATGTATGGTGTAGCAGAAGTTAAACTAAATTCAACTCTTGCTACCAGCTACAGCTACGTTCATTCTGTTCAAGGGGTTAATCTCAGTGATGGCCAGCCGGGAAGCTGCACAGGTGCTTCAATTTTATATTTGCCGCATGGAATCTACCGCATATTTACCTACTGATGAAGCACCAGTAACAACAGCTAGGTTTAGAGTCGCATAAGTCTCATAATTCAAAAGTTGCAATGAACTAAATGAAGTTTAGTTATAACGTTCAATTTATATAGTTCCTATTTTTATAAGGAGGGATTCTGGTTGGCAAAAGCCCGTATAGATTCCATTAATGTTAGCTTGAAGCTCCAAAATTTATAGCATTACAGGAGAGAAACCTACAAAATGAAAAAGGAGAAGGTATAATAAACTATTTGACCATAGCTTGGTGAAGGACTATACAGTACACATGCCTTGTGTCTTGACCAAAATATTTACACTCACAATTTGATCTCGTTCGATTTATTATATTTCAATAAAGTTCATTAAATCCACCAATATGTTCATTGGATTCAGTACTGTGTATATGACATATACATAATGTACATAGTTCAATACTATCAATTAATAAGACAATCATGTGCATAAGTCTTAAAGTTGAGTCACGTACGAGTAGTAGCTAAATTATTGTTGATTCGAAAGCATATTTTTGAGTTTTCTGTTTGTGATGGCTTCAAGTTTCTGAGCTCTCAAATATTTTTAAGCCATTTCCAAACACATCAACACATCACTTACAGTATTTTGTATAGAAAGGACGAAAGTGAAATTCCTTTTGTCACGGTCAAAGAATTACTGAAAAATTGCTCCTGAAAATGCTAAGCAAAACAATTGAAGAAAAAAGACCAATTCCAAGCCATCTGGTTGGATTTAGAAATAAACATTCCACGATAGACCAAAGTGCATCGAATGATGGTTGTTGTGGAAAAGGCATGTGAAGAAAAAAATGGTACTTGGCTCTATTCTTAGATGGTGTTCAAGCCTTTGCCAAGGTTTGGCACTACGGGACTTGAGTACAAACTGTATTGGGACCTTCCCAGGTCAAAATTACTCGGAACTATAGAAAAATTAAGCTGGTGTACCACAAGGACCAAACTTTTATCTGTTTTGTACAAAGAATATTTCAGTAGACCTCAGCGCTATCATGGCCACATTTGCTTAGGATAGTGTTCAATATTGGTGCCATATAAATTCATTACGAAGGCTACATAAAAATTGCAAAATGCAATTTTTTTTATAATGAGCGCGCACTTAAGGGGCTTTGACTACCGTTAAGATGATGAACACAGTGCAAGCAATTAGGAAAATAGGGAAGGATTGCAAAGGAGACACCGATTCACATTTTTTTTTGAAGTTCTGAATATCGAAATGGGAGGGGAAAATAAAACTTGGTAAGGCATTCCACATTCGTGTTGTGCGGCTAAAGAAAAAATCTCTATACTTGACAGTACGTCCGAAGTTGGGCTCAGAGTAAACTGGTGAGCTTTCCTAAAAGTTTTTTAAGGGGAGCAGCGCCGGATTTAGCTTTTTTGGGCCCTAGGCCTGAAGAGTAAATGGTGCCCCCTTTGCATATATTATCTTATATTGTATGGTTTACTACATACAAAATTAAATACTTAAGAAAACAATTTACAACGAATTCCATAAACCAAAAATTAATTTTATTTATAATGGTAGTTACAAGAATATGTTCATATGTATACGACTTTTTTACAGATTTTTTTTACTTCATTTTTGAAATATTGTTTTCTTGTTTTTTTTTTAGCAGCGAAGTCTTTTATAAGTTTATCGAAATCTATTTCATGAAGCAAATCACTCTCAATACAGAGCAGAGATAGTGCATCAAGTCTTTACTGCGTTATCATTGTTCGACAAGGACTTTTTAAGCGTTTTAATTGACTAAATGATCTTTCCGCAGAACAATTTGTCACCATCAGACTTAAATATAAACGTAATGCCGTGTCTACGTTCGGGAACGCTGATGTAATTTTATCTTCTTATATAAATTAGCTTGATTGAAAAATTTAAAATTATTGCCATTTTTATGCATCACATAATGATGGAATTGTATTAACTCGTCAGCAAGTTCTGAATTTAGATTTTTCGGATAATTTGACACCAAACGCTGGGCACAGGCTATAACGTTGACTTTTTCATTGCTTGTGCAAAGAAAATCAAATCGTCGAAATGTCCTTACATATTTTACCTCTGGAATCCATTTGTGTTCTTAACTTATCGATAATAATATAAAAAGCGTTTATTCGAAACTTATCCCTCGGACTTAAATCTACATCGGGAGCATTACCATCGTTAGCCATTTTTTTGCGAATTCGTTTTCGTGTAATCATGTAGCTGCCCTCAGGTAGAAGTTCTTTAGAGCGCATTTCAATAGTGTCGAAATTATCACGTATTTTCTCCAGTTGATCGGACAATGATCTATACAAATTCGCGCACGTCAGAAGTGTTACGTCTTCACTTTGCAAAACTTTACAGACTTTTTGAAAACTTTGTAAAATATCGTTCTAAATCGCAAGCATTAAGGCAAATTCTAGTTTATTCATTTTGTTTAGTAGACCACCAGCATCCTTCGTAGCATCTCCTTTTAGCGTATTATCTTCAGAAATGTCGTTTAAAGTATCTAATAATTTATTATATGATTCAATAATGGCAAAAGTAGCTGCAGCATGAGCTTCCCATCGTGTATCTGAGTGTGATTTTATCCCATTATCATTTTGAAGAGCAGATTTTAACGTTTGCCATCTACTTGTTGATGCAGAAAGGTTGTACCTCGTGGCTTGATGGTTAGTGCATAGGACTGTCATGCCGAAGATCTGGGTTCGATTCCCAGCCATGCCACCTAAAAAACAGAAATGTTTAATTCGAGGTACTGCCTCTTGCGAGGAACTGACAAATCCTCCAAGAGTAATACTTGTCATGAAATAGTGCTTCTCATTTAGCCGTTCGGACTCGGCAAAAAACTGTAGGTCCCCTCCATTCCTGCCAACAACACGCACACAGGAATGGTTGAGAGTTGTAAGTCACTAGGCCCTGGTTCCCCACGAGCTGTTGCGCCACTCAATTTATTTATTTATTTATTTAGTTGATGCAGAAAAAAAAATTGTAAAGCGATTGTACGACAGAAAAAAATTCAACTGCGATAATACAGCAATTCACAGCACAGCGACCAACAAGATTTAAAGAGTGTGATGCACAAGGTTCATAGACTGCATATTAGGGTGTGTCATTTATTTCAACTCTGGAATTTCCCCATCCCCATTCCTCATAATACCTTCCAAAAGTTGCTTTACATATAAAAATTAAATTCTTCATTTGAAATTTTAGTTTTAGTTATTGGCTTTGGCTCGCTAAAAAAGCTTGAAAAAAAACACCAAAAACGTTTGTTTTAGGCTATTGATTATGTCCTAAAATACAGGGCAATAAGAAACTAAGACGTACATGGGATTTTATTGTAACAATCTTCAAAGGGGTCATTGAAGATGAGAAGACCACGTAGAAGCTATTAAATGAGAGGGCGCATTTTGGAGAGGGGGGTGCAAAAGCACCCTTTTTGGTTTTTTGCATATAACTCGAAAACAGATCAAAATTTCGAGATAATTCTGAAAATCTTGTTTGTACAATAAAATTTACCATCGAAATGGGTTTTTGAAAAAAAAAAATTTTAAATTGTACCTATGTAGTTAGCTGAATCAAAAAAAAATTATTGCAAAAAAAAGTGTAAGCCCGATTTTTTGTTTTTTTTTTTTAACTTAGAAAATGTTAAGCTTGTCTGGCAAGGACTTTCAACCTTAGAACTGGTCTGACACTATTTGTTTCATGTTCGAGAAGGTATACGCTAACAAGTGCTCAAAACCCGGCTTTGTAAGAGCAAGTGTGTTGATTATGGAAACTATTTTAAATTTTGAAAACATTAGATGGTAACCCTTAAACTGCGAAAAAATTGAAACTTGACTTTTATTTTTGACTTAACTGGTCATGACTCACTGATACACCATACACCCAGTTTGAGCGGATAAGTAAAAATTGATTTAAGAAACAATTATTAATATCTGTCGCACTTGAAAATTGTATAAAAATACAATTTTGAGTGATTTCGAATTTTTAATTCAAATTTGTATTGCTTTAAATTTTTCTCTTTTAAATTGTTTGTATACTTTATGCAAAATTATTTAAATTAATTAAATCAGCTCATATTAACTATAACCATATCCAAGCAATAGACAGAAAAAGTACTAAAAACACAGTTTTCGAAAATAAACCTTGTTGTTTAGCGAGGCAAAACACCATCTAATTTCAAAAAATTTTCATATATTCTTATTCCTACGATTCTAATGCAACTTTTGGCAGGTATTAGATTTTAAATCTGAACAGTATTTTTTTCGCCATACCAAAGTGACACACCCTACTGCATATGGATTTGTCAGAAGATATTTGCTGTTGCATCCCTTTATACTGACCGGACATATTTGGAGCATCGTCGTATGATTGCCTTCTGCATTTTAAAATTGTTATGTTATGTTCACTCAGATACTTTAATGCTTGATTAGCAATACCGGATCCAGTATGAGAATGCGTCTCCAAAAACGTTAAGAAGCGTTCAATAGGCTGGCCATCTTATATGAAAATACTTGAGCGTTGCCGTTTGCCGAATTTGAAGATTTGTGAAGATCTATTATCCATTTTGCTCGTATTAGCAATAAAGATTCAGTTGCTTCATTGTGTTTACTTACTTTTGTGGCCCCTTTTGTCGTGATGCCCCAGGCCTGGGCCTGGTTGGCCTAAGGGTAAATCCTGGACTGAAGGGGAGGAATGCAAGTGGCTATTTCACTGGAACACTGTTTATAAAAATAGCGATAAAATAATGTAAGACAAGAAACACTGCGGCGATGTTTCAGAGATGCAATTGTTTGCGTAAAAGTTCTATCACCTATCATTTGTAAGGCTCTATTTTGTATTCTGTCTAAAAAATTCAAGTGCGTTGTAGGGGTTACTGCCCAGATGTTATACTCAAGCTTTGGTCGGATGAAGGCCTTATAAATTACAGCCAGTTCAGAAGGGAAGACAAATTTCCTACATCGTCCAAGAAAACCTATAGACTAGGCTCACTAGATCATTCCACAGAAGGTGATCTGTGATGCACATACCCAGAACTGAAAGTTTTGCATTTTCTTCGATGCAAGTTCCGCTCATGGATAGTGGCATTGTGGGTGGATTTAATATAATGATGACTACAAAAAAATTTTGTTTTTCCTAAAACAAAAGGTATGTATGTAGGTACCTTACCTATAAAATGTATTTACCGGTAAAAGGTAGACATTTTCAAATAGTAATCGCTGGTACCGAAAAGAGCTTTTGGATCTGATTTCAGAATCTATACATCTTCTATACATATAAATAAAATTGGAGTGTCTGTCGTTAATATTGAAATAATTTCAAGTTTTTCAGCTTAGGTGGTTTATTAATTGCTAAGAAACATAACTGCATCATTTAAAATTTTTTTGTCTGTCTGTCTGTTTGTCCGCGGTAACCTTCAAAGCGGCAGAACAGGTTATGACGGGACTTTTCATACATGTAGTGGACAACTCAGGGACCAGGCGCGGATCCAGGAATCCAGTCTGGGGGGGGTCATGAAATTTTAACATCAATAAGAACTCTTAGCAAAAGTCCATCAGCTTAATCATGCCTTTATTCCACTCGAAGGTTTGATCAGGGAGAAGCTTAAGACTTAATCGGGCTCCCACTTATATGTATGTAGTTTGAGCTTAAAACTGTATTCATCAACAAGATTAAGCTTCATTTCATACTTTTAGGACAATGATAAGGATAAGATAAACATTTAAGATTGGAAGCGAAATTGACGAGAAAACCGTTGTTTTGAAAACTTTTGAGCAATTTACAAAGAATAATTAATAATGTAAAACCAAAACAAATCAAAAGGGGTAATTCAAGTATCAAGCGTCAATTAGAGATGAAACAGATAGACAAAATTGCAAAAAATATGGTGGATTCCATGCCGTAAAGAAAAAAAACTGCTATCAAAGCAAAAAGGAGGGTATTTTCCTATTATGTAATATTATTAAAAAAAAAACTTGCTTGTAACCCAAAAAAAAAAAATAATTATTTCAATTCAAAAATATTTACACAAGAAAACTATATGATCATATTAATTCAATACTGTACGTGTTACTTGATTTCAAAGAATTAGGTAGGTTAATTTAAGATAAGCTGTGGATGAAGTTAGCACCGCCATTTTCAATTAAAAAAAAAGTTGTGCTGTATTCTGCTCAACTTGTGCTGCCTTGTGCCGTAATTATTAAAAAAAATAGAGAATTTTCCAATTTTACCGACTCGAATTTTTTTAAATGTTTGTTGTTTTTTGGCCGTTAAAGTTGCAAATATGCGAATTTTTGAATTTCCATATGGCAACACAAACTGAGCACGAAATAGCACAATTAAGTTTTTTTATAAAAATGTGAAACTTATACAAAAAGGCATATATGTATATATGTATGTATTAGTTTTTGGCATAAAAGTTGAAATTTTGCAATTTTTGTTTATCTTTTCTGCGCACGATAGCTCAAACCGAGCACAAAACAGCATATATTTCACTTTTAAGAAATTGCGAAATTTCGAAAAACATCATTCATAAAATTTGCATGTTTGCAATTTTTTTAAATTTACGGCCCAAGTTGATCACATTCACATACTCTTGTCCATTAAAGTTGCAATTTTGCGAATTTTATTTTGATCTCTTCAGCATAATCGTAGCACAAAATAACACAACTTTCTTTTTTAAGAAATATTGAAATTAAAAAAAAAAGAATTCGCAAAATTTGCAAATTTGCGATTTTTTTTAATATTTACGGCATAAGGCTGCACCAAATCAGCGCAATACAGCACAATACTCTCGAAAATCAAAAATGGCGGTGCTAACTTCACGCACAAGTACATTAAGAAACGAAGACATCCAAATAATATTTTTAGAAAATTTAAAATAAGCAACTTACATAGATCTACTGCTATTAAATTTTCAAAAAAAGAATGCTACCTTTTTTAATCGGTGCATCCGCAACAAAATGCCTGTGACACCCAAAACTATATTCTTTTCAATTGAAAATAAAACAGAGTTAAGTAAATATAATGTTTAAAATGTTTAAGAGGTATTTTTCTCATTTTCGCTCTGCTTTCGAGTTATAACGGATTTTATGATTAAGTGTCCCGTTTGTTTTAAATAGCTTAATCTTGTCAAACTACGGCAGAGTTTTTATTTTTTGCGATGATGGTGACTGTGGGGAACCTTTATTATTTAAGAGAGTCCGCAGAATTTTAAGTCGGAATTTAGAGTATCCTCGAGGCTAGTATAGTAATTTTTGATCAATATTTCTTTGCTGTCCATTTCATTAAGAAGCTTGGCTTTGTTAAGAAAATAGAAGCTAACCATTAATAGGTCTTGTTTTTCGTATATAAATAGTATAGATTACTAACAAATATGGAATAACCCAAAAAGTTTTTCTCTGTCCTCTAATTTTTTGAATAATCAGTAAAGATTGCTCGTGTTTGTTGTTTTCGCTGGAGCTCTGGGGGGGGGGGGGGGGGGGTCATGACCCCCATGACCTCCCCCCTGGATCCGCCACTGTCAGGGACTAATCTAGGTCTAGGCTACTTTTAATTGCAAAAATGTTAACGGTTTCTTTGAAATATTAGAAAAACAATGAAATAAAGGGAAAATTGTGTCGAAACAAAAAATTAATATATGTACTACATATAGGAAATGATTATAAACAAGTAGAAATAATCGATTTTAAAAGTGTCAGACAATTAAATTAGAACAATAATTATATAGTCTTAGAGGTGGTGAAAGCTTTGCTTAAAACTTTGTCGACGTACTATTTGGATCTGTGCAAACTATATGCCACCAACAAGGCATCGATGCCACGGCTCTTTGACCACCACAATGTATTTTCAAGAATTGCTTGACCTATTTCAGGAAATCTTTGGTATTGGGAGTATTTTTGTCAAGTTTGGGAAAATTCGGTCTTGCGTTTTGCCAAAAAGGTGCAGAAGCACATCCTGGGTACCCGTTAATTTAAAAAATCAATTGAGTTTGAAAAGAAATCAATCAATCATGAAAGGAGAATAGGCATATTTGGGCGTTAGCGGCCATCAATGAAATAAGTGTCAAATAAAAGGTATAGTACTCAGTAACAACTTTTACTATGGGTAACGCCCATTGCACTTCATTTAGAAATAAAGATATTTCAATGTTAATAATGCAATTGCATATGGAAATATCGCATATATCTGTGTGTAATGCTTTATCCTAACTTCAAAACATATCGTGAAACTGTAGTTTTGTGTTTTGGGGGATTTCAGAAGCTCACAAAGTCACGTTGCGGTTTTAAACAGACCCAGATCGAATTTCAAAAGCTTTTTTATTTTTTTTTAAATATATTATTTTAATCAGGATTTAGACCCCATATTTGACGACGTTAAAATAGCAGGTTAACTAATTGGTGCTTTCCAAATGCCAATACATGAAAGCGTAGATACATCTTCATTAATAATTACCACTTAAAACGACTGGGCGGGCTATGATTTTCGCAATAATATGAATAGACAGAATGCAACGTTCGAAAACACCACTGGTTATTGGTCTATTTTTGACGAAAACTAAATTCGATTACACGCAACGGAATCAAGTGGGATTAAGAGCTTGACTGGATGCACTTTTACTATAAAAAATACCTATACATTTTTTTTTATATTATGTAAATTATAATAAACGGTATTCGATATTATGGCAAATGTATACTTATTAATGATGTTATATGGTCATTTTTATATACAAAATATTCTTGAGACTGTCTAGATTTCTTAGTTCACTTTCCCTTTCTATTTTTGCATTGGTTAGAGACCAGTAAAACTTGATTGAAGTGTTAAAACAAAACTGCATTTTTTTCGTTTTAAAGTACACCACAATGAAAAAACTTCTGCACGGTGATTGTAGGACTCAATCACATCCAAAAATAACAAAATCATTCTTGGCCGCTCTCGCTCATGTTTCATACAAATTTGCCCATTCTCCTATGGTTCTGACAAAATAAAAAAATTACCGTCGAGTCTCGATTATCCGGAATTCGATTAATCGAGGACTCATAATTAAAATTTTGTATTTGTTCTCTAAAATTGTGTCTACCCGCGCGGAGCCAGGGCTGGCCAGCTAGTCGAGAATAAAATCGTATACACGTTATCGAATCGGTCTTCCAGATAGCTTTTCGGAAAGGTCTAAAGATAAAAAGTCTACTTTTATTTTCGCTTAGCAGTTTCACATCTGTCATTTTCTTACAAAATGAAACCTACCACTTTTGACGTTAACAGATTTGAAAAATCCTTTTAAGTTTCAGCAATGAACACCATTGAGTTTAAAATCTTTATATGCTTTGTGCATTCCAATTCCATATAATTTCAAACTCCCACGAATCCATCGCATTTCGGAACACATTTCTTACTGAAAAATAATAGATCAAGTGACTGTCAACAAAAGCACAACATAGCACAAGTAGAGCTATGAATCGGAGAGTCTCCGACCTGCTGACGAAGAATCAAAATTTGCTTAACAGAACGGGAAAATTGGTATTAGGCATACCTTTTAAATTTTATTTCAAAGCAAATAAATATTTTGTCTCAAAATGAAAGCTTGGAAAATCTTAAAATATCTCAGAAATTTTTTGGGTGAGCTTAACATATTTTTGGGTGAGCTGAGCTCACCCTAGCGTAGGTCTGGCTACGGCCGTGATTGGACTTAGAAGCATTAAATTCTACACGATTTTTAATTGCCCACTGGGCAATGTTGTCTAGATCAGAATTTAATGAGCTTATCATATGCTGCCGTTCAAGTTCCACATCCGAAGAATTGAGAAGTGAATCTTGAAACGAATATGAAAAGCTGAGGGTGCTGTCATCTACAAAAAAATTTAATGGACTAGAAGTTTCAGACAAAAGATGATTAATACAAATTATGAAGAGAGTCGGAGACAAAACGGGGCCCTGGGGCACACCAGCATTTATTTTATGAATATCAGACTTGAAACCATCCAACACAACTTGTATTGAACGGCCAGAGAGGTAATTTCTAATCCAACGAAGAAGAGATTGAATTGATCGATAAAGTTAGTGATTGAACGCAACAATGTCGTATTAATGTAAACGAAGCGTATTCGATGCATTTAATAAACAAAAACTTTAACAATATTCCAATTTTTATAAACAGTAAAGCAGTGTCTTACGCCAATAGATGCTGTCAAATACCTTGGGATGATGCTGGATGCAAAGCTTAAATGGAAAGAACTCATCAGGAAAAGAGAAGAACTGCATTTGAAGTACAAAAAAAGTATTGGTTACTAGGAAAGAATTCTGACCTATCTATCCAGAACAAACTAATATTACTCAAGCAATTTCTGAAACCTTTTTGGACATATGGCATATACAACTATTAGGTTGTACAAGGAAAAAAAAATGCTGAAAGCAAAGTATTTCGAATAATAATAATTATTGCCTCTTGGTACATAAGAAAAAGCGATCTACATACATAGTAACCGTCTAATACAAATGGTAATAGAAGTGGTTAAGAAGAACTCTGTATCACACAATCAGCGAATGAAAAGTCATACCAACTCCGAAATGTTGAGCGTCTTAATTCTTAAATATATGAGATAATGTTCGGAGACTAAGAAGAACCAAGCCCCATGAGCTGAGGGTCAAAAAGCAACGAGAAAGTATTAAAACTTTAATCTTATATTCACCCAACGTGATTTTAAAATTAAAGAAAGAACAAAATTTCATAGATTGGTCCCGATCTACCGGTTGATTTAATGTGGTAAAAGTCTCACAGTACTTGGTACCAATTCTTACTATGTGTCTCTTAAAGATTTTCATCGGATGAAAAAAGATTTACCAAACCGATGTAATTTTTAATTTTTTTCAACAAAATGTGCAGTGATTCCTTGTAGTTTTTTCTTCAAAATCTAATTTAAATCTTTCTTTTATCTTTTATTCTCCCCGAGAAATCCTAAGTCATAATTTAGTTTTCAGCGTTATCAGGCTATTGTTATGTTGCAAACGTATAATTTTTTTAAAATTTTAATCTTTTTCTTCAAAATTCAGTTCAAATCTTTCCAATAACTCTTTTACTGTGGAAGAAATTCTTTTTTAAAATGTAATGTGTTCCAATTTGAAAAATTGCTTAGAAAGCACAAAAACAGATTAAAAAGGTTATACAGTAATTGAATTTTTAGCACGTCAAAGGTTTGAAAACTGGTTGAGATAGATCCAAAAGAAACACAGTTATACACATAGTTACGAGACATTGGTATTTTAATTCAGTGATTTTTTTCTATCTGAAATATACTAAAATGTGATAAACACGACTTACGAGGTTTTGATGGATACATGAGTTTCTTAACTGTTTTTGTTTTTACTTGGGATATAGGTACTATAAGGCAAGTTTTGGATTCGCACAAGAAAAATAAAATGCACGACTGAGTCCACGTACTTGCTCTTATGTTCAAGACACTGCGGGTTTAATAAAATTGTATATAAGAATATGGAAATTATGAGAGATAAATGTAGAGAAGCATGAAATATCTACGACATTTAAATTGGCTAAAACAACTCTTTCGCAATTTGAGGTGAAAAAAATAATTTTTTATGTATAAAATTCTAATTTTGGTGAGCAAATCTCAAGTATATATTTATGTGTACTATATTAAAACAAAATTTGAAAAAAAAATTGTCAACTCGTTTTTGAGATATCGAATTTTCAAAACAAAATTGAAACTTTGTTAAAAATCCAAAAACTTTTTTTTTTGAAAATTTTGATATGCAATATTATTTAATCTTATCTGAAATTTGTATATAAAAAAAGAATATAAATCCGTTTAGCCGATAACGAGAAAATTCAAAATACATAAAATATACGTTCTATGACAGGTACTATTAATAGTTGCCAAATGTAAAATTTTATAATTTTTGGTAGTAGATCGTACTAATTTTAATATATCAAAAAAGCTTAGTCAAAATCGTAGGAGTCGTTTTTAAGCAAAAAAATATTTTCCTTTGCGGGTTTTTAACTTTTGTATGGAAGGTACCGTTAGTTTTTTATAAATGTAAAATTTTTCCTAAAAATATTTTATAAAGTCATTTTCGAAATATTTAATTTTCCAAAAAATACTTTGAAACATTTTTTAAAAATCCAAAAAATACTTTTTCTAAAATTTTGGTACACAAAACTATTTATAGGTATTTCTCGGAAGCTTCTGTATATAAAAAAATAATTGAAAACGGTTTTACCGTTTTAAAGGAAATCAAAAATTAAAAAAATGGTTCTTTGGGAGGTACCATTAATAGCCATTTTTGAAAAATGGTTTTCCAACCAAAGGAAGCCTTTACCTAAATAAATTTATTGAATTTTTATAAGAAAAGTTGTCGAGCCGTTTTTAAGAAAAATACGATTATGTAAAATTGCTAAAAAAAATTGTATGGCAAGTACCTTTATTTTTGGTTCTAAAAGAAAAATGAAAAAAACGTGTGGGCATAATCACCAAAAAACACTATGTACAAAGTTTGAAGAAAATCGATCGAGCTCTTTAGGCTGTAGACGAACAGACAGACAGACAGACAGAATTGTGCCACCCACTTTTTTGGTGTTCCCTATCATCGTATGTTTGATTTTTATATCAAAATTTTTGTATGCACTAATCCAAAACTTGCCTTATATGTACCTAGTACCTACATACATACATATATCGAAAGTTAGATTAGATTAGATTAGATTAGATTTTTTTATTAGAATATTGTATATACATTTTACAAATCATGTTTTACATATATACAAAAAATCATTGTGACATGGCATTTGCCGTCTGCCAGATTGACAATTAACATAAATTATACAAATTTTGTAATAAGCTTTTATATTTATTTATATGGATTTAAATAAGAAGTTAATTTTAGAACTTTAAGTTTGAATTAATTAAGTGGATTATTGTTTGATAAATCAGAAATCTTCGTTCATAATTCTAGATCTGTAATTTAACGCGGTTTTGCAATATTTGTACAGAATGCCGACATTCATCTCATTCAGAATGGCAACAACTTGTTCATCCGATAAGAAGTCACTTCCAAATAAGCTCCTTCTTGTTTCCCTTAAAGTAGGGCATTTTCCAACGAAATGAATAACGTCCTCTCTTTCTCTAAGATTGCACATACTGCACTCCAATGGTAATTCGGGTCTGTGTGGTATGAAATTCAGGCTTATAAGTTCGCTTCGGAGTCTAACCATTGTTGAAATCTCGTTCACACTATATGCATCACTGAAGTAGTTTCTTTCTGCAAGATTGTGGTTCAGCCTTCTATAAATTGTTCTGAATAAGGACTCAGAAGCTTCAGCTACATAATCTTCTCTACATTTTTCATCTACTTTCGCAATCACATCATATAAGATATCCTTGCAGCTTGATATGCTTCCAACGTTCAAATTGAACACCACATTACATCCTTCGGCGAGGCAATTCCACTCCCTGTACCAACTATTTTGATTTTGTATTGCTTTAAGAGCTACTTTCTTGACCAGTCGGGAATCAGGCATCTTGAAAACTTTCAGTAAATAGTCCGCTTGCAGTTTAAGGGTTTTGACGAATAGAGGTGAAAGTCCTGTCTCTAACATAAGAACGTAGTTTGGTGTGTTCATTGGCAGACGAAATACTCTTTTCACGTAGTGAGTTAGTAGTTTCTCCACAGTGAGATACTTTTTACATCCCCAAACTTGGGCGCCATATAAAAGAATACTCTCCGCTGCAGCTTCGAATACTTTATATTTGCTACTATGTGCTATGTTGACGTTCATAAAAACTCTTTTCCATGTTATATTTATAGCTGTTTTTGCTTTTTGCAGTTTTTCTAATAGATACTTTTCCATACTTAAGTTGCTCGAAAAGATGACGCCTAGGTATTTGTACTCCTTGACACATTCAATATCTTCTCCGTTAAACACCCACTTTTCATTCGATGCGTTTCGTCCACCTCCTCTTTTAAAAACCATCACCTTAGATTTTTGAGTACTGACAACCAAATTCCATAAACAACAGTAATTGTAAATCTTGTTTATCATAAGTTGGAGTGTTTCTGGGGAGTACGCAAACAAGACTATATCATCCGCGAACATCAATGCTTTAATACGCTCTCCCGCAAAGTCAACTCCTCCAGGAAGGAAGTCAATCAGATCATTTATGAAGAGCGGAAAGAGGGTAGGACTCAGTGTGCAGCCTTGCCTCACTCCTGATGAAGTTGCAAACCAATCCGAAAGTTCAGCTCCGTTCCAAACTGCAGCCCGTGTTCCTCTGTACAACTCTTCTAGCATTAAACCAAACTTCAACGACAATCCCAGATTGTACAATTTGTAAAATAAGGCGCCTCTGTTGATCGTGTCAAAAGCTGCTTTGAAATCGATGAAAAATACATACAATTTTTTACCCTGCATGCAAAAGCTTTCGGCAAGGCTAATGAGGACAAAGATATTGTCGATTGTAGAGTAACCGGATCTAAAACCCGCTTGGCACTCGTTTAGCACGTTTTGCGTTGTGATCCACTTTGTAAGTCGTTTCTGTAACATTGTTGTGAAGATCTTATATGTTGAATTTAGAAAAGAGATTCCTCGATAGTTCGCTGCATCCAACAAGGATCCTTTTTTGTGTATCGGGAATATTACAGCATTCCTGAATTCATCTACCGGAAGATTCCCCTCAAAAACTTTGTTAAATAATGTTACCAGGTGTTCTTTCAGTGTGACGCTTCCGTATTTGTAGAACTCTACTGGAATACCATTTGAACCCGCTGCTTTCCCATCTTTAAGTGTCCATAAAGTTTGTTGAAGTTCTTGCAAATTAAATTCTGGGTCCAAAATCTCGTTCTCAAATTGAGGAGCTGCATAATGCCAGTTCACTAATGTTGTTTCCGGATTTAGTAGATCTTTGAAGTGAAGGAAAAGTGAATGTGCACACAGTTTTTTGTGAATTACTGGTTGTTTTCCATTTAATTCCCAAGCCAGTTTCCAAAAGTCCCTAGCGTTTTTACAAGACACCAATCTGCATGCTTGTTTTTCATCATATTTCGCCTTTTTGGCTTTGCATAGCTCTTTAAATTTCCTATTGGCCTCTAAGTAGTTAATCCTAAATGAACTTTGGGATGAACTCCGAAAATTTCTCAACCATGCAAAAGAAATCTTCCGAGCTTTTCGGCATTCTTGATCAAACCAAGGCTCATTTCCCGAATTCCATCCTTTTCCGCGAGGCTGCTGTTGAGGGTAAGATTCCTTTATGGTTTTCTCTAACATTCGAAAGTCTGGTCTTTGATGTACTTGGAGTCTACCATCCAGTTGTTGTCTGTATGCTGAGGCTTGCGCTATCTTCCAGTTAAGTCTGGGCAGTGATTGCGGGCTGATAATTTCATCATCATTTGGTTGCAAGCGCCGCCGTTCGAATGTTACAACAATGGGAAGGTGATCCGAATACGGAAATTCTTTAACTTCTAGATCCGTCACCAGTGACTCCCAGTCTTCACCTAGGATTGCATAATCAATCAACGATGATCCTTGGCCTCCAATAAATGTGAAATTACCCGAGGTGTCACTCGCACTCGTTCCATTCAGAATTCGGAGTCCAAAAGAATCGCAAAGCTCTAGAAGTTTCTTTCCTCTTGCATTATAAGCAGTATCCTTTGATTGCCTATAAAAACCGTTAATAACGTTCATTACTCCTGCCTCTAGGCCGATTCTCGCGTTCAGGTCTCCAATAAGCATAACGTTCGTCGATCTCATGTGGCTAAGTAACTCCGTTACTCCTTCAAATATATCGAAAGTAAAAACAATTTAAATCGGTTTTCTTAAAAACTAGTTTCTTATATATAAAATTTTAGTAACAATTCTTAAACAAAATTTTGGGATGAACATTTTAATAATATACTTAAATACATTTAAAAACCTAATTTCAAAAAAATCCATCAACCCGTTTTTGAAATATTGAATTTTCAAAAAAAAAAATTTATACATACTTTTTTTTTAATTCAAAACTTATCTTTTTCAAAATTTTGATATTCAATATTATTGACATTTCAAAGGAGCTTTTTATACAAAATTTTAATGATATCCGCTATTTCGTTAATGAGAAAATCGAAAATAAAAAAAACCATTTAATGGCAGGTACCTTCCCTTAATAACAGCTTTTGGTAATTAATTTTTCTACCGAAATATACACCATACCCACAATAACGTATGCTGATTTTGTTTTGTCAAAATCGTTGGAGCCAAAAATTGCAATTTCCCCTCTGAAGAATTACAAAAAAACCTTAAGTTCAAAATTTGAAGAAAATCGCATCATTGGTTGAGGCTGTCGATCCAGATTGTGCCACCCACTTTTTTCGTGTTCTCTTTCATAGTTATATCATGCTTGATTGTTATCTCAATTTTTTTTTTGCAAGAATCCAAAACTTGCCCTATGCCTATAGTACCTACATTTATATCGCAAGTAAAAAGTGCATTTCCGGTTTAGTTTTTTTTCTGAATTTTTTAGATTTTTGGATGCTCCAATCAAAAATTTGTAGCTTGGTTGTTTTTCTTTTTATAAGCTTCAACTAGATAAAAAAGGTACTTAAGCTCAAAGTCAAGCCTCAAGAATCTAAAAAAAAGAGAGGGAATCGAAAATTTGTTTGCCAGAATTTGGAGCGTCCTCTAACTTGATTTATAACGAGATTATGTAGAATGCCTTGTTTTCCTTGAATTAAAACTCCCACTAAAATCAGACATTATCAGCATAGGTAGGTACTTAACGGACAAAATTAAAAAAAATATTATACATACATATAAAATATATTTTGTCAACTTTTTTATGTCAGAATTTGAAGCCTTTTGAATGCACGTCTTTACTTGGACATTCCAAATCTATACCTCAAAACACTTAATCTTCTTGAGAACATCTCAAGAGAAAAAGTAATTCACGCTGTAATTTCCGTGTTTTCATATAGAGTTTATATGTGACAACATCGCCACAAGACATGCAATCATAATACTCCATCCATCCACACTGATGGTGGTGGTGCATGGTAAACAAAAAAAAAAAACTTGCATGACACCAAAAAAAGACTTTAATAATAATTACAATTGCACCTTCTGCAACTTCTTCGCCGTCGGTTACCGCTGTTGGTCATGTCTGTCGCATATAGTCGCCTTTTGGTTGTTGTCGACCATCTTTATACCCGGCACTCACATGAATCGCGAAGATTAAAAACAATTCACATCACCACATGGAAACTTTGGTCCAGAAAATTACACAAAAAAGAAAGAAAAGTTAGAGAATCTCCATCACCCAGGAAAAAATTAAGGAGAACTTATGTTCGATTCGTTAATTAACAAGCGATAACGACCAGAATTACAGGTGTATAACATAACGTGCGACGCAACCAGCTCATTCCACTATCCGCATGTGATATTCCGATGCTGTGGCTATACAAAGTGTATAGCCAGAAGTGAGTTGATGAGGGGAGATATATGGAATCCCAGCATCATCCACCACATGCCATATAATTCCATAAGTTCACTTAAAGTCGCTCCAAACGGTTAGATAAACAGATAGAGATACCGCACAGATGATGCTGAGTATAGAGCCATTTCCAGGAGTGGACTGATCGGGATAAGTTAAAGGTGAAGTGGAAGTCCTTACTAGAAACTTATTTGCATCAACAATTTACTATTTAACGCTATTTAAACTATCAAAATGGCAAAACACAATACGATTTTCCTCCAATAAATTGTAGATTGCATTTCAATGGCGCAAAGTGCTGGAATAAAAGAACAAAACTTGGGTTTTCTACGATCAAATATTATGACTGGAGCTACGGAAATCTCACGAGCGTTAACCCGATCATCAGAACTGATGTCCAATATTTACTTCGAGTTGCTCTACTCGTCCAGGGCTTTGAAGATTTATTAAAACTTAAACAACCTTCTGTTCTCTGTTAGCTGCTTTGTCGCTGATGGAACTCAAAAAATATTTTGTTGGCAAATGCGGCCCTGATGAAAACATTTCCCCAGATGGTTGTAAAAATGGTCACACACAATATACTAGCGGGTATAAAAATGACTAGAAAACCTGTCCACTGGCTCAAAAATTGCATGTCCTCATATCAGGAACACATATTAGCCATCAAAATATATACGTATATTTATTTTTATATAATTTCAGCCCTCCACCCCCGGCTTGATTACCATGCTGGCGTGCACCAAGAACGATATTTCCCAAGACAACAGCATCACTTGGAGTCACTTTACCGAAGGACCATGTTTCATGAGAGATTGAGATAACAAAGTCCACATCCATATGCGGAGCACCGAACATACAAACTATACATCTGTGTGAGAGAGCACATGGAACTTCATAGCATTAGCAATGCCGGCGAAAGTCTATAACTCTGCACGGTTCTGTTTACAGTCAGGGCAGCCAGCGTGGCCTGGACGACCGACCGACGAAGCAACGGACTTTTGATGGCAGGAGATGGAGGAGGATCAGCCTGGTATGGATCTAAGCATGTCTCCCGGGTGTTGTGCGCGGACACACACAAGTTCTCGCACATACCTACAGCTTGGTCATATCACACGTACCTTAAACCAGGACAAACATCACTGCTCTGCGAGTGCGCAGTTGATTCCAAAGTGGCTATTTATTCTAAGGAGGTTCAGGTAGGTACGAATACGCGAACGTACATTATATCCATGATATAGTTGGGCGCTTTGTTGGATCTATCTTTCAGGTTATATCGATCATTGCATCCAATTGCGGAGTTGAAGAAAATAATAAAACAAAAAAAAACCTGAGCAAAAAAGGTGTGTTAAGTTGTTTGTTGTTGTTAGATCACTTCCAGCCTCTAGCTATAATCGGCGGCGGCGGCATGCATAGCATTGCGTTGGCCGGTTAGTTTGGTCAGTTCGAGCAGACATATGGGCATCGGTTTCGAATTGTATTTGCTTGAGTTTCATATCGGATCGCTGCCAACAAAGTAGGCGTTAAAATCCCACAAGAATTTCAAAAAAAGAAGCTCAGAAAAAGAAACGATTTTTGTGGTATCTATCTATACCTACACTGAGAAAAATTAATTTGTATTTAAGCAAAAAACCCTGTCGAAAAGCGGTAAAAACTTTGTTTTCTAAATGGTTTATGGTTTTACTAGCTATCCGTTAATTAACCGTTAATTAGTTGTGAAAAATTCAATTAGATCGTGCAGCATTTTCTATGTTTCTCTTTGGGTGACTTGATTTCTATGAGTGTCAAGCTAGCAAAACAACTTTCACGAATCAAAAAACGGGTAGGTGGATAATTTGCCGTTAATTAATCGGTAAAAGTTGTCACAACCTGGAATTAATCATGCAATGTGTTTCATGAAAAAATTGAATCTTTCACAACTAATTAACGACTAGTTAAAGTCCAATTTTTAAACCATTCGATGTAAACAGGTTTTACCCCATTTTAATATCAAGTCAGGAATATATGTTGACCTTTTATCACGATCTAGAAATCTTTCGGATGGTATTAATTTTTGGCAAATTTCCCTTAAATTAGGTGCCAAAAATCACGCGTAACCTTGAGCAACCTTGAGAAAGTTTAAGCCTTGATTAAATGTTTTCTAGGGCTGACCAATTTCTGGGACCACTTGACCTTTTCTGACCAATTAGATGGCATCTTTTTTTATCAAATTTCCCTCATATGAGGTGCCAAAGGTCCAGAGCCAGTGAACACACAAAATTTTATATAAAAACGTATTTTGTATACAAATTTCACGCAAGCATTTTACATAGCTTGAGAGCTCTGAAGATTTTTTTCTGTTTTTTGTTTAGACCTGAGTGAAAGCCTTATTTAATGCTTAATTAAAATTAAAAACATTCACACCGAACAAAATGTGCATTTTGGATCAAATTCGCCTTTAGAAAGCCTTAGAAAACTCCCGCTCGAAAAAGTAAAAAATCTCGAAACAGTGAACATGCCTGGTTTTTATTACTTCACTATATCGAGCGTCTACTGTAATCTGGAATCGGTGAAAACCATTAAAAAAATATAATAAAGTAAAACAGAGAAGTCTATACGCAAATAATTCATCTTTCTTAAACTCATTTCCAACTTCAGGTTTTCCTTCGAAATATTTCAAAAAATATTGTTCTATGTATAGCTTCATATCCCAGGAATATTCGACAAAAAAGATTGTGACACTTTTTTCGTAGTGCTGCAATATTTTTGACCGCGAATTTAATAGAAGACTAGGACGATTAGGATGACAAATTTTTACTTAAAAACCGCGAACTATTGGATTATACGAATCCAGTTAAAATAATTGAGTAACAAATGAAATTAATTTAACAATAATTTAATGGTGCATCCGGCACACGCGGGAGATATGATCGGATTGAATATTGACCCAAATGTCAAATCGATCAACGAAGAGAGGATTATAAAGGCAAGTAAAAATATTGCAACACTCACTGCAACTACGATGCAGCCAACCGGCTAATCAGCTTGGGGTGGATTCGTGGAGTATGATTCAAGAATTAGATAATATGGGTCGAATAAAAAAGATTATGATAAAAAGGTAATTTAAATAAAGGTAAGTAGGTACCTACAGGGGCTATAGGGTGGGCGCCAGGAAACTTTTTAGAGTCGTTTGCCTTGGCCGGGATGCTGAAAATTCTTCTTCAAATAGACTCCAGGAAACCCCAATTGATTTTATTCCCTGATGGGGAGTTTTAAAGTTTATTAAAAAATGTCTGGAAAACCGTGGCATAAGCATAATCCAACCTAGAATCTTTTCGATAGAAAAATAAATACAAATTAAGATGTTGGAAGAACAATAAAAAAAAATGAAACAAATATCAAAAGAAATGCAGATAATTCAAACAAAGAAACAAAGAAATCAAGACTGCAAGAATCCCCCGCTATCTCTGGTCCCGAAATAAACGAACAAGGAAATCTACTTTAACATGGTTCTCACAGGGCCGCAGCTACGGTAGGGCATTATAGGGCAATGCCCTACCTTTAAATACCAAAGCCCTACCTTAAAAATACCATCAACGAACGGCACAATTTTCTTCAATTTTCCAAACACCAGACAAACCGGATTTGAAGAAAATGCTTATAATGTTGATTTTATGTCAAACAAAATCTGTATGTTTTATTCAAACGATATGCTGGAATAAACAAACAAAAAGTGGTTTTGACAATACGTCCGTCGGTCTTTGCGTCTTTGAGTATATGCGTCCACTGTACATCGAGCTAGATCATAATCGATGGATTAATTTGATTCAAATTTGGTACAAGGCATTTTTATAAGGTTTCCTAGAGGAGAAATTCAAATCTTTGCTTTAGCTCATCTCGAACGATAAGCTGCCACATATGTATAGTCTAGTCAATTTGTGCTCAAAAAGGCTCTTTGCGAGCAAATTGTGGGGTAGTTTTGATTTTTTTAGAGGAGGGCCTCTATGTTTTCGGGGGTGCTAAATGCAAAAAATGTTGCAAAAATGCATATTTTGAGAGACTTTCACTAATGGCTCGAAAAAAACCAACTATTCGAAAATTACATCAAAGTACCATTGAAAGTACACACAATTTTCAATAAATCCCTATATAAGGTTTTTTGTGCGACAACCCATTTGGACTCAAGCGCTAGTCGAAAATTGACGTATCTTTACTGTTTTCGAAAATCCACTCGAAAGCAATAAGAAATTACTTTGTGTGACAAAATTTTAATGTTTGTCTGTAAGATGAACCAGGATATACTTTTCTGATGTTCTTTGATGCGTTCAGTTTAAATCTGGCCTTGAAATTGCTCTATCACGTCACGTTTTTGAGATATACAAATCTAAACATTTAAAAAATGCATTTTTTATGCAAATTTGTTGTTGAGGTAATTTTTTTCGAAAAATAATTAGAATCATTCTGAAGTATGAACATCTTACTTCAAAATTCTTTTTGAATCTTTTAAATACCTCCATTCATCTTCGAGAAATCTTTAGTTTTCATTTTAAACTACCTGATTCGAAAAATCCCACAATTTGCTCGCTAGGTGCCCTTTTAAGCACAATTTGACTGGAGTTTTCGAATTAGATAGTAAGATGAAAACTAATGATCTCTCGAAGATGAATGGACGAAATGAAAGATTCAAAAAGAATTTTGAAGTAAAATGTTCATATACCTCAGAATGGCCATAAGTATTTTTTCGAAAAAAATACCTGGAGAACGAATAATACCCCAAATTTGCATCAAAAAAGCATTTTTTTTTAATTTCAGATTCTTACATCTCAAAAAACGTTCCAGATTCAAGCTCAGCGCATCAAAGATCATCAGAAAAGTATATCCTGGTGCATGTTACAGACAACAATTCAAATTGTGTCACGCGAAGTAATTTCTTAGTGCGAGTGAATTTTCGAAAACAGTAAAAATACGTCAATTTTCGACTAGCGCTTGAGTCCAAATGGCTTATCGCAGAAAAAATACCTTAAATAGAAATTTATTGGAAGTTGTGTATACTTTCAATGGTACTTTGATGTAATTTTCGAATAATTCGTAGTTTTTGAGCCATTAGGAAAAAACTGCCAAAAAATGCATTTTTGAATTTTTTTTTCCAAATCTCAGATTCGGATTCAGCACCCCTGAATACATAAAAGAGCAAACAAATCAAAGCTAATATAACAATTTTTTTTTTCAAATTGTCTTAAAGAAATATTCAAGGATTTCGTTTAAAATTAGTTTGTGTTATATCTTAAATAGTTTAGGGTTTTTGATATCAATAAAATTCACATAAAGGTGAAAGGTGAACTGTTTCCGACAGTTCGTAAACAAAAATGATGACAGAGGCCGGTTTTCGAAAACGTCAAATCAAAGTCAATTTGATTGTCAAATGATCGTCATTTTTTGACGTAGATTGCAATCGTCATATGCAATCGTCTTGTCTTGCTAAAAATCGGTTTTATGAACGTTATTAAATTTAATCGCTAACGCATTTCATATTTACGAACAGCTCTCTGGTTTCTCAATTTTGTTTATCGTCAACTCGATTTTTTTATTGCGCAGCTGCACCGCAGATGATGTTTTCGAACATGTGACTTTAGCAGTTTGCGTTAAAGAATATTCTGCAAATGCGTTTTTGACGCAGATGACGTTTTCGAAAACGGCCTTTATACTCGCTAGTGTGTGTGTGACACTTACAAGTTAAAATCAGGTTTTGACTTTAACTTTAACTTTTAACTTAAACGCAAGAGCTTAAAAAAAAGACTTTGACATCGTGTATCATTAATATCGATCTATCACCCTCTCCTGACAAGTACTATTTTATTTCTGCCCTACCTGTTTCCACCGCTGCCCTACCATAAGTTCGACTCTAGCTACAGCCCTGGGTTCTCATAATCTTGAGATTTTATAAATGAAATGCAAAGGCCAAACGAACGTATTTTAAAACAACTTTTTCCAAACGAATATAGGAAAACTAGATTTCACTCTACTTATCTTTTTTTCTGAACTTCTTTCCTCTTCCTCTTCCTTTGTTCCCCTCGTTCTGGCAAAACCTCAATTTTTGTCTTCTCTTTGAAACTCCTTTCTTCAAAGCGAGTTTTTCACTGCAATATACCTCCTTTTTATTTTTCTTCTGTTCTTTCTCAAAATTTTACCAAAATTTTATCAACCCCTTTCGGCTTTACAAGTCAACCAAGAAGTCATTGTCTCTGCCTAGCCTTTGTCATCCACCGGCCTCTCTCTAACTCACACATTCTCACCCTCATACATAATAGTCCAGTGCATTTATAATCTGACCCAGTGACCCAGCAGTTTGTAACACCCCCAAATTTTATTTTATTATTCGAAGGGTAGTCAATTGAAGATCATAACCGTCTGGCCGCCATCTTGGATTTTGTTTCATTTTAGATTTTATTAAATATCTCGTCTCCTAAAAGTTCTTCGAAAAAGTGTTTGATTCAAAAAATGTAGAAAATAAAGTTTTCTATCTTTTATGTTAACAACATTTTTTCGATATTTTTAATATTAAAAAAAATCAGAATCCAATAAAAGAATTTTTTTTTAATTTCCGATGGCAAATGTGCTAAGTTTTCGAAAACACTTAGAAAATATAAAAAAATTTTTTTTGTTGGCTTCTAACTTTTTAAATATTAAAAATATCGAAAAATGTTTTTAACATAAAAGATAGAAAATTTTATTTTCTAAATATTTTATATAAAACACTTTTTCGTAGAACTTCGAGGAACCGAGATATTTAATAAAAACTAAAATGAAACAAAATCCAAGATGGCGGCCAAACGGTAAATTTTGCGAGTGCGAAAAATCAGGGTTATGATCCTCAATCGACTGCCTTTCGAATAATAATAATATAAAATTTGGGGGTGTTACAAACTGCCGGGTCGCTCATATAAAATTTTATAAATGCACTGGACTATATGGTTTTCTTGGAACTCGATTAGGTACCACTCCGAGGTTGAGTTCCAACGAAACTCTCTCTCACTCACACATTTCACACACATTCAATGGATTCCCCACGTTGCATTGTTGGCGTTGTTCTAAAACTTGACGAGTCCAAAGCCGGAGCAAGGCATATTCACAATAATTCATTTTGAGGAAATTAAAAAAAACTATAACAAGTTGAAAACATAATTCTGAGCATTCTCTCAGCTACTCTACATTTCTAACATTTTTGAAAATTATTCGAAAAAGCTAATATTTTCTTTTAACAATTTTCTAAACCTTTTTGAAGAAACGAAGGAGGAATGCAAATACTCAAATCAAACCATGTAATTACCGCGCAATCTACTACTCGGTAGACCTTTGTGCAGATTTGGCGGTTGAAGGGAATAGCGTTTAGCGTTCCATTCTTTTTGGCGGTCGATGTCTATTAGAAGTTCAAATTAAAGTTAAAGTTAAATATTTAGGCTGGGCTTGTCGCCATGTATTAAAAAAGTTAAATTTATGTTAATGTTGTGTTTTTTTTTTCCAAGGATCCACTTAAAGTGCACAATGAATGTTTTCCATTTGTAGCTGTGCCTGCTGACAAGTTTAGTAAAGAGCTTCCTCGCTCATAGATGGCGTGTGAGTCTCCAGCCTATCCGATAGCTCAACACGAAAGAACTAAGATGAATGATGAACCTATAGTTTGTCATCCTCCCCAAGCAACTCTCAACCTCCGAAGCTCCCAGAGGAAAACTGATTTATTAGTAGTTTGAGGTGCAAAAAGAATGACATCTGAATTCTTGAACAAACATGAATTTATGTGAAAAAACTAAATATTAAATATCCGTTGAAATGAGTTTAAAAAAAGAAATATATTTTGGCACCAGTAATTTTAAAAATACTTTTGAACAACAGCTATGAAATTTTTATATAAGGACCCTGTGAAAAAATTGGCAAATAAGGACCTAGTTCATTGGTAGTTGTTCCAGAAAATGTGTGCCAAATTATTCTGAGTAAGTATATCGTATCCAGGTAGATGCTTATTTCATAATTATTGAATCTTCATAACAATTCTACACCAAAAATGCTGAAAGTAAAACGCTATGTGTGGCCTAGTGATTCCTCAAACATTCATCAATTATTGTACCATTTTTTTTAATCCGCATCCATTTCAGCGAACCGCAAAGCAACGCAATCTGTTACAAGTAAGAAAAAAAAAAAAGCTATCATCGTCATAATTATTATCGCCATAATTTCATCTTTCGGCATCCTTTGTTAAATCTCAAAAAGAAATTATGTCCCTCCTTTTAAAATGATGAAGACAATTAAATATTTTATTATCGAAACAACCAGAACCTACATTATAGTGCGACATAACCAAAATTACCTTTGTTCGTCCTTTGTTATGTTGTCATCAAGTTATTCCCCGCTTGACCTCATCTTCAAAACACCATCACCAATTATAATTATTATTATCAATAAATATCCTTGCAGAGGATTCTTCAAGTATCACAGTACCGATATGAATCTTCTCACTTCAACAGATAAAAAAAAAAAAAAAATACACAAAAAGGGATTCTTTTCTTATCTCTGTGGTGTGTTGAAAACAACACAACTCGAAAAAGGTATATTATTTCCAATATACATAGATTATTATCGATGCACGGCTAATAATTTAACAGGTAACCTCTAATGGTTACCCGAAAGATGTCAAAATGTCCTTTGATATAGGTTTTTGGGAAAACAAAAAAAAAAGAACTTAGTCTATTTTCAGTTTCGTTTGTACATATTATTTTACCTATATTTTTGTTTAGAATGATTTGTAGCTATCCCCCTTAGTTTTATGTCGTAGAGATGCCGATTCAGGATAATCTCCTAGCGCATGGCGCTTAATCTTCAAAGGACATCATACATAGGTATATGTTGTATAGATTCTACCCTTTGTTCAGCTGATGAGATTGAAATGTCATCGACAATAGAGATTTGCATCTTGGACACAAGTGAAACACATCTAGGACAAAAAAAAAGACAATGGATGTAATTGGCTAGAATCAAGTGCAAAACAAAAAAGAGTGTCCTTTTTGGGTAAAAGATCATCTAGACGTGAGCCACTTGAACGAAACAAGATTAAGCTTTGTTCAAAATTCTTCGTTTTGTTTGTCACTTTTATTTCATTTTTGTTATATGAAAGGATTATCAAAACAGAGTGTGTGCGCCATTGTATAGAATTAATATAATGAAGAATACTGTGTCCTAGTTTTGTTGTTTTGTTATTGCATTGTTGCAGGAAGAATCGATGCACGAGATTATTTAGGATTTTTACTATTCAAAATATGAATATTCTATAGGCTTACAATATTTGTGCATTAAAATTAGTTCACAAAACGACAAAAAAGATTTTTCGTATTATCTATGGGGACTTTAATACTTACCTACCTACTGGCGCCAGTACTCCGGATTTGTCTGAGTTTTTTTTCACCAACAATAAGAGATTGTTATAGTTATTACGATTCACGCACGCTACGTTTCTAGGTTGCATCAGAACTATTTTATCTTACTATAAGTTTAGTCACCTACATACATATTACATTTAAATTCGAAATAAAAGTTTAACCACAACTTAATTTTTTAACGCTTAAGCTTTTGTATACAAATGTCGGTCGAAAAAATGCACGAACTGCAAGCTCCAGGCTTGTGACGAAATTTTGTGAGACTAGTTTACTAATTGCAAACCGTAACCATGCTATTGTTACTGTTCGTCCTGTTGGCTTAACGGGCATAGACGCTAGTCGCCTGAATTTTAAAAATTCACAGCAAAGAAAAATTCACAGGAAGGAAAGTTCAAAGAGAAGGAAAGGCATCCTGAACGTCTTTAAAATTTCATTGCATGCAAATTTTTCACGAAAACAACAAATTCAAGAATCTAATATTTGCATTAAATAAAATTTACTGTTTTTGTCGTACGATAAACGGTTAACGAGACATTTAATAAAACGCATTTTCCAAGATGGCAGCTGACGCTCGCACCCAAAACCCCCCTCCCAATCCCGCCAACTTGAATCTTCATTCGAGGGATTTCCCTGAACATATTCCATCAAGAAATCAGTTCAGTAATAAATTTAATTATTAACTTCCTTTTTACTTGCGATTATAGGTACTATAAGGCAAGTTTTGGATTCGTGCAAAAAAAAAAATTGAGATAACAATCAAACATGATATTACGATGATAGAGAACACTAAAAAAGTGGGTGGCAAAACTCTGTCTGTCTGTCTGTCTGTCTGTTCGTCTACAGCCTAAACGGCTCGATCGATTTTCTACAAACTTGGTACTTAGTGGTTTTTGGTGATTCTGCCGACACGTTTTTTTCATTTTTTTTCTTAGAACCAAAAATAACGGTACCTGTCATACATTTTTTTTTGGCAAATTAACATAATCGTATTTTTCTCAAAAACGGCTCGACAACTTTTCTTAAAAAAAAATTCAAAAAATTTATTTTAGTAAAGGCTTTCTTTGGGTGGAAAACCATTATTCAAAAATGGTTATTAATGGTACCTCCCAAGGAACCATTTTTTTAATTTTTGATTTTCTTCAAAATGGTATGACCAATTTCAATAATTTTTATTATACAGAAGCTTCCAAAAAATTTCAATAGTTTTGTGTACCAACAATTTTGAAAAAATATTTTTTGGATTTTTAAAAAGTATTTGAAAATTTTTTTTGGAAAATCAAATATTTCGAAAACGGCATCATAGATTTTTTTGAAACTCGATATTTAAGACTTTCTTAGTACTCTCTAAAATATTTTTAGAGAAAATTTTACATTTATGAAAAAATAACGGTACCTTCCATACAAAAGTGAAAAAACCGCAAAGGAAAATATTTTTTTGCTTGAAAGCGACTCCTACGATTTTGATTAAACTTTTTTCATATACTTATATTAGTACGATCTACCATCAAAAATTATAAAATTTTACACATAGCAACTATTAGTAGTACCTGTCATAGAACGTATTTTTTTATTTTGAGTTTTCTCGTTATCAGCTTAACGGATTTAAATAAATTTTTTATATACAAATTTCAGATAAGATTAAATAATATTGCATATCAACATTTTCAAAAAAAAAAGTTTTTGGATTTTTAAAAAAAGTTTCAAATTTTTTTTTTGAAAATTCGATATCTCAAAAACGGGTTGACAATTTTGTTTTAAATTTTGTTTTTATATACACATAAATATATAGTTTAAATCTGCATACCAAAATATGTTCTTAAAAATGTTTTAAGAATTTTATATATAAAAAATTAATTTAAAAAAAAAACCGCTCCAACGATTTTAAAATTTTTTTTTCCATACAATCATATTCCATCATGAAATTAGATGGCATACTTTTTTTTCACCTCAAACTGTCAAAAGAGTTGTTTTAGCTAATTTAAGTGTCATATTTCATGCTTCTCTACATTTTTCTCTCATAATTTCCATGTTTGTGTATACAATGTTCTTAAACTCGCAGTGTCTTGAACATAAGAGCAAGTACGTGCGACCCAGTCGTGCATTTTATTTTTTCTGGCTCTTGGACTATTGGCGGAACGGAGCTGTGATTTGATACAATTGAAGAACCGTTTTATCAAAGACCAATTCTAATCAATTAATTCCCCGAAAACTCAACAACGATACGAAAGTTTAATATAGCGCAGAGCTTTGTTCTCAAACCAACCAATGCTGAACAAATTGATGAAAGCATAATAAGGATAATTTTCGCTTCAGCTCCACATGCTTTCATCCAGGTACTTGAAATTATTTAGATCCACAAACGCCATTGCTTTCAAAAATATGGACTTGCGTTCCCACAAACAGTATAAGCAACTGTGCTTCAACAAAATAAAATGCACGACTAGGTCGCACGTACTTGCTCTTATGTTCTTCTAGACACTGCAGGCTTAAGGCAATATTGTACATACAAACATGGAAATAATGAGAGAGAAATGTAGAGGACCTAAAACAACTCCTTTGACAGTTTGAGGTGACAAAAAAAAGAATACCATCATATTCTTCATTGAATATGATTGTTTGGAAAAAAAGTTTAAATCGTTGGAGCGGTTTTTAAAAATTAATTTTTTATATATGAGTTGTTGAGAACCAAAACTCGTCATATCCAAAATTTTCGTTTTGTGCAAATGGAGAAAAACTTAATACGGCTAAATGATAGTTGTTAGAGAAGATTTTATTTTTTACTAGATGACCCGGTGAACTTCGTTTCACCATTAATTAATTTAAAAAATGTGAGTGTAATTCTCCATAGGTAAAGCCCAGCGAACGTTGTATCCTTAGAAAATGCAGGCAAACTCCGAATATAATTTTGAACAACTTCACTCTCGATGGCCACCAGCGACGTATACAGCTTCACTCCTTAGAGAGGATCATACTAACAAAAAATTACCCACATCAGTATTAATTAAAAGTTTTTTCCCGATTTTGGACTATTGTTGCAATTAAGTTCTGCTGGTCCCACAAATGTTATTATTTTTTTTCTAAATTTTAAAGTGTTGGAGTCGAAATATTGGCAACGTCAAAATTCGTTTTTCAAAATTTTACTTTTGAAACTCCGCTTCAAAAAATTTTGATTTTCCAAATTCTGTTTATATAATTCTGACAATAAAAAGAAGGTTTTGAATATGTAAAAAGGGCGTTCTTGCTTCTTCTTTTTTCAATTACCTGTGCCTCGTCTTAAATTTACACTATGAAATAATTTTATTTGTTAACCGAGCTTGGAAAATTATTTATTTGCGTTTATAAATATGGATTATTTGAGAAAAAACTGAATAAACAGGTTTTATTCTTTATTATTTTGAAATACAGAATTTAAAAAACAAAATTTTGAAAGCAGAATTTTAACAGAAAGAACTGAAAAAAAGAGATTTCTAAAAGACATATTCCTTAAAAAAAAATTGGTTATGACCCCTTGAGCCTCCCCACTGTATACGCCGTTGATGGCCATATTACTTATAGGCTTATATACAACTTCTGAGTATTTGGAATACTTGGTAGCCTGGTACAGTGAAAGCTACAATAAGCGAAAACTCATCGTCCTCTCTTTTTTGTCCGGTTATCAGAGCTGTCTGGTTAAGAGAAAGATTGCTCAATGGCAACCTGCTCTAATTGGCATTCTAAAATGAAATTACTGTGAAAATTAGAGCTGTGGAACATTTACAATGCCAAAACGTGGTAGAGAAATAGGAATCATACACTCTCAACTAACGAATTGACAACAAAACTCGAAACTGTTCTGAAAACATATCCTTTGCTTTTTCCATTGTGGCCATTTGTTGTGACGTTTTATATTTGAAATGAGCAAAAATAAGTGCCCGAGTCCGTTTAAAGGAGTGTCCGTATGAGAAATTCGAAAAAAAAGTTGGTTCGCAAACATATACATATGTCCATTTAAGGGAATTTTCCGCTTATATCTGTTTTGTAGCTGTCCGCAAGTAGAGCTTTAAGTGTATTTATGCCTTCCTGAAATTTGGTGGAGCGATAATTTTTTTGTTTAAAAAACAGTTAGATCATTAAAAATACTCATTTCTCAAAGCCATTTTGCATATTCAACCCTTCAACACACAAATATCAATTTTTAGAATCGGACCGGAAGTTCCTGAGATTAAAAAAAGCAAACATAATAGATACCCGACCCGTTGCTATCGCAATTTCTGTAGCTTATTCTTCTTATTTTAACTTTTCAAAAGAAAAAAAAACGAAACAAATTACATTATATGCATATAGACCTGCATCCCTTGATTCTGACCTTTAAGACTAATCCCAGCACCAATCCCCGTTTAGCACCTGAGAACATAGTTTAAATTTTCTCATCAAGAAAAACTTTATGCAAACATAATATATGTACATACATATGTACATATTTACCTCTAACTACCAAAAGTCATTGGTCTTCAACTATAATGGATTATATCATTTCTGACTTCTTTTAGAAATATTACAAAATGCACTGAAAACATCTTAGATAGTAAAAATTTCCTGTATCAACAGTTTATTTGCATTTTACCAAACCGATAGCAGGGCATTTTCTTATGGTATAAGTATAATGTTGGCCGCACTTTAAATTCTCGTTTTGAAAATCTGGTCCTCGATTAATGGAATTCCGGATAATGGAGACACGACAAAAATTTCATAATAATTGATTGATTGATGTTTCAAACTCAAATTGATATATTTATTTTTTTATGTAAAACAGGCACTCAAATTGCATTTTCGCTCGTTGATGGCAAACCGCAAGACCGATTTAGACCAAACTTCATTTAAACACCCACCGGTTCATACCAAACATTTCCTGAAAAGAATCATCCAAATCGGTTCAGCCGTTTTTGAGCTTTTGCAGGACTAACGCACAACGATTGATTTTTATATATAAGAAGATAATAAAAGATTTTTAAATCTATGTGTGTAGCGGGCCATTCACGTTAAAACTGTCGTAAGGACTGTCCGACAAATTTCAGTCGTAAACGACAGGTTCTATCGTGAATGCCCTTGTTGTACATCGGACCGTGCGACTAACGACAGGTTGGGAGTCCGTTGAAAATTTCAACGAACCTTGTGACAGGACCGAATGGTCATATAGTGAATGGCAGTTTTTGAAACAGTCCTTGCGACTTGCGACCGAACTAGGAGACGAAGTAAATAAAAAACAAATTTTTTAACACACCGTTCGTTAAACTGGTTCGCAACGTGTATGCGTACTTTCGAAAGTCGTTGCAACAGTCCGATCGACAGCCTGTGTGACAGTCTCAACGTGAATGGCCCGCTAATGACTAAGAGCAAAAATATATATGAAGTTCCGTGCAAAAGATATTTAACAATTAAATTTGGATATGAAGAGTTTTGCTACAAATGATTGGATAAGGCCAGTTTCCACACCTACCCCCTTTCTCAATTGCACCATCTAATATAATACCTCTACACTACTTTCCAATCTTCCATGACCCATTTAAAGATTTTTACAATAAAAACCCATGAACGTTTTAGTTCCTTCTTAAATGACATAATCGATTGCCTATGATGGATAAGAAGAGTTTTGAAAGCAAACATATTGCAAACAATGGATATAGAAAGTTTTAATGCAAATCGCACTGTGCTTTGGGAACAATAACGGTGTTTGAAATCAATATTAGAGGGGATTAGAGGGGTAAAGCTGTCAGATTTTCTTTCAAAACTATTCAATATGCCCAGCTTAGCACATCTGCATCAAAATCTCAATTTTTGATAAAAGTTGATACGACGAGTTTTGGTTCTCATCTACTCATATAAATTCTTAAAAAATTTTTAAGGGCAAATTTTGAAATGCAAATATAAAGTATATAAATTTATGTATGTGCCGATAAAAACAAAATTTGAAAAAAAATATTGTTAACTCGTTTTTGAGATATCGAATTTTCAAAAAAAAAGTATGAAACTTTTTTTAAAAAATACATATTATTTAATTTTATCTGTAATTTGTTTACAAAAAATTTATTTAAGTCCGTTGAGCCAATAATGAAAAAGTTCAAAATAAAAAAAAAACCTTCTAGGACAGGTACTATTCTTAGTTGCTACGTGCAAAATTTTATAATTTTGGTAGTAGATCGTACTAATTTTTTTTTTGAGAAAAAAAAAATATTTTGACTATCGGTTTTTTAACTTTTGTATGGAAGGTACCGTTATTTTTTCAGAAATATAAATTTCTTCGAAAAATATCTTAGATAGAATGTACCAAAAACTCTTAAATATCAAGTTTCAAAAAAATCGATTATATCGTTTTCGATACATTTGACTTAAAAAAAAAAAAATTGAAACATTTTTTTAAAATCCAAAAAAAAATTGAAACAATTTTTAAAAATCCAAAAAATATATTTTTGTCAATTTTAGTGCACAAAAATGTTTTTATTTTTTGGAAGCTTTTGTATAAAAAATTATTGAAATCAGGCAAACCGTTTTCAAGAAAATCGAAAATTCAAAAAATGATTCCTTGGGAGGTACCATTAATAACCATTTTTTGAAAAATATTTTCCCACCCAATGGAAGCCTTTACTAAAATTATTTTATTGAATCTTTTTTAAGAAAAGTTGTCGAGCCGTTTTTGAAAGAAATACGATTATGTTAATTTGCTAAAAAAATATGTATGGCAGGTGTTTGCTTGTAGTTGGCCCACCAACTATGGAGTTGAACAAAACTGAAAATGGCAATCGTTTGTACATCGTTTGTACACGTTTGTACAAGTTTTAGAATAATTTGTACACTTACCGTTTTTTTTATAGAGACACTTCAAAAAATAAAACGGATAGTTTTCTATCATGATAGTTTTCTATCACGATAGTTTTCTGTCATGATAGTTTTCTATCATGATAGTTTTCTACCACAATAGTTTTCTATCATAAAAGTTTTCTATTATGATAGTTTTCTATCATGATAGTTTTCTATCACGATAGTTTTCTATCATTATAGTTTTCTATCATGATAGTTTTCTATCACCTGCGATCTGCGTATATTTGCATAGATCTGCGTATATTTGCGTAGTTTCGCGTATATCTGCGTACATCTGCGTAGATCTGCGTATTACTGCGTAACCGGGTAGTAATCTGCGTACATAAGCGTAGCTATTCATATATATGCGTCGACTTGCGTATGTCTGCGTAGACCTGCGTATATCTGTTAAGCGTATATCTGCATACATCTGCATATATATCTACGTAGACCTGCGTATATCTGCGTATGTCCTGCGTATACCCGCGTATATCTGCGTAGATCTGCATATATCTGCGTAGACCTGCGTATACTGGCGTATATATGCATAGATCTGCGTATACCTGCAAAGCTTTCTATCACGATAGTTTTCTATCATGATAGTTTTCTATCACGATAGTTTTCTATCACGATAGTTTTCTATCACGATAGTTTTCTATCATGACAGTTTTCTATCATGATAGTTTTCCATCATGGTAGTTTTTATTCATGATAGTTTTCTATCAAGAAAGTTTTCTATCATAGTAGTTTTCTATCATGATAGTTTTCTATCATGATAGTTCTTTATCTGCGATCTGCGTATATTTGCGTAGATCTGCTTAGATCTGCGTATATTTGCGTAGTTTGGCGTATATCTGCGAACATCTGCGTAGATATGCGTATTACTACGTAGCCGGGTAGTAATCTGCGTACATCAGCGTAGCTATTCGTATATATGCGTCGACCATGCGTATGTCTGCGTTGATTTGCGTATATCTGTTTGGCGCATATCTGCGAACATCTGCGTACATCTGCTTACATCTGCGTATATCTACGTAGACCTGCATATATTTGCGTATGTCCTGTGAATACCCGGGTATATCTACGCAGATCTGCATATATCTGCGTAGACCTGCGTTTACTAGCGTATATCTGCGTAGATCTTCGTATATCTGCGAGGCTTTCTATCACGGTAGTTTTCTATCAGTATAGTTTTCTACCATAATAGTTTTCTATCACGGTAGTTTTCTTTCATGATAGTTTTCTATCATGATAGTTTTCTATCATGATAGTTTTCTATCATGATAGTTTTCTATCATGATAGTTTTCTATCATGAAAGTTTTCTATCATGATAGTTTTCTATCTTGGTAGTTTTCTATCATGGTAGTTTTCTATCACGATAGTTTTCTATCATGATAATTTTCTATCATGATAGTTTTCTATCACGATAGTTTTCTATCATGAAAGTTTTCTATCATGATAGTTTTCTATCATGATAGTTTTCTATCATAGTAGTTTTCTATCGCGATAGTTTTCAATCAATATAGTTTTCTATTTTGATAGTTTTCTATCATGATAGTTTTCTATCATGATAGTTTTCTATCATGGTAGTTTTCTATCACGATAGTTTTCTATCATGATAGTTTCCCATCATGATAGTTTTCTATCATGATAGTTTTCTATCACGATAGTTTTCTATCATGATAGTTTTCTATCATGATAGTTTTCTATCACGACAGTTTTCTATCATGATAGTTTTTTGTCATTGTAGTTTTATATCACGATAGTTTTCTATTTTGATAGTTTTCTATCATGATAGTTTTCTATCATGATAGTTTTCTATCATGGTAGTTTTCTATCACGATAGTTTTCTATCATGATAGTTTTATCACGATAGTTTTCTATCACGACAGTTTTCTATCATGATAGTTTTTTGTCATTGTAGTTTTATATCACGATAGTTTTCTATTTTGATAGTTTTCTATCATGATAGTTTTCTATCATGATAGTTTTCTATCATGGTAGTTTTCTATCACGATAGTTTTCTATCATGATAGTTTTATCACGATAGTTTTCTATCATGATAGTTTTCTATCATGATAGTTTTCTATCACGACAGTTTTCTATCATGACAGTTTTCTATCATGAAAGTTTTCTATCACGATAGTTTTCTATCATGATAATTTTCTATCATGATAGTTTTCTATCATGATAGTTTTCTATCACTATAATTTTCTATCATGATAATTTTCTATCATGATAGTTTTCTATCGCGATATTTTTCTATCATGATAGTTTTCTATCATGATAGTTTTCTATCACGATAGTCTTCTTTCATGATAGTTTTCTATAATGATGGTTTTATATCATGATAGTTTTCTATCATGATAATTTTCTATCAAGATAGTTTTCTATCATGATAGTTTTTTATCATGATGGTTTTATATCATGATAGTTTTCTATCATGATAGTTTTCTATCACGATAGTTTTCTATCATGATAGTTTTCTATCATGATAGTTTTCTATCACGACAGTTTTCTATCATGATAGTTTCCTTTCATGATAGTTTTCTATCATGACAGTTTTCTATCACGATAGTTTTCGATCATGATAGTTTTCTATCATGATAGTTTTCTACCATGACAGTTTTCTATCACGATAGTTTTCGATCATGATAGTTTTCTATCATGATAGTTTTCTATCATGATAGTTTTCTATCACGATAGTTTTCTATCATGATAGTTTTCTACCATGATAGTTTTCTATCATGATAGTTTTCTACCATGATAGTTTTCTATCATGATAGTTTTCTATCATGATAGTTTTCTATCACGATAGTTTTCTATCATGATGGTTTTCTATCATGATAGTTTTCTATCATGATAGTTTTCTATCATGATAGTTTTCTATCACGATAGTTTTCTATCATGATAGTTTTCTTTCATGATAGTTTTCTATCATAGTAGTTTTCTATCACGATAGTTTTCTGTCATGATAGTTTTCTATCATGATAGTTTTCTATCATGATAGTTTTCTATCATGATAGTTTTCTATCATGATAGTTTTCTATCACGATAGTTTTCTATCACGATAATTTTTTATCATGATAGTTTTCTATCATGATAGTTTTCAATCACGATATTTTTCTATCACGATAGTTTTCTATCATGATAGTTTTCTATAATGATAGTTTTCTATCATCTGCGATCTGCGTATATTTGCGTAGATCTGCGTATATTTGCGTAGTTTGGCGTATATCTGCGTACATCTGCGTAGTTCTGCGTATAACTGCGTAACCGGGTAGTAATCTGCGTACATCAGCGTTGCTATTCGTTTATATGCGTCGACTTGCGTATGTCTGCGTAGATCTGCGTTTATCTGTTAAGCGTATATCTGCGTACATCTGCGAATATCTGCGTATATCTACGTAGACGTGCGTATATCTGCGTATATCCTACGTATATCCGCGTATATCTGCGCAGATCTGCATATATCTGCGTAGACCTGCGTATTCTAGCGTATATCTGCATAGATCTGCGTACATCTGCGAAGCTTTCTATCGAGATAGTTTTCTATCATGATAGTTTTCTATCATGATAGTTTTCTATCATGATAGTTTTCTATCACGATAGTTGTCTATCATGATAGTTTTCTATCGTGATAGTTTTCTATCATAGTAGTTTTCTATCACGATAGTTTTCTATCATGATAGTTTTCTATCATGATAGTTTTCAATCACGATAGTTTTCTATCGTGATAGTTTTCTATCATGATAGTTTTCTATCATGATAGTTTTCTATTACGATAGTTGTCTATCATGATAGTTTTCTATCATGATAGTTTTCTATCATAGTAGTTTTCTATCACGATAGTTTTCCATCATGATAGTTTTCTATCATGATAGTTTTCTATCATGATAGTTTTCTATCATGATAGTTTTCTATCATGATAGATAGTTTTCTATCACGATAGTTTTCTATCATGATAGATAGTTTTCTATCACGATAGTTTTCTATCATGATAGTTTTCTATCATGATAGTTTTCTATCATGATAGTTTTCTATCATGACAGTTTTCTATCATGATAGTTTTCTATCTTGATAGTTTTCTATCATGATAGTTTTCTATCACGATAGTTTTCTATCACGATAATTTTCTATCATGATAGTTTTCTATCATGATAGTTTTCTATCACGATATTTTTCTATCATGATAGTTTTCTATCATGATAGTTTTCTATTATGATAGTTTTCTATCATGAGAGTTTTCTATCATGATGGTTTTATATCATGATAGATAGTTTTCTATCACGATAGTTTTCTATCATGATAGATAGTTTTCTATCACGATAGTTTTCTATCATGATAGATAGTTTTCTATCACGATAGTTTTCTATCATGATAGTTTTCTATCACGATATTTTTCTATCACGATAGTTTTCTATCATGATAGTTTTCTATCATGATAGTTCTATCATGATAGTTTTCTATCGTGATAGTTTTCTATCATGATAGTTTTCTATCATGATAGTTTTCTATCATGATAGTTTTCTATCATGATAGATAGTTTTCTATCACGATAGTTTTCTATCATGATAGTTTTCTATCATGATAGTTTTCTATCATGATAGTTTTCTATCATGACAGTTTTCTATCATGATAGTTTTCTATCTTGATAGTTTTCTATCATGATAGTTTTCTATCACGATAGTTTTCTATCACGATAATTTTCTATCATGATAGTTTTCTATCATGATAGTTTTCTATCACGATATTTTTCTATCATGATAGTTTTCTATCATGATAGTTTTCTATTATGATAGTTTTCTATCATGAGAGTTTTCTATCATGATGGTTTTATATCATGATAGTTGTCTATCATGATAGTTTTCTATCATGATAGTTTTCTATCACGATAGTTTTCTATCATGATAATTTTCTATTATGATAGTTTTCTATCATCTGCGATCTGCGTATATTTGCGTAGATCTGCGTATATTTGCGTAGTTTGGCGTATATCTGCGTACATCTGCGTAGATCTGCGTATTACTGCGTAACCGGGTAGTAATCTGCGTACATCAGCGTAGCTATTCGTTTATATGCGTCGACTTGCGTATGTCTGCGTAGATCTGCGTATATCTGTTAAGCGTATATCTGCGTACATCTGCGAACATCTGCGTATATCTACGTAGACGTGCGTATATCTGCGTATGTCCTGCGTATACCCGCATATATCAGCACAGATCTGCATATATCTGCGTAGACCTGCGTATACTAGCGTATTTCTGCATAGATCTGCGTATATCTGCGAAGCTTTCTATCAAGATAGTTTTCTCTCATGATGGTTTTCTATCATGATAGTTTTCTATCAAGATAATTTTCTATCATGATGGTTTTCTATCATGATAGTTTTCTTTCATGATAGTTTTCTGTCATGATAGTTTTCTATCATTATAGTTTTCTATCACGATAGTCTTCTATCATGATAGTTTTCTATCACGATAGTTTTCTATCATGATAGTTTTCTACCATTATAGTTTTCTATCACGATAGATTTCTATCATGAAAGTTTTCTATCATGATTGTTTTCTATCATGATAGCTTTCTATCATTGTAGTTTTATATCACGATAGTTTTCTCTTTCGATAGTTTTTTATCATGATAGTTTTCTATCATGATAGTTTTCTATCATGATAGTTTTCTATCATGGTAGTTTTCTATCACGATAGTTTTCTATCATGATAGTTTCCTATCGTAATAGTTTTTTATCATGATAGTTTTCTATAACGATAGTTTTCTATCATGATAGTTTTCTATCAGGATAGTTTTCTATCATGATAGTTTTCTATCACGACAGTTTTCTATCATGGTAGTTTTCTATCAAGATAGTTTTCTATCACGATAGTTTTCTATCATAATAGTTTTCTATCATGATAGTTTTCTATCATAGAAGTTTTCTATCACGATAGTTTTCTATCATGATAGTTTTCTATCATGATAGTTTTCTATGATAGTAGTTTTCTATCATGATAGTTTCCTATCATGATAGTTTTCTATCATGATAGTTTTCTATCACGATAGTTTTCTATCACGATAGTTTTCTATCATGATAGTTTTCTATCATGGTAGTTTTCTATCACGAAAGTTTTTTATCATGATAGTTTTCTATCATGATAGTTTTCTATCACGAGTATTTTCTATCATGATAGTTTTCTATCATGATAGTTTTCTATCATCTGCGATCTGCGTATATTTGCGTAGATCTGCGTATATTTGCGAAGTTTGCCGTATATCGGCATAGATCTGCGTATTACTGCATAGCCAGGTAGTAATCTGCGTACATCAGCGTAGCTATGCGTATATATTCTCCGACCTGCGTATTTCTGCGTAGATCTGCGTAGATCTGCGTATATCTCTTTGGCGTATATCTGCGTACATCTGCGTTTATCTGTATATATATCAACGTAGACGTGCGTATATCTGCGTATGTTATGCGTATACCCTGGTATATTTGCGCAGATCTGCATATATCTGCGGAGGCCTGCGTATAATGGCGTATATCTGCATAGATCTGCGTATATCTGCGAAGCTTTCTATAGTTTTCTATCATGATAGTTTTCTATCATGATAGTTTTCTATCACGATAGTTTTCTATTACGATAGTTTTCTATCATGATAGTTTTCTATCATGATAGTTTTCTATCATTATAGTTTTCTATCACGATAGTTTTCTATCATGATAGTTTTTTATCATGATAGTTTTCTATAATGTTAGTTTTTTATCATGATAGTTTTCTATCAAGATAGTGTTCTATTATTATAGTTTTCTATCATGATAGTTTTCTATCACGATATTTTTCTATCAAGATAATTTTCTATCATGATAGTTTTCTATCATGATAGTTGTCAATCACGATATTTTTCTATCATGATAGTTTTCTATCATGATAGTTTTCTATTAGGATAGTTTTCTATCACGATAGTTTTCTATGATGATAGTTTTCTATCATGATGGTTTATATCATGATAGTTTTCTATCATGATAGTTTTCTATCACGATAGTTTTCTATCATAATAGTTTTCTATCATGATAGTTTTTTATCATGATAGTTTTCTATCACAATAGTTTTCTATCATGATAGTTTTCTATCATGATAGTTTTCTATCATGATAGTTTTCTATCTTGATAGTTTTCTATCATATATCTGCGTATATCTACGTAGATGTGCGTATATCTGCGTTTGTCCTGCGTATACACGCGTATATCTGCACAGATCTGCATATATCTGCGTAGACCTGCGTATACTAGCGTATATCTATTTTCTATCATGATAGTTTTCTATCATGATAGTTTTCTATCATGATATTTCTCTATCTGCGATCTGCGTATATTTGCGTAGATCTGCGTATATTTGCGGAGTTTGGCGTATATCTGCGTAGATCTGCGTATTACTGCGTAGCCAGGTAGTAATCTGCGTACATCAGCGTATATATGCGTCGTGTATCTGCATAGATCTGCGTATATCTGCGAAGCTATCTATCAAGATAGTTTTCTATCAAGTTAATTTTCTATCATGATGGTTTTCTTTCATGATAGTTTTCTATCATGATAGTTTTCTCTCATGATAGTTTTCTATCATTATAGTTTTCTTTCACGATAGTTTTCTATCATGATAGTTTTCTATCATGATAGTTTTCTATCACGATAGTTTTCTATCATGATAGTTTTCTATCATGATAGTTTTCTATCATAATAGTTTTCTATCATGATAGTTTTCTATCACGATAGTTTTCTATCATGATAGTTTTCTATCATGATAGTTTTCTATCACGATAGTTTTCTATCACGATAGTTTTCTATCATGATAGTTTTCTATCATGATAGATTTCTATCATGATGGCCTTATATCATGATAGTTTTCTACCATGATAGTTTTCTATCATGATAGTTTTCTATCATGATAGTTTTCTATCATGATAGTTTTCTATCATGATATTTCTCTATCTGCGATCTGCGTATATTTGCGTAGATCTGCGTATATTTGCGGAGTTTGGCGTATATCTGCGTAGATCTGCGTATTACTGCGTAGCCAGGTAGTAATCTGCGTACATCAGCGTATATATGCGTCGACCTGCGTATGTCGCGTAGAACTGCGTAGATCTGCGTATATCTCTTTGGCGTATATTTGCGAACATCTGCATATATATCTACGTAGACCTGCGTATATTTGCGTATGTCATGCGTATACCCTGATATATCTGCGCAGACCTTCATATATCTGCGTAGACCTGCGTATAATGGCGTATATCTGCTTAGATCTGCGTATATCTGCGAAGCTTTCTATCACGATAGTTTTCTATCATGATAGTTTTCTATCACGATAGTTTTCTCTCATGATAGTTTTCTATCATGATAGTTTTCTATCACGATAGTTTTCTATCATGATAGTTTTCTATCATGATAGTTTTCTATCACGACAGTTTTCTATCATGATAGTTTTCTATCATGATAGTTTTCTATCATGATAGTTTTCTATCACGATAGTTTTCTATCATGATAGTTTTCTATCATGATAGTTTTCTATCACGATAGTTTTCTATCATAATAGTTTTCTTTCATGATAGTTTTCCATCATAGTAGTTTTCTATCACGATAGTTTTCTATCATGATAGTTTTCTATCACGATAGTTTTCTATCATGATAGTTTTCTATCATGATAGTTTTCTATCATTATAGTTTTCTATCATAGTAGTTTTCTATCATGATAGTTTCCTATCATGATAATTTTCTATCATGATAGTTTTCTATCACGATAGTTTTCTATCATGATAGTTTTCTGTTATGATAAATTTCTATCGCGATAGAATTCTATCATGATAGTTTTCTATCATGATGGTTTTCTATCATGATAGTTTTCTATCATGATAGTTGTCTATCACGATAGTTTTCTATCATGATAGTTTTCTATCATGATTGTTTTCTATCATGATAATTTTCTATCATGATAGTTTTCTATCATGATAGTTTTCTATCACGATATTTTTCTATCATGATAGTTTTTTATCATGATAGTTTTCTATCATGATAGTTTTCTATCAAGATAGTTTTCTTCCATAATAGTTTTCTACCATTATTGTTTTCTATCACGATAGATTTCTATCATGATAGTTTTCTATCATGATTGTTTCCTATCATGATAGTTTTCTATCATTGTAGTTTTATATCACGATAGTTTTCTATTTTGATAGTTTTCTATCATGATAGTTTTCTATAACGATAGTTTTCTATCATGATAGTTTTCTATCATGATAGTATTCTATCACGATAGTTTTCTATCATAATAATTTTCTATTATAATAGTTTTCTATCACGATAGTTTTCTATCATGATAGTTTTCAATCATGATGGTTTTATATCATGATAGTTTTCTATCATGATAGTTTTCTATCACGATAGTTTTCTATCATGATAGTTTTCTATCATGATAGTGTTCTAACATGATAGTTTTCTACCACGATTGTTTTCTATCATGATAGTTTTCTACCATGATAGTTTTCTATAATGATAGTTTTCTATCATGATAGTTTTCTATCATGATAGTTTTCTATCTATGATATCCTATATCATCTGCGATCTGCATATATTTGCGTAGATCTGCGTATATTTGCGTAGTTTGGCGTATATCTGCGTACATCTGCGTAGATCTGCATATTACTGCGCAACCGGGTAGTAATCTGCGTACATAAGCGTAGCAATTCGTATATATGCGTATTCTATATGCGTAGTATTCTATCACGATAGTTTTCTATCATGATAATTTTCTATTATAATAGTTTTCTATCACGATAGTTTTCTATCATGATAGTTTTCAATCATGATGGTTTTATATCATGATAGTTTTCTATCATGATAGTTTTCTATCACGATAGTTTTCTATCATGATAGTTTTCTATCATGATAGTTTTCTATCACGATAGTTTTCTATCATGATAGTTTTCTACCATGATAGTTTTCTATCATAATAGTTTTGTACCATGATAGTTTTCTATCATGATAGTTTTCTATCATGATAGTTTTCTATTACGATAGTTTTCTATCATAATAGTTTTCTATCATGATAGTTTTCTATCAGGATAGTTTTCTATCATGATAGTTTTCTATCACGATAGTTTTCTATAATGATAGTTTTCTATCATGATAGTTTTCTATCATGATAGTTTTCTATCATGATAGTTTTCTATCATGATAGTTTTCTATCATGATAGTTTTCTATCACGATCGTTTTCTATCATGATAATTTTCTTTCATGATAGTTTTCTATCACGATATTTTTCTATTACGATAGTTTTCTATCATGATAGTTTTCTATAATGATAGTTTTCAATCATCTGCGATCTGCGTATATTTGCGTACATCTGCGTATTTTTGCGTACATCTGCGTATATTTGCGTAGTTTGGCGTATATCTGCGTACATCTGCGTAGATCTGCGTATTACTGCGTAACCGGGTAGTAATCTGCGTACATCAGCGTAGCTATTCGTATATATGCGTCGACTTGCGTATGTCTGCGTAGATCTGCGTTTATCTGTTAAGCGTATATCTGCGTACATCTGCGAACATCTGCGTATATCTACGTAGACGTGCGTATATCTGCGTATTTTCTGCGTATACCCGCGTATATCTGCGCAGATCTGCATATATCTGCGTAGTCCTGCGTATACTAGCGTATATCTGCATAGATCTGCGTATATCTGCGAAGCTTTCTATCAAGATAGTTTCCAATCATGATAGTTTTCTATCATGATAGTTTTCTATCATGATAGTTTTGTATCAAGATAATTTTCTATCATGATGGTTCTCTATCTGCGATCTGCGTATATTTACGTATATTTGCGGAGTTTGGCGTATATCTGCGTGATCTGCGTATTACTGCGTAGCCAGGTAGTAATCTGCGTACATCAGCGTAGCTATGCGTATATATGCGTCGACCTGCGTAGGTCTGCGTAGATCTTTGTAGATCTGCGTATATCTCTTTGGCGTATATCTGCGTACATCTGCGTACATCTGCGTACATCTGCATATATATCTACGTAGACCTGCGTATATCTGCGTATATCATGCGTATACCCTGGTTTATCAGCGCAGACCTGCATATATCTGCGTAGACCTGCGTATATCTGCAAAGCTTTCTATAACGATAGTTTTCTATCATGATAGTTTTCTATCATGATAGTTTTCTATTTTGATAGTTTTCTATCATGATAGTTTTCTATCACGACAGTTTTCTATCATGATAGTTTTCTATCACGATAGTTTCCTATCATGATATTTTTCTATCATGAAAGTTTTCTATCATGATAGTTTTCTATCACGATATTTTTCTATAATGATAGTTTTATATCATGATAGTTTTCTATTATGATAGTTTTCTATCATGATAGTTTTCTATCATGATAGTTTTCTATCATGATGGTTTTATATCATGATAGTTTTCTATCATGATAGTTTTCTATCACGATAGTTTTCTATCATGATAGTTTTCTATCATGATAGTTTTCTATCACGACAGTTTTCTATCATGATAGTTTTCTGTCATGATAGTTTTCTATCATGATAGTTTTCTATCACGACAGTTTTCTATCATGATAGTTTTCTATGATAATAGTTTTCTATCATGATAGTTTTCTATCACGATAGTTTTCTATCATGATAGTTTTCTTTCATGATAGTTTTCTATCATTATAGTTTTCTTTCACGATAGTTTTCTATCATGATAGTTTTCTATCATGATAGTTTTCTATCACGATAGTTTTCTATCATGATAGTTTTCTATCATGATAGTTTTCTATCATAATAGTTTTCTATCATGATAGTTTTCTATCACGATAGTTTTCTATCATGATAGTTTTCTATCATGATAGTTTTCTATCACGATAGTTTTCTATCACGATAGTTTTCTATCATGATAGTTTTCTATCATGATAGATTTCTATCATGATGGCCTTATATCATGATAGTTTTCTACCATGATAGTTTTCTATCATGATAGTTTTCTATCATGATAGTTTTCTATCATGATAGTTTTCTATCATGATATTTCTCTATCTGCGATCTGCGTATATTTGCGTAGATCTGCGTATATTTGCGGAGTTTGGCGTATATCTGCGTAGATCTGCGTATTACTGCGTAGCCAGGTAGTAATCTGCGTACATCAGCGTATATATGCGTCGACCTGCGTATGTCTGCGTAGAACTGCGTAGATCTGCGTATATCTCTTTGGCGTATATTTGCGAACATCTGCATATATATCTACGTAGACCTGCGTATATTTGCGTATGTCATGCGTATACCCTGATATATCTGCGCAGACCTTCATATATCTGCGTAGACCTGCGTATAATGGCGTATATCTGCTTAGATCTGCGTATATCTGCGAAGCTTTCTATCACGATAGTTTTCTATCATGATAGTTTTCTATCACGATAGTTTTCTCTCATGATAGTTTTCTATCATGATAGTTTTCTATCACGATAGTTTTCTATCATGATAGTTTTCTATCATGATAGTTTTCTATCACGACAGTTTTCTATCATGATAGTTTTCTATCATGATAGTTTTCTATCATGATAGTTTTCTATCACGATAGTTTTCTATCATGATAGTTTTCTATCATGATAGTTTTCTATCACGATAGTTTTCTATCATAATAGTTTTCTTTCATGATAGTTTTCCATCATAGTAGTTTTCTATCACGATAGTTTTCTATCATGATAGTTTTCTATCACGATAGTTTTCTATCATGATAGTTTTCTATCATGATAGTTTTCTATCATTATAGTTTTCTATCATAGTAGTTTTCTATCATGATAGTTTCCTATCATGATAATTTTCTATCATGATAGTTTTCTATCACGATAGTTTTCTATCATGATAGTTTTCTGTTATGATAAATTTCTATCGCGATAGAATTCTATCATGATAGTTTTCTATCATGATGGTTTTCTATCATGATAGTTTTCTATCATGATAGTTGTCTATCACGATAGTTTTCTATCATGATAGTTTTCTATCATGATTGTTTTCTATCATGATAATTTTCTATCATGATAGTTTTCTATCATGATAGTTTTCTATCACGATATTTTTCTATCATGATAGTTTTTTATCATGATAGTTTTCTATCATGATAGTTTTCTATCAAGATAGTTTTCTTCCATAATAGTTTTCTACCATTATTGTTTTCTATCACGATAGATTTCTATCATGATAGTTTTCTATCATGATTGTTTCCTATCATGATAGTTTTCTATCATTGTAGTTTTATATCACGATAGTTTTCTATTTTGATAGTTTTCTATCATGATAGTTTTCTATAACGATAGTTTTCTATCATGATAGTTTTCTATCATGATAGTATTCTATCACGATAGTTTTCTATCATAATAATTTTCTATTATAATAGTTTTCTATCACGATAGTTTTCTATCATGATAGTTTTCAATCATGATGGTTTTATATCATGATAGTTTTCTATCATGATAGTTTTCTATCACGATAGTTTTCTATCATGATAGTTTTCTATCATGATAGTGTTCTAACATGATAGTTTTCTACCACGATTGTTTTCTATCATGATAGTTTTCTACCATGATAGTTTTCTATAATGATAGTTTTCTATCATGATAGTTTTCTATCATGATAGTTTTCTATCTATGATATCCTATATCATCTGCGATCTGCATATATTTGCGTAGATCTGCGTATATTTGCGTAGTTTGGCGTATATCTGCGTACATCTGCGTAGATCTGCATATTACTGCGCAACCGGGTAGTAATCTGCGTACATAAGCGTAGCAATTCGTATATATGCGTATTCTATATGCGTAGTATTCTATCACGATAGTTTTCTATCATGATAATTTTCTATTATAATAGTTTTCTATCACGATAGTTTTCTATCATGATAGTTTTCAATCATGATGGTTTTATATCATGATAGTTTTCTATCATGATAGTTTTCTATCATGATAGTTTTCTATCACGATAGTTTTCTATCATGATAGTTTTCTATCATGATAGTTTTCTATCACGATAGTTTTCTATCATGATAGTTTTCTACCATGATAGTTTTCTATCATAATAGTTTTGTACCATGATAGTTTTCTATCATGATAGTTTTCTATCATGATAGTTTTCTATTACGATAGTTTTCTATCATAATAGTTTTCTATCATGATAGTTTTCTATCAGGATAGTTTTCTATCATGATAGTTTTCTATCACGATAGTTTTCTATAATGATAGTTTTCTATCATGATAGTTTTCTATCATGATAGTTTTCTATCATGATAGTTTTCTATCATGATAGTTTTCTATCATGATAGTTTTCTATCACGATCGTTTTCTATCATGATAATTTTCTTTCATGATAGTTTTCTATCACGATATTTTTCTATTACGATAGTTTTCTATCATGATAGTTTTCTATAATGATAGTTTTCAATCATCTGCGATCTGCGTATATTTGCGTACATCTGCGTATTTTTGCGTACATCTGCGTATATTTGCGTAGTTTGGCGTATATCTGCGTACATCTGCGTAGATCTGCGTATTACTGCGTAACCGGGTAGTAATCTGCGTACATCAGCGTAGCTATTCGTATATATGCGTCGACTTGCGTATGTCTGCGTAGATCTGCGTTTATCTGTTAAGCGTATATCTGCGTACATCTGCGAACATCTGCGTATATCTACGTAGACGTGCGTATATCTGCGTATTTTCTGCGTATACCCGCGTATATCTGCGCAGATCTGCATATATCTGCGTAGTCCTGCGTATACTAGCGTATATCTGCATAGATCTGCGTATATCTGCGAAGCTTTCTATCAAGATAGTTTCCAATCATGATAGTTTTCTATCATGATAGTTTTCTATCATGATAGTTTTGTATCAAGATAATTTTCTATCATGATGGTTTTCTATCTGCGATCTGCGTATATTTACGTATATTTGCGGAGTTTGGCGTATATCTGCGTGATCTGCGTATTACTGCGTAGCCAGGTAGTAATCTGCGTACATCAGCGTAGCTATGCGTATATATGCGTCGACCTGCGTAGGTCTGCGTAGATCTTTGTAGATCTGCGTATATCTCTTTGGCGTATATCTGCGTACATCTGCGTACATCTGCGTACATCTGCATATATATCTACGTAGACCTGCGTATATCTGCGTATATCATGCGTATACCCTGGTTTATCAGCGCAGACCTGCATATATCTGCGTAGACCTGCGTATATCTGCAAAGCTTTCTATAACGATAGTTTTCTATCATGATAGTTTTCTATCATGATAGTTTTCTATTTTGATAGTTTTCTATCATGATAGTTTTCTATCACGACAGTTTTCTATCATGATAGTTTTCTATCACGATAGTTTCCTATCATGATATTTTTCTATCATGAAAGTTTTCTATCATGATAGTTTTCTATCACGATATTTTTCTATAATGATAGTTTTATATCATGATAGTTTTCTATTATGATAGTTTTCTATCATGATAGTTTTCTATCATGATAGTTTTCTATCATGATGGTTTTATATCATGATAGTTTTCTATCATGATAGTTTTCTATCACGATAGTTTTCTATCATGATAGTTTTCTATCATGATAGTTTTCTATCACGATAGTTTTCTATCATGATAGTTTTCTGTCATGATAGTTTTCTATCATGATAGTTTTCTATCACGACAGTTTTCTATCATGATAGTTTTCTATGATAATAGTTTTCTATCATGATAGTTTTCTATCACGATAGTTTCCTATCATGATAATTTTCTATCATGATAGTTTTCTATCATGATAGTTTTCTATCACGATATTTTTCCATCATGATAGTTTTCTATCATGATAGTTTTCTATTATGATAGATTTTTTTTTAGATTTAGATTTTATTTCTATCATGATAGTTTTCTATCATGATAGTTTTCTATCATGATAGTTTTCTATCATGATAGTTTTCTATCACGATGGTTTTCTATCACGATAGATTTCTATCATGATAGTTTTCTATCATGATAGTTTTCTATCACGATAGTTTTTTATCATGATAATTTTATATCATGATAGTTTTCTATCATGATAGTTTTCTATCACGATATTTTTCTATCACGATAGTTTTCTATCATGATAGTTTTCTATAATGATAGTTTTCTATCATCTGCGATCTGCGTATATTTGCGTAACTCTGCGTATATTTGCGAAGTTTGGCGTATATTTGCGTTCATCTGCGTAGATCTGCGTATTATTGCGTAGCCGGGTAGTAATCTTTGTACATCAGCCTAGCTATTCCTATATATGCGTCGACTTGCGTATGTCTGCGTAGATTTGCGTATATCTGTTAGGCGTATATCTGCGTACATCTGCGAACATCTGCGTATATCTACGTAGACCTGCGTATATCTGCGTATGTCCTGCGTATACCCGCGTATATTTGCGCAGATCTGCATATATCTGCGAAGACCTGCGTATACTAGCGTATATCTGCATAGATCTGCGTATATCTGCGAAGCTTTCTATAACGATAGTTTTCTATCATGATAGTTTTCTATCATGATAATTTTCTAATGTGATAGTTTTTTATCACGATAGTTTTCTATCATGATAGTTTTCTATCATGATAGTTTTCTATCATAGTAGTTTTCTATCACGATAGTTTTCTATCATGATAGTTTTCTATCATGATAGTTTTCTACCATAATAGTTTTCTATCACGATAGTTTTCTATCACGATAGTTTTCTATCATAATAGTTTTCTTTCATGATAGTGTTCCATCATAGTAGTTTTCTATCACGATAGTTTTCTATCATGATAGTTTTCTATCACAATAGTTTTCTATCATGATAGTTTTCTATCATGATAGTTTTCTATCATGATAGTTTTCTATCATAGTAGTTTTCTATCATGATGGTTTCCTATCATGACAGTTTTCTATCATGGTAGTTTTCTATCACGATAGTTTCTTATCATGATAGTTTTCTATCACGACAGTTTTCTATCATGATGGTTTTCTATCATGATAGTTTTCTATCATGATAGTCTTCTATCATGATAGTTCTCTGTCTGCGATATCCGATCTGCGTATATTTGCGTAGATCTGCGTAAATTTGCGTAGTTTGGCGTATATCTGCGTACATCTGCGTATATCTGCGTATTACTGCGTAGCCGGGTAGTAATTTGCGTACATCAGCGTAGCTATGCGTAAATATGCGTTGACCTGCGTATGTCTGCGTTGATCTGCGGAGATCTGCGTACATCTGTTTGGCGTATAACTGAGTACATCTGCGTACATCTGCGTATATCTACGTAGACCTGCGTATATCTGCGTATGTCCTGCGTATACCCGCGTATATCTGCGCACATCTGCAAATATATGCGTAGACTTGCATATACTAGCGTATATCTGCGTAGATCTTCGTATATCTGCGAAGCTTTCTATCACGATAGCTATCTATCATGATAGTTTTCTATCCTGATAGTTTTCTATCATGATAGCTCTGCTTATTTGCTTATTTGCTAAGATCTGCGTATATTTGCGTAGTTTGGCGTATATCTGCGTAGATCTGCGTCCATCTGCATAAAAATCTACGTAGACCTACGTATATCTACGTATGTCATGCGTATACCCTGGTATATCTGCGCAGACCTGCATATATCTGCGTACACCTGCATATAATGGCGTATATCTGCATAGATCTGCGTATATCTGCGAAGCTTTCTATCACGATGTTTTCTATCATGATAGTTTTCTAGCATGATAGTTTTCTACCATGATAGTTTTCTATCACGACAGTTTTCTATCATGATAGTTTTCTATCACGATAGTTTTCTATCATGATAGTTTTCTTTCATGATAGTTTTCTATCATGATAGTTTTCTATCATGATAGTTTTCTATCATGATAGTTTTCTATCATGATAGTTTTCTATCATGATAGTTATCTATCATGATAGTTTTCTATCATGATAGTTTTCTATCACGATAGTTTTCTATCATGATAATTTTCTATCATGATAGTTTTCTATCATGATAGTTTTCTATCATGATAGTTTTCTATCACGATATTTTTCTATCACGATAGTTTTCTATCATGATAGTTTTCTATAATGATAGTTTTCTATCATCTGCGATCTGCGTATATTTGCGTGGATCTGCGTATATTTGCGTAGTTTGGCGTATATCTGCGTACATCTGCGTAGATCTGCGTATTACTGCGTAACCGGGTAGTAATCTGCGTACATCAGCGTAGCTATTCGTATATATGCGTCGACTTGCGTATGTCTGCGTAGATCTGCGTATATCTGTAAAGCGTATATCTGCATACATCTGCGAAAATCTGCGTATATCAACGTAGACGTGCGTATATCTGCGTATGTCTTAAGTATACCCACGCATATCTGCGCAGATCTGCATATATCTGCGTAGACCTGCGTATACTAGCAGATATCTGCATAGATCTGCGTATATCTGCGAAGCTTACTATCAAGATAGTTTTCAATCATGATAGTTTTCTATCATGATAGTTTTCTATCAAGATAATTTTCTATCATGATGGTTTTCTATCATAATAGTTTTCTATCATGATAGTTTTCTGTCATGATAGTTTTCTATCATTATAGTTTTCTATCACGATAGTTTTCTATCATGATAGTTTTCTATCATGGTAGTTCTCTATCTGCGATCTGCGTATATTTGCGTAGATCTGCTTATATTTGTGGAGTTTGGCGTATATCTGCGTAGATCTGCGTATTACTGCCTAGCCAGGTAGTAATCTGCGTACATCAGCGTAGCTATGCGTATATATGCGTTGACCTGCGTATGTCTGCGTAGAGCTTTGTAGATCTGCGTATATCTCTTTGGCGTATATCTGCGTACATCTGCGTACATCTGCATATATATCTACGTAGACCTGCGTATATCTGCGAATGTCATGCGTATACCCCGGTTTATCTGCGCAGACCTGCATATATCTGCGTAGACCTGCGTATAATGGCGTATATCTGCATAGATCTGCGTATATCTGCGAAGCTTTCTATAACGATAGTTTTCTATCATAATAGTTTTCTATCATGATAGTTTTCTATCACGATAGTTTTCTATCATGATAGTTTTCTATCACGACAATTTTCTATCATGATAGTTTTCTATCATGATAGTTTTCTATCATGATAGTTTTCTATCACGATAGTTTCCTATCATGATATTTTTCTATCATGAAAGTTTTCTATCATGATAGTTTTCTATCACGATATTTTCCTATCATGATAGTTTTCTATCATGATAGTTTTCTATTATGATAGTTTTCTATAACGATAGTTTTCTATCATGATAGTTTTCTATCATGATGGTTTATATCATGAGAGTTTTCTATCATGATAGTTTTCTATCTCGATAGTTTTATATCATGATAATTTTCTATCATGATAGTTTTCTATCACGATAGTTTTCTATCATGATAGTTTTCGATCATGATAGTTTTCTATCATGATAGTTTTCTATCACGACAGTTTTCTATCATGATAGTTTTCTATCATAATAGTTTTCTATCATGATAGTTTTCTATCACGATAGTTTCTAATCATGATAATTTTCTATCATGATAGTTTTCTATCAAGATAGTTTTCTATTACGATATTTTTCTATCATGATAGTTTTCTATTATGATAGTTTTCTATTATGATAGTTTTCTATCACGATAGTTTTCTATCATGATAGTTTTCTATCATGGTAGTTTTCTATCATGATAGTTTTCTATCATGATAGTTTTCTATCATAGTAGTTTTCTATCACAATAGTTTTCTATCATGATAGTTTTCTATCATGATAGTTTTCTATCATGATAGTTTTCCATCATGATAGTTTTCTATCACGATAGTTTTCTATCATGATAATTTTCTATCATGATAGTTTTCTATCATGATAGTTTTCTATCATGATAGCTTTCTATCACGATATTTTTCTATCACGATAGTTTTCTATCATGATATTTTTCTATAATGATAGTTTTCTTTCATCTGCGATCTGTGTATATTTGCGTGGATCTGCGTATATTTGCGTAGTTTGGCGTATATCTGCGTACATCTGCGTAGATCTGCGTATTACTGCGTAACCGAGTAGTAATCTGCGTACATCAGCGTAGCTATTCGTATATATGCGTCGACTTGCGTATGTCTGCGTGGATCTGCGTATATCTGTTAAGCGTATATCTGCGTACATCTGCGATCATCTGCGTATATCTACGAAGACGTGCGTATATCTGCGTATGTCCTGCGTATACCCGCGTATATCTGCGCAGATCTGCATATATCTGCGTAGACCTGCGTATACTAGCAGATATCTGCATAGATCTGCGAAGCTTTCTGTCAAGATAGTTTTCAATCATGATAGTTTTCTATCATGATAGTTTTCTATCAAGATAATTTTCTATCATGATGGTTTTCTATCATGATAGTTTTCTATCATGATAGTTTTCTGTCATGATAGTTTTCTATCATTATAGTTTTCTATCACGATAGTTTTCTATTAAGATAGTTTTCTATCATGATAGTTCTCTATCTGCGATCTGCGTATATTTGCGTAGATCTGCGTATATTTGTGGAGTTTGGCGTACATCTGCGTAGATCTGCGTATTACTGCATAGCCAGGTAGTAATCTGCGTACATCAGCGTAGCTATGCGTCACGATGCGTATGTCTGTCGTCGACCTGCGTATGTCTGCCTAGATCTGCGTAGATCTGCGTATATCTCTTTGGCGTATATCTGCGTACATCTGCGTACATCTGCATATATATCTACGTAGACCTGCGTATATCTGCGTATGTCATGCGTATACCCTGGTATATCTGCGCAGACCTGCATATATCTGCGTAGACCTGCGTATAATGGCGTATATCTGCATAGATCTGCGTATATCTGCGAAGCTTTCTATCATGATAGTTTTCTATTAAGATAGTTTTCTACCATAAAAGTTTTCTATCACGATAGTTTTCTTTCATGATAGTTTTCTATCATGATAGTTTTCTATCACGACAGTTTTCTATCATGATAGTTTTCTATCATGATAGTTTTCTATCATGATAGTTTTCTATCACGATAGTTTTTTATCATGATAGTTTTCTATCATGATAGTTTTCCATCATGATGGTTTTATATCATGATAGTTTTCTATCATGATGGTTTTATATCATGATAGTTTTCTATCATGATAGTTTTCTATCACGATAGTTTTCTATCATGATAGTTTTCTATCATGATAGTTTTCTATCACGATAGTTTTCTATCATGATAGTTTTCTATCATGATAGATTTCTATCATGATAGTTTTCTATCACGATAGTTTTCTATCATGATAGTTTTCTATCATGATAGTTTTCTTTCATGATAGTTTTCTATCACGATAGTTTTCTATCATGATAGTTTTCTATCATGATAGTTTTCTATCATGATAGTTTTCTATCATTATAGTTTTCTATCATGATAGTTTTCTATCACGATAGTTTTCTATCATGATAATTTTCTTTCATGATAGTTTTCTATCACGATATTTTTCTATCATGATAGTTTTCTATCGATTTCGATCTCTATCTGCGATCTGCGTATATTTGCGTAGATCTGCGTATATTTTTGGAGTTTGGCGTATATCTGCGTAGATCTGCGTATTACTGCCTAGCCAGGTAGTAATCTGCGTACATCAGCGTAGCTATGCGTATATATGCGTCGACCTGCGTATGTCTGCGTAGATCTCTGTAGATCTGCGTATTTCTCTTTGGCATATATCTGCGTACATCTGCGTACATCTGCATATATATCTACGTAGACCTGCGTATATCTGCGTATGTCATGCGTATACCCTGGTTTATCTGCGCAGACCTGCTTATATCTGCGTAGACCTGCGTATAATTGCGTATAACTGCATAGATCTGCGTATATCTGCGAAGCTTTCTATAACAATAGTTTTCTATCATGATAGTTTTCTATCATGATAGTTTTCTATCACGATAGTTTTCTATCATGATAGTTTTCTATCACGACAGTTTTCTATCATGATAGTTTTCTATCATGATAGTTTTCTATCATGATAGTTTTCTATCACGATAGTTTCCTATCTTGATATTTTTCTATCATGAAAGTTTTCTATCATGATATTTTTCTATCACGATATTTTTCTATCATGATAGTTTTCTATCATGATAGTTTTCTATTATTATAGTTTTCTGTAACGATAGTTTTCTATCATGATAGTTTTCTATCATGATGGTTTTATATCATGATAGTTTTCTATCATGATAGTTTTCTATCACGATAGTTTTCTATAATGATAGTTTTCTATCATGATAGTTTTCTATCACGATAGTTTTCTATCATGATAGTTTTCTATCATGATAGTTTTCTATCAAGACAGTTTTCTATCATGATAGTTTTCTATTATAATAGTTTTCTATCATGATAGTTTTCTATCACGATAGTTTCCTATCATGATAATTTTCTATCATGATAGTTTTCTATTATGATAGTTTTCTATCACGATATTTTTCTATCATGATAGTTTTCTATCATGATAGTTTTCTATTATAATAGTTTTCTATCACGATAGTTTTCTATCATGATAGTTTTCTATCATGATAGTTTTCTATCATGATAGTTTTCTATCATGATAGTTTTCTATCAAAGTAGTTTTCTATCACGATAGTTTTCTATCATGATAGTTTTCTATCATGATAGTTTTCTATCATGATAGTTTTCTATCATGATAGTTTTCTATCATGATAGTTATCTATCATGATAGTTTTCTATCATGATAGTTTTCTATCACTATAGTTTTCTATCATGATAATTTTCTATCATGATAGTTTTCTATCATGATAATTTTCTATCATGCTAGTTTTCTATCATAGTAGTTTTCTATCACGATTGTTTTCTATCATGACAGTTTTCTATCATGATAGTTTTCTATCATGATAGTTTTCTATCATGATAGTTTTCTATCATGATAGTTTTCTATCATGATAGTTTTCTATTACGATAGTTTTCTATCACGATAGTTTTCTATCATGATAGTTTTCTATCATGATAGTTTTCTATCACGATAGTTTTCTATCACGATAATTTTCTATCATGATAGTTTTCTATCACGATAGTTTTCTATCACGATATTTTTCTATCACGATAGTTTTCTATCATCATAGATTTCTATAATGATAGTTTTCTATCATCTGCGATCTGCGTATATTTGCGTAGATTTGCGTATATTTGCGTAGTTTGGCGTATATTTGCGTACATCTGCGTAGATCTGCGTATTACTGCGTTGCCGGGTAGTAATCTTTGTACATCAGCCTAGATATTCTAATATATGCGTCGACCTGCGTATGGCTGCGTAGATCTGCGTATATCTGTTAAGCGTATATCTGCGTACATCTGCGAACATCTGCGTATATCTACGTAGACCTGCGTATATCTGCGTATGTCCTGCGTATACCAGCGTATATTTGCGCAGATCTGCATATATCTGCGTAGACCTGCGTATACTAGCGTATATCTGCATAGATCTGCGTATATCTGCGAAGCTTTCTATAACGATAGTTTTCTATCATGATAGTTTTCTATCATGATAGTTTTCTAATGTGATAGTTTTTTATCACGATAGTTTTCTATCATGACAGTTTTCTATCATGATAGTTTTCTATCATGATAGTTTTCTATCACGACAGTTTTCTATCATGATAGTTTTCTGTAATGATAGTTTTCTATCATGATAGTTTTCTATCATGATAGTTTTCTATCACGATAGTTTTCTATCATGATAGTTTTCTATCACGATAGTTTTCTATCATGATAGTTTTCTATCATGATAGTTTTCTATCATGATAGTTTTCTATCATGATAGTTTTCTATCATGATGGTCTTATATCATGATAGTTTTCTATCATGATAGTTTTCTATCACGATAGTTTTCAATCATGATAGTTTTCTATTATGATAGTTTTCTATCATGATAGTTTTCTATCACGATAGTTTTCTATCATGATATTTTTCTATCATGATAGTTTTCTATCACGATAGTTTTCTATCATGATAGTTTTCTATCATGATAGTTTTCTATCATGATAGTTTTCTATAATGATAGTTTTCTATCATGATAGTTTTCTATCATGATAGTTATCTATCATGATAGTTTTCTATCATGATAGTTTTCTATCACGATAGTTTTCTATCATGATAATTTTCTATCATGATAATTTTCTATCATGATAGTTTTCTATCATGATAGTTTCTAATCACGATAATTTTCTATCATGATAGTTTTCTATCATGATAGTTTTCTATCATGATAGTTTTCTATCATGATAGTTATCTATCATGATAGTTTTCTATCATGATAGTTTTCTATCACGATAGTTTTCTATCATGATAATTTTCTATCATGATAGTTTTCTATCATGATAGTTTTCTATCATGATAGTTTCTTATCACGATAATTTTCTATCATGATAGTTTTCTATCATGATAGTTTTCTATCATGATAGTTTTCTATCATGATAGTTTTCTATCATGATAGTTTTCTATCATGATAGTTTTCTATCATGATAGTTTTCTATCATGATGGTCTTATATCATGATAGTTTTCTATCATGATAGTTTTCTATCACGATAGTTTTCAATCATGATAATTTTCTATTATGATAGTTTTCTATCATGATAGTTTTCTATCACGATAGTTTTCTATCATGATATTTTTCTATCATGATAGTTTTCTATCATAATAGTTTTCTATCATGATAGTTTTCTATTATGATAGTTTTCTATCATGATAGTTTTCTATCATGATAGTTTTCTATAATGATAGTTTTCTATCATGATAGTTTTCTATCATGATAGTTATCTATCATGATAGTTTTCTATCATGATAGTTTTCTATCACGATAGTTTTCTATCATGATAATTTTCTATCATGATAATTTTCTATCATGATAGTTTTCTATCATGATAGTTTTCTATCACGATATTTTTCTATTACGATAGTTTTCTATCATGATAGTTTTCTATAATGATAGTATTCTATCATCTGCGATTTGCGTATATTTGCGTGGATCTGCGTATATTTGCGTAGTTTGGCGTATATCTGCGTACATCTGCGTAGATCTGCGTATTACAGCGTAACCGGGTAGTAATCTGCGTACATCAGCGTAGCTATTCGTATATATGCGTCGACTTGCGTATGTCTGCGTAGATCTGCGTATATCTGTTAAGCGTATATCTGCGTACATCTGCGAACATCTGCGTATATTTACGAAGACGTGCGTATATCTGCGTTTGTCCTGCGTACACCCGCGTTTATCTGCGCAGATCTGCATATATCTGCGTAGACCTGCGTATACTAGCGTATATCTGCATAGATCTGCGTATATCTGCAAAGCTTTCTAACAAGATAGTTTTCTATCATGATAGTTTTCTATCATGATAGTTTTCTACCATGATAGTTTTCTATCATGATAGTATTCTACCATGATAGTTTTCTATCACGATAGTTTTCTATCATGATAGTTTTCTATCATGATAGTTTTCTTTCATGATAGTTTTCTATCACGATTGTTTTCTATCATGACAGTTTTCTATCATGATAGTTTTCTATCATAGTAGTTTTCTATCACGATAGTTTTCTATCATGATAGTTTTCTATCATGATAGTTTTCTATCATGATAGTTTTCTATCATGATAGTTTTTTATCATAGTAGTATTCTATCACAATAGTTTTCTATCACGATTGTTTTCTATCATGATTGTTTTCTATCATGATAGTTTTCTATCATGATAGTTTTCTATCACGATAGTTTTCTATCACGATAGTTTTCTATCATGATAATTTTCTATCATGATAGTTCTCTATCATGATAGCTTTCTATCATGATAGTTTTCTATCACGATAATTTTCTATCATGATAGTTTTCTATCATGATAGTTTTCTATCATGATAGTTTTCTATCATGATAGTTTTCTATCACGATAGTTTTCTATCTTGATAGTTTTCTATCATGATAGTTTTCTATCATAGTAGTTTTCTATCATGATAGTTTTCTATCATGATAGTTTTCTATCATGATAGTTTTCTATCATGATAGTTTTCTATCATAGGAGTTTTCTATCACGATAGTTTTCTATCATGATAGTTTTCTATCATGATAGTTTTCTATCATGATAGTTTTCTATCATGATAGTTTTCTATCACGATAGTTTTCTATCATGATAGTTTTCTATCATGATAGTTTTCTATCATGATAGTTTTCTATCACGATATTTTTCTATCACGATAGTTTTCTATCATGATAGTTTTCTATAATGATAGTTTTCCATCATCTGCGATCTGCGTTTATTTGCGTAGATCTGCGTATATCTGCTTAGATCTGCGTATATTTGCGTAGTTTGGCGTATATTTGCGTACATCTGCGTAGATCTGCGTATTACTGCGTAGCCGGGTAGAAATCTTTGTACATCAGCGTAGCTTTTCTTATATATGCGTCGACTTGCGTATGTCTGCGTAGATCTGCGTATATCTGTTAAGCGTATATCTGCGTACATCTGCAAACATCTGCGTATATCTACGTAGACCTGCGTATATCTGCGTATGTCCTGCGTATACCCGCGTATATTTGCGTAGATCTGCGTATATCTGCGAAGCTTTCTATAACGATTGTTTTCTATCGTGATAGTTTTCTATCAAGATAGTTTTCTATCAAGATAGTTTTCTACTATAATAATTTTCTACCATTATAGTTTTCTATCACGATAGATTTCTATCATGATAGTTTTCTATCATGATTGTTTTCTATCACGATAGTTTTCTATCATTGTTGTTTTATATCACGATAGTTTTCTATTTTGATAGTTTTCTATCACGATAGTTATCTATCATGATAGTTTTCTATCATGATAGTTTTCTATCACGATAGTTTTCTATCATGATAGTTTTCTATCATGATAGTTTTCTATCATGATAGTTTTCTATCATGATAGTTTTCTATCATGATAGTTTTCTATCATGATAGTTTTCTATCATGATAGTTTTCTATTGTGATAGTTTGCTATCACCATTGTTTTCTATCATTATAGTTTTCTATCATGATAGTTTTCTATCATAGTAGTTTTCTATCACGATAGTTTTCTATCATGATAGTTTTCTATCATGATAGTTTTCTATCATTATAGTTTTCTATTACGATAGTTTTCTATCATGATAGTTTTCCATCATGATAGTTTTCTATCATGATAGTTTTCCATCATGATAGTTTTCTATCATGATAGTTTTCTATCATGATAGTTTTCTATCATGATAGTTTTCTATCACGATAGTTTTCTATCATGATAGTTTTCTATCATGATAGTTTCTATCATAGTAGTTTTCTATCACGATAGTTTTCTATCATGATAGTTTTCTATCATGATAGTTTTCTATCATGATAGTTTTCTATCATGATAGTTTTCTATCATGATAATTTTCTATCATGATAGTTTTCTATCACGATACTTTTCTATCATGATAATTTTCTATCATGATAGTTTTCTATCATGATAGTTCTCTATCACTATATTTTTCTATCACGATAGTTTTCTATCATGATAGTTTTCTATAATGATAGTTTTCTATCGTCTGCGATCTGCGTATATTTGCGTAGATCTGCGTTTGCGTAGTTTATCGTATATCTGCGTACATCTGCGTAGATCTGCGTATTACTGCGTAACCGGGTAGTAATCTGCGTACATCAGCGTAGCTATTCGTATATATGCGTCGACTTGCGTATGTCTGCGTATATCTGTTAAGCGTATATCTGCGTATATCGGCGAACATCTGCGTATATCTACGTAGACGTACGTATATCTGCGTATGTCCTGCGTAGATCTGCATATATCTGCGTAGACCTGCGTATACTAGCGTATATCTGCATAGATCTGCGTATATCTGCGAAGCTTTCTATCAAGATAGTTTTCTATCATGATAGTTTTCTATCATGATAGTTTTTTATCAAGATTATTTTCTATCATGATGGTTTTCTATCATGATGGTTTTCTATCATGATAGTTTTCTGTCATGATAGTTTTCTATCATGATAGTTTTCTATCATGATAGATTTCTATCATGATAGTTTTCTATCATGATAGTTTTCTATCTCGATATTTTTCTATAACGATAGTTTTCTATCATGATAGTTTTCTATCATGATAGTTTTCTATCATGATAGTTTTCTATCGTGATAGTTTTCTATCACGATAGTTTTCTATCATGATAGTTTTCTATTGTGATAGTTTGCTATCACGATAGTTTTCTACCATGATAGTTTTCTACCATGATAGCTTTCTATCATGATAGTTTTCTATCATGATAGTTTTCTATCACGATAGTTTTCTATCATGATAGTTTTCTATCATGATAGTTTTCTATCATGATAGTTTTCTATCATAGTAGTTTTCTATCACGATAGTTTTCTTTCATGATAGTTTTCTATCATGATAGTTTTCTATCATGATAGTTTTCTATCATGATAGTTTTCTATCATGATAGTTTTCTATCATGATAGTTTTCTATCACGATAGTTTTCTATCATGGTAGTTTTCTATCATGATAGTTTTCTATCATGATAGTTTTCTATCATAGTAGTTTTCTATCACGATAGTTTTCTATCATGATAGTTTTCTATCATGATAGTTTTCTATCATGATAGTTTTCTATCATGATAGTTTTCTATCATGATATTTTTCTATCACGATAATTTTCTATCATGATAGTTTTCTATCATGATAGTTTTCTATCATGATAGTTTTCTATCACGATATTTTTCTATCACGATAGTTTTCTTTCATGATAGTTTTCTATAATGATAGTTTTCCATCATCTGCGATCTGCGTTTATTTGCGTAGATCTGCGTATATCTGCTTAGATCTGCGTATATTTGCGTAGTTTGGCGTATATTTGCGTACATCTGCGTAGATCTGCGTATTACTGCGTAGCCGGGTAGTAATCTTTGTACATCAGCGTAGCTTTTCTTATATATGCGTCGACTTGCGTATGTGTGCGTAGATCTGCGTATATCTGTTAAGCGTATATCTGCGTACATCTGCAAACATCTGCGTATATCTACGTAGACCTGCGTATATCTGCGTATGTCCTGCGTATACCCGCGTATATTTGCGTAGATCTGCGTATATCTGCGAAGCTTTCTATAACGATTGTTTTCTATTGTGATAGTTTTCTATGAAGATAGTTTTCTATCAAGATAGTTTTCTACCATAATAATTTTCTACCATTATAGTTTTCTATCACGATAGATTTCTATCATGATAGTTTTCTATCATGATTGTTTTCTATCACGACAGTTTTCTATCATTGTAGTTTCATATCACGATAGTTTTCTATTTTGATAGTTTTCTATCACGATAGTTATCTATCATGATAGTTTTCTATCATAATAGTTTTCTATCACGATAGTTTTCTATCATGATAGTTTTCTATCATGATAGTTTTCTATCATGATAGTTTTCTGTCATGATAGTTTTCTATAACGATAGTTTTCTATCATGATAGTTTTCTACCATGATAGTTTTCTATCATGATAGTTTTCTACCATGATAGTTTTCTATCATGATAGTTTTCTATCATGATAGTTTTCTATCATGATAGTTTTCTATCACGATAGTTTTCTATCATGATAATTTTCTATCATGATAGTTTTCTATCATGATAGTTTTCTATTGTGATAGTTTGCTATCACGATAGTTTTCTATCATGATAGTTTTCTATCATGATAGTTTTCTATCATAGTAGTTTTCTATCACGATAGTTTTCTATCATGATAGTTTTCTATCATGATAGTTTTCTATCATTATAGTTTTCTATCACGATAGTTTTCTATCATGATAGTTTTCTATCACGAAAGTTTTCCATCATGATAGTTTTCTATCATGATAGTTTTCTATCATGATAGTTTTCTATCATGATAGTTTTCTATCACGATAGTTTTCTATCATGATAGTTTTCTATCATGATAGTTTCTATCATAGTAGTTTTCTATCACGATAGTTTTCTATCATGATAGTTTTCTATCATGATAGTTTTCTATCATGATAGTTTTCTATCGTGATAGTTTTCTATCATGATAGTTTTCTATCACGATACTTTTCTATCATGATAATTTTCTATCATGATAGTTTTCTATCATGATAGTTCTCTATCACTATATTTTTCTATCACGATAGTTTTCTATCATGATAGTTTTCTATAATGATAGTTTTCTATCGTCTGCGATCTGCGTATATTTGCGTAGATCTGCGTATATTTGCGTAGTTTATCGTATATCTGCGTACATCTGCGTAGATCTGCGTATTACTGCGTAACCGGGTAGTAATCTGCGTACATCAGCGTAGCTATTCGTATATATGCGTCGACTTGCGTATGTCTGCGTATATCGGCGAACATCTGCGTATATCTACGTAGACGTACGTATATCTGCGTATGTCCTGCGTATACCCGCGTATATCTGCGTAGATCTGCATATATCTGCGTAGACCTGCGTATACTAGCGTATATCTGCATAGATCTGCGTATATCTGCGAAGCTTTCTATCAAGATAGTTTTCTATCATGATAGTTTTCTATCATGATAGTTTTTTATCAAGATTATTTTCTATCATGATGGTTTTCTATCATGATGGTTTTCTATCATGATAGTTTTCTGTCATGATAGTTTTCTATCATGATAGTTTTCTATCATGATAGTTTTCTATCACGATAGTTTTCTATCATGATAGTTTTCTATCATGATAGTTTTCTATCACGATATTTTTCTATCACGATAGTTTTCTATCATGATAGTTTTCTATCATGATAGTTTTCTATCATGATAGTTTTCTATCGTGATAGTTTTCTATCTCGATAGTTTTCTATCATGATAGTTTTCTATTGTGATAGTTTGCTATCACGATAGTTTTCTACCATGATAGTTTTCTACCATGATAGCTTTCTATCATGATAGTTTTCTATCATGATAGTTTTCTATCACGATAGTTTTCTATCATGATAGTTTTCTATCATGATAGTTTTCTATCATGATAGTTTTCTATCATAGTAGTTTTCTATCACGATAGTTTTCTATCATGATAGTTTTCTATCATGATAGTTTTCTATCATGATAGTTTTCTATCATGATAGTTTTCTATCATGATAGTTTTCTATCACGATAGTTTTCTATCATGATAGTTTTCTATCATGATAGTTTTCTATCATGATAGTTTTCTATCATAGTAGTTTTCTATCACGATAGTTTTCTATCATGATAGTTTTCTATCATGATAGTTTTCTATCATGATAGTTTTCTATCATGATAGTTTTCTATCATGATAGTTTTCTATCACGATAGTTTTCTATCACGATATTTTTCTATCACGATAGTTTTCTATCATGATAGTTTTCTATAATGATAGTTTTCCATCATCTGCGATCTGCGTTTATTTGCGTAGATCTGCGTATATCTGCTTAGATCTGCGTATATTTGCGTAGTTTGGCGTATATTTGCGTACATCTGCGTAGATTTGCGTATTACTGCGTAGCCGGGTAGTAATCTTTGTACATCAGCGTAGCTATTCTTATATATGCGTCGACTTGCGTATGTCTGCGTAGATCTGCGTATATCTGTTAAGCGTATATCTGCGTACATCTGCAAACATCTGCGTATATCTACGTAGACCTGCGTATATCTGCGTATGTCCTGCGTATACCCGCGTATATTTGCGTAGATCTGCGTATATCTGCGAAGCTTTCTATAACGATTGTTTTCTATCGTGATAGTTTTCTATCAAGATAGTTTTCTACAATAATAATTTTCTACCATTATAGTTTTCTATCACGATAGATTTCTATCATGATAGTTTTCTATCATGATTGTTTTCTATCACGATAGTTTTCTATCATTGTAGTTTTATATCACGATAGTTTTCTATTTTGATAGTTTTCTATCACGATAGTTATCTATCATGATAGTTTTCCATCATGATAGTTTTCTATCACGATAGTTTTCTATCATGATAGTTTTCTATCATGATAGTTTTCTATCATGATAGTTTTCTATCATGATAGTTTTCTATCATGATAGTTTTCTATCATGATAGTTTTCTATCACGATAGTTTTCTATCATGATAGTTTTCTACCATGATAGTTTTCTATCATGATAGTTTTCTACCATGATAGTTTTCTATCAGGATAGTTTTCTATCATGATAGTTTTCTATCACGATAGTTTTCTATCATGATAGTTTTCTATCATGATAGTTTTCTATCATAGTAGTTTTCTATCATGATAGTTTTCTATCATGATAGTTTTCTATCATGATAGTTTTCTATCATTATAGTTTTCTATCACGATAGTTTTCTATCATGATAGTTTTCTATCATGATAGTTTTCTATCACGATAGTTTTCCATCATGATAGTTTTCTATCATGATAGTTTTCTATCATGATAGTTTTCTATCATGATAGTTTTCTATCACGATAGTTTTCTATCATGATAGTTTTCTATCATGATAGTTTCTATCATAGTAGTTTTCTATCACGATAGTTTTCTATCATGATAGTTTTCTATCATGATAGTTTTCTATCATGATAGTTTTCTATCATGATAGTTTTCTATCATGATAGTTTTCTATCATGATAGTTTTCTATCACGATACTTTTCTATCATGATAATTTTCTATCATGATAGTTTTCTTTCATGATAGTTCTCTATCACTATATTTTTCTATCACGATAGTTTTCTATCATGATAGTTTTCTATAATGATAGTTTTCTATCGTCTGCGATCTGCGTATATTTGCGTAGATCTGCGTATATTTGCGTAGTTTATCGTATATCTGCGTACATCTGCGTAGATCTGCGTATTACTGCGTAACCGGGTAGTAATCTGCGTACATCAGCGTAGCTATTCGTATATATGCGTCGACTTGCGTATGTCTGCGTATATCTGTTAAGCGTATATCTGCGTATATCGGCGAACATCTGCGTATATCTACGTAGACGTACGTATATCTGCGTATGTCCTGCGTATACCCGCGTATATCTGCGTAGATCTGCATATATCTGCGTAGACCTGCGTATACTAGCGTATATCTGCATAGATCTGCGTATATCTGCGAAGCTTTCTATCAAGATAGTTTTCTATCATGATAGTTTTCTATCATGATAGTTTTTTATCAAGATTATTTTCTATCATGATGGTTTTCTATCATGATGGTTTTCTATCATGATAGTTTTCTGTCATGATAGTTTTCTATCATGATAGTTTTCTATCATGATAGTTTTCTATCACGATAGTTTTCTATCATGATAGTTTTCTATCATGATAGTTTTCTATCACGATATTTTTCTATCACGATAGTTTTCTATCATGATAGTTTTCTATCATGATAGTTTTCTATCATGATAGTTTTCTATCATGATAGTTTTCTATCACGATAGTTTTCTATCATGATAGTTTTCTATTGTGATAGTTTGCTATCACGATAGTTTTCTACCATGATAGTTTTCTACCATGATAGCTTTCTATCATGATAGTTTTCTATCATGATAGTTTTCTATCACGATAGTTTTCTATCATGATAGTTTTCTATCATGATAGTTTTCTATCATGATAGTTTTCTATCATAGTAGTTTTCTATCACGATAGTTTTCTATCATGATAGCTTTCTATCATGATAGTTTTCTATCATGATAGTTTTCTATCATGATAGTTTTCTATCATGATAGTTTTCTATCACGATAGTTTTCTATCATGATAGTTTTCTATCATGATAGTTTTCTATCATGATAGTTTTCTATCATAGTAGTTTTCTATCACGATAGTTTTCTATCATGATAGTTTTCTATCATGATAGTTTTCTATCATGATAGTTTTCTATCACGATAGTTTTCTATCATGATAGTTTTCTATCATGATAGTTTTCTATCATGATAGTTTTCTATCACGATATTTTTCTATCACGATAGTTTTCTATCATGATAGTTTTCTATAATGATAGTTTTCCATCATCTGCGATCTGCGTTTATTTGCGTAGATCTGCGTATATCTGCTTAGATCTGCGTATATTTGCGTAGTTTGGCGTATATTTGCGTACATCTGCGTAGATCTGCGTATTACTGCGAAGCCGGGTAGTAATCTTTGTACATCAGCGTAGCTATTCTTATATATGCGTTGACTTGCGTATGTCTGCGTAGATCTGCGTATATCTGTTAAGCGTATATCTGCGTACATCTGCAAACATCTGCGTATATCTACGTAGACCTGCGTATATCTGCGTATGTCCTGCGTATACCCGCGTATATTTGCGTAGATCTGCGTATATCTGCGAAGCTTTCTATAACGATTGTTTTCTATCGTGATAGTTTTCTATCAAGATAGTTTTCTATCAAGATAGTTTTCTATCAAGATAGTTTTCTACCATAATAATTTTCTACCATTATAGTTTTCTATCACGATAGATTTCTATCATGATAGTTTTCTATCATGATTGTTTTCTATCACGATAGTTTTCTATCATTGTAGTTTTATATCACGATAGTTTTCTATTTTGATAGTTTTCTATCACGATAGTTATCTATCATGATAGTTTTCTATCTTGATAGTTTTCTATCACGATAGTTTTCTATCATGATAGTTTTCTATCATGATAGTTTTCTATCATGATAGTTTTCTATCACGATAGTTTTCTATAATGATAGTTTTCTACCATGATAGTTTTCTATCATGATAGTTTTCTACCATGATAGTTTTCTATCATGATAGTTTTCTATCATGATAGTTTTCTATCACGATAGTTTTCTATCATGATAGTTTTCTATCATGATAGTTTTCTATCATGTTAGTTTTCTATTGTGATAGTTTGCTATCACGATAGTTTTCTATCATGATAGTTTTCTATCATAGTAGTTTTCTATCACGATAGTTTTCCATCATGATAGTTTTCTATCATGATAGTTTTCTATCATTATAGTTTTCTATCACGATAGTTTTCTATCATGATAGTTTTCTATCATGATAGTTTTCTATCACGATAGTTTTCCATCATGATAGTTTTCTATCATGATAGTTTTCTATCATGATAGTTTTCTATCATGATAGTTTTCTATCACGATAGTTTTCTATCATGATAGTTTTCTATCATGATAGTTTTCTATCATTATAGTTTTCTATCACAATAGTTTTCTATCATGATAGTTTTCTATCATGATAGTTTTCTATCACGATAGTTTTCCATCATGATAGTTTTCTATCATGATAGTTTTCTATCATGATAGTTTTCTATCATGATAGTTTTCTATTATGATAGTTTTCTATCACGATAGTTTTCTATCATGATAGTTTTCTATCATGATAGTTTTCTATCATGATAGTTTTCTATCATGATAGTTTTCTATCATGATAGTTTTCTATCACGATAGTTTTCTATCATGATAGTTTTCTACCATGATAGTTTTCTATCATGATAGTTTTCTACCATGATAGTTTTCTATCAGGATAGTTTTCTATCATGATAGTTTTCTATCACGATAGTTTTCTATCATGATAGTTTTCTATCATGATAGTTTTCTATCATAGTAGTTTTCTATCACGATAGTTTTTTATCATGATAGTTTTCTATCATGATAGTTTTCTATCATGATAGTTTTCTATCATTATAGTTTTCTATCACGATAGTTTTCTATCATGATAGTTTTCTATCATGATAGTTTTCTATCACGATAGTTTTCCATCATGATAGTTTTCTATCATGATAGTTTTCTATCATGATAGTTTTCTATCATGATAGTTTTCTATCACGATAGTTTTCTATCATGATAATTTTCTATCATGATAGTTTCTATCATAGTAGTTTTCTATCACGATAGTTTCTATCATGATAGTTTTCTATCATGATAGTTTTCTATCATGATAGTTTTCTATCATGATAGTTTTCTATCATGATAGTTTTCTATCATGATAGTTTTCTATCATGATTTATTTATTTATTTATTTATTTATTTATTTATTTATTTATTTATTTCACCTACGAGTAACAAGCTCCACAGATTACTTTAGAAATAATTACTATGTAATTTAAGCTAAGCATTAAACAATAATGAAATTAAATTCTTAAAAATAAGTACAATAAATCATTTTTGAATTTGAATCTGGAAAATGAAAGATCAAGATGTTCGTTAATTTCATTGAACTCCCTGACTGACCTTGAAATTGGTTCATTCATTCCGTAGTTTGTTCTATGTCTAGGTTGAAAAAAAAGGTGTCTTTCCCTCAACGGTCTTGTTGGAGCATAAATACAAATTAAAGATAGTAAGGTAGGGCATTTAATGTGGTAGCACAGAATATCACGCACAAAAACTATATCATGAATAGTTCTTCGGGATTTGAGAAGCTGCAAACCCAGAAGACTTTGCCTGGCTTGGGAATTTGGACAAAAGTTCCAATGCATTTTATAAAAAACATACTTTGTAAAACGATTCTGGATCTTTTGAATTCTATCGGAGAATAGCTGTTGGTGAGGGTTCCAGATGACATCAGCATATTCCAAAATTGATCTTACTAAAGTAGTATAGAGTGCAACAAGGGTGTAGGGGTCGGAAAAATCTGTTGAATTTCTTTTTATGAATCCTAACATTGAGTTAGCTTTGGCGACGATGGCATCAACATGTGGAACAAATGAAAATTTGGAATCGAATGTAACCCCTAGATCTTTAACTTTTAAAGTTCTTTGAAGGTGACTGGATCCTAGAGAGTAAGGAAACTCGTACATAAAATGTTTCTTGGATATAGAAATAACAAAGCATTTTTTTACGTTAAGGTTTAGGCAGTTTGACTTACACCAGCGGGACAAGTTATCTAAATCCATTTGAAGTTTAATGCAGTCGTAGTCGCTATTTACTTTCAAAAACAGTTTGAGGTCATCAGCATATATTAAACACTGGCTAAAATTAATATGATTTACAATATCATCAATAAATATTATAAACAGCAAAGGACCAAGATGACTACCTTGAGGGACACCTGAAGTACATCTAATAGGCCTTGAAGTATATTCCTCAATTTTCACTTCTTGTACTCTACCAGTTAGGAATGAGCCAATCCACTGGAGTAGACTTGAGTGTATTCCAAATACTTCAAGTTTTCGAATCAATGTATTGTGGCATACAGAATCGAAGGCCTTGCTAAAGTCTGTGTAAATAGCATCAACTTGGCTTTGGTTTTCAATAGATTCAACCACGAAAGAAGAAAAACAAGCTAAATTAGTAACTGTCGATCTTCCAGAAATAAATCCATGTTGGGCACTACTAACATGTTCCTTTACAAGAAAATCTAGTTTTATTTTAATTAAACTTTCTAAAAGTTTAGGAATGGCAGATAACTTACAAATTCCCCTATAGTTTTCAACGTTGTTTTTTGAGCCCGATTTGAAAATTGGAATCAAAAAAGAAGATTTCCATTCGTCCAGAAATGTTCCGGAGGATAAAGAAAGATTAAAAATAATAAGCAGAGGTAGGCAAAGGGAATTAGAGCATCGTTTTAAGACTATCGCAGGAATGCCATCCACACCGGGTTTAGCATTTGGTTTGAGGCTTTGTAATCCTTCTAAGACATCAACAGAACTTAGCTGTATGGACCCAATATCAACTTTGGGCTGAACATTAGAAGGAATGACGTTTCCCTGAGCGTTAGAGTAAACGGATTCAAAAAACTGAGCAAAAAGCTCAAGTGTTTTATTAACCTCAGTAGATTCTTCACCTTTGAAATTCATAGAATTGGGAATCCCAATTGATTTCCGTTTTGAATTAATAAAGGACCAGAATCGCTTTGGATCGTTTTTTAAATTTACCTCAGCGTTCATGACATAATTTCTGTGCGAGAATTTACTGAGAACAATGAATTCTTTACGAAGCTTACAAAATTGTATCTTATCATTCAAATCATTTGATTTTTTAAACTTTGCAAAAGATTTGTTTTTTAGATTTTTTAGGTGAGCCAACCTCCTATTGTACCATGGGGGCTTTGAGACATTCCTTTTCAACCTAGCTGGAACAAATAAATTGAAAGCATTATGTAAAAAGCCCGAAAAATGATTAAACATATCCTTCAAATTTAAATTTAAAAATTCAGTTTTCCAGTCGATATTTCCAAGGTAATCATCGAGTTCAACGAAATTGGTCTTTAAAAAGTTATAAGATTCTAAATAGCTATGATCAATTTTTAAATAATTGTATAATTCAACTTCAATATATAATTCTTTGTGATGAACTGAATTATTTAGCAATTTAAAAGGAACAATATCATTAACTGACGCTTTAAAATCATCATACGGAATAAATATAAGATCAAGAATTTTGTTTAAATTATTAAAAACATTATTGATTTGGTATAAATTAAGTGCAAATAAATGATCAATGAAAGTTATTTCAGTATCTTTTTTTAAGTTACAAGGTATAAGCATATTTTCAGTAAAAGAATGCAACCAATTTACATCAGCTAAATTAAAATCGCCGATTACGAAAACTTTTTGTGGACTATTGGTTAGATTATATACAAAATCAATATTAGCAAGGTGTTTTTCATAAATATCAATGTTACTTTTCGGTGGAATATAACTTATAATAATATAAACAATAACACCTGGTCCAAGACTGATTGAAACGCACATTTGTTCGATTTCGATGATAGGCAGGGTTACTAAATTACAAGAAATGCATGAACGGACTCCCAAAAGTAGACCACCACCACGATCCTCAGCAGCAAAACAACGATCCTTACGGAAAGTTATATAAGAGTTTCCGTCAAAGATTTCTGAATCAGAGATTCCACTCCAAAGCCAGGATTCTACAATAATTATTATATCATAGTCGGCATGACTAGATGCAAGGTATAAAGCAGGTAGTTTAGTTCGAATACCACTAGAATTATGGTAGTACATCTTCAGGCAAGCAGAATTTATGAAGTTAGATGGAGAAACATTACTTATAGCATTATTTGTTCCCCCATCAATGGTATGTTTTTTGGAATGTGTTCGAATTTCCGAATTTTGATCCCGCAAGGCCAAAATGATGGGTTGAATACAGTATTAACAAACTCAGCAGGAACTCCAATTTTGAAACAAATAAATCTTAGATTTGATTCAGATCCAGTTTTTAGAAGTTTAAAGCATTTAAATAGTGAAGGATTCGCATTTAAATTTGAAGATAAGAAGTTTATAATGGATTCGGTGGTTGTCGAAGAAGAGAATTTGGACAAATGAAACCATTTTAAGTTATTATAAATTACAAAATCCACCTTTTGAGTGCTCGTACCAGAAACAATACGATGATTTGTTTGTTTTTCTGTATTATGATGACTTCTTCCCGATAAAAGTTCAGCAGGAGCAGGCGCACTAACACCATTTGTAGCAAGAACTCCACTAGCCCCACCAGAGGCTACGACACCTGCGGCACCATTAGTATTATTTGATACATTACCAACAGAATCAACAGCATCAACAACAACACCATCAGGAACAGCAACATCGGAAACACAATCATCAATAATAAGATCGGCAGCATCCAGGTTTTCAATATCATCAACAGCGTCTTTGGCAATAACAAGATCACCAGCATTGGCAACAACCTCAACAACAGCACTCATATTTTCAATGATAGGGTCAACACCAACGGACACCACAACTCCTGCGGCACCATTAGAATCGACATCACACACAGTAACAACTGCAGCATCACCATCAACAACAACTGCATCACCATCAGCAACAACAACTATCTCATTCACAGCTACATTGTCACCTACAGCATCGATAGCATCTCCATCCGAAACAACATCAACCTCTTTCACATCAGCGGCAACAGCAGCATCACCTTCACCGGCAACAACAACAACCTCTTTTCCATTTACCTCATCGGAGTTTTTTAAATCAGCTGCGCTGAGTATTAAGCTTTCATCATCATCAGTTCTGTCAGAACCAGCGGACAGAGAAGATGACAAATTGCGCATCAGGCTGGCATCAGTCGTTGCAATACCTTTTGATGTCGAAGCTTTCACATTACAAGCAGCTTTAGCAATATCCCCACTCTTTGTGGAAGAGCTGGACTTGCTTGTTGCTTTGGTGTTTTGCTTGGACAAGGGAACAGTTTTTCTTTTATTCATTGCAAGTTTGCTATCACAACTTTTAAGTGCAGGAGATGAAGAGGGTGTGTTTTTATGCAAAGGCGAGTGAAGAAAGCGAGGCGAAGAAGAAGGGTTATGTTTATCTTTAAAGACCAGTGCTTGTTTATTGTTGTTGGATAGATCAATAGCCGGTGGCTGCGGCGGCTTTGCTTGAGAGCGAGTTAACCGCGGGGGCTTCACTAGTTTATCGAACTCAGATTTATTGTCCACAAAGAAACTATAAAGGTCTTTGATTTTTGGTATGCAACTGAATAGAGAAATGTTTTTGCATGAATTGCACTTCCAAAAAATATTTTCATTAGATTCAAGCGTAGCACGAATTGGATCGCTAATTTTAGTGCACTTGAAATGAAATCCGGATAAACAAACTCCACAACAAATCAAATCACTTTTTGAAGTTAAAAAATTGCATTCCGAACATTGGATGTCCATATTGGAAAATTAAAACAATAGAAAGCAAGTTAATAGAACTGTCTGCATTGAGAATGAGATACGATACTTTTCTCTCATGATAATTTTCTATCATGATAGTTTTCTTTCATGATAGTTCTCTATCACTATATTTTTCTATCACGATAGTTTTCTATCATGATAGTTTTCTATAATGATAGTTTTCTATCGTCTGCGATCTGCGTATATTTGCGTAGATCTGCGTATATTTGCGTAGTTTATCGTATATCTGCGTACATCTGCGTAGATCTGCGTATTACTGCGTAACCGGGTAGTAATCTGCGTACATCAGCGTAGCTATTCGTATATATGCGTCGACTTGCGTATGTCTGCGTATATCTGTTAAGCGTATATCTGCGTATATCGGCGAACATCTGCGTATATCTACGTAGACTTACGTATATCTGCGTATGTCCTGCGTATACCCGCGTATATCTGCGTAGATCTGAATATATCTGCGTAGACCTGCGTATACTATCGTATATCTGCATAGATCTGCGTATATCTGCGAAGCTTTCTATCAAGATAGTTTTCTATCATGATAGTTTTCTATCATGATAGTTTTTTATCAAGATTATTTTCTATCATGATGGTTTTCTATCATGATGGTTTTCTATCATGATAGTTTTCTGTCATGATAGTTTTCTATCATGATAGTTTTCTATCATGATAGTTTTCTATCACGATAGTTTTCTATCATGATAGTTTTCTATCATGATAGTTTTCTATCACGATATTTTTCTATCACGATAGTTTTCTATCATGATAGTTTTCTATCATGATAGTTTTCTATCATGATAGTTTTCTATCATAGTAGTTTTCTATCACGATAGTTTTCTATCATGATAGTTTTCTATCGTGATAGTTTTCTATCACGATAGTTTTCTATCATGATAGTTTTCTATTGTGATAGTTTGCTATCACGATAGTTTTCTACCATGATAGTTTTCTACCATGATAGCTTTCTATCATGATAGTTTTCTATCATGATAGTTTTCTATCACGATAGTTTTCTATCATGATAGTTTTCTATCATGATAGTTTTCTATCATAGTAGTTTTCTATCACAATAGTTTTCTATCATGATAGCTTTCTATCATGATAGTTTTCTATCATGATAGTTTTCTATCATGATAGTTTTCTATCATGATAGTTTTCTATCATGATAGTTTTCTATCACGATAGTTTTCTATCATGATAGTTTTCTATCATGATAGTTTTCTATCATGATAGTTTTCTATCATAGTAGTTTTCTATCACGATAGTTTTCTATCATGATAGTTTTCTATCATGATAGTTTTCTATCATGATAGTTTTCTATCACGATAGTTTTCTATCATGATAGTTTTCTATCATGATAGTTTTCTATCATGATAGTTTTCTATCATGATAGTTTTCTATCACGATATTTTTCTATCACGACAGTTTTCTATCATGATAGTTTTCTATAATGATAGTTTTCCATCATCTGCGATCTGCGTTTATTTGCGTAGATCTGCGTATATCTGCTTAGATCTGCGTATATTTGCGTAGTTTGGCGTATATTTGCGTACATCTGCGTAGATCTGCGTATTACTGCGTAGCCGGGTAGTAATCTTTGTACATCAGCGTAGCTATTCTTATATATGCGTCGACTTGCGTATGTCTGCGTAGATCTGCGTTAAGCGTATATCTGAGTACATCTGCAAACATCTGCGTATATCTACGTAGACCTGCGTATATCTGCGTATGTCCTGCGTATACCCGCGTATATTTGCGTAGATCTGCGTATATCTGCGAAGCTTTCTATAACGATTGTTTTCTATCGTGATAGTTTTCTATCAAGATAGTTTTCTATCAAGATAGTTTTCTACCATAATAATTTTCTACCATTATAGTTTTCTATCACGATAGATTTCTATCATGATAGTTTTCTATCATGATTGTTTTCTATCACGATAGTTTTCTATCATTGTAGTTTTATATCACGATAGTTTTCTATTTTGATAGTTTTCTATCACGATAGTTATCTATCATGATAGTTTTCTATCATGATAGTTTTCTATCACGATAGTTTTCTATCATGATAGTTTTCTATCATGATAGTTTTCTATCATGATAGTTTTCTATCATGATAGTTTTCTATCATGATAGTTTTCTATCACGATAGTTTTCTATCATGATAGTTTTCTACCATGATAGTTTTCTATCATGATAGTTTTCTACCATGATAGTTTTCTATCATGATAGTTTTCTATCATGATAGTTTTCTATCACGATAGTTTTCTATCATGATAGTTTTCTATCATGATAGTTTTCTATCATGATAGTTTTCTATCATTATAGTTTTCTATCACGATAGTTTTCTATCATGATAGTTTTCTATCATGATAGTTTTCTATCACGATAGTTTTCCATCATGATAGGTTTCTATCATGATAGTTTTCTATCATGATAGTTTTCTATCATGATAGTTTTCTATCACGATAGTTTTCTATCATGATAGTTTTCTATCATGATAGTTTCTATCATAGTAGTTTTCTATCACGAAAGTTTTCTGTCATGATAGTTTTCTATCATGATAGTTTTCTATCATGACAGTTTTCTATCATGATAGTTTTCTATCATGATAGTTTTCTATCATGATAGTTTTCTATCACGATACTTTTCTATCATGATAATTTTCTATCATGATAGTTTTCTATCATGATAGTTCTCTATCACTATATTTTTCTATCACGATAGTTTTCGATCATGATAGTTTTCTATAATGATAGTTTTCTATCGTCTGCGATCTGCGTATATTTGCGTAGATCTGCGTATATTTGCGTAGTTTATCGTATATCTGCGTACATCTGCGTAGATCTGCGTATTACTGCGTATACGGGTAGTAATCTGCGTACATCAGCGTAGCTATTCGTATATATGCGTCGACTTGCGTATGTCTGCGTATATCTGTTAAGCGTATATCTGCGTATATCGGCGAACATCTGCGTATATCTACGTAGACGTACGTATATCTGCGTATGTCCTGCGTATACCCGCGTATGTCTGCGTAGATCTGCATATATCTGCGTAGACCTGCGTATACTAGCGTATATCTGCATAGATCTGCGTATATCTGCGAAGCTTTCTATCAAGATAGTTTTCTATCATGATAGTTTTTTATCAAGATTATTTTCTATCATGATGGTTTTCTATCATGATGGTTTTCTATCATGATAGTTTTCTGTCATGATAGTTTTCTATCATGATAGTTTTCTATCATGATAGTTTTTTATCACGATAGTTTTCTATCATGATAGTTTTCTATCATGATAGTTTTCTATCACGATATTTTTCTATCACGATAGTTTTCTATCATGATAGTTTTCTATCATGATAGTTTTCTATCATGATAGTTTTCTATCGTGATAGTTTTCTATCACGATAGTTTTCTATCATGATAGTTTTCTACTGTGATAGTTTGCTATCACGATAGTTTTCTACCATGATAGTTTTCTACCATGATAGCTTTCTATCATGATAGTTTTCTATCATGATAGTTTTCTATCACGATAGTTTTCTATCATGATAGTTTTCTATCATGATAGTTTTCTATCATGATAGTTTTCTATCATAGTAGTTTTCTATCACGATAGTTTTCTATCATGATAGTTTTCTATCATGATAGTTTTCTATCATGATAGTTTTCTATCATGATAGTTTTCTATCATGATAGTTTTCTATCATGATAGTTTTCTATCATGATAGTTTTCTATCATGATAGTTTTCTATCATGATAGTTTTCTATCATGATAGTTTTCTATCATGATAGTTTTCTATCATAGTAGTTTTCTATCACGATAGTTTTCTATCATGATAGTTTTCTATCATGATAGTTTTCTATCATGATAGTTTTCTATCATGATAGTTTTCTATCATGATAGTTTTCTATCATGATAGTTTTCTATCACGATAGTTTTCTATCATGATAGTTTTCTATCATGATAGTTTTCTATCATGATAGTTTTCTATCATAGTAGTTTTCTATCACGATAGTTTTCTATCATGATAGTTTTCTATCATGATAGTTTTCTATCACGATAGTTTTCTATCATGATAGTTTTCTATCATGATAGTTTTCTATCATGATAGTTTTCTATCATGATAGTTTTCTATCATGATAGTTTTCTATCATAGTAGTTTTCTATCACGATAGTTTTCTATCATGATAGTTTTCTATCATGATTGTTTTCTATCATGATAGTTTTCTATCATGATAGTTTTCTATCACGATAGTTTTCTATCATGATAGTTTTCTATCATGATAGTTTTCTATCATGATAGTTTTCTATCACGATATTTTTCTATCACGATAGTTTTCTATCATGATAGTTTTCTATAATGATAGTTTTCCATCATCTGCGATCTGCGTTTATTTGCGTAGATCTGCGTATATCTGCTTAGATCTGCGTATATTTGCGTAGTTTGGCGTATATTTGCGTACATCTGCGTAGATCTGCGTATTACTGCGTAGCCGGGTAGTAATCTTTGTACATCAGCGTAGCTATTCTTATATATGCGTCGACTTGCGTATGTCTGCGTAGATCTGCGTATATCTGTTAAGCGTATATCTGCGTACATCTGCAAACATCTGCGTATATCTACGTAGACCTGCGTATATCTGCGTATGTCCTGCGTATACCCGCGTATATTTGCGTAGATCTGCGTATATCTGCGAAGCTTTCTATAACGATTGTTTTCTATCGTGATAGTTTTCTATCAAGATAGTTTTCTATCAAGATAGTTTTCTACCATAATAATTTTCTACCATTATAGTTTTCTATCACGATAGATTTCTATCATGATAGTTTTCTATCATGATTGTTTTCTATCACGATAGTTTTCTATCATTGTAGTTTTATATCACGATAGTTTTCTATTTTGATAGTTTTCTATCACAATAGTTATCTATCATGATAGTTTTCTATCATGATAGTTTTCTATCACGATAGTTTTCTATCATGATAGTTTTCTATCATGATAGTTTTCTATCATGATAGTTTTCTATCATGATAGTTTTCTATCATGATAGTTTTCTATCAGGATAGTTTTCTATCACGATAGTTTTCTATCATGATAGTTTTCTACCATGATAGTTTTCTATCATGATAGTTTTCTACCATGATAGTTTTCTATCATGATAGTTTTCTATCATGATAGTTTTCTATCATGATAGTTTTCTATCACGATAGTTTTCTATCATGATAGTTTTCTATCATGATAGTTTTCTATCATTATAGTTTTCTATCACGATAGTTTTCTATCATGATAGTTTTCTATCATGATAGTTTTCTATCATGGTAGTTTTCTATCATAGTAGTTTTCTATCACGATAGTTTTCTATCATGATAGTTTTCTATCATGATAGTTTTCTATCATGATAGTTTTCTATCATGATAGTTTTCTATCACGATAGTTTTCTATCATGATAGTTTTCTATCATGATAGTTTTCTATCACGATATTTTTCTATCACGATAGTTTTCTATCATGATAGTTTTCTATAATGATAGTTTTCTATCATGATAGTTTTCTATTGTGATAGTTTGCTATCACGATAGTTTTCTATCATGATAGTTTTCTATCATGATAGTTTTCTATCATGATAAATTTCTATCATGATAGTTTTCTATCACGATACTTTTCTATCATGATAATTTTCTATCATGATAGTTTTCTATCATGATAGTTCTCTATCACTATATTTTTCTATCACGATAGTTTTCTATCATGATAGTTTTCTATAATCATAGTTTTCTATCGTCTGCGATCTGCGTATATTTGCGTAGATCTGCGTATATTTGCGTAGTTTATCGTATATCTGCGTACATCTGCGTAGATCTGCGTATTACTGCGTAACCGGGTAGTAATCTGCGTACATCAGCGTAGCTATTTGTATATATGCGTCGACTTGCGTATGTCTGCGTATATCTGTTAAGCGTATATCTGCGTTTATCGGCGAACATCTGCGTATATCTACGTAGACGTACGTATATCTGCGTATGTCCTGCGTATACCCGCGTATATCTGCGTAGATCTGCATATATCTGCGTAGACCTACGTATACTAGCGTATATCTGCATAGATCTGCGTATATCTGCGAAGCTTTCTATCAAGATAGTTTTCTATCATGATAGTTTTCTATCATGATAGTTTTTTATCAAGATTATTTTCTATCATGATGGTTTTCTATCATGATGGTTTTCTATCATGATAGTTTTCTGTCATGATAGTTTTCTATCATGATAGTTTTCTATCACGATAGTTTTCTATCATGATAGTTTTCTATCATGATAGTTTTCTATCACGATATTTTTCTATCACGATAGTTTTCTATCATGATAGTTTTCTATCATGATAGTTCTATCATGATAGTTTTCTATCGTGATAGTTTTCTATCACGATAGTTTTCTATCATGATAGTTTTCTATTGTGATAGTTTGCTATTACGATAGTTTTCTACCATGATAGTTTTCTACCATGATAGCTTTCTATCATGATAGTTTTCTATCATGATAGTTTTCTATCACGATAGTTTTCTATCATGATAGTTTTCTATCATGATAGTTTTCTATCATGATAGTTTTCTATCATAGTAGTTTTCTATCACGATAGTTTTCTATCATGATAGTTTTCTATCATGATAGTTTTCTATCATGATAGTTTTCTATCATGATAGTTTTCTATCATGATAGTTTTCTATCACGATAGTTTTCTATCATGATAGTTTTCTATCATGATAGTTTTCTATCATGATATTTTTCTATCATAGTAGTTTTCTATCACGATAGTTTTCTATCATGATAGTTTTCTATCATGATAGTTTTCTATCATGATAGTTTTCTATCATGATAGTTTTCTATCATGATAGTTTTCTATCACGATAGTTTTCTATCATGATAGTTTTCTATCATGATAGTTTTCTATCATGATAGTTTTCTATCACGATATTTTTCTATCACGATAGTTTTCTATCATGATAGTTTTCTATAATGATAGTTTTCCATCATCTTCGATCTGCGTTTATTTGCGTAGATCTGCGTATATCTGCTAAGATCTGCGTATATTTGCGTAGTTTGGCGTATATTTGCGTACATCTGCGTAGATCTGCGTATTACTGCGTAGCCGGGTAGTAATCTTTGTACATCAGCGTAGCTATTCTTATATATGCGTCGACTTGCGTATGTCTGCGTAGATCTGCGTATATCTGTTAAGCGTATATCTGCGTACATCTGCAAACATCTGCGTATATCTACGTAGACCTGCGTATATCTGCGTATGTCCTGCGTATACCCGCGTATATTTGCGTAGATCTGCGTATATCTGCGAAGCTTTCTATAACGATTGTTTTCTATCGTGATAGTTTTCTATCAAGATAGTTTTCTATCAAGATAGTTTTCTACCATAATAATTTTCTACCATTATAGTTTTCTATCACGATAGATTTCTATCATGATAGTTTTCTATCATGATTGTTTTCTATCACGATAGTTTTCTATCATTGTAGTTTTATATCACGATAGTTTTCTATTTTGATAGTTTTCTATCACGATAGTTATCTATCATGATAGTTTTCTATCATGATAGTTTTCTATCACGATAGTTTTCTTTCATGATAGTTTTCTATCATGATAGTTTTCTATCATGATAGTTTTCTACCATGATAGTTTTCTATCATGATAGTTTTCTATTGTGATAGTTTGCTATCACGATAGTTTTCTATCATGATAGTTTTCTATCATGATAGTTTTCTATCATAGTAGTTTTCTATCACGATAGTTTTCTATCATGATAGTTTTCTATCATGATAGTTTTCTATCATTAAAGTTTTCTATCACGATAGTTTTCTATCATGATAGTTTTCTATCATGATAGTTTTCTATCACGATAGTTTTCCATCATGATAGTTTTCTATCATGATAGTTTTCTATCATGATAGTTTTCTATCATGATAGTTTTCTATCATGATAGTTTTCTATCACGATAGTTTTCTATCATGATAGTTTCTATCATAGTAGTTTTCTATCACGATAGTTTTCTATCATGATAGTTTTCTATCATGATAGTTTTCTATCATGATAGTTTTCTATCATGATAGTTTTCTATCATGATAGTTTTCTATCACGATACTTTTCTATCATGATAATTTTCTATCATGATAGTTTTCTATTATGATAGTTCTCTATCACTATATTTTTCTATCACGATAGTTTTCTATCATGATAGTTTTCTATAATGATAGTTTTCTATCGTCTGCGATCTGCGTATATTTGCGTAGTTTATCGTATATCTGCGTACATCTGCGTAGATCTGCGTATTACTGCGTAACCGGGTAGTAATCTGCGTACATCAGCGTAGTTTTTCGTATATATGCGTCGACTTGCGTATGTCTGCGTATATCTGTTAAGCGTATATCTGCGTATATCGGCGAACATCTGCGTATATCTACGTAGACGTACGTATATCTGCGTATGTCCTGCGTATACCCGCGTATATCTGCGTAGATCTGCATATATCTGCGTAGACCTACGTATACTAGCGTATATCTGCATAGATCTGCGTATATCTGCGAAGCTTTCTATCAAGATAGTTTTCTATCATGATAGTTTTCTATCATGATAGTTTTTTATCAAGATTATTTTCTATCATGATGGTTTTCTATCATGATGGTTTTCTATCATGATAGTTTTCTGTCATGATAGTTTTCTATCATGATAGTTTTCTATCATGATAGTTTTCTATCACGATAGTTTTCTATCATGATAGTTTTCTATCATGATAGTTTTCTATCACGATATTTTTCTATCACGATAGTTTTCTATCATGATAGTTTTCTATCATGATAGTTTTCTATCATGATAGTTTTCTATCGTGATAGTTTTCTATCACGATAGTTTTCTATCATGATAGTTTTCTATTGTGATAGTTTGCTATCACGATAGTTTTCTACCATGATAGTTTTCTACCATGATAGCTTTCTATCATGATAGTTTTCTATCATGATAGTTTTCTATCACGATAGTTTTCTATCATGATAGTTTTCTCTCATGATAGTTTTCTATCATGATAGTTTTCTATCATGATAGTTTTCTATCATAGTAGTTTTCTATCACGATAGTTTTCTATCATGATAGTTTTCTATTATGATAGTTTTCTATCATGATAGTTTTCTATCATGATAGTTTTCTATCATGATAGTTTTCTATCACGATAGTTTTCTATCATGATAGTTTTCTATCATGATAGTTTTCTATCATGATAGTTTTCTATCAAAGTAGTTTTCTATCACGATAGTTTTCTATCATGATAGTTTTCTATCATGATAGTTTTCTATCATGATAGTTTTCTATCATGATAGTTTTCTATCATGATAGTTTTCTATCACGATAGTTTTCTATCATGATAGTTTTCTATCATGATAGTTTTCTATCATGATAGTTTTCTATCACGATATTTTTCTATCACGATAGTTTTCTATCATGATAGTTTTCTATAATGATAGTTTTCCATCATCTGCGATCTGCGTTTATTTGCGTAGATCTGCGTATATCTGCTTAGATCTGCGTATATTTGCGTAGTTTGGCGTATATTTGCGTACATCTGCGTAGATCTGCGTATTACTGCGTAGCCGGGTAGTAATCTTTGTACATCAGCGTAGCTATTCTTATATATGCGTCGACTTGCGTATGACTGCGTAGATCTGCGTATATCTGTTGAGCGTATATCTGCGTACATCTGCAAACATCTGCGTATATCTACATAGACCTGCGTATATCTGCGTATGTCCTGCGTATACCCGCGTATATTTGCGTAGATCTGCGTATATCTGCGAAGCTTTCTATAACGATTGTTTTCTATCGTGATAGTTTTCTATCAAGATAGTTTTCTATCAAGATAGTTTACTACCATAATAATTTTCTACCATTATAGTTTTCTATCACGATAGATTTCTATCATGATAGTTTTCTATCATGATTGTTTTCTATCACGATAGTTTTCTATCATTGTAGTTTTATATCACGATAGTTTTCTATTTTGATAGTTTTCTATCACGATAGTTATCTATCATGATAGTTTTCTATCATGATAGTTTTCTATCATGATAGTTTTCTATCATGATAGTTTTCTATCATGATAGTTTTCTATCATGATAGTTTTCTATCATGATAGTTTTCTATCATGATAGTTTTCTATCACGATAGTTTTCTATCATGATAGTTTTCTACCATGATAGTTTTCTATCATGATAGTTTTCTACCATGATAGTTTTCTATCATGATAGTTTTCTATCATGATAGTTTTCTATCACGATAGTTTTCTATCATGATAGTTTTCTATCATGATAGTTTTCTATCATGATAGTTTTCTATCATGATAGTTTTCTATCATGATAGTTTTCTATCACGATAGTTTTCTATCATGATAGTTTTCTATCATGATAGTTTCTATCATAGTAGTTTTCTATCACGATAGTTTTCTATCATGATAGTTTTCTATCATGATAGTTTTCTATCATGATAGTTTTCTATCATGATAGTTTTCTATCATGATAGTTTTCTATCATGATAGATTTCTATCACGATAGTTTTCTATCATGATAGTTTTCTATCATGATAGTTTTCTATCATGATAGTTCTCTATCACTATATTTTTCTATCACGATAGTTTTCTATCATGATAGTTTTCTATCATGATAGTTTTCTATCATGATAGTTTTCTATCATGATAGTTTTCTATCACGATAGTTTTCTATCATGATAGTTTTCTACCATGATAGTTTTCTATCATGATAGTTTTCTACCATGATAGTTTTCTATCGTGATAGTTTTCTATCACGATAGTTTTCTATCATGATAGTTTTCTATTGTGATAGTTTGCTATTACGATAGTTTTCTACCATGATAGTTTTCTACCATGATAGCTTTCTATCATGATAGTTTTCTATCATGATAGTTTTCTATCACGATAGTTTTCTATCATTGTAGTTTTATATCACGATAGTTTTCTATCATGATAGTTTTCTATCATGATAGTTTTCTATCATGATAGTTTTCTATCATGATAGTTTTCTATCATGATAGTTTTCTATCATGATAGTTTTCTATCACGATAGTTTTCTGTCATGATAGTTTTCTACCATGATAGTTTTCTATCATGATAGTTTTCTACCATGATAGTTTTCTATCATGATAGTTTTCTATCATGATAGTTTTCTATCACGATAGTTTTCTATCATGATAGTTTTCTATCATGATAGTTTTCTATCATGATAGTTTTCTATTGTGATAGTTTGCTATCACGATAGTTTTCTATCATGATAGTTTTCTATCATGATAGTTTTCTATCATAGTAGTTTTCTATCACGATAGTTTTCTATCATTATAGTTTTCTATCATGATAGTTTTCTATCATTATAGTTTTCTATCACGATAGTTTTCTATCATGATAGTTTTCTATCATGATAGTTTTCTATCACGATAGTTTTCCATCATGATAGTTTTCTATCATGATAGTTTTCTATCATGATAGTTTTCTATCATGATAGTTTTCTATCACGATAGTTTTCTATCATGATAGTTTTCTATCATGATAGTTTCTATCATAGTAGTTTTCTATCACGATAGTTTTCTATCATGATAGTTTTCTATCATGATAGTTTTCTATCATGATAGTTTTCTATCATGATAGTTTTCTATCATGATAGTTTTCTATCACGATACTTTTCTATCATGATAATTTTCTATCATGATAGTTTTCTATCATGATAGTTCTCTATCACTATATTTTTCTATCACGATAGTTTTCTATCATGATAGTTTTCTATAATGATAGTTTTCTATCGTCTGCGATCTGCGTATATTTGCGTAGATCTGCGTATATTTGCGTAGTTTATCGTATATCTGCGTACATCTGCGTAGATCTGCCTATTACTGCGTAACCGGGTAGTAATCTGCGTACATCAGCGTAGCTATTCGTATATATGCGTCGACTTGCGTATGTCTGCGTATATCTGTTAAGCGTATATCTGCGTATATCGGCGAACATCTGCGTATATCTACGTAGACGTACGTATATCTGCGTATGTCCTGCGTATACCCGCGTATATCTGCGTAGATCTGCATATATCTGCGTAGACCTGCGTATACTAGCGTATATCTGCATAGATCTGCGTATATCTGCGAAGCTTTCTATCAAGATAGTTTTCTATCATGATAGTTTTCTATCATGATAGTTTTTTATCAAGATTATTTTCTATCATGATGGTTTTCTATCATGATGGTTTTCTATCATGATAGTTTTCTGTCATGATAGTTTTCTATCATGATAGTTTTCTCTCATGATAGTTTTCTATCACGATAGTTTTCTATCATGATAGTTTTCTATCATGATAGTTTTCTATCACGATATTTTTCTATCACGATAGTTTTCTATCATGATAGTTTTCTATCATGATAGTTTTCTATCATGATAGTTTTCTATCGTGATAGTTTTCTATCACGATAGTTTTCTATCATGATAGTTTTCTATTGTGGTAGTTTGCTATCACGATAGTTTTCTACCATGATAGTTTTCTACCATGATAGCTTTCTATCATGATAGTTTTCTATCATGATAGTTTTCTATCACGATAGTTTTCTATCATGATAGTTTTCTATCATGATAGTTTTCTATCATGATAGTTTTCTATCATAGTAGTTTTCTATCACGATAGTTTTCTATCATGATAGTTTTCTATCATGATAGTTTTCTATCATGATAGTTTTCTATCATGATAGTTTTCTATCATGATAGTTTTCTATCACGATAGTTTTCTATCATGATAGTTTTCTATCATGATAGTTTTCTATCATGATAGTTTTCTATCATAGTAGTTTTCTATCACAATAGTTTTCAATCATGATAGTTTTCTATCATGATAGTTTTCTATCATGATAGTTTTCTATCATGATAGTTTTCTATCATGATAGTTTTCTATCATGATAGTTTTCTATCATGATAGTTTTCTATCATGATAGTTTTCTATCATGATAGTTTTCTATCATGATAGTTTTCTATCATGATAGTTTTCTATCACGATAGTTTTCTATCATGATAGTTTTCTATCATGATAGTTTTCTATCATGATAGTTTTCTATCACGATAGTTTTCTATCATGATAGTTTTCTATCATGATAGTTTTCTATCATGATAGTTCTCTATCACTATATTCTTCTATCACGATAGTTTTCTATCATGATAGTTTTCTATAATGATAGTTTTCTATCGTCTGCAATCTGCGTATATTTGCGTAGATCTGCGTATATTTGCGTAGTTTATCGTATATCTGCGTACATCTGCGTACATCTGCGTAGATCTTCGTATTACTCCGTAACCGGGTAGTAATCTGCGTACATCAGCGTAGCTATTCGTATATATGCGTCGACTTGCGTATGTCTGCGTATATCTGTTAAGCGTATATCTGCGTATATCGGCGAACTTCTGCGTATATCTACGTAGACGTACGTATATCTGCGTATGTCCTGCGTATACCCGCGTATATCTGCGTAGATCTGCATATATCTGCGTAGACCTGCGTATACTAGCGTATATCTGCATAGATCTGCGTATATCTGCGAAGCTTTCTATCAAGATAGTTTTCTATCATGATAGTTTTCTATCATGATAGTTTTTTATCAAGATTATTTTCTATCATGATGGTTTTCTATCATGATGGTTTTCTATCATGATAGTTTTCTGTCATGATAGTTTTCTATCATGATAGTTTTCTATCATGATAGTTTTCTATCACGATATTTTTCTTTCACGATAGTTTTCTATCATGATAGTTTTCTATCATGATAGTTTTCTATCATGGTAGTTTTCTATCGTGATAGTTTTCTATCACGATAGTTTTCTATCATGATAGTTTTCTATTGTGGTAGTTTGCTATCACGATAGTTTTCTACCATGATAGTTTTCTACCATGATAGCTTTCTATCATGATAGTTTTCTATCATGATAGTTTTCTATCACGATAGTTTTCTATCATGATAGTTTTCTATCATGATAGTTTTCTATCATGATAGTTTTCTATCATAGTAGTTTTCTATCACGATAGTTTTCTATCATGATAGTTTTCTATCATGATAGTTTTCTATCATGATAGTTTTCTATCATGATAGTTTTCTATCATGATAGTTTTCTATCATGATAGTTTTCTATCACGATAGTTTTCTATCATGATAGTTTTCTATCATGATAGTTTTCTATCACGATAGTTTTCTATCATGATAGTTTTCTATCACGATAGTTTTCTATCATGATAGTTTTCTATCATGATAGTTTTCTATCATGATAGTTTTCTATCATGATAGTTTTCTATCACGATAGTTTTCTATCATGATAGTTTTCTATCATGATAGTTTTCTATCATGATAGTTTTCTATCATGATAGTTTTCTATCATAGTAGTTTTCTATCACGATAGTTTTCTATCATGATAGTTTTCTATCACGATAGTTTTCTATCATGATAGTTTTCTATCATGATAGTTTTCTATCATAGTAGTTTTCTATCACGATAGTTTTCTATCATGATAGTTTTCTATCACGATATTTTTCTATCACGATAGTTTTCTATCATGATAGTTTTCTATCATGATAGTTTTCTATCACGATAGTTTTCTATCATGATAGTTTTCTATCATGATAGTTTTCTATCATGATAGTTTTCTATCATAGTAGTTTTCTATCACGATAGTTTTCTATCATGATAGTTTTCTATCATGATAGTTTTCTATCATGGTAGTTTTCTATCATGATAGTTTTCTATCATGATAGTTTTCTATCACGATAGTTTTCTATCATGATAGTTTTCTATCATGAAAGTTTTCTATCATGATAGTTTTCTATCACGATATTTTTCTATCACGATAGTTTTCTATCAAGATAGTTTTCTATAATGATAGTTTTCCATCATCTGCGATCTGCGTTTATTTGCGTAGATCTGCGTATATCTGCTTAGATCTGCGTATATTTGCGTAGTTTGGCGTATATTTGCGTACATCTGCGTAGATCTGCGTATTACTGCGTAGCCGGGTAGTAATCTTTGTACATCAGCGTAGCTATTCTTTTATATGCGTCGACTTGCGTATGTCTGCGTAGATCTGCGTATATCTGTTAAGCGTATATCTGCGTATATCTACGTAGACCTGCGTATATCTGCGTATATCCTGCGTATACCCGCGTTTATTTGCGTAGATCTGCGTATATCTGCGAAGCTTTCTATAACGATTGTTTTCTATCGTGATAGTTTTCTATCAAGATAGTTTTCTATCAAGATAGTTTTCTACCATAATAATTTTCTACCATTATAGTTTTCTATCACGATAGATTTCTATCATGATAGTTTTCTATCATGATTGTTTTCTATCACGATAGTTTTCTATCATTGTAGTTTTATATCACGATAGTTTTCTATTTTGATAGTTTTCTATCACGATAGTTATCTATCATGATAGTTTTCTATCATGATAGTTTTCTATCACGATAGTTTTCTATCATGATAGTTTTCTATCATGATAGTTTTCTATCATGATAGTTTTCTATCATGATAGTTTTCTATCATGATAGTTTTCTATCATGATAGTTTTCTATCACGATAGTTTTCTATCATGATAGTTTTCTACCATGATAGTTTTCTATCATGATAGTTTTCTACCATGATAGTTTTCTATCATGATAGTTTTCTATCATGATAGTTTTCTATCACGATAGTTTTCTATCATGATAGTTTTCTATCATGATAGTTTTCTATCATGATAGTTTTCTATTGTGATAGTTTGCTATCACGATAGTTTTCTATCATGATAGTTTTCTATCATGATAGTTTTCTATCATAGTAGTTTTCTATCACGATAGTTTTCTATCATGATAGTTTTCTATCATGATAGTTTTCTATCATTATAGTTTTCTATCACGATAGTTTTCTATCATGATAGTTTTCTATCATGATAGTTTTCTATCACGATAGTTTTCCATCATGATAGTTTTCTATCATGATAGTTTTCTATCATGATAGTTTTCTATCATGATAGTTTTCTATCACGATAGTTTTCTATCATGATAGTTTTCTATCATGATAGTTTCTATCATAGTAGCTTTCTATCACGATAGTTTTCTATCATGATAGTTTTCTATCATGATAGTTTTCTATCATGATAGTTTTCTATCATGATAGTTTTCTATCATGATAGTTTTCTATCACGATACTTTTCTATCATGATAATTTTCTATCATGATAGTTTTTTATCATGATAGTTCTCTATCACTATATTTTTCTATCACGATAGTTTTCTATCATGATAGTTTTCTATAATGATAGTTTTCTATCGTCTGCGATCTGCGTATATTTGCGTAAATCTGCGTATATTTGCGTAGTTTATCGTATATCTGCGTACATCTGCGTAGATCTGCGTATTACTGCGTAACCGGGTAGTAATCTGCGTACATCAGCGTAGCTATTCGTATATATGCGTCGACTTGCGTATGTCTGCGTATATCTGTTAAGCGTATATCTGCGTATATCGGCGAACATCTGCGTATATCTACGTAGACGTACGTATATCTGCGTATGTCCTGCGTATACCCGCGTATATCTGCGTAGATCTGCATATATCTGCGTAGACCTGCGTATACTAGCGTATATCTGCATAGATCTGCGTATTTCTTCGAAGCTTTCTATCAAGATAGTTTTCTATCATGATAGTTTTCTATCATGATAGTTTTTTATCAAGATTATTTTCTATCATGATGGTTTTCTATCATGATGGTTTTCTATCATGATAGTTTTCTGTCATGATAGTTTTCTATCATGATAGTTTTCTCTCATGATAGTTTTCTATCACGATAGTTTTCTATCATGATAGTTTTCTATCATGATAGTTTTCTATCACGATATTTTTCTATCACGATAGTTTTCTATCATGATAGTTTTCTATCATGATAGTTTTCTATCATGATAGTTTTCTATCGTGATAGTTTTCTATCACGATAGTTTTCTTTCATGATAGTTTTCTATTGTGGTAGTTTGCTATCACGATAGTTTTCTACCATGATAGTTTTCTACCATGATAGCTTTCTATCATGATAGTTTTCTATCATGATAGTTTTCTATCACGATAGTTTTCTATCATGATAGTTTTCTATCATGATAGTTTTCTATCATGATAGTTTTCTATCATAGTAGTTTTCTATCACGATAGTTTTCTATCATAATAGTTTTCTATCATGATAGTTTTCTATCATGATAGTTTTCTATCATGATAGTTTTCTATCATGATAGTTTTCTATCACGATAGTTTTCTATCATGATAGTTTTCTATCATGATAGTTTTCTATCATGATAGTTTTCTATCATAGTAGTTTTCTATCACGATAGTTTTCAATCATGATAGTTTTCTATCATGATAGTTTTCTATCATGATAGTTTTCTATCATGATAGTTTTCTATCATGATAGTTTTCTATCACGATAGTTTTCTATCATGATAGTTTTCTATCATGATAGTTTTCTATCATGATAGTTTTCTATCATGATAGTTTTCTATCATAGTAGTTTTCTATCACGATAGTTTTCTATCATGATAGTTTTCTATCATGATAGTTTTCTATCATGATAGTTTTCTATCATGATAGTTTTCTATCATGATAGTTTTCTATCACGATAGTTTTCTATCATGATAGTTTTCTATCATGATAGTTTTCTATCATGATAGTTTTCTATCATAGTAGTTTTCTATCACGATAGTTTTCTATCATGATAGTTTTCTATCACGATATTTTTCTATCACGATAGTTTTCTATCATGATAGTTTTCTATCATGATAGTTTTCTATCACGATAGTTTTCTATCATGATAGTTTTCTATCATGATAGTTTTCTATCATGATAGTTTCTATCATAGTAGTTTTCTATCACGATAGTTTTCTATCATGATAGTTTTCTATCATGATAGTTTTCTATCATGATAGTTTTCTATCATGATAGTTTTCTATCATGATAGTTTTCTATCACGATAGTTTTCTATCATGATAGTTTTCTATCATGATAGTTTTCTATCATGATAGTTTTCTATCACGATATTTTTCTATCACGATAGTTTTCTATCATGATAGTTTTCTATAATGATAGTTTTCCATCATCTGCGATCTGCGTTTATTTGCGTAGATCTGCGTATATCTGCTTAGATCTGCGTATATTTGCGTAGTTTGGCGTATATTTGCGTACATCTGCGTAGATCTGCGTATTACTGCGTAGCCGGGTAGTAATCTTTGTACATCAGCGTAGCTATTCTTATATATGCGTCGACTTGCGTATGTCTGCGTAGATCTGCGTATATCTGTTAAGCGTATATCTGCGTATATCTACGTAGACCTGCGTATATCTGCGTATGTCCTGCGTATACCCGCGTTTATTTGCGTAGATCTGCGTATATCTGCGAAGCTTTCTATAACGATTGTTTTCTATCGTGATAGTTTTCTATCAAGATAGTTTTCTATCAAGATAGTTTTCTACCATAATAATTTTCTACCATTATAGTTTTCTATCACGATAGATTTCTATCATGATAGTTTTCTATCATGATTGTTTTCTATCACGATAGTTTTCTATCATTGTAGTTTTATATCACGATAGTTTTCTATTTTGATAGTTTTCTATCACGATAGTTATCTATCATGATAGTTTTCTATCATGATAGTTTTCTATCACGATAGTTTTCTATCATGATAGTTTTCTATCATGATAGTTTTCTATCATGATAGTTTTCTATCATGATAGTTTTCTATCATGATAGTTTTCTATCATGATAGTTTTCTATCACGATAGTTTTCTATCATGATAGTTTTCTACCATGATAGTTTTCTATCATGATAGTTTTCTACCATGATAGTTTTCTATCATGATAGTTTTCTATCATGATAGTTTTCTATCACGATAGTTTTCTATCATGATAGTTTTCTATCATGATAGTTTTCTATCATGATAGTTTTCTATTGTGATAGTTTGCTATTACGATAGTTTTCTATCATGATAGTTTTCTATCATGATAGTTTTCTATCATAGTAGTTTTCTATCACGATAGTTTTCTATCATGATAGTTTTCTATCATGATAGTTTTCTATCATTATAGTTTTCTATCACGATAGTTTTCTATCATGATAGTTTTCTATCATGATAGTTTTCTATCACGATAGTTTTCCATCATGATAGTTTTCTATCATGATAGTTTTCTATCATGATAGTTTTCTATCATGATAGTTTTCTATCACGATAGTTTTCTATCATGATAGTTTTCTATCATGATAGTTTCTATCATAGTAGTTTTCTATCACGATAGTTTTCTATCATGATAGTTTTCTATCATGATAGTTTTCTATCATGATAGTTTTCTATCATGATAGTTTTCTATCATGATAGTTTTCTATCATGATAGTTTTCTATCACGATACTTTTCTATCATGATAATTTTCTATCATGATAGTTTTCTATCATGATAGTTCTCTATCACTATATTTTTCTATCACGATAGTTTTCTATCATGATAGTTTTCTATAATGATAGTTTTCTATCGTCTGCGATCTGCGTATATTTGCGTAGATCTGCGTATATTTGCGTAGTTTATCGTATATCTGCGTACATCTGCGTAGATCTGCGTATTACTGCGTAACCGGGTAGTAATCTGCGTACATCAGCGTAGCTATTCGTATATATGCGTCGACTTGCGTATGTCTGCGTTTATCTGTTAAGCGTATATCTGCGTATATCGGCGAACATCTGCGTATATCTACGTAGACGTACGTATATCTGCGTATGTCCTGCGTATACCCGCGTATATCTGCGTAGATCTGCATATACCTGCGTAGACCTGCGTATACTAGCGTATATCTGCATAGATCTGCGTATATCTGCGAAGCTTTCTATCAAGATAGTTTTCTATCATGATAGTTTTCTATCATGATAGTTTTTTATCAAGATTATTTTCTATCATGATGGTTTTCTATCATGATGGTTTTCTATCATGATAGTTTTCTACCATGATAGTTTTCTATCATGATAGTTTTCTATCATGATAGTTTTCTATCGTGATAGTTTTCTATCACGATAGTTTTCTATCATGATAGTTTTCTATTGTGGTAGTTTGCTATCACGATAGTTTTCTACCATGATAGTTTTCTACCATGATAGCTTTCTATCATGATAGTTTTCTATCATGATAGTTTCCTATCACGATAGTTTTCTATCATGATAGTTTTCTATCATGATAGTTTTCTATCATGATAGTTTTCTATCATAGTAGTTTTCTATCACGATAGTTTTCTATCATGATAGTTTTCTATCATGATAGTTTTCTATCATGATAGTTTTCTATCATGATAGTTTTCTATCATGATAGTTTTCTATCACGATAGTTTTCTATCATGATAGTTTTCTATCATGATAGTTTTCTATCATGATAGTTTTCTATCATAGTAGTTTTCTATCACGATAGTTTTCTATCATGATAGTTTTCTATCATGATAGTTTTCTATCATGATAGTTTTCTATCATGATAGTTTTCTATCATAGTAGTTTTCTATCATGATAGTTTTCTCTCATGATAGTTTTCTATCACGATAGTTTTCTATCATGATAGTTTTCTATCATGATAGTTTTCTATCACGATATTTTTCTATCACGATAGTTTTCTATCATGATAGTTTTCTATCATGATAGTTTTCTATCATGATAGTTTTCTATCGTGATAGTTTTCTATCACGATAGTTTTCTATCATGATAGTTTTCTATTGTGGTAGTTTGCTATCACGATAGTTTTCTACCATGATAGTTTTCTACCATGATAGCTTTCTATCATGATAGTTTTCTATCATGGTAGTTTCCTATCACGATAGTTTTCTATCATGATAGTTTTCTATCATGATAGTTTTCTATCATGATAGTTTTCTATCATAGTAGTTTTCTATCACGATAGTTTTCTATCATGATAGTTTTCTATCATGATAGTTTTCTATCATGATAGTTTTCTATCATGATAGTTTTCTATCATGATAGTTTTCTATCACGATAGTTTTCTATCATGATAGTTTTCTATCATGATAGTTTTCTATCATGATAGTTTTCTATCATAGTAGTTTTCTATCACGATAGTTTTCTATCATGATAGTTTTCTATCATGATAGTTTTCTATCATGATAGTTTTCTATCATGATAGTTTTCTATCATGATAGTTTTCTATCACGATAGTTTTCTATCATGATAGTTTTCTATCATGATAGTTTTCTATCATGATAGTTTTCTATCATGATAGTTTTCTATCATAGTAGTTTTCTATCACGATAGTTTTCTATCATGATAGTTTTCTATCATGATAGTTTTCTAACATGATAGTTTTCTATCATGATAGTTTTCTATCATGATAGTTTTCTATCACGATAGTTTTCTATCATGATAGTTTTCTATCATGATAGTTTTCTATCATGATAGTTTTCTATCATAGTAGTTTTCTATCACGATAGTTTTCTATCATGATAGTTTTCTATCATGATAGTTTTCTATCATGATAGTTTTCTATCATGATAGTTTTCTATCATAGTAGTTTTCTATCACGATAGTTTTCTATCATGATAGTTTTCTATCATGATAGTTTTCTATCATGATAGTTTTCTATCATGATAGTTTTCTATCATGATAGTTTTCTATCACGATAGTTTTCTATCATGATAGTTTTCTATCATGATAGTTTTCTATCATGATAGTTTTCTATCATAGTAGTTTTCTATCACGATAGTTTTCTATCATGATAGTTTTCTATCACGATATTTTTCTATCACGATAGTTTTCTATCATGATAGTTTTCTATCATGATAGTTTTCTATCACGATAGTTTTCTATCATGATAGTTTTCTATCATGATAGTTTTCTATCATGATAGTTTTCTATCATAGTAGTTTTCTATCACGATAGTTTTCTATCATGATAGTTTTCTATCATAATAGTTTTCTATCATGATAGTTTTCTATCATGACAGTTTTCTATCATGATAGTTTTCTATCATGATAGTTTTCTATCACGATAGTTTTCTATCATGAAAGTTTTCTATCATGATAGTTTTCTATCATGATAGTTTTCTATCACGATATTTTTCTATCACGATAGTTTTCTATCATGATAGTTTTCTATAATGATAGTTTTCCATCATCTGCGATCTGCGTTTATTTGCGTAGATCTGCGTATATCTGCTTAGATCTGCGTATATTTGCGTAGTTTGGCGTATATTTGCGTACATCTGCGTAGATCTGCGTATTACTGCGTAGCCGGTTAGTAATCTTTGTACATCAGCGTAGCTATTCTTATATATGCGTCGACTTGCGTATGTCTGCGTAGATCTGCGTATATCTGTTAAGCGTATATCTGCGTATATCTACGTAGACCTGCGTATATCTGCGTATGTCCTGCGTATACCCGCGTTTATTTGCGTAGATCTGCGTATATCTGCGAATCTTTCTATAACGATTGTTTTCTATCGTGATAGTTTTCTATCAAGATAGTTTTCTATCAAGATAGTTTTCTACCATAATAATTTTCTACCATTATAGTTTTCTATCACGATAGATTTCTATCATGATAGTTTTCTATCATGATTGTTTTCTATCACGATAGTTTTCTATCATTGTAGTTTTATATCACGATAGTTTTCTATTTTGATAGTTTTCTATCACGATAGTTTTCTATCATGATAGTTCTCTATCATGATAGTTTTCTATCATGATAGTTTTCTATCATGATAGTTTTCTATCATAGTAGTTTTCTATCACGATAGTTTTCTATCATGATAGTTTTCTATCATGATAGTTTTCTATCATGATTGTTTTCTATCACGATAGTTTTCTATCATTGTAGTTTTATATCACGATAGTTTTCTATTTTGATAGTTTTCTATCACGATAGTTATCTATCATGATAGTTTTCTATCATGATAGTTTTCTATCACGATAGTTTTCTATCATGATAGTTTTCCATCATGATAGTTTTCTATCATGATAGTTTTCTATCATGATAGTTTTCTATCATGACAGTTTTCTATCACGATAGTTTTCTATCATGATAGTTTTCTATCATGATAGTTTCTATCATAGTAGTTTTCTATCACGATAGTTTTCTATCATGATAGTTTTCTATCATGATAGTTTTCTATCATGATAGTTTTCTATCATGATAGTTTTCTATCATGATAGTTTTCTATCACGATACTTTTCTATCATGATAATTTTCTATCATGATAGTTTTCTATCATGATAGTTCTCTATCACTATATTCTTCTATCACGATAGTTTTCTATCATGATAGTTTTCTATAATGATAGTTTTCTATCGTCTGCAATCTAAGTATATTTGCGTAGATCTGCGTATATTTGCGTAGTTTATCGTATATCTGCGTACATCTGCGTACATCTGCGTAGATCTGCGTATTACTGCGTAACCGGGTAGTAATCTGCGTACATCAGCGTAGCTATTCGTATATATGCGTCGACTTGCGTATGTCTGCGTATATCTGTTAAGCGTATATCTGCGTATATCGGCGAACATCTGCGTATATCTACGTAGACGTACGTATATCTGCGTATGTCCTGCGTATACCCGCGTATATCTGCGTAGATCTGCATATATCTGCGTAGACCTGCGTATACTAGCGTATATCTGCATAGTTCTGCGTATATCTGCGAAGCTTTCTATCAAGATAGTTTTCTATCATGATAGTTTTCTATCATGATAGTTTTTTATCAAGATTATTTTCTATCATGATGGTTTTCTATCATGATGGTTTTCTATCATGATAGTTTTCTGTCATGATAGTTTTCTATCATGATAGTTTTCTATCATGATAGTTTTCTATCACGATATTTTTCTATCACGATAGTTTTCTATCATGATAGTTTTCTATCATGATAGTTTTCTATCATGATAGTTTTCTATCATGATAGTTTTCTATCGTGATAGTTTTCTATCACGATAGTTTTCTATCATGATAGTTTTCTATTGTGGTAGTTTGCTATCACGATAGTTTTCTACCATGATAGTTTTCTACCATGATAGCTTTCTATCATGATAGTTTTCTATCATGATAGTTTTCTATCACGATAGTTTTCTATCATGATAGTTTTCTATCATGATAGTTTTCTATCATAGTAGTTTTCTATCACGATAGTTTTCTATCATGATAGTTTTCTATCATGATAGTTTTCTATCATGATAGTTTTCTATCATGATAGTTTTCTATCATGACAGTTTTCTATCACGATAGTTTTCTATCATGATAGTTTTCTATCATGATAGTTTTCTATCATGATAGTTTTCTATCATAGTAGTTTTCTATCACGATAGTTTTCTATCATGCTAGTTTTCTATCATGATAGTTTTCTATCATGATAGTTTTCTATCATGATAGTTTTCTATCATGATAATTTTCTATCACGATAGTTTTCTATCATGATAGTTTTCTATCATGATAGTTTTCTATCATGATAATTTTCTATCATGATAGTTTTCTATCATAGTAGTTTTCTATCACGATAGTTTTCTATCATGATAGTTTTCTATCATGATAGTTTTCTAACATGATAGTTTTCTATCATGATAGTTTTCTATCATGATAGTTTTCTATCACGATAGTTTTCTATCATGATAGTTTTCTATCATGATAGTTTTCTATCATGATAGTTTTCTATCATAGTAGTTTTCTATCACGATAGTTTTCTATCATGATAGTTTTCTATCACGATATTTTTCTATCACGATAGTTTTCTATCATGATAGTTTTCTATCATGATAGTTTTCTATCACGATAGTTTTCTATCATGATAGTTTTCTATCATGATAGTTTTCTATCATGATAGTTTTCTATCATAGTAGTTTTCTATCACGATAGTTTTCTATCATGATAGTTTTCTATCATGATAGTTTTCTATCATGATAGTTTTCTATCATGATAGTTTTCTATCACGATAGTTTTCTATCATGATAGTTTTCTATCATGATAGTTTTCTATCATGATAGTTTTCTATCACGATATTTTTCTATCACGATAGTTTTCTATCATGATAGTTTTCTATAATGATAGTTTTCCATCATCTGCGATCTGCGTTTATTTGCGTAGATCTGCGTATATCTGCTTAGATCTGCGTATATTTGCGTAGTTTGGCGTATATTTGCGTACATCTGCGTAGATCTGCGTATTACTGCGTAGCCGGGTAGTAATCTTTGTACATCAGCGTAGCTATTCTTTTATATGCGTCGACTTTCGTATGTCTGCGTAGATCTGCGTATATCTGTTAAGCGTATATCTGCGTATATCTACGTAGACCTGCGTATATCTGCGTATATCCTGCGTACACCCGCGTTTATTTGCGTAGATCTGCGTATATCTGCGAAGCTTTCTATAACGATTGTTTTCTATCGTGATAGTTTTCTATCAAGATAGTTTTCTATCAAGATAGTTTTCTACCATAATAATTTTCTACTATTATAGTTTTCTATCACGATAGATTTCTATCATGATAGTTTTCTATCATGATTGTTTTCTATCACGATAGTTTTCAATCATTGTAGTTTTATATCACGATAGTTTTCTATTTTGATAGTTTTCTATCACGATAGTTATCTATCATGATAGTTTTCTATCATGATAGTTTTCTATCACGATAGTTTTCTATCATGATAGTTTTCTATCATGATAGTTTTCTATCATGATAGTTTTCTATCATGATAGTTTTCTATCATGATAGTTTTCTATCATGATAGTTTTCTATCACGATAGTTTTCTGTCATGATAGTTTTCTACCATGATAGTTTTCTATCATGATAGTTTTCTACCATGATAGTTTTCTATCATGATAGTTTTCTATCATGATAGTTTTCTATCACGATAGTTTTCTATCATGATAGTTTTCTATCATGATAGTTTTCTATCATGATAGTTTTCTATTGTGATAGTTTGCTATCACGATAGTTTTCTATCATGATAGTTTTCTATCATGATAGTTTTCTATCATAGTAGTTTTCTATCACGATAGTTTTCTATCATGATAGTTTTCTATCATGATAGTTTTCTATCATTATAGTTTTCTATCACGATAGTTTTCTATCATGATAGTTTTCTATCATGATAGTTTTCTATCACGATAGTTTTCCATCATGATAGTTTTCTATCATGATAGTTTTCTATCATGATAGTTTTCTATCATGATAGTTTTCTATCACGATAGTTTTCTATCATGATAGTTTTCTATCATGATAGTTTCTATCATAGTAGTTTTCTATCACGATAGTTTTCTATCATGATAGTTTTCTATCATGATAGTTTTCTATCATGATAGTTTTCTATCATGATAGTTTTCTATCATGATAGTTTTCTATCACGATACTTTTCTATCATGATAATTTTCTATCATGATAGTTTTCTATCATGATAGTTCTCTATCACTATATTTTTCTATCACGATAGTTTTCTATCATGATAGTTTTCTATAATGATAGTTTTCTATCGTCTGCGATCTGCGTATATTTGCGTAGATCTGCGTATATTTGCGTAGTTTATCGTATATCTGCGTAGATCTGCGTATTACTGCGTAACCGGGTAGTAATCTGCGTACATCAGCGTAGCTATTCGTATATATGCGTCGACTTGCGTATGTCTGCGTATATCTGTTAAGCGTATATCTGCGTATATCGGCGAACATCTGCGTATATCTACGTAGACGTACGTATATCTGCGTATGTCCTGCGTATAGCCGCGTATATCTGCGTAGATCTGCATATATCTGCGTAGACCTGCGTATACTAGCGTATATCTGCATAGATCTGCGTATATCTGCGAAGCTTTCTATCAAGATAGTTTTCTATCATGATAGTTTTCTATCATGATAGTTTTTTATCAAGATTATTTTCTATCATGATGGTTTTCTATCATGATGGTTTTCTATCATGATAGTTTTCTGTCATGATAGTTTTCTATCATGATAGTTTTCTCTCATGATAGTTTTCTATCACGATAGTTTTCTATCATGATAGTTTTCTATCATGATAGTTTTCTATCACGATATTTTTCTATCACGATAGTTTTCTATCATGATAGTTTTCTATCATGATAGTTTTCTATCATGATAGTTTTCTATCGTGATAGTTTTCTATCACGATAGTTTTCTATCATGATAGTTTTCTATTGTGGTAGCTTGCTATCACGATAGTTTTCTACCATGATAGTTTTCTACCATGATAGCTTTCTATCATGATAGTTTTCTATCATGATAGTTTTCTATCACGATAGTTTTCTATCATGATAGTTTTCTATCATGATAGTTTTCTATCATGATAGTTTTCTATCATAGTAGTTTTCTATCACGATAGTTTTCTATCATGATAGTTTTCTATCATGATAGTTTTCTATCATGATAGTTTTCTATCATGATAGTTTTCTATCATGATAGTTTTCTATCATGATAGTTTTCTATCATAGTAGTTTTCTATCACGATAGTTTTCAATCATGATAGTTTTCTATCATGATAGTTTTCTATCATGATAGTTTTCTATCATGATAGTTTTCTATCATGATAGTTTTCTATCATGATAGTTTTCTATCATAGTAGTTTTCTATCACGATAGTTTTCTATCATGATAGTTTTCTATCATGATAGTTTTCTATCATGATAGTTTTCTATCATAGTAGTTTTCTATCACGATAGTTTTCTATCATGATAGTTTTCTATCACGATAGTTTTCTATCATGATAGTTTTCTATCATGATAGTTTTCTATCATGATAGTTTTCTATCATGATAGTTTTCTATCATAGTAGTTTTCTATCACGATAGTTTTCAATCATGATAGTTTTCTATCATGATAGTTTTCTATCATGATAGTTTTCTATCATGATAGTTTTCTATCATGATAGTTTTCTATCATGATAGTTTTCTATCATGATAGTTTTCTATCATGATAGTTTTCTATCATGATAGTTTTCTATCATGATAGTTTTCTATCATAGTAGTTTTCTATCACGATAGTTTTCTATCATGATAGTTTTCTATCATGATAGTTTTCTATCATGATAGTTTTCTATCATGATAGTTTTCTATCATAGTAGTTTTCTATCACGATAGTTTTCTATCATGATAGTTTTCTATCATGATAGTTTTCTATCATAGTAGTTTTCTATCACGATAGTTTTCTATCATGATAGTTTTCTATCATGATAGTTTTCTATCATGATAGTTTTCTATCATGATAGTTTTCTATCATGATAGTTTTCTATCACGATAGTTTTCTATCATGATAGTTTTCTATCATGATAGTTTTCTATCATGATAGTTTTCTATCATGATAGTTTTCTATCATGATAGTTTTCTATCACGATAGTTTTCTATCATGATAGTTTTCTATCATGATAGTTTTCTATCATGATAGTTCTCTATCACTATATTCTTCTATCACGATAGTTTTCTATCATGATAGTTTTCTATAATGATAGTTTTCTATCGTCTGCAATCTGCGTATATTTGCGTAGATCTGCGTATATTTGCGTAGTTTATCGTATATCTGCGTACATCTGCGTACATCTGCGTAGATCTGCGTATTACTGCGTAACCGGGTAGTAATCTGCGTACATCAGCGTAGCTATTCGTATATATGCGTCGACTTGCGTATGTCTGCGTATATCTGTTAAGCGTATATCTGCGTATATCGGCGAACATCTGCGTATATCTACGTAGACGTACGTATATCTGCGTATGTCCTGCGTATACCCGCGTATATCTGCGTAGATCTGCATATATCTGCGTAGACCTGCGTATACTAGCGTATATCTGCATAGATCTGCGTATATCTGCGAAGCTTTCTATCAAGATAGTTTTCTATCATGATAGTTTTCTATCATGATAGTTTTTTATCAAGATTATTTTCTATCATGATGGTTTTCTATCATGATGGTTTTCTTTCATGATAGTTTTCTGTCATGATAGTTTTCTATCATGATAGTTTTCTATCATGATAGTTTTCTATCACGATATTTTTCTATCACGATAGTTTTCTATCATGATAGTTTTCTATCATGATAGTTTTCTATCATGATAGTTTTCTATCGTGATAGTTTTCTATCACGATAGTTTTCTATCATGATAGTTTTCTATTGTGGTAGTTTGCTATCACGATAGTTTTCTACCATGATAGTTTTCTACCATGATAGCTTTCTATCATGATAGTTTTCTATCATGATAGTTTTCTATCATAGTAGTTTTCTATCACGATAGTTTTCTATCATGATAGTTTTCTATCACGATAGTTTTCTATCATGATAGTTTTCTATCATGATAGTTTTCTATCATGATAGTTTTCTATCATAGTAGTTTTCTATCACGATAGTTTTCTATCATGATAGTTTTCTATCACGATATTTTTCTATCACGATAGTTTTCTATCATGATAGTTTTCTATCATGATAGTTTTCTATCACGATAGTTTTCTATCATGATAGTTTTCTATCATGATAGTTTTCTATCATGATAGTTTTCTATCATAGTAGTTTTCTATCACGATAGTTTTCTATCATGATAGTTTTCTATCATGATAGTTTTCTATCATGATAGTTTTCTATCATGATAGTTTTCTATCATGATAGTTTTTTATCACGATAGTTTTCTATCATGATAGTTTTCTATCATGATAGTTTTCTATCATGATAGTTTTCTATCACGATATTTTTCTATCACGATAGTTTTCTATCATGATAGTTTTCTATAATGATAGTTTTCCATCATCTGCGATCTGCGTTTATTTGCGTAGATCTGCGTATATCTGCTTAGATCTGCGTATATTTGCGTAGTTTGGCGTATATTTGCGTACATCTGCGTAGATCTGCGTATTACTGCGTAGCCGGGTAGTAATCTTTGTACATCAGCGTAGCTATTCTTTTATATGCGTCGACTTGCGTATGTCTGCGTAGATCTGCGTATACCTGTTAAGCGTATATCTGCGTATATCTACGTAGACCTGCGTATATCTGCGTATATCCTGCGTATACCCGCGTTTATTTGCGTAGATCTGCGTATATCTGCGAAGCTTTCTATAACGATTGTTTTCTATCGTGATAGTTTTCTATCAAGATAGTTTTCTATCAAGATAGTTTTCTACCATAATAATTTTCTACCATTATAGTTTTCTATCACGATAGATTTCTATCATGATAGTTTTCTATCATGATTGTTTTCTATCACGATAGTTTTCTATCATTGTAGTTTTATATCACGATAGTTTTCTATTTTGATAGTTTTCTATCACGATAGTTATCTATCATGATAGTTTTCTATCATGATAGTTTTCTATCACGATAGTTTTCTATCATGATAGTTTTCTATCATGATAGTTTTCTATCATGATAGTTTTCTATCATGATAGTTTTCTATCATGATAGTTTTCTATCATGATAGTTTTCTATCACGATAGTTTTCTATCATGATAGTTTTCTACCATGATAGTTTTCTATCATGATAGTTTTCTACCATGATAGTTTTCTATCATGATAGTTTTCTATAATGATAGTTTTCTATCACGATAGTTTTCTATCATGATAGTTTTCTATCATGATAGTTTTCTATCATGATAGTTTTCTATTGTGATAGTTTGCTATCACGATAGTTTTCTATCATGATAGTTTTCTATCATGATAGTTTTCTATCATAGTAGTTTTCTATCACGATAGTTTTCTATCATGATAGTTTTCTATCATGATAGTTTTCTATCATTATAGTTTTCTATCACGATAGTTTTCTATCATGATAGTTTTCTATCATGATAGTTTTCTATAACGATAGTTTTCCATCATGATAGTTTTCTATCATGATAGTTTTCTATCATGATAGTTTTCTATCATGATAGTTTTCTATCACGATAGTTTTCTATCATGATAGTTTTCTATCATGATAGTTTCTATCATAGTAGCTTTCTATCACGATAGTTTTCTATCATGATAGTTTTCTATCATGATAGTTTTCTATCATGATAGTTTTCTATCATGATAGTTTTCTATCATGATAGTTTTCTATCATGATAGTTTTCTATCACGATACTTTTCTATCATGATAATTTTCTATCATGATAGTTTTTTATCATGATAGTTCTCTATCACTATATTTTTCTATCACGATAGTTTTCTATCATGATAGTTTTCTATAATGATAGTTTTCTATCGTCTGCGATCTGCGTATATTTGCGTAGATCTGCGTATATTTGCGTAGTTTATCGTATATCTGCGTACATCTGCGTAGATCTGCGTATTACTGCGTAACCGGGTAGTAATCTGCGTACATCAGCGTAGCTATTCGTATATATGCGTCGACTTGCGTATGTCTGCGTATATCTGTTAAGCGTATATCTGCGTATATCGGCGAACATCTGCGTATATCTACGTAGACGTACGTATATCTGCGTATGTCCTGCGTATAGCCGCGTATATCTGCGTAGATCTGCATATATCTGCGTAGACCTGCGTATACTAGCGTATATCTGCATAGATCTGCGTATATCTGCGAAGCTTTCTATCAAGATAGTTTTCTATCATGATAGTTTTCTATCATGATAGTTTTTTATCAAGATTATTTTCTATCATGATGGTTTTCTATCATGATGGTTTTCTATCATGATAGTTTTCTGTCATGATAGTTTTCTATCATGATAGTTTTCTCTCATGATGGTTTTCTATCACGATAGTTTTCTATCATGATAGTTTTCTATCATGATAGTTTTCTATCACGATATTTTTCTATCACGATAGTTTTCTATCATGATAGTTTTCTATCATGATAGTTTTCTATCATGATAGTTTTCTATCGTGATAGTTTTCTATCACGATAGTTTTCTTTCATGATAGTTTTCTATTGTGGTAGTTTGCTATCACGATAGTTTTCTACCATGATAGTTTTCTACCATGATAGCTTTCTATCATGATAGTTTTCTATCATGATAGTTTTCTATCACGATAGTTTTCTATCATGATAGTTTTCTATCATGATAGTTTTCTATCATGATAGTTTTCTATCATAGTAGTTTTCTATCACGATAGTTTTCTATCATGATAGTTTTCTATCATGATAGTTTTCTATCATGATAGTTTTCTATCATGATAGTTTTCTATCATGATAGTTTTCTATCACGATAGTTTTCTATCATGATAGTTTTCTATCATGATAGTTTTCTATCATGATAGTTTTCTATCATAGTAGTTTTCTATCACGATAGTTTTCAATCATGATAGTTTTCTATCATGATAGTTTTCTATCATGATAGTTTTCTATCATGATAGTTTTCTATCATAGTAGTTTTCTATCACGATAGTTTTCTATCATGATAGTTTTCTATCACGATATTTTTCTATCACGATAGTTTTCTATCATGATAGTTTTCTATCATGATAGTTTTCTATCACGATAGTTTTCTATCATGATAGTTTTCTATCATGATAGTTTTCTATCATGATAGTTTTCTATCATAGTAGTTTTCTATCACGATAGTTTTCTATCATGATAGTTTTCTATCATGATAGTTTTCTATCATGATAGTTTTCTATCACGATAGTTTTCTATCATGATAGTTTTCTATCATGATAGTTTTCTATCATGATAGTTTTCTATCACGATATTTTTCTATCACGATAGTTTTCTATCATGATAGTTTTCTATAATGATAGTTTTCCATCATCTGCGATCTGCGTTTATTTGCGTAGATCTGCGTATATCTGCTTAGATCTGCGTATATTTGCGTAGTTTGGCGTATATTTGCGTACATCTGCGTAGATCTGCGTATTACTGCGTAGCCGGGTAGTAATCTTTGTACATCAGCGTAGCTATTCTTATATATGCGTCGACTTGCGTATGTCTGCGTAGATCTGCGTATATCTGTTAAGCGTATATCTGCGTATATCTACGTAGACCTGCGTATATCTGCGTATGTCCTGCGTATACCCGCGTTTATTTGCGTAGATCTGCGTATATCTGCGAAGCTTTCTATAACGATTGTTTTCTATCGTGATAGTTTTCTATCAAGATAGTTTTCTATCAAGATAGTTTTCTACCATAATAATTTGCTATCACGATAGTTTTCTATCACGATAGATTTCTATCATGATAGTTTTCTATCATGATTGTTTTCTATCACGATAGTTTTCTATCATTGTAGTTTTATATCACGATAGTTTTCTATTTTGATAGTTTTCTATCACGATAGTTATCTATCATGATAGTTTTCTATCATGATAGTTTTCTATCACGATAGTTTTCTCTCATGATAGTTTTCTATCATGATAGTTTTCTATCATGATAGTTTTCTATCATGATAGTTTTCTATCATGATAGTTTTCTATCATGATAGTTTTCTATCACGATAGTTTTCTATCATGATAGTTTTCTACCATGATAGTTTTCTATCATGATAGTTTTCTACCATGATAGTTTTCTATCATGATAGTTTTCTATCATGATAGTTTTCTATCACGATAGTTTTCTATCATGATAGTTTTCTATCATGATAGTTTTCTATCATGATAGTTTTCTATTGTGATAGTTTGCTATCACGATAGTTTTCTATCATGATAGTTTTCTATCATGATAGTTTTCTATCATAGTAGTTTTCTATCACGATAGTTTTCTATCATGATAGTTTTCTATCATGATAGTTTTCTATCATTATAGTTTTCTATCACGATAGTTTTCTATCATGATAGTTTTCTATCATGATAGTTTTCTATCACGATTGTTTTCCATCATGATAGTTTTCTATCATGATAGTTTTCTATCATGATAGTTTTCTATCATGATAGTTTTCTATCACGATAGTTTTCTATCATGATAGTTTTCTATCATGATAGTTTCTATCATAGTAGTTTTCGATCACGATAGTTTTCTATCATGATAGTTTTCTATCATGATAGTTTTCTATCATGATAGTTTCCTATCATGATAGTTTTCTATCATGATAGTTTTCTATCATGATAGTTTTCTATCACGATACTTTTCTATCATGATAATTTTCTATCATGATAGTTTTCTATCATGATAGTTCTCTATCACTATATTTTTCTATCACGATAGTTTTCTATCATGATAGTTTTCTATAATGATAGTTTTCTATCGTCTGCGATCTGCGTATATTTGCGTAGATCTGCGTATATTTGCGTAGTTTATCGTATATCTGCGTACATCTGCGTAGATCTGCATATATCTGCGTAGACCTGCGTATACTAGCGTATATCTGCATAGATCTGCGTATATCTGCGAAGCTTTCTATCAAGATAGTTTTCTATCATGATAGTTTTCTATCATGATAGTTTTCTATCATAGTAGTTTTCTATCACGATAGTTTTCTATCACGATAGTTTTCTATCATGATAGTTTTCTATCATGATAGTTTTCTATCATGATAGTTTTCTATCATGATAGTTTTCTATCACGATAGTTTTCTATCATGATAGTTTTCTATCATGATAGTTTTCTATCATGATAGTTTTCTATCATAGTAGTTTTCTATCACGATAGTTTTCTATCATGATAGTTTTCTATCATGATAGTTTTCTATCATAGTAGTTTTCTATCACGATAGTTTTCTATCATGATAGTTTTCTATCATGATGGTTTTCTATCATGATGGTTTTCTATCATGATAGTTTTCTGTCATGATAGTTTTCTATCATGATAGTTTTCTCTCATGATAGTTTTCTATCACGATAGTTTTCTATCATGATAGTTTTCTATCATGATAGTTTTCTATCACGATATTTTTCTATCACGATAGTTTTCTATCATGATAGTTTTCTATCATGATAGTTTTCTATCATGATAGTTTTCTATCATAGTAGTTTTCTATCACGATAGTTTTCTATCATGATAGTTTTCTATCATGATAGTTTTCTATCATAGTAGTTTTCTATCACGATAGTTTTCTATCATAATAGTTTTCTATCACGATATTTTTCTATCACGATAGTTTTCTATCATGATAGTTTTCTATCATGATAGTTTTCTATCACGATAGTTTTCTATCATGATAGTTTTCTATCATGATAGTTTTCTATCATGATAGTTTTCTATCATAGTAGTTTTCTATCACGATAGTTTTCTATCATGATAGTTTTCTATCATGATAGTTTTCTATCATGATAGTTTTCTATTATGATAGTTTTCTATCATGATAGTTTTCTATCATGATAGTTTTCTATCACGATAGTTTTCTATCATGATAGTTTTCTATCATGATAGTTTTCTATCATGATAGTTTTCTATCATGATAGTTTTCTATCACGATAGTTTTCTATCATGATAGTTTTCTATTATGATAGTTTTCTATCACGATAGTTTTCCATCATGATAGTTTTCTATCATGATAGTTTTCTATCATGATAGTTTTCTATCATGATAGTTTTCTATCACGATAGTTTTCTATCATGATAGTTTTCTATCATGATAGTTTTCTATCACGATAGTTTTCTATCATGATAGTTTTCTATCATGATAGTTTTCTATCACGATAGTTTTCTACCATGATAGTTTTCTACCATGATAGCTTTCTATCATGATAGTTTTCTATCATGATAGTTTTCTATCATGATAGTTTTCTATCATAGTAGTTTTCTATCACGATAGTTTTCTATCATGATAGTTTTCTATCATGATAGTTTTCTATCATAGTAGTTTTCTATCACGATAGTTTTCTATCATAATAGTTTTCTATCACGATATTTTTCTATCACGATAGTTTTCTATCATGATAGTTTTCTATCATGATAGTTTTCTATCACGATAGTTTTCTATCATGATAGTTTTCTATCATGATAGTTTTCTATCATGATAGTTTTCTATCATAGTAGTTTTCTATCACGATAGTTTTCTATCATGATAGTTTTCTATCATGATAGTTTTCTATCATGATAGTTTTCTATTATGATAGTTTTCTATCATGATAGTTTTCTATCATGATAGTTTTCTATCACGATAGTTTTCTATCATGATAGTTTTCTATCATGATAGTTTTCTATCATGATAGTTTTCTATCATGATAGTTTTCTATCACGATAGTTTTCTATCATGATAGTTTTCTATCATGATAGTTTTCTATCACGATAGTTTTCCATCATGATAGTTTTCTATCATGATAGTTTTCTATCATGATAGTTTTCTATCATGATAGTTTTCTATCACGATAGTTTTCTATCATGATAGTTTTCTATCATGATAGTTTCTATCATAGTAGTTTTCTATCACGATAGTTTTCTATCATGATAGTTTTCTATCATGATAGTTTTCTATCATGATAGTTTTCTATCATGATAGTTTTCTATCATGATAGTTTTCGATCATGATAGTTTTCTATCACGATAGTTTTCCATCATGATAGTTTTCTATCATGATAGTTTTCTATCATGATAGTTTTCTATCACGATAGTTTTCTATCATGATAGTTTTCTATCATGATAGTTTTCTATCATAGTAGTTTTCTATCACGATAGTTTTCTATCATGATAGTTTTCTATCATGATAGTTTTCTATCATTATAGTTTTCTATCACGATAGTTTTCTATCATGATAGTTTTCTATCATGATAGTTTTCTATCACGATAGTTTTCCATCATGATAGTTTTCTATCATGATAGTTTTCTATCATGATAGTTTTCTATCATGATAGTTTTCTATCACGATAGTTTTCTATCATGATAGTTTTCTATCATGATAGTTTCTATCATAGTAGTTTTCTATCACGATAGTTTTCTATCATGATAGTTTTCTATCATGATAGTTTTCTATCATGATAGTTTTCTATCATGATAGTTTTCTATCATGATAGTTTTCGATCATGATAGTTTTCTATCACGATACTTTTCTATCATGATAATTTTCTATCATGATAGTTTTCTATCATGATAGTTCTCTATCACTATATTTTTCTATCACGATAGTTTTCTATCATGATAGTTTTCTATAATGATAGTTTTCTATCGTCTGCGATCTGCGTTTATTTGCGTAGATCGGCGTTTATTTGCGTAGTTTATCGTATATCTGCGTACATCTGCGTAGATCTGCGTATTACTGCGTAACCGGGTAGTAATCTGCGTACATCAGCGTAGCTATTCGTATATATGCGTCGACTTGCGTATGTCTGCGTATATCTGTTAAGCGTATATCTGCGTATATCGGCGAACATCTGCGTATATCTACGTAGACGTACGTATATCTGCGTATGTCCTGCGTATACCCGCGTATATCTGCGTAGATCTGCATATATCTGCGTAGACCTGCGTATACTAGCGTATATCTGCATAGATCTGCGTATATCTGCGAAGCTTTCTATCAAGATAGTTTTCTATCATGATAGTTTTCTATCATGATAGTTTTCTATCATAGTAGTTTTCTATCACGATAGTTTTCTATCATGATAGTTTTCTATCATGATAGTTTTCTATCATGATAGTTTTCTATCATGATAGTTTTCTATCATGATAGTTTTCTATCACGATAGTTTTCTATCATGATAGTTTTCTATCATGATAGTTTTCTATCATGATAGTTTTCTATCACGATATTTTTCTATCACGATAGTTTTCTATCATGATAGTTTTCTATAATGATAGTTTTCCATCATCTGCGATCTGCGTTTATTTGCGTAGATCTGCGTACATCTGCGTAGATCTGCGTATTACTGCGTAGCCGGTTAGTAATCTTTGTACATCAGCGTAGCTATTCTTATATATGCGTCGACTTGCGTATGTCTGCGTAGATCTGCGTATATCTGTTAAGCGTATATCTGCGTATATCTACGTAGACCTGCGTATATCTGCGTATGTCCTGCGTATACCCGCGTTTATTTGCGTAGATCTGCGTATATCTGCGAAGCTTTCTATAACGATTGTTTTCTATCGTGATAGTTTTCTATCAAGATAGTTTTCTATCAAGATAGTTTTCTACCATAATAATTTTCTACCATTATAGTTTTCTATCACGATAGATTTCTATCATGATAGTTTTCTATCATGATTGTTTTCTATCACGATAGTTTTCTATCACTGTAGTTTTATATCACGATAGTTTTCTATTTTGATAGTTTTCTATCACGATAGTTATCTATCATGATAGTTTTCTATCATGATAGTTTTCTATCACGATAGTTTTCTATCATGATAGTTTTCTATCATGATAGTTTTCTATCATGATAGTTTTCTATCATGATAGTTTTCTATCATGATAGTTTTCTATCATGATAGTTTTCTATCACGATAGTTTTCCATCATGATAGTTTTCTATCATGATAGTTTTCTATCATGATAGTTTTCTATCATGATAGTTTTCTATCACTATAGTTTTCTATCATGATAGTTTTCTATCATGATAGTTTTCTATCATGATAGTTTTCTATCATAGTAGTTTTCTATCACGATAGTTTTCTATCATAATAGTTTTCTATCATGATAGTTTTCTATCATTATAGTTTTCTATCACGATAGTTTTCCATCATGATAGTTTTCTATCATGATAGTTTTCTATCATGATAGTTTTCTAACATGATAGTTTTCTATTGTGATAGTTTTCTATCACGATAGTTTTCCATCATGATAGTTTTCTATCATGATAGTTTTCTATTGTGATAGTTTTCTATCACGATAGTTTTCCATCATGATAGTTTTCTATCATGAAAGTTTTCTATCATGATTGTTTTCTATCACGATAGTTTTCTATCATTGTAGTTTTATATCACGATAGTTTTCTATTTTGATAGTTTTCTATCACGATAGTTATCTATCATGATAGTTTTCTATCATGATAGTTTTCTATCACGATAGTTTTCTATCATGATAGTTTTCTATCATGATAGTTTTCTATCATGATAGTTTTCTATCATGATAGTTTTCTATCATGATAGTTTTCTATCATGATAGTTTTCTATCACGATAGTTTTCCATCATGATAGTTTTCTATCATGATAGTTTTCTATCATGATAGTTTTCTATCATGATAGTTTTCTATTGTGATAGTTTGCTATCACGATAGTTTTCTATCATGATAGTTTTCTATCATGATAGTTTTCTATCATAGTAGTTTTCTATCACGATAGTTTTCTATCATGATAGTTTTCTATCATGATAGTTTTCTATCATTATAGTTTTCTATCACGATAGTTTTCTATCATGATAGTTTTCTATCATGATAGTTTTCTATCACGATAGTTTTCCATCATGATAGTTTTCTATCATGATAGTTTTCTATCATGATAGTTTTCTATCATGATAGTTTTCTATCACGATAGTTTTCTATCATGATAGTTTTCTATCATGATAGTTTCTATCATAGTAGTTTTCTATCACGATAGTTTTCTATCATGATAGTTTTCTATCATGATAGTTTTCTATCATGATAGTTTTCTATCATGATAGTTTTCTATCATGATAGTTTTCGATCATGATAGTTTTCTATCACGATACTTTTCTATCATGATAATTTTCTATCATGATAGTTTTCTATCATGATAGTTCTCTATCACTATATTTTTCTATCACGATAGTTTTCTATCATGATAGTTTTCTATAATGATAGTTTTCTATCGTCTGCGATCTGCGTTTATTTGCGTAGATCGGCGTATATTTGCGTAGTTTATCGTATATCTGCGTACATCTGCGTAGATCTGCGTATTACTGCGTAACCGGGTAGTAATCTGCGTACATCAGCGTAGCTATTCGTATATATGCGTCGACTTGCGTAGGTCTGCGTATATCTGTTAAGCGTATATCTGCGTATATCGGCAAACATCTGCGTATATCTTCGTAGACGTACGTATATCTGCGTATGTCCTGCGTATACCCGCGTATATCTGCGTAGATCTGCATATATCTGCGTAGACCTGCGTATACTAGCGTATATCTGCATAGATCTGCGTATATCTGCGAAGCTTTCTATCAAGATAGTTTTCTATCATGATAGTTTTCTATCATGATAGTTTTTTATCAAGATTATTTTCTATCATGATGGTTTTCTATCATGATGGTTTTCTATCATGATAGTTTTCTATCATGATAGTTTTCTATCACGATAGTTTTCTATCATGATAGTTTTCTATCATGATAGTTTTCTATCATGATAGTTTTCTATCATAGTAGCTTTCTATCACGATAGTTTTCTATCATGATAGTTTTCTATTGTGATAGTTTGCTATCACGATAGTTTCTATCATAGTAGTTTTCTATCACGATAGTTTTCTATCATGATAGTTTTCTATCATGATAGTTTTCTATCATGATAGTTTTCTATCATGATAGTTTTCTATCACGATAGTTTTCTATCATGATAGTTTTCTATCATGATAGTTTTCTATCACGATAGTTTTCTATCACGATATTTTTCTATCACGATAGTTTTCTATCATGATAGTTTTCTTTTGTGATAGTTTGCTATCACGATAGTTTTCTACCATGATAGTTTTCTACCATGATAGCTTTCTATCATGATAGTTTTCTATCATGATAGTTTTCTATCACGATAGTTTTCTATCATGATAGTTTTCTACCATGATAGTTTTCTATCATGATAGTTTTCTATCATAGTAGTTTTCTATCACGATAGTTTTCTATCATGATAGTTTTCTATCATGATAGTTTTCTATCATGATAGTTTTCTATCATGATAGTTTTCTATCATGATAGTTTTCTATCACGATAGTTTTCTATCATGATAGTTTTCTATCATGATAGTTTTCTATCATGATAGTTTTCTATCATAGTAGTTTTCTATCACGATAGTTTTCTATCATGATAGTTTTCTATTGTGATAGTTTGCTATCACGATAGTTTTCTACCATGATAGTTTTCTACCATGATAGCTTTCTATCATGATAGTTTTCTATCATGATAGTTTTTTATCAAGATTATTTTCTATCATGATGGTTTTCTATCATGATGGTTTTCTATCATGATAGTTTTCTGTCATGATAGTTTTCTATCATGATAGTTTTCTATCATGATAGTTTTCTATCACGATAGTTTTCTATCATGATAGTTTTCTATCATGATAGTTTTCTATCACGATAGTTTTCTATCATGATAGTTTTCTATCATGATAGTTTTCTATCATGATAGTTTTCTATCATAGTAGTTATCACGATAGTTTTCTATCATGATAGTTTTCTATCACGATAGTTTTCTATCATGATAGTTTTCTATCATGATAGTTTTCTATCATGATAGTTTTCTATCATAGTAGTTTTCTATCACGATAGTTTTCTATCATGATAGTTTTCTATCACGATATTTTTCTATCACGATAGTTTTCTATCATGATAGTTTTCTATCATGATAGTTTTCTATCACGATAGTTTTCTATCATGATAGTTTTCTATCATGATAGTTTTCTATCATGATAGTTTTCTATCATAGTAGTTTTCTATCACGATAGTTTTCTATCATGATAGTTTTCTATCATGATAGTTTTCTATCATGATAGTTTTCTATCATGATAATTTTCTATCAAGATAGTTTTCTATCACGATAGTTTTCTATCATGATAGTTTTCTATCATGATAGTTTTCTATCATGATAGTTTTCTATCACGATATTTTTCTATCACGATAGTTTTCTATCATGATAGTTTTCTATAATGATAGTTTTCCATCATCTGCGATCTGCGTTTCTTTGCGTAGATCTGCGTATATCTGCTTAGATCTGCGTATATTTGCGTAGTTTGGCGTATATTTGCGTACATCTGCGTAGATCTCCGTATTACTGCGTAGCCGGGTAGTAATCTTTGTACATCAGCGTAGCTATTCTTATATATGCGTCGACTTGCGTATGTCTGCGTAGATCTGCGTATATCTGTTAAGCGCATATCTGCGTATATCTACGTAGACCTGCGTATATCTGCGTATGTCCTGCGTATACCCGCGTATATTTGCGTAGATCTGCGTATATCTGCGAAGCTTTCTATAACGATTGTTTTCTATCGTGATAGTTTTCTATCAAGATAGTTTTCTATCAAGATAGTTTTCTACCATAATAATTTTCTACCATTATAGTTTTCTATCACGATAGATTTCTATAATGATAGTTTTCTATCATGATTGTTTTCTATCACGATAGTTTTCTATCATTGTAGTTTTATATCACGATAGTTTTCTATTTTGATAGTTTTCTATCACGATAGTTATCTATCATGATAGTTTTCTATCATGATAGTTTTCTATCACGATAGTTTTCTATCATGATAGTTTTCTATCATGATAGTTTTCTATCATGATAGTTTTCTATCATGATAGTTTTCTATCACGATAGTTTTCTATCATGATAGTTTTCTACCATGATAGTTTTCTATCATGATAGTTTTCTACCATGATAGTTTTCTATCATGATAGTTTTCTATCATGATAGTTTTCTATCACGATAGTTTTCTATCATGATAGTTTTCTATCATGATAGTTTTCCATCATGATAGTTTTCTATTGTGATAGTTTGCTATCACGATAGTTTTCTATCATGATAGTTTTCTATCATGATAGTTTTCTATCATAGTAGTTTTCTCTCACGATAGTTTTCTATCATGATAGTTTACTATCATGATAGTTTTCTATCATGATAGTTTTCTATCATGATAGTTTTCTATCATGATAGTTTTCTATCACGATAGTTTTCTATCATGATAGTTTTCTATCATGATAGTTTTCTATCATGATAGTTTTCTATCACGATAGTTTTCCATCATGATAGTTTTCTATCATGATAGTTTTCTATCATGATAGTTTTCTATCATGATAGTTTTCTATTGTGATAGTTTGCTATCACGATTATTTTCTATCATGATAGTTTTCTATCATGATAGTTTTCTATCATAGTAGTTTTCTATCACGATAGTTTTCTATCATGATAGTTTTCTATCATGATAGTTTTCTATCATTATAGTTTTCTATCACGATAGTTTTCTATCATGATAGTTTTCTATCATGATAGTTTTCTATCACGATAGTTTTCCATCATGATAGTTTTCTATCATGATAGTTTTCTATCATGATAGTTTTCTATCATGATAGTTTTCTATCACGATAGTTTTCTATCATGATAGTTTTCTATCATGATAGTTTCTATCATAGTAGTTTTCTATCACGATAGTTTTCTATCATGATAGTTTTCTATCATGATAGTTTTCTATCATGATAGTTTTCTATCATGATAGTTTTCTATCATGATAGTTTTCGATCATGATAGTTTTCTATCACGATACTTTTCTATCATGATAATTTTCTATCATGATAGTTTTCTATCATGATAGTTCTCTATCACTATATTTTTCTATCACGATAGTTTTCTATCATGATAGTTTTCTATAATGATAGTTTTCTATCGTCTGCGATCTGCGTTTATTTGCGTAGATCGGCGTATATTTGCGTAGTTTATCGTATATCTGCGTACATCTGCGTAGATCTGCGTATTACTGCGTAACCGGGTAGTAATCTGCGTACATCAGCGTAGCTATTCGTATATATGCGTCGACTTGCGTAGGTCTGCGTATATCTGTTAAGCGTATATCTGCGTATATCGGCGAACATCTGCGTATATCTACGTAGACGTACGTATATCTGCGTATGTCCTGCGTATACCCGCGTATATCTGCGTAGATCTGCATATATCTGCGTAGACCTGCGTATACTAGCGTATATCTGCATAGATCTGCGTATATCTGCGAAGCTTTCTATCAAGATAGTTTTCTATCATGATAGTTTTCTATCATGATAGTTTTTTATCAAGATTATTTTCTATCATGATGGTTTTCTATCATGATGGTTTTCTATCATGATAGTTTTCTATCATGATAGTTTTCTATCACGATAGTTTTCTATCATGATAGTTTTCTATCATGATATTTTTCTACCATGATAGTTTTCTATCATGATAGTTTTCTATCACGATAGTTTTCTATCACGATAGTTTTCTATCATGATAGTTTTCTATTGTGGTAGTTTGCTATCACGATAGTTTTCTATCATGATAGTTTTCTATCATGATAGTTTTCTATCATGATAGTTTTCTATCGTGATAGTTTTCTATCACGATAGTTTTCTATCATGATAGTTTTCTTTTGTGATAGTTTGCTATCACGATAGTTTTCTACCATGATAGTTTTCTACCATGATAGCTTTCTATCATGATAGTTTTCTTTCATGATAGTTTTCTATCACGATAGTTTTCTATCATGATAGTTTTCTACCATGATAGTTTTCTATCATGATAGTTTTCTATCATAGTAGTTTTCTATCACGATAGTTTTCTATCATGATAGTTTTCTATCATGATAGTTTTCTATCATGATAGTTTTCTATCACGATAGTTTTCTATCATGATAGTTTTCTATCATGATAGTTTTCTATCATGATAGTTTTCTATCATAGTAGTTTTCTATCACGATAGTTTTCTATCATGATAGTTTTCTATTGTGATAGTTTGCTATCACGATAGTTTTCTACCATGATAGTTTTCTACCATGATAGCTTTCTATCATGATAGTTTTCTATCATGATAGTTTTTTATCAAGATTATTTTCTATCATGATGGTTTTCTATCATGATGGTTTTCTATCATGATAGTTTTCTGTCATGATAGTTTTCTATCATGATAGTTTTCTATCATGATAGTTTTCTATCACGATAGTTTTCTATCATGATAGTTTTCTATCATGATAGTTTTCTATCACGATAGTTTTCTATCATGATAGTTTTCTATCATGATAGTTTTCTATCATGATAGTTTTCTATCATAGTAGTTTTCTATCACGATAGTTTTCTATCATGATAGTTTTCTATCACGATAGTTTTCTATCATGATAGTTTTCTATAATGATAGTTTTCTATCATGATAGTTTTCTATCATAGTAGTTTTCTATCACGATAGTTTTCTATCATGATAGTTTTCTATCACGATATTTTTCTATCACGATAGTTTTCTATCATGATAGTTTTCTATCATGATAGTTTTCTATCATGATAGTTTTCTATCACGATAGTTTTCTGTCATGATAGTTTTCTACCATGATAGTTTTCTATCATGATAGTTTTCTACCATGATAGTTTTCTATCATGATAGTTTTCTATCATGATAGTTTTCTATCACGATAGTTTTCTATCATGATAGTTTTCTATCATGATAGTTTTCTATCATGATAGTTTTCTATTGTGATAGTTTGCTATCACGATAGTTTTCTATCATGATAGTTTTCTATCATGATAGTTTTCTATCATAGTAGTTTTCTCTCACGATAGTTTTCTATCATGATAGTTTACTATCATGATAGTTTTCTATCATTATAGTTTTCTATCACGATAGTTTTCTATCATGATAGTTTTCTATCATGATAGTTTTCTATCACGATAGTTTTCTATCATGATAGTTTTCTATCACGATAGTTTTCTATCATGATAGTTTTCTATAATGATAGTTTTCTATCATGATAGTTTTCTATCATAGTAGTTTTCTATCACGATAGTTTTCTATCATGATAGTTTTCTCTCACGATAGTTTTCTATCATGATAGTTTACTATCATGATAGTTTTCTATCATTATAGTTTTCTATCACGATAGTTTTCTATCATGATAGTTTTCTATCATGATAGTTTTATATCATGATAGTTTTCTATCACGATAGTTTTCTGTCATGATAGTTTTCTACCATGATAGTTTTCTATCATGATAGTTTTCTACCATGATAGTTTTCTATCATGATAGTTTTCTATCATGATAGTTTTCTATCACGATAGTTTTCTATCATGATAGTTTTCTATCATGATAGTTTTCTATCACGATAGTTTTCTATCATGATAGTTCTCTTTTGTGATAGTTTGCTATCACGATAGTTTTCTACCATGATAGTTTTCTACCATGATAGTTTTCTATCATGATAGTTTTCTATCATGATAATTTTCTATCAAGATAGTTTTCTATCACGATAGTTTTCTATCATGATAGTTTTCTATCATGATAGTTTTCTATCATGATAGTTTTCTATCACGATATTTTTCTATCACGATAGTTTTCTATCATGATAGTTTTCTATAATGATAGTTTTCCATCATCTGCGATCTGCGTTTCTTTGCGTAGATCTGCGTATATCTGCTTAGATCTGCGTATATTTGCGTAGTTTGGCGTATTTTTGCGTACATCTGCGTAGATCTCCGTATTACTGCGTAGCCGGGTAGTAATCTTTGTACATCAGCGTAGCTATTCTTATATATGCGTCGACTTGCGTATGTCTGCGTAGATCTGCGTGTATCTGTTAAGCGTATATCTGCGTATATCTACGTAGACCTGCGTATATCTGCGTATGTCCTGCGTATACCCGCGTATATTTGCGTAGATCTGCGTATATCTGCGAAGCTTTCTATAACGATTGTTTTCTATCGTGATAGTTTTCTATCAAGATAGTTTTCTATCAAGATAGTTTTCTACCATAATAATTTTCTACCATTATAGTTTTCTATCACGATAGATTTCTATAATGATAGTTTTCTATCATGATTGTTTTCTATCACGATAGTTTTCTATCATTGTAGTTTTATATCACGATAGTTTTCTATTTTGATAGTTTTCTATCACGATAGTTATCTATCATGATAGTTTTCTATCATGATAGTTTTCTATCACGATAGTTTTCTATCATGATAGTTTTCTATCATGATAGTTTTCTATCATGATAGTTTTCTATCATGATAGTTTTCTATCATGATAGTTTTCTATCATGATAGTTTTCTATCACGATAGTTTTCTATCATGATAGTTTTCTACCATGATAGTTTTCTATCATGATAGTTTTCTACCATGATAGTTTTCTATCATGATAGTTTTCTATCATGATAGTTTTCTATCACGATAGTTTTCTATCATGATAATTTTCTATCATGATAGTTTTCTATCATGATAGTTTTCTATTGTGATAGTTTGCTATCACGATAGTTTTCTATCATGATAGTTTTCTATCATGATAGTTTTCTATCATAGTAGTTTTCTCTCACGATAGTTTTCTATCATGATAGTTTACTATCATGATAGTTTTCTATCATTATAGTTTTCTATCACGATAGTTTTCTATCATGATAGTTTTCTATCATGATAGTTTTCTATCACGATAGTTTTCCATCATGATAGTTTTCTATCATGATAGTTTTCTATCATGATAGTTTTCTATCATTATAGTTTTCTATCACGATAGTTTTCTATCATGATAGTTTTCTATCATGATAGTTTCTATCATAGTAGTTTTCTATCACGATAGTTTTCTATCATGATAGTTTTCTATCATGATAGTTTTCTATCATGATAGTTTTCTATCATGATAGTTTTCTATCATGATAGTTTTCTATCATGATAGTTCTCTATCACTATATTTTTCTATCACGATAGTTTTCTATCATGATAGTTTTCTATAATGATAGTTTTCTATCGTCTGCGATCTGCGTATATTTGCGTAGATCTGCGTATATTTGCGTAGTTTATCGTATATCTGCGTACATCTGCGTAGATCTGCGTATTACTGCGTAACCGGGTAGTAATCTGCGTACATCAGCGTAGCTATTCGTATATATGCGTCGACTTGCGTATGTCTGCGTATATCTGTTAAGCGTATATCTGCGTATATCGGCGAACATCTGCGTATATCTACGTAGACGTACGTATATCTGCGTATGTCCTGCGTATACCCGCGTATATCTGCGTAGATCTGCATATATCTGCGTAGACCTGCGTATACTAGCGTATATCTGCATAGATCTGCGTATATCTGCGAAGCTTTCTATCACTATAGTTTTCTATCATGATAGTTTTTTATCATGATAGTTTTTTATCAAGATTATTTTCTATCATGATGGTTTTCTATCATGATGGTTTTCTATCATGATAGTTTTCTGTCATGATAGTTTTCTATCATGATAGTTTTCTCTCATGATAGTTTTCTATCACGATAGTTTTCTATCATGATAGTTTTCTATCATGATAGTTTTCTATCACGATATTTTTCTATCACGATAGTTTTCTATCATGATAGTTTTCTATCATGATAGTTTTCTATCATGATAGTTTTCTATCGTGATAGTTTTCTATCACGATAGTTTTCTATCATGATAGTTTTCTATTGTGGTAGTTTGCTATCACGATAGTTTTCTACCATGATAGTTTTCTACCATGATAGCTTTCTATCATGATAGTTTTCTATCATGATAGTTTTCTATCATGATAGTTTTCTATCATGATAGTTTTCTATCATAGTAGTTTTCTATCACGATAGTTTTCTATCATGATAGTTTTCTATCATGATAGTTATCTATCGTGATAGTTTTCTATCATGATAGTTTTCTATCATGATAGTTTTCTATCATGATAGTTTACTATCATGATAGTTTTCTATCACGATAGTTTTCTATCATGATAGTTTTCTATCATGATAGTTTTCTATCATGATAGTTTTCTATCATAGTAGTTTTCTATCACGATAGTTTTCTATCATGATAGTTTTCTATCATGATAGTTTTCTATCATGATAGTTTTCTATCATGATAGTTTTCTATAATGATAGTTTTCTATCACGATAGTTTTCTATCATGATAGTTTTCTATCATGATAGTTTTCTATCATGATAGTTTTCTATCATGATAGTTTTCTATCATAGTAGTTTTCTATCACGATAGTTTTCTATCATGATAGTTTTCTATCATGATAGTTTTCTATCATGATAGTTTTCTATCATGATAGTTTTCTATCATGATAGTTTTCTATCACGATAGTTTTCTATCATGATAGTTTTCTATCATGATAGTTTTCTATCATGATAGTTTTCTATCATAGTAGTTTTCTATCACGATAGTTTTCTATCATGATAGTTTTCTATCACGATATTTTTCTATCACGATAGTTTTCTATCATGATAGTTTTCTATCATGATAGTTTTCTATCACGATAGTTTTCTATCATGATAGTTTTCTATCATGATACTTTTCTATCATGATAGTTTTCTATCATGATAGTTTTCTATCATGATAGTTTTCTATCATAGTAGTTTTCTATCATGATAGTTTTCTATCATGATAGTTTTCTATCATGATAGTTTTCTATCATGATAGTTTTCTATCATGATAGTTTTCTATCATGATAGTTTTCTATCACGATAGTTTTCTATCATGATAGTTTTCTATCATGATAGTTTTCTATCATGATAGTTTTCTATCACGATATTTTTCTATCACGATAGTTTTCTATCATGATAGTTTTCTATAATGATAGTTTTCCATCATCTGCGATCTGCGTTTATTTGCGTAGATCTGCGTATATCTGCTTAGATCTGCGTATATTTGCGTAGTTTGGCGTATATTTGCGTACATCTGCGTAGATCTGCGTATTACTGCGTAGCCGGGTAGTAATCTTTGTATATCAGCGTAGCTATTCTTATATATGCGTCGACTTGCGTATGTCTGCGTAGATCTGCGTATATCTGTTAAGCGTATATCTGCGTATATCTACGTAGACCTGCGTATATCTGCGTATGTCCTGCGTATACCCGCGTTTATTTGCGTAGATCTGCGTATATCTGCGAAGCTTTCTATAACGATTGTTTTCTATCGTGATAGTTTTCTATCAAGATAGTTTTCTATCAAGATAGTTTTCTACCATAATAATTTTCTACCATTATAGTTTTCTATCACGATAGATTTCTATCATGATAGTTTTCTATCATGATTGTTTTCTATCACGATAGTTTTCTATCATTGTAGTTTTATATCACGATAGTTTTCTATTTTGATAGTTTTCTATCACGATAGTTATCTATCATGATAGTTTTCTATCATGATAGTTTTCTATCACGATAGTTTTCTATCATGATAGTTTTCTATCATGATAGTTTTCTATCATGATAGTTTTCTATCATGATAGTTTTCTATCATGATAGTTTTCTATCACGATAGTTTTCTACCATGATAGTTTTCTACCATGATAGTTTTCTATCATGATAGTTTTCTACCATGATAGTTTTCTATCATGATAGTTTTCTATCATGATAGTTTTCTATCACGATAGTTTTCTATCATGATAGTTTTCTATCATGATAGTTTTCTATCATGATAGTTTTCTATTGTGATAGTTTGCTATCACGATAGTTTTCTATCATGATAGTTTTCCATCATGATAGTTTTCTATCATAGTAGTTTTCTATCACGATAGTTTTCTATCATGATAGTTTTCTATCATGATAGTTTTCTATCATTATAGTTTTCTATCACGATAGTTTTCTATCATGATAGTTTTCTATCATGATAGTTTTCTATCATGATAGTTTTCTATCACGATAGTTTTCCATCATGATAGTTTTCTATCATGATAGTTTTCTATCATGATAGTATTCTATCATGATAGTTTTCTATCACGATAGTTTTCTATCATGATAGTTTTCTATCATGATAGTTTCTATCATAGTAGTTTTCTATCACGATAGTTTTCTATCATGATAGTTTTCTATCATGATAGTTTTCTCTCATGATAGTTTTCTATCATGATAGTTTTCTATCATGATAGTTTTCTATCATGATAGTTTTCTATCACGATACTTTTCTATCATGATAATTTTCTATCATGATAGTTTTCTATCATGATAGTTCTCTATCACTATATTTTTCTATCACGATAGTTTTCTATCATGATAGTTTTCTATAATGATAGTTTTCTATCGTCTGCGATCTGCGTATATTTGCGAAGATCTGCGTATATTTGCGTAGTTTATCGTATATCTGCGTACATCTGCGTAGATCTGCGTATTACTGCGTAACCGGGTAGTAATCTGCGTACATCAGCGTAGCTATTCGTATATATGCGTCGACTTGCGTATGTCTGCGTATATCTGTTAAGCGTATATCTGCGTATATCGGCGAACATCTGCGTATATCTACGTAGACGTACGAATATCTGCGTATGTCCTGCGTATACCCGCGTATATCTGCGTAGATCTGCATATATCTGCGTAGACCTGCGTATACTAGCGTATATCTGCATAGATCTGCGTATATCTGCGAAGCTTTCTATCAAGATAGTTTTCTATCATGATAGTTTTCTATCATGACAGTTTTTTATCAAGATTATTTTCTATCATGATGGTTTTCTATCATGATGGTTTTCTATCATGATAGTTTTCTGTCATGATAGTTTTCTATCTTGATAGTTTTCTATCATGATAGTTTTCTATCACGATAGTTTTCTATCATGATAGTTTTCTATCATGATAGTTTTCTATCACGATATTTTTCTATCACGATAGTTTTCTATCATGATAGTTTTCTATCATGATAGTTTTCTTTCATGATAGTTTTCTATCGTGATAGTTTTCTATCACGATAGTTTTCTATCATGATAGTTTTCTTTTGTGATAGTTTGCTATCACGATAGTTTTCTACCATGATAGTTTTCTACCATGATAGCTTTCTATCATGATAGTTTTCTATCATGATAGTTTTCTATCACGATAGTTTTCTATCATGATAGTTTTCTACCATGATAGTTTTCTATCATGATAGTTTTCTATCATAGTAGTTTTCTATCACGATAGTTTTCTATCATGATAGTTTTCTATCATGATAGTTTTCTATCATGATAGTTTTCTATCATGATAGTTTTCTATCATGATAGTTTTCTATCACGATAGTTTTCTATCATGATAGTTTTCTATCATGATAGTTTTCTATCATGATAGTTTTCTATCATAGTAGTTTTCTAACACGATAGTTTTCTATCATGATAGTTTTCTATTGTGATAGTTTGCTATCACGATAGTTTTCTACCATGATAGTTTTCTACCATGATAGCTTTCTATCATGATAGTTTTCTATCATGATAGTTTTTTATCAAGATTATTTTCTATCATGATGATTTTCTATCATGATGGTTTTCTATCATGATAGTTTTCTGTCATGATAGTTTTCTATCATGATAGTTTTCTATCATGATAGTTTTCTATCACGATAGTTTTCTATCATGATAGTTTTCTATCATGATAGTTTTCTATCACGATAGTTTTCTATCATTATAGTTTTCTATCATGATAGTTTTCTATCATGATAGTTTTCTATCATAGTAGTTTTCTATCACGATAGTTTTCTATCATGATAGTTTTCTATCACGATAGTTTTCTATCATGATAGTTTTCTATCATGATAGTTTTCTATCATGATAGTTTTCTATCATAGTAGTTTTCTATCACGATAGTTTTCTATCATGATAGTTTTCTATCACGATATTTTTCTATCACGATAGTTTTCTATCATGATAGTTTTCTATCATGATAGTTTTCTATCACGATAGTTTTCTATCATGATAGTTTTCTATCATGATAGTTTTCTATCATGATAGTTTTCTATCATAGTAGTTTTCTATCACGATAGTTTTCTATCATGATAGTTTTCTATCATGATAGTTTTCTATCATGATAGTTTTCTATCATGATAGTTTTCTATCATGATAGTTTTCTATCACGATAGTTTTCTATCATGATAGTTTTCTATCATGATAGTTTTCTATCATGATAGTTTTCTATAACGATATTTTTCTATCACGATAGTTTTCTATCATGATAGTTTTCTATAATGATAGTTTTCCATCATCTGCGATCTGCGTTTATTTGCGTAGATCTGCGTATATCTGCTTAGATCTGCGTATATTTGCGTAGTTTGGCGTATATTTGCGTACATCTGCGTAGATCTCCGTATTACTGCGTAGCCGGGTAGTAATCTTTGTACATCAGCGTAGCTATTCTTATATATGCGTCGACTTGCGTATGTCTGCGTAGATCTGCGTATATCTGTTAAGCGTATATCTGCGTATATCTACGTAGACCTGCGTATATCTGCGTATGTCCTGCGTATACCCGCGTATATTTGCGTAGATCTGCGTATATCTGCGAAGCTTTCTATAACGATTGTTTTCTATCGTGATAGTTTTCTATCAAGATAGTTTTCTATCAAGATAGTTTTCTACCATAATAATTTTCTACCATTATAGTTTTCTATCACGATAGATTTCTATAATGATAGTTTTCTATCATGATTGTTTTCTATCACGATAGTTTTCTATCATTGTAGTTTTATATCACGATAGTTTTCTATTTTGATAGTTTTCTATCACGATAGTTATCTATCATGATAGTTTTCTATCATGATAGTTTTCTATCACGATAGTTTTCTATCATGATAGTTTTCTATCATGATAGTTTTCTATCATGATAGTTTTCTATCATGATAGTTTTCTATCATGATAGTTTTCTATCACGATAGTTTTCTATCATGATAGTTTTCTACCATGATAGTTTTCTATCATGATAGTTTTCTACCATGATAGTTTTCTATCATGATAGTTTTCTATCATGATAGTTTTCTATCACGATAGTTTTCTATCATGATAGTTTTCTATCATGATAGTTTTCTATCATGATAGTTTTCTATCATGATAGTTTTCTATTGTGATAGTTTGCTATCACGATAGTTTTCTATCATGATAGTTTTCTATCATGATAGTTTTCTATCATAGTAGTTTTCTATCACGATAGTTTTCTATCATGATAGTTTTCTATCATGATAGTTTTCTATCATTATAGTTTTCTATCACGATAGTTTTCTATCATGATAGTTTTCTATCATGATAGTTTTCTATCACGATAGTTTTCCATCATGATAGTTTTCTATCATGATAGTTTTCTATCATGATAGTTTTCTATCATGATAGTTTTCTATCACGATAGTTTTCTATCATGATAGTTTTCTATCATGATAGTTTCTATCATAGTAGTTTTCTATCACGATAGTTTTCTATCATGATAGTTTTCTATCATGATAGTTTTCTATCATGATAGTTTTCTATCATGATAGTTTTCTATCATGATAGTTTTCTATCACGATAGTTTTCCATCATGATAGTTTTCTATCATGATAATTTTCTATCATGATAGTTTTCTATCATGATAGTTCTCTATCACTATATTTTTCTATCACGATAGTTTTCTATCATGATAGTTTTCTATAATGATAGTTTTCTATCGTCTGCGATCTGCGTATATTTGCGTAGATCTGCGTATATCTGCGTAGATCTGCGTATTACTGCGTAACCGGGTAGTAATCTGCGTACATCAGCGTAGCTATTCGTATATATGCGTCGACTTGCGTATGTCTGCGTATATCTGTTAAGCGTATATCTGCGTATATCGGCGAACATCTGCGTATATCTACGTAGACGTACGTATATCTGCGTATGTCCTGCGTATACCCGCGTATATCTGCGTAGATCTGCATATATCTGCGTAGACCTGCGTATACTAGCGTATATCTGCATAGATCTGCGTATATCTGCGAAGCTTTCTATCAAGATAGTTTTCTATCATGATAGTTTTCTATCATGATAGTTTTTTATCAAGATTATTTTCTATCATGATGGTTTTCTATCATGATGGTTTTCTATCATGATAGTTTTCTGTCATGATAGTTTTCTATCATGATAGTTTTCTATCATGATAGTTTTCTATCACGATAGTTTTCTATCATGATAGTTTTCTATCATGATAGTTTTCTATCACGATATTTTTCTATCACGATAGTTTTCTATCATGATAGTTTTCTATAGTGATAGTTTTCTATCATGATAGTTTTCTATCGTGATAGTTTTCTATCACGATAGTTTTCTATCATGATAGTTTTCTATCAAGATAGTTTGCTATCACGATAGTTTTCTACCATGATAGTTTTCTACCATGATAGCTTTCTATCATGATAGTTTTCTATCATGATAGTTTTCTATCACGATAGTTTTCTATCATGATAGTTTTCTACCATGATAGTTTTCTATCATGATAGTTTTCTATCATAGTAGTTTTCTATCACGATAGTTTTCTATCATGATAGTTTTCTATCATGATAGTTTTCTATCATGATAGTTTTCTATCATGATAGTTTTCTATCACGATAGTTTTCTATCATGATAGTTTTCTATCATGATAGTTTTCTATCATGATAGTTTTCTATCATAGTAGTTTTCTATCACGATAGTTTTCTATCATGATAGTTTTCTATCATGATAGTTTTCTATCATGATAGTTTTCTATCATGATAGTTTTCTATCATGATAGTTTTCTATCACGATAGTTTTCTATCATGATAGTTTTCTATCATGATAGTTTTCTATCATGATAGTTTTCTATCATAGTAGTTTTCTATCACGATAGTTTTCTATCATGATAGTTTTCTATAATGATAGTTTTCCATCATCTGCGATCTGCGTTTATTTGCGTAGATCTGCGTATATCTGCTTAGATCTGCGTATATTTGCGTAGTTTGGCGTATATTTGCGTACATCTGCGTAGATCTGCGTATTACTGCGTAGCCGGGTAGTAATCTTTGTACATCAGCGTAGCTATTCTTATATATGCGTCGACTTGCGTATGTCTGCGTAGATCTGCGTATATCTGTTAAGCGTGTATCTGCGTACATCTGCAAACATCTGCGTATATCTACGTAGACCTGCGTATATCTGCGTATGTCCTGCGTATACCCGCGTATATTTGCGTAGATCTGCGTATATCTGCGAAGCTTTCTATAACGATTGTTTTCTATCGTAATAGTTTTCTATCAAGATAGTTTTCTATCAAGATAGTTTTCTACCATAATAATTTTCTACCATTATAGTTTTCTATCACGATAGATTTCTATCATGATAGTTTTCTTTCATGATTGTTTTCTATCACGATAGTTTTCTATCATTGTAGTTTTATATCACGATAGTTTTCTATTTTGATAGTTTTCTATCACGATAGTTATCTATCATGATAGTTTTCTATCATGATAGTTTTCTATCACGATAGTTTTCTATCATGATAGTTTTCTATCATGATAGTTTTCTATCATGATAGTTTTCTATTGTGATAGTTTGCTATCACGATAGTTTTCTATCATGATAGTTTTCTATCATGATAGTTTTCTATCATAGTAGTTTTCTATCACGATAGTTTTCTATCACGATAGTTTTCTATCATGATAGTTTTCTACCATGATAGTTTTCTATCATGATAGTTTTCTACCATGATAGTTTTCTATCATGATAGTTTTCTCTCATGATAGTTTTCTATCACGATAGTTTTCTATCATGATAGTTTTCTATCATGATAGTTTTCTATCATGATAGTTTTCTATTGTGATAGTTTGCTATCACGATAGTTTTCTATCATGATAGTTTTCTATCATGATAGTTTTCTATCATGATAGTTTTCTATCATGATAGTTTTCTATCACGATAGTTTTCTATCATGATAGTTTTCTACCATGATAGTTTTCTATCATGATAGTTTTCTACCATGATAGTTTTCTATCATGATAGTTTTCTCTCATGATAGTTTTCTATCACGATAGTTTTCTATCATGATAGTTTTCTATCATGATAGTTTTCTATCATGATAGTTATCTATTGTGATAGTTTGCTATCACGATAGTTTTCTATCATGATAGTTTTCTATCATGATAGTTTTCTATCATAGTAGTTTTCTATCACGATAGTTTTCTATCATGATAGTTTTCTATCATGATAGTTTTCTATCACGATAGTTTTCCATCATGATAGTTTTCTATCATGATAGTTTTCTATCATGATAGTTTTCTATCATGATAGTTTTCTATCACGATAGTTTTCTATCATGATAGTTTTCTATCATGATAGTTTCTATCATAGTAGTTTTCTATCACGATAGTTTTCTATCATGATAGTTTTCTATCATGATAGTTTTCTATCATGATAGTTTTCTATCATGATAGTTTTCTATCATGATAGTTTTCTATCATGATAGTTTTCTATCACGATACTTTTCTATCATGATAATTTTCTATCATGATAGTTTTCTATCATGATAGTTCTCTATCACTATATTGTTCTATCACGATAGTTTTCTATCATGATAGTTTTCTATAATGATAGTTTTCTATCGTCTGCGATCTGCGTATATTTGCGTAGATCTGCGTATATTTGCGTAGTTTATCGTATATCTGCGTACATCTGCGTAGATCTGCGTATTACTGCGTAACCGGGTAGTAATCTGCGTACATCAGCGTAGCTATTCGTATATATGCGTCGACTTGCGTATGTCTGCGTATATCTGTTAAGCGTATATCTGCGTATATCGGCGAACATCTGCGTATATCTACGTAGACGTACGTATATCTGCGTATGTCCTGCGTATACCCGCGTATATCTGCGTAGATCTGCATATATCTGCGTAGACCTGCGTATACTAGCGTATATCTGCATAGATCTGCGTATATCTGCGAAGCTTTCTATCAAGATAGTTTTTTATCAAGATTATTTTCTATCATGATGGTTTTCTATCATGATGGTTTTCTATCATGATAGTTTTCTGTCATGATAGTTTTCTATCATGATAGTTTTCTATCATGATAGTTTTCTATCACGATAGTTTTCTATCATGATAGTTTTCTATCATGATAGTTTTCTATCACGATATTTTTCTATCACGATAGTTTTCTATCATGATAGTTTTCTATAATGATAGTTTTCTATCATGATAGTTTTCTATCGTGATAGTTTTCTATCACGATAGTTTTCTATCATGATAGTTTTCTATTGTGATAGTTTGCTATCACGATAGTTTTCTACCATGATAGTTTTCTACCATGATAGCTTTCTATCATGATAGTTTTCTACCATGATAGTTTTCTATCACGATAGTTTTCTATCATGATAGTTTTCTATCATGATAGTTTTCTATCATGATAGTTTTCTATCATAGTAGTTTTCTATCACGATAGTTTTCTATCATGATAGTTTTCTATCATGATAGTTTTCTATCATGATAGTTTTCTATCACGATAGTTTTCTATCATGATAGTTCTCTATCATGATAGTTTTCTATCATGATAGTTTTCTATCATAGTAGTTTTCTATCACGATAGTTTTCTATCATGATAGTTTTCTATAATGATAGTTTTCCATCATCATGATTTTCTATCATGATAGTTTTCTGTCATGATAGTTTTCTATCATGATAGTTTTCTATCATGATAGTTTTCTATCACGATAGTTTTCTATCATGATAGTTTTCTATCATGATAGTTTTCTATCACGATATTTTTCTATCACGATAGTTTTCTATCATGATAGTTTTCTATAATGATAGTTTTCTATCATGATAGTTTTCTATCGTGATAGTTTTCTATCACGATAGTTTTCTATCATGATAGTTTTCTATTGTGATAGTTTGCTATCACGATAGTTTTCTACCATGATAGTTTTCTACCATGATAGCTTTCTATCATGATAGTTTTCTACCATGATAGTTTTCTATCACGATAGTTTTCTATCATGATAGTTTTCTATCATGATAGTTTTCTATCATGATAGTTTTCTATCATAGTAGTTTTCTATCACGATAGTTTTCTATCATGATAGTTTTCTATCATGATAGTTTTCTATCATGATAGTTTTCTATCATGATAGTTTTCTATCATGATAGTTTTCTATCACGATAGTTTTCTATCATGATAGTTCTCTATCATGATAGTTTTCTATCATGATAGTTTTCTATCATAGTAGTTTTCTATCACGATAGTTTTCTATCATGATAGTTTTCTATAATGATAGTTTTCCATCATCTGCGATCTGCGTTTATTTGCGTAGATCTGCGTATATCTGCTTAGATCTGCGTATATTTGCGTAGTTTGGCGTATATTTGCGTACATCTGCGTAGATCTGCGTATTACTGCGTAGCCGGGTAGTAATCTTTGTACATCAGCGTAGCTATTCTTATATATGCGTCGACTTGCGTATGTCTGCGCAGATCTTCGTATATCTGTTAAGCGTATATCTGCGTACATCTGCAAACATCTGCGTATATCTACGTAGACCTGCGTATATCTGCGTATGTCCTGCGTATACCCGCGTATATTTGCGTAGATCTGCGTATATCTGCGAAGCTTTCTATAACGATTGTTTTCTATCGTGATAGTTTTCTATCAAGATAGTTTTCTATCACGATAGTTTTCTACCATAATAATTTTCTAAGATTATAGTTTTCTATCACGATAGATTTCTATCATGATAGTTTTCTATCATGATTGTTTTCTATCACGATAGTTTTCTATCATTGTAGTTTTATATCACGATAGTTTTCTATTTTGATAGTTTTCTATCACGATAGTTATCTATCATGATAGTTTTCTATCATGATAGTTTTCTATCACGATAGTTTTCTATCATGATAGTTTTCTATCATGATAGTTTTCTATCATGATAGTTTTCTATCATGATAGTTTTCTATCATGATAGTTTTCTATCATGATAGTTTTCTATCAAGATAGTTTTCTATCATGATAGTTTTCTACCATGATAGTTTTCTATCATGATAGTTTTCTACCATGATAGTTTTCTATCATGATAGTTTTCTATCATGATAGTTTTCTATCACGATAGTTTTCTATCATGATAGTTTTCTATCATGATAGTTTTCTATCATGATAGTTTTCTATTGTGATAGTTTGCTATCACAATAGTTTTCTATCATGATAGTTTTCTATCATGATAGTTTTCTATCATAGTAGTTTTCTATCACGATAGTTTTCTATCATGATAGTTTTCTATCATGATAGTTTTCTATCATTATAGTTTTCTATCACGATAGTTTTCTATCATGATAGTTTTCTATCATGATAGTTTTCTATCACGATAGTTTTCCATCATGATAGTTTTCTATCATGATAGTTTTCTATCATGATAGTTTTCTATCATGATAGTTTTCTATCATGATAGTTTTCTATCATGATAGTTTCTATCATAGTAGTTTTCTATCACGATAGTTTTCTATCATGATAGTTTTCTATCATGATAGTTTTCTATCATGATAGTTTTCTATCATGATAGTTTTCTATCATGATAGTTTTCTATCACGATACTTTTCTATCATGATAATTTTCTATCATGATAGTTTTCTATCATGATAGTTCTCTATCACTATATTTTTCTATCCTGATAGTTTTCTATCATGATAGTTTTCTATAATGATAGTTTTCTATCGTCTGCGATCTGCGTATATTTGCATAGATCTGCGTATATTTGCGTAGTTTATCGTATATCTGCGTACATCTGCGTAGATCTGCGTATTACTGCGTAACCGGGTAGTAATCTGCGTACATCAGCGTAGCTATTCGTATATATGCGTCGACTTGCGTATGTCTGCGTATATCTGTTAAGCGTATATCTGCGTATATCGGCGAACATCTGCGTATATCTACGTAGACGTACGTATATCTGCGTATGTCCTGCGTATACCCGCGTATATCTGCGTAGATCTGCATATATCTGCGTAGACCTGCGTATACTAGCGTATATCTGCATAGATCTGCGTATATCTGCGAAGCTTTCTATCAAGATAGTTTTCTATCATGATAGTATTCTATCATGATAGTTTTTTATCAAGATTATTTTCTATCATGATGGTTTTCTATCATGATGGTTTTCTATCATGATAGTTTTCTGTCATGATAGTTTTCTATCATGATAGTTTTCTATCATGATAGTTTTCTATCACGATAGTTTTCTATCATGATAGTTTTCTATCATGATAGTTTTCTATCACGATATTTTTCTATCACGATAGTTTTCTATCATGATAGTTTTCTATCGTGATAGTTTTCTATCACGATAGTTTTCTATCATGATAGTTTTCTATTGTGATAATTTGCTATCACGATAGTTTTCTACCATGATAGTTTTCTACCATGATAGCTTTCTATCATGATAGTTTTCTATCATGATAGTTTTCTATCACGATAGTTTTCTATCATGATAGTTTTCTATCATGATAGTTTTCTATCATGATAGTTTTCTATCATAGTAGTTTTCTATCACGATAGTTTTCTATCATGATAGTTTTCTATCATGATAGTTTTCTATCATGATAGTTTTCTATCATGATAGTTTTCTATCATGATAGTTTTCTATCACGATAGTTTTCTATCATGATAGTTTTCTATCATGATAGTTTTCTATCATGATAGTTTTCTATCATGATAGTTTTCTATCATAGTAGTTTTCTATCACGATAGTTTTCTATCATGATAGTTTTCTATCATGATAGTTTTCTATCATGATAGTTTTCTATCATGATAGTTTTCTATCATGATAGTTTTCTATCACGATAGTTTTCTATCATGATAGTTTTCTATCATGATAGTTTTCTATCATGATAGTTTTCTATCACGATATTTTTCTATCACGATAGTTTTCTATCATGATAGTTTTCTATAATGATAGTTTTCCATCATCTGCGATCTGCGTTTATTTGCGTAGATCTGCGTATATCTGCTTAGATCTGCGTATATTTGCGTAGTTTGGCGTATATTTGCGTACATCTGCGTAGATCTGCGTATTACTGCGTAGCCGGGTAGTAACCTTTGTACATCAGCGTAGCTATTCTTATATATGCGTCGACTTGCGTAGGTCTGCGTAGATCTGCGTATATCTGTTAAGCGTATATCTGCGTACATCTGCAAACATCTGCATATATCTACGTAGACCTGCGTATATCTGCGTATGTCCTGCGTATACCCGCGTATATTTGCGTAGATCTGCAAATATCTGCGAAGCTTTCTATAACGATTGTTTTCTATCGTGATAGTTTTCTATCAAGATAGTTTTCTATCAAGATAGTTTTCTACCATAATAATTTTCTACCATTATAGTTTTCTATCACGATAGATTTCTATCATGATAGTTTTCTATCATGATTGTTTTCTATCACGATAGTTTTCTATCATTGTAGTTTTATATCACGATAGTTTTCTATTTGATAGTTTTCTATCACGATAGTTATCTATCATGATAGTTTTCTATCATGATAGTTTTCTATCACGATAGTTTTCTATCATGATAGTTTTCTATCATGATAGTTTTCTATCATGATAGTTTTCTATCATGATAGTTTTCTATCATGATAGTTTTCTATCATGATAGTTTTCTATCACGATAGTTTTCTATCATGATAGTTTTCTACCATGATAGTTTTCTATCATGATAGTTTTCTATCATGATAGTTTTCTATCATGATAGTTTTCTATCACGATAGTTTTCTATCATGATAGTTTTCTATCATGATAGTTTTCTATCACGATATTTTTCTATCACGATAGTTTTCTATCATGATAGTTTTCTATCATGATAGTTTTCTATCATGATAGTTTTCTATCATGATAGTTTTCTATCACGATAGTTTTCTATCATGATAGTTTTCTATCATGATAGTTTTCTTTCATGATAGTTTTCTATCACGATATTTTTCTATCACGATAGTTTTCTATCATGATAGTTTTCTATAATGATAGTTTTCCATCATCTGCGATCTGCGTTTATTTGCGTAGATCTGCGTATATCTGCTTAGATCTGCGTATATTTGCGTAGTTTGGCGTATATTTGCGTACATCTGCGTAGATCTGCGTATTACTGCGTAGCCGGGTAGTAACCTTTGTACATCAGCGTAGCTATTCTTATATATGCGTCGACTTGCGTAGGTCTGCGTAGATCTGCGTATATCTGTTAAGCGTATATCTGCGTACATCTGCAAACATCTGCATATATCTACGTAGACCTGCGTATATCTGCGTATGTCCTGCGTATACCCGCGTTTATTTGCGTAGATCTGCAAATATCTGCGAAGCTTTCTATAACGATTGTTTTCTATCGTGATAGTTTTCTATCAAGATAGTTTTCTATCAAGATAGTTTTCTACCATAATAATTTTCTACCATTATAGTTTTCTATCACGATAGATTTCTATCATGATAGTTTTCTATCATGATTGTTTTCTATCACGATAGTTTTCTATCATTGTAGTTTTATATCACGATAGTTTTCTATTTGATAGTTTTCTATCACGATAGTTATCTATCATGATAGTTTTCTATCATGATAGTTTTCTATCACGATAGTTTTCTATCATGATAGTTTTCTATCATGATAGTTTTCTATCATGATAGTTTTCTATCATGATAGTTTTCTATCATGATAGTTTTCTATCATGATAGTTTTCTATCACGATAGTTTTCTATCATGATAGTTTTCTACCATGATAGTTTTCTATCATGATAGTTTTCTACCATGATAGTTTTCTATCATGATAGTTTTCTATCATGATAGTTTTCTATCACGATAGTTTTCTATCATGATAGTTTTCTATCATGAAAGTTTTCTATCATGATAGTTTTCTATTGTGATAGTTTGCTATCACGATAGTTTTCTATCATGATAGTTTTCTATCATGATAGTTTTCTATCATAGTAGTTTTCTATCACGATAGTTTTCTATCATGATAGTTTTCTATCATGATAGTTTTCTATCATGATAGTTTTCTATCATGATAGTTTTCTATCACGATAGTTTTCTATCATGATAGTTTTCTATCACGATAGTTATCTATCATGATAGTTTTCTATCATGATAGTTTTCTATCACGATAGTTTTCTATCACGATAGTTTTCTATCATGATAGTTTTCTATCACGATAGTTTTCTATCATGATAGTTTTCTACCATTATAGTTTTCTATCACGATAGATTTCTATCATGATAGTTTTCTATCATGATTGTTTTCTATCACGATAGTTTTCTATCACGATAGTTATCTATCATGATAGTTTTCTATCATGATAGTTTTCTATCACGATAGTTATCTATCATGATAGTTTTCTATCATGATAGTTTTCTATCACGATAGTTATCTATCATGATAGTTTTCTATCATGATAGTTTTCTATCATGATAGTTTTCTATCACGATAGTTTTCTACCATGATAGTTTTCTACCATGATAGCTTTCTATCATGATAGTTATCTATCATGATAGTTTTCTATCATGATAGTTTTCTATCACGATAGTTTTCTATCACGATAGTTATCTATCATGATAGTTTTCTATCATGATAGTTATCTATCATGATAGTTTTCTATCATGATAGTTTTCTATCACGATAGTTTTCTATCACGATAGTTTTCTATCATGATAGTTTTCTATCACGATAGTTTTCTATCATGATAGTTTTCTACCATTATAGTTTTCTATCACGATAGATTTCTATCATGATAGTTTTCTATCATGATTGTTTTCTATCACGATAGTTTTCTATCACGATAGTTATCTATCATGATAGTTTTCTATCATGATAGTTTTCTATCACGATAGTTATCTATCATGATAGTTTTCTATCATGATAGTTTTCTATCACGATAGTTTTCTACCATGATAGTTTTCTATCATGATAGTTTTCTATCATGATAGTTTTCTATCACGATAGTTTTCTACCATGATAGTTTTCTACCATGATAGCTTTCTATCATGATAGTTTTCTATCATGATAGTTTTCTATCACGATAGTTTTCTATCATGATAGTTTTCTATCATGATAGTTTTCTATCATGATAGTTTTCTATCATAGTAGTTTTCTATCACGATAGTTTTCTATCATGATAGTTTTCTATCATGATAGTTTTCTATCATGATAGTTTTCTATCATGATAGTTTTCTATCATGATAGTTTTCTATCACGATAGTTTTCTATCATGATAGTTTTCTATCATGATAGTTTTCTATCATGATAGTTTTCTATCATAGTAGTTTTCTATCACGATAGTTTTCTATCATGATAGTTTTCTATCATGATAGTTTTCTATCATGATAGTTTTCTATCATGATAGTTTTCTATCATGATAGTTTTCTATCACGATAGTTTTCTATCATGATAGTTTTCTATCATGATAGTTTTCTATCATGATAGTTTTCTATCACGATATTTTTCTATCACGATTGTTTTCTATCATGATAGTTTTCTATAATGATAGTTTTCCATCATCTGCGATCTGCGTTTATTTGCGTAGATCTGCGTATATCTGCTTAGATCTGCGTATATTTGCGTAGTTTGGCGTATATTTGCGTACATCTGCGTAGATCTGCGTATTACTGCGTAGCCGGGTAGTAACCTTTGTACATCAGCGTAGCTATTCTTATATATGCGTCGACTTGCGTAGGTCTGCGTAGATCTGCGTATATCTGTTAAGCGTATATCTGCGTACATCTGCAAACATCTGCATATATCTACGTAGACCTGCGTATATCTGCGTATGTCCTGCGTATACCCGCGTATATTTGCGTAGATCTGCAAATATCTGCGAAGCTTTCTATAACGATTGTTTTCTATCGTGATAGTTTTCTATCAAGATAGTTTTCTATCAAGATAGTTTTCTACCATAATAATTTTCTACCATTATAGTTTTCTATCACGATAGATTTCTATCATGATAGTTTTCTATCATGATTGTTTTCTATCACGATAGTTTTCTATCATTGTAGTTTTATATCACGATAGTTTTCTATTTGATAGTTTTCTATCACGATAGTTATCTATCATGATAGTTTTCTATCATGATAGTTTTCTATCACGATAGTTTTCTATCATGATAGTTTTCTATCATGATAGTTTTCTATCATGATAGTTTTCTATCATGATAGTTTTCTATCACGATAGTTTTCTATCATGATAGTTTTCTATCATGATAGTTTTCTATCACGATATTTTTCTATCACGATAGTTTTCTATCATGATAGTTTTCTATCATGATAGTTTTCTATCATGATAGTTTTCTATCGTGATAGTTTTCTATCACGATAGTTTTCTATAATGATAGTTTTCTATTGTGATAGTTTGCTATCACGATAGTTTTCTACCATGATAGTTTTCTACCATGATAGCTTTCTATCATGATAGTTTTCTATCATGATAGTTTTCTATCACGATAGTTTTCTATCATGATAGTTTTCTATCATGATAGTTTTCTATCATGATAGTTTTCTATCATAGTAGTTTTCTATCACGATAGTTTTCTATCATGATAGTTTTCTATCATGATAGTTTTCTATCATGATAGTTTTCTATCATGATAGTTTTCTATCATGATAGTTTTCTATCACGATAGTTTTCTATCATGATAGTTTTCTATCATGATAGTTTTCTATCATGATAGTTTTCTATCATAGTAGTTTTCTATCACGATAGTTTTCTATCATGATAGTTTTCTATCATGATAGTTTTCTATCATGATAGTTTTCTATCATGATAGTTTTCTATCATGATAGTTTTCTATCACGATAGTTTTCTATCATGATAGTTTTCTATCATGATAGTTTTCTATCATGATAGTTTTCTATCACGATATTTTTCTATCACGATAGTTTTCTATCATGATAGTTTTCTATAATGATAGTTTTCCATCATCTGCGATCTGCGTTTATTTGCGTAGATCTGCGTATATCTGCTTAGATCTGCGTATATTTGCGTAGTTTGGCGTATATTTGCGTACATCTGCGTAGATCTGCGTATTACTGCGTAGCCGGGTAGTAACCTTTGTACATCAGCGTAGCTATTCTTATATATGCGTCGACTTGCGTAGGTCTGCGTAGATCTGCGTATATCTGTTAAGCGTATATCTGCGTACATCTGCAAACATCTGCATATATCTACGTAGACCTGCGTATATCTGCGTATGTCCTGCGTATACCCGCGTATATTTGCGTAGATCTGCGTATATCTGCGAAGCTTTCTATAACGATTGTTTTCTATCGTGATAGTTTTCTATCAAGATAGTTTTCTATCAAGATAGTTTTCTACCATAATAATTTTCTACCATTATAGTTTTCTATCACGATAGATTTCTATCATGATAGTTTCTATCATGATTGTTTTCTATCACGATAGTTTTCTATCATTGTAGTTTTATATCACGATAGTTTTCTATTTGATAGTTTTCTATCACGATAGTTATCTATCATGATAGTTTTCTATCATGATAGTTTTCTATCACGATAGTTTTCTATCATGATAGTTTTCTATCATGATAGTTTTCTATCATGATAGTTTTCTATCATGATAGTTTTCTATCATGATAGTTTTCTATCATGATAGTTTTCTATCACGATAGTTTTCTATCATGATAGTTTTCTACCATGATAGTTTTCTATCATGATAGTTTTCTACCATGATAGTTTTCTATCATGATAGTTTTCTATCATGATAGTTTTCTATCACGATAGTTTTCTATCATGATAGTTTTCTATCATGATAGTTTTCTATCATGATAGTTTTCTATTGTGATAGTTTGCTATCACGATAGTTTTCTATCATGATAGTTTTCTATCATGATAGTTTTCTATCATAGTAGTTTTCTATCACGATAGTTTTCTATCATGATAGTTTTCTATCATGATAGTTTTCTATCATTATAGTTTTCTATCACGATAGTTTTCTATCATGATAGCTTTCTGTCGTGATAGTTTTCTATCATGATAGTTTTCTATCACGATAGTTTTCTATCATGATAGTTTTCTATCATGATAGTTTTCTATCATGATAGTTTTCTATCATAGTAGTTTTCTATCACGATAGTTTTCTATCATGATAGTTTTCTATCATGACAGTTTTCTATCATGATAGTTTTCTATAATGATAGTTTTCTATCATGATAGTTTTCTATCACGATAGTTTTCTATCATGATAGTTTTCTATCATAGTAGTTTTCTATCACGATAGTTTTCTATCATGATAGTTTTCTATCATAGTAGTTTTCTATCACGATAGTTTTCTATCATGATAGTTTTCTATCATGATAGTTTTCTATCATGATAGTTTTCTATCACGATAGTTTTCTATCATGATAGTTTTCTATCATGATAGTTTTCTATCATGATAGTTTTCTATCATAGTAGTTTTCTATCACGATAGTTTTCTATCATGATAGTTTTCTATCATGACAGTTTTCTATCATGATAGTTTTCTATCATGATAGTTTTCTATCATGATAGTTTTCTATCACGATATTTTGCTATCACGATAGTTTTCTATCATGATAGTTTTCTATCATGATAGTTTTCTATCATGATAGTTTTCTATCGTGATAGTTTTCTATCACGATAGTTTTCTATCATGATAGTTTTCTATTGTGATAGTTTGCCATCACGATAGTTTTCTACCATGATAGTTTTCTACCATGATAGCTTTCTATCATGATAGTTTTCTATCATGATAGTTTTCTATCACGATAGTTTTCTATCATGATAGTTTTCTATCATGATAGTTTTCTATCATGATAGTTTTCTATCGTGATAGTTTTCTATCACGATAGTTTTCTATCATGATAGTTTTCTATTGTGATAGTTTGCCATCACGATAGTTTTCTACCATGATAGTTTTCTACCATGATAGCTTTCTATCATGATAGTTTTCTATCATGATAGTTTTCTATCACGATAGTTTTCTATCACGATAGTTTTCTATCATGATAGTTTTCTATCATGATAGTTTTCTATCACGATATTTTGCTATCACGATAGTTTTCTATCATGATAGTTTTCTATCATGATAGTTTTCTATCATGATAGTTTTCTATCACGATAGTTTTCTATCATGATAGTTTTCTATCATGATAGTTTTCTATCATGATAGTTTTCTATCATAGTAGTTTTCTATCACGATAGTTTTCTATCATGATAGTTTTCTATCATGACAGTTTTCTATCATGATAGTTTTCTATCATGATAGTTTTCTATCATGATAGTTTTCTATCACGATAGTTTTCTATCATGATAGTTTTCTATCATGATAGTTTTCTATCATGATAGTTTTCTATCATAGTAGTTTTCTATCACGATAGTTTTCTATCATGATAGTTTTCTATCATGATAGTTTTCTATCATGATAGTTTTCTATCATGATAGTTTTCTATCACGATAGTTTTCTATCATGATAGTTTTCTATTGTGATAGTTTGCCATCACGATAGTTTTCTACCATGATAGTTTTCTACCATGATAGCTTTCTATCATGATAGTTTTCTATCATGATAGTTTTCTATCACGATAGTTTTCTATCATGATAGTTTTCTATCATGATAGTTTTCTATCATGATAGTTTTCTATCATGATAGTTTTCTATCATGATAGTTTTCTATCATGATAGTTTTCTATCATGATAGTTTTCTATCACGATAGTTTTCTATCACGATAGTTTTCTACCATGATAGTTTTCTACCATGATAGCTTTCTATCATGATAGTTTTCTATCATGATAGTTTTCTATCACGATAGTTTTCTATCATGATAGTTTTCTATCATGATAGTTTTCTATCATGATAGTTTTCTATCATAGTAGTTTTCTATCACGATAGTTTTCTATCATGATAGTTTTCTATCATGACAGTTTTCTATCATGATAGTTTTCTATCATGATAGTTTTCTATCATGATAGTTTTCTATCACGATAGTTTTCTATCATGATAGTTTTCTATCATGATAGTTTTCTATCATGATAGTTTTCTATCATAGTAGTTTTCTATCACGATAGTTTTCTATCATGATAGTTTTCTATCATGATAGTTTTCTATCACGATAGTTTTCTATCATGATAGTTTTCTATTGTGATAGTTTGCCATCACGATAGTTTTCTACCATGATAGTTTTCTACCATGATAGCTTTCTATCATGATAGTTTTCTATCATGATAGTTTTCTATCACGATAGTTTTCTATCATGATAGTTTTCTATCATGATAGTTTTCTATCATGATAGTTTTCTATCATAGTAGTTTTCTATCACGATAGTTTTCTATCATGATAGTTTTCTATCATGACAGTTTTCTATCATGATAGTTTTCTATCATGATAGTTTTCTATCATGATAGTTTTCTATCACGATAGTTTTCTATCATGATAGTTTTCTATCATGATAGTTTTCTATCATGATAGTTTTCTATCACGATATTTTTCTATCACGATAGTTTTCTATCATGATAGTTTTCTATAATGATAGTTTTCCATCATCTGCGATCTGCGTTTATTTGCGTAGATCTGCGTATATCTGCTTAGATCTGCGTATATTTGCGTAGTTTGGCGTATATTTGCGTACATCTGCGTAGATCTGCGTATTACTGCGTAGCCGGGTAGTAACCTTTGTACATCAGTGTAGCTATTCTTATATATGCGTCGACTTGCGTATGTCTGCGTAGATCTGCGTATATCTGTTAAGCGTATATCTGCGTACATCTGCAAACATCTGCATATATCTACGTAGACCTGCGTATATCTGCGTATGTCCTGCGTATACCCGCGTATATTTGCGTAGATCTGCGTATATCTGCGAAGCTTTCTATAACGATTGTTTTCTATCGTGATAGTTTTCTATCAAGATAGTTTTCTACCATAATAATTTTCTACCATTATAGTTTTCTATCACGATAGATTTCTATCATGATAGTTTTCTATCATGATTGTTTTCTATCACGATAGTTTTCTATCATTGTAGTTTTATATCACGATAGTTTTCTATTTTGATAGTTTTCTATCACGATAGTTATCTATCATGATAGTTTTATATCATGATAGTTTTCTATCACGATAGTTTTCTATCATGATAGTTTTCTATCATGATAGTTTTCTATCATGATAGTTTTCTATCATGATAGTTTTCTATCATGATAGTTTTCTATCATGATAGTTTTCTATCACGATAGTTTTCTATCACGATAGTTTTCTACCATGATAGTTTTCTATCATGATAGTTTTCTACCATGATAGTTTTCTATCATGATAGTTTTCTATCATGATAGTTTTCTATCACGATAGTTTTCTATCATGATAGTTTTCTATCATGATAGTTTTCTATCATGATAGTTTTCTATTGTGATAGTTTGCTATCACGAAAGTTTTCTATCATGATAGTTTTCTATCATGATAGTTTTCTATCATAGTAGTTTTCTATCACGATAGTTTTCTATCATGATAGTTTTCTATCATGATAGTTTTCTATCATTATAGTTTCATATCACGATAGTTTTCTATCATGATAGTTTTCTATCATGATAGTTTTCTATCATGATAGTTTCTATCATAGTAGTTTTCTATCACGATAGTTTTCTATCATGATAGTTTTCTATCATAGTAGTTTTCTATCACGATAGTTTTCTATCATGATAGTTTTCTATCATGATAGTTTTCTATCATGATAGTTTTCTATCATGATAGTTTTCTATCATGATAGTTTTCTATCATGATAGTTTTCTATCACGATAGTTTTCTATCATGATAGTTTGCTATCATGATAGTTTTCTATCATGATAGTTTTCTATCATAGTAGTTTTCTATCACGATAGTTTTCTATCATGATAGTTTTCTATAATGATAGTTTTCCATCATCTGCGATCTGCGTTTATTTGCGTAGATCTGCGTATATCTGCTTAGATCTGCGTATATTTGCGTAGTTTGGCGTATATTTGCGTACATCTGCGTAGATCTGCGTATTACTGCGTAGCCGGGTAGTAACCTTTGTACATCAGCGTAGCTATTCTTATATATGCGTCGACTTGCGTATGTCTGCGTAGATCTGCGTATATCTGTTAAGCGTATATCTGCGTACATCTGCAAACATCTGCATATATCTACGTAGACCTGCGTATATCTGCGTATGTCCTGCGTATACCCGCGTATATTTGCGTAGATCTGCGTATATCTGCGAAGCTTTCTATAACGATTGTTTTCTATCGTGATAGTTTTCTATCAAGATAGTTCTCTATCAAGATAGTTTTCTACCATAATAATTTTCTACCATTATAGTTTTCTATCACGATAGATTTCTATCATGATAGTTTTCTATCATGATTGTTTTCTATCACGATAGTTTTCTATCATTGTAGTTTTATATCACGATAGTTTTCTATCATGATAGTTTTCTATCACGATAGTTATCTATCATGATAGTTTTCTATCATGATAGTTTTCTATCACGATAGTTTTCTATCATGATAGTTTTCTATCATGATAGTTTTCTATCACGATAGTTTTCTATCATGATAGTTTTCTATCATGATAGTTTCTATCATAGTAGTTTTCTATCACGATAGTTTTCTATCATGATAGTTTTCTATCATGATAGTTTTCTATCATGATAGTTTTCTATCATGATAGTTTTCTATCATGATAGTTTTCTATCATGATAGTTTTCTATCATGATAGTTTTCTATCATGATAGTTTTCTATCACGATAGTTTTCTATCATGATAATTTTCTATCATGATAGTTTTCTATCATGATAGTTCTCTATCACTATATTTTTCTATCACGATAGTTTTCTATCATGATAGTTTTCTATAATGATAGTTTTCTATCGTCTGCGATCTGCGTATATTTGCGTAGATCTGCGTATATTTGCGTAGTTTATCGTATATCTGCGTACATCTGCGTAGATCTGCGTATTACTGCGTAACCGGGTAGTAATCTGCGTACATCAGCGTAGCTATTCGTATATATGCGTTGACTTGCGTATGTCTGCGTATATCTGTTAAGCGTATATCTGCGTATATCGGCGAACATCTGCGTATATCAACGTAGACGTACGTATATCTGCGTATGTCCTGCGTATACCCGCGTATATCTGCGTAGATCTGCATATATCTGCGTAGACCTCCGTATACTAGCGTATATCTGCATAGATCTGCGTATATCTGCGAAGCTTTCTATCAAGATAGTTTTCTATCATGATAGTTTTCTGTCATGATAGTTTTTTATCAAGATTATTTTCTATCATGATGGTTTTCTATCATGATGGTTTTCTATCATGATAGTTTTCTGTCATGATAGTTTTCTATCATGATAGTTTTCTATCATGATAGTTTTCTATCACGATAGTTTTCTATCATGATAGTTTTCTGTCTTGATAGTTTTCTATCACGATATTTTTCTATCACGATAGTTTTCTATCATGATAGTTTTCTATCATGATAGTTTTCTATCATGATAGTTTTCTATCGTGATAGTTTTCTATCACGATAGTTTTCTATCATGATAGTTTTCTATTGTGATAGTTTGCTATCACGATAGTTTTCTACCATGATAGTTTTCTACCATGATAGCTTTTTATCATGATAGTTTTCTATCATGATAGTTTTCTATCACGATAGTTTTCTATTAGATAGTTTTCTATCATGATAGTTTTCTATCGTGATAGTTTTCTATCATAGTAGTTTTCTATCACGATAGTTTTCTATCATGATAGTTTTCTATCATGATGGTTTTCTATCTAGATAGTTTTCTATCATGATAGTTTTCTATCATGATAGTTTTCTATCACGATAGTTTTCTATCATGATAGTTTTCTATCATGATAGTTTTCTATCATGATAGTTTTCTATCACGATAGTTTTCTATCACGATAGTTTTCTATCATGATAGTTTTCTATCATGATAGTTTTCTATCATGATAGTTTTCTATCATGATAGTTTTCTATCATGATAGTTTTCTACCACGATAATTTTCTATCATGATAGTTTTCTATCATGATAGTTTTCTATCATGATAGTTTTCTATCACGATATTTTTCTATCACGATAGTTTTCTATCATGATAGTTTTCTATAATGATAGTTTTCCATCATCTGCGATCTGCGTTTATTTGCGTAGATCTGCGTATATCTGCTTAGATCTGCGTATATTTGCGTAGTTTGGCGTATATTTGCGTACATCTGCGTAGATCTGCGTATTACTGCGTAGCCGGGTAGTAATCTTTGTACATCAGCGTAGCTATTCTTATATATGCGTCGACTTGCGTATGTCTGCGTAGATCTGCGTATATCTGTTAAGCGTATATCTGCGTACATCTGCAAACATCTGCGTATATCTACGTAGACCTGCGTATATCTGCGTATGTCCTGCGTATACCCGCGTATATTTGCGTAGATCTGCGTATATCTGCGAAGCTTTCTATAACGATTGTTTTCTATCGTGATAGTTTTCTATCAAGATAGTTTTCTATCAAGATAGTTTTCTACCATAATAATTTTCTACCATTATAGTTTTCTATCACGATAGATTTCTATCATGATAGTTTTCTATCATGATTGTTTTCTATCACGATAGTTTTCTATCATTGTAGTTTTATATCACGATAGTTTTCTATTTTGATAGTTTTCTATCACGATAGTTATCTATCATGATAGTTTTCTATCATGATAGTTTTCTATCACGATAGTTTTCTATCATGATAGTTTTCTATCATGATAGTTTTCTATCATGATAGTTTTCTATCATGATAGTTTTCTACCATGATAGTTTTCTATCATGATAGTTTTCTATCACGATAGTTTTCTATCATGATAGTTTTCTACCATGATAGTTTTCTATCATAATAGTTTTCTACCATGATAGTTTTCTATCATGATAGTTTTCTATCATGATAGTTTTCTATCACGATAGTTTTCTATCATGATAGTTTTCTATCATGATAGTTTTCTATCATGATAGTTTTCTATTGTGATAGTTTGCTATCACGATAGTTTTCTATCATGATAGTTTTCTATCATGATAGTTTTCTATCATAGTAGTTTTCTATCACGATAGTTTTCTATCATGATAGTTTTCTATCATGATAGTTTTCTATCATTATAGTTTTCTATCACGATAGTTTTCTATCATGATAGTTTTCTATCATGATAGTTTTCTATCACGATAGTTTTCCATCATGATAGTTTTCTATCATGATAGTTTTCTATCATGATAGTTTTCTATCATGATAGTTTTCTATCACGATAGTTTTCTATCATGATAGTTTTCTATCATGATAGTTTCTATCATATTAGTTTTCTATCACGATAGTTTTCTATCATGATAGTTTTCTATCATGATAGTTTTCTATCATGATAGTTTTCTATCATGATAGTTTTCTATCATGATAGTTTTCTATCACGATAGTTTTCTATCATGATAATTTTCTATCATGATAGTTTTCTATCATGATAGTTCTCTATCACTATATTTTTCTATCACGATAGTTTTCTATCATGATAGTTTTCTATAATGATAGTTTTCTATCGTCTGCGATCTGCGTATATTTGCGTAGATCTGCGTATATTTGCGTAGTTTATCGTATATCTGCGTACACCTGCGTAGATCTGCGTATTACTGCGTAACCGGGTAGTAATCTGCGTACATCAGCGTAGCTATTCGTATATATGCGTCGACTTGCGTATGTCTGCGTATATCTGTTAAGCGTATATCTGCGTATATCGGCAAACATCTGCGTATATCTACGAAGACGTACGTATATCTCTGTATGTCCTGCGTATACCCGCGTATATCTGCGTAGATCTGCATATATCTGCGTAGACCTGCGTATACTAGCGTATATCTGCATAGATCTGCGTATATCTGCGAAGCTTTCTATCAAGATAGTTTTCTATCATGATAGTTTTCTATCATGATAGTTTTTTATCAAGATTATTTTCTATCATGATGGTTTTCTATCATGATGGTTTTCTATCATGATAGTTTTCTGTCATGATAGTTTTCTATCATGATAGTTTTCTATCATGATAGTTTTCTATCACGATAGTTTTCTATCATGATAGTTTTCTATCATGATAGTTTTCTTTCACGATATTTTTCTATCACAATAGTTTTCTATCATGATAGTTTTCTATAATGATAGTTTTCTATCATGATAGTTTTCTATCGTGATAGTTTTCTATCACGATAGTTTTCTATCATGATAGTTTTCTATTGTGATAGTTTGCTATCACGATAGTTTTCTACCATGATAGTTTTCTACCATGATAGCTTTCTATCATGATAGTTTTCTATCATGATAGTTTTCTATCACGATAGTTTTCTATCATGATAGTTTTCTATCATGATAGTTTTCTATCATGATAGTTTTCTATCATAGTAGTTTTCTATCACGATAGTTTTCTATCATGATAGTTTTCTATCATGATAGTTTTCTATCATGATAGTTTATGATAGTTTTCTATCATGATAGTTTTCTATCACGATAGTTTTCTATCATGATAGTTTTCTATCATGATAGTTTTCTATCATGATAGTTTTGTATCATAGTAGTTTTCTATCACGATAGTTTTCTATCATGATAGTTTTCTATCATGATAGTTTTCTATCATGATAGTTTTATATCATGATAGTTTTCTATCATGATAGTTTTCTATCACGATAGTTTTATATCATGATAGTTTTCTATCATGATAGTTTTCTATCACGATATTTTTCTATCACGATAGTTTTCTATCATGATAGTTTTCTATAATGATAGTTTTCCATCATCTGCGATCTGCGTTTATTTGCGTAGATCTGCGTATATCTGCTTAGATCTGCGTATATTTGCGTAGTTTGTCGTATATTTGCGTACATCTGCGTAGATCTGCGTATTACTGCGTAGCCGGGTAGTAATCTTTGTACATCAGCGTAGCTATTCTTATATATGCGTCGACTTTCGTATGTCTACGTAGATCTGCGTATATCTGTTAAGCGTATATCTGCGTACATCTGCAAACATCTGCGTATATCTACGTAGACCTGCGTATGTCTGCGTATGTCCTGCGTATACCCGCGTATATTTGCGTAGATCTGCGTATATCTGCGAAGTTTTCTATATCGATTGTTTTCTATCGTGATAGTTTTCTATCAAGATAGTTTTCTATCAAGATAGTTTTCTATCAAGATAGTTTTCTACCATAATAATTTTCTACCATAATAGTTTTCTATCACGATAGATTTCTATCATGATAGTTTTCTATCATGATAGTTTTCTATCACGATAGTTTTCTATCATTGTAGTTTTATATCACGATAGTTTTCTATTTTGATAGTTTTCTATCACGATAGTTATCTATCATGATAGTTTTCTATCATGATAGTTTTCTATCACGATAGTTTTCTATCATGATAGTTTTCTATCATGATAGTTTTCTATCATGATAGTTTTCTATCATGATAGTTTTCTATCATGATAGTTTTCTATCATGATAGTTTTCTATCACGATAGTTTTCTATCATGATAGTTTTCTACCATAATAGTTTTCTATCATGATAGTTTTCTACCATGATAGTTTTCTATCATGATAGTTTTCTATCATGATAGTTTTCTATCATGATAGTTTTCTATCATGATAGTTTTCTATCATAGTAGTTTTCTATCACGATAGTTTTCTATCATGATAGTTTTCTATCATGATAGTTTTCTATCATTATAGTTTTCTATCACGATAGTTTTCTATCATGATAGTTTTCTATCATGATGGTTTTCTATCACGATAGTTTTCCATCATGATAGTTTTCTATCATGATAGTTTTCTATCATGATAGTTTTCTATCATGATAGTTTTCTATCACGATAGTTTTCCATCATGATAGTTTTCTATCATGATAGTTTTCTATCATGATAGTTTTCTATCATGATAGTTTTCTATCACAATACTTTTCTATCATGATAATTTTCTATCATGATAGTTTTCTATCATGATAGTTCTCTATCACTATATTTTTCTATCACGATAGTTTTCTATCATGATAATTTTCTATAATGATAGTTTTCTATCGTCTGCGATCTGCGTATATTTGCGTAGATCTGCGTATATTTGCGTAGTTTATCGTATATCTGCGTACATCTGCGTAGATCTGCGTATTACTGCGTAACCGGGTAGTAATCTGCGTACATCAGCGTAGCTATTCGTATATATGCGTCGACTTGCGTATGTCTGCGTATATCTGTTAAGCGTATATCTGCGTATATCGGCGAACATCTGCGTATATCTACGTAGACGTACGTATATCTGCGTATGTCCTGCGTATACCCGCGTATATCTGCGTAGATCTGCATATATCTGCGTAGACCTGCGTATACTAGCGTATATCTGCATAGATCTGCGTATATCTGCGAAGCTTTCTATCAAGATAGTTTTCTATCATGATAGTTTTCTATCATGATAGTTTTTTATCAAGATTATTTTCTATCATGATGGTTTTCTATCATGATGGTTTTCTATCATAATAGTTTTCTGTCATGATAGTTTTCTATCATGATAGTTTTCTATCACGATAGTTTTCTATCATGATAGTTTTCTGTCATGATAGTTTTCTATCATGATAGTTTTCTATCATAGTAGTTTTCTATTTTGATAGTTTTCTATCATGATAGTTTTCTATCATGATAGTTTTCTATCATGATAGTTTTCTATCATGATAGTTTTCTATCATGATAGTTTTCTATCACGATAGTTTTCTATCATGATAGTTTTCTATCATGATAGTTTTCTATCATGATAGTTTTCTATCATAGTAGTTTTCTATCACGATAGTTTTCTATCATGATAGTTTTCTATCATGATAGTTTTCTATCATGATAGTTTTCTATCATGATAGTTTTCTATCATGATAGTTTTCTATCATGATAGTTTTCTATCACGATAGTTTTCTATCATGATAGTTTTCTATCACGATAGTTTTCTATCATGTGTGTGGGACCTCCTTGAAATAAATTATAGAAGGTATCGACATATTAGGCCTTCGAAAGTGCACTGCCCGCGTTGTGACCGCCTATACATGATTTAATGTCATGCATCACCCTGTAAGACCGCGAGAACATCCACACTTTGGATGTCAATAGCGCTCAGCTGGGTACCCTTCGTCAAATTGGGCGGAAATAGTAGACATTCTTGAGAAATTAGGATACCTAGATTTTTTCGAAAGATCATACAATCTTTTTATTCTGAAGCCTGGCCGAGTGTGGAAGTAAAATTAAATTTTACATATTTATATTATAAATTTTATTTTATATAAGTGCGCTAAAAGGTAAATTATAAATGTGTAAAACTGCAATCGCAAGGGAAAGAGAGAAAAAAAAACTAAAATAGAACTTCTTTTCGTAGCCAACCAACACACACTTCACAGCAAGAAAAAGCATTCATCTCCACACGTGCTGTGTGAAAAAAGTGCTTACTTCATGCTCGGTGATACTGGTTTTCATCTTTTTGCACGTCTTACAAGAGATTTCTGGCAGAATAAAATAGAAGAATTTCCAAAAATTTCACCAGTTTATATCTGGAATTTATTGACCGCCAACAATACCCAGTAGGCTCAGAAAATCTGGCAGAGAATCCCACAATCTCACCAGGGAAGGCAGCGTCCAAAAACCCCGCCAAAATCCAGTCAAAAGACCAGTGAGGCTGCATACTAGTGTTTTCATCGAAACACATCGTACTGATCCCCACTAGACGTAAAATCTTCTGCGCAACAGTTTAAGACAACGATAGGGCATCAAAAGTACTTATCCTATCATAAGGGGGAAAGAGGGTTTAAGAGCGTGGCCCAAATTAAGTCACCCATTCCTCCTAATGGTCCATTGATAGCAGCATCGTCATCTTCTACATCAGTGTTCCGATCGTGATTGGTTTCTACTCGAACGATAGTGTCCAAAACGTTGTTTCATCACTCCAAGCTTGGAAGCGTGATAATCGCCAACAACACTGTTTTGTGGCGACATCATCGTCATCATCGTCGTCATATCAATTGATTGGATACCCACGATCGGTAACTCCGTTAGTTATCAGAAACAAGCTGTACCCAGAAGCTTATCAAAACACTATCCGACAACAGCGACGAAAACATAGGCCGAACATCATTACTATACCTACCTATTTTATTTCATAATCTACATTATAAGGCTAAAATTATTTTTTGTGAACCTTTTCTGTGATTCACTTTAAATCACCGATTTAGAAAAAAAAAAAAAAGGAAAAGATAAGTATTTGCAATGATTAATGAGTACTCGTTCATCTGTCCAATGATTATTATTTTTATCTACTCCATATAGCGTTTAGCAATTTGATCGAGCCTACTTCTATGTATGATGTGCACATTATTCATCGGAGGAACGAGCCGTCAGAACAATAAATAAAACAGAGTCGACAAAAAGTAATACCCGTGGTAAAGAAATTCGGTGAGTCAAAAGAATTAAGTGAAAATTTTAGTCTTTGAATCTTTGAACGAATATCTCAAACTAAGAAAATTAAGATACATTGATGACACAATTTAAACAAAAGGTTATATTTTAACAGTGAATCACAAAAAAGGGTGAAGAGAATCATTTTTTTTTATCAAAAGCTGGGCTAGATCTTAAAGAGATAGTAAACAAAAAAAAAAAAAAAACTAATTTATCAATAATTAATTGAGAGAAAGTAAAGAGAGTTAACACAAATTCCATTTAGATTTCAATTACTTTCGTACGAGTGTATGTGTTTGAGATTCTCTTTTAAAAAATCTTCAAACCCATACATTCCTATGTTAGATAAGATTATTTTCTCTTTTTTTTAATTTTTCGTGGTGACATTCAAATGAGAATTTAAGAAAAAAAAAACATATTATCATATATAGCCAACACCATTGCGTCTCTTTCGTCTTATACCAAAGGGAAATTATTATATTTTCAAAGTACATATTTTTTTTTCAAAAAAATCTATTCATAAGGTAGTTATATCAGCCCTTTCAGAAATTACAATTTTTTTTAAATGATTCGAATTAAATAAAAATTTATAATGAACTTGAATTACCAGTTTTCGAACCTTTTATCTGTCTTTTAACTGAAAGTTGATCGTAATGTTTTGATATCCTCTTTGGTGTAATAAGGGGGAAGTATAATGAGGTGTGCTATTCGAATGGAGGAGAGTGAATTTTAAGTAATCATTCTTATCTAAATAAGGGGCTAGCGCCAAAAAAAAAAGGTGTGAGGCGGTAGCCAAGGATGGTCATATCTTGTCTAGATTTGACTGAGGGAGGGTAACACTAGGGAAACTGAAACCATCTTATAGTTTCCCGATTCTGTTCGGAATAATTGTTAGGAATATCGTTCGCGGATTAGTGTATAAATCTTTGTGTGTTCAATTAATATAATAATTCAGGCATGTTAGAAGGTACGGTGTCCGATAACAGTGCAAGTTCCCACGACTCCGACGAGCTAGCGTCGAGCGTTCGCAAGCATGCCTGTCGCACTCTCTTATCAGGACAACCTGCTCTATGACCCATTTAATTCCAAAGGAGTTCCTGTCCTTCTTGGCGTTGGTGGGAGACAGATCATCGCTTTTCATAGGGTAGGGACATCAAACCGTTACACATGATAGTTTTCTATCATGATAGTTTTCTATCATGATAGTTTTCTATCACGATATTTTTCTATCACGATAGTTTTCTATCATGATAGTTTTCTATAATGATAGTTTTCCATCATCTGCTATCTGCGTTTATTTGCGTAGATCTGCGTATATCTGCTTAGATCTGCGTATATTTGCGTAGTTTGGCGTATTTTTGCGTACATCTGCGTAGATCTGCGTATTACTGCGTAGCCGGGTAGTAATCTTTGTACATCAGCGTAGCTATTCTTATATATGCGTCGACTTGCGTATGTCTGCGTAGATCTGCGTATATCTGTTAAGCGTATATCTGCGTACATCTGCAAACATCTGCGTATATCTACGTAGACCTGCGTATATCTGCGTATGTCCTGCGTATACCCGCGTATATTTGCGTAGATCTGCGTATATCTGCGAAGCTTTCTATAACGATTGTTTTCTATCGTGATAGTTTTCTATCAAGATAGTTTTCTATCAAGATAGTTTTCTACCATAATAATTTTCTACCATTATAGTTTTCTATCACGATAGATTTCTATCATGATAGTTTTCTATCATGATTGTTTTCTATCACGATAGTTTTCTATCATTGTAGTTTTATATCACGATAGTTTTCTATTTTGATAGTTTTCTATCACGATAGTTATCTATCATGATAGTTTTCTATCATGATAGTTTTCTATCACGATAGTTTTCTATCATGATAGTTTTCTATCATGATAGTTTTCTATCATGATAGTTTTCTATCATGATAGTTTTCTATCATGATAGTTTTCTATCACGATAGTTTTCTATCATGATAGTTTTCAACCATGATAGTTTTCTATCATGATAGTTTTCTACCATGATAGTTTTCTATCATGATAGTTTTCTATCATGATAGTTTTCTATCACGATAGTTTTCTATCATGATAGTTTTCTATCATGATAGTTTTCTATCATGATAGTTTTCTATTGTGATAGTTTGCTATCACGATAGTTTTCTATCATGATAGTTTTCTATCATGATAGTTTTCTATCATAGTAGTTTTCTATCACGATAGTTTTCTATCATGATAGTTTTCTATCATGATAGTTTTCTATCATTATAGTTTTCTATCACGATAGTTTTCTATCAAGATAGTTTTCTATCATGATAGTTTTCTATCACGATAGTTTTCCATCATGATAGTTTTCTATCATGATAGTTTTCTATCATGATAGTTTTCTATCATGATAGTTTTCTATCACGATAGTTTTCTATCATGATAGTTTTCTATCATGATAGTTTCTATCATAGTAGTTTTCTATCACGATAGTTTTCTATCATGATAGTTTTCTATCATGATAGTTTTCTATCATGATAGTTTTCTATCATGATAGTTTTCTATCATGATAGTTTTCTATCACGATACTTTTCTATCATGATAATTTTCTATCATGATTGTTTTCTATCATGATAGTTCTCTATCACTATATTTTTCTATCACGATAGTTTTCTATCATGATAGTTTTCTATAATGATAGTTTTCTATCGTCTGCGATCTGCGTATATTTGCGTAGATCTGCGTATATTTGCGTAGTTTATCGTATATCTGCGTATATCTGCGTAGATCTGCGTATTACTGTGTAACCGGGTAGTAATCTGCGTACATCAGCGTAGCTATTCGTATATATGCGTCGACTTGCGTATGTCTGCGTATATCTGTTAAGCGTATATCTGCGTATATCGGCGAACATCTGCGTATATCTACGTAGACGTACGTATATCTGCGTATGTACTGCGTATACCCGCGTATATCTGCGTAGATCTGCATATATCTGCGTAGACCTGCGTATACTAGCGTATATCTGCATAGATCTGCGTATATCTGCGAAGCTTTCTATCAAGATAGTTTTCTATCATGATAGTTTTCTATCATGATAGTTTTTTATCAAGATTATTTTCTATCATGATGGTTTTCTATCATGATGGTTTTCTATCATGATAGTTTTCTGTCATGATAGTTTTCTATCATGATAGTTTTCTATCATGATAGTTTTCTATTACGATAGTTTTCTATCATGATAGTTTTCTATCATGTGATAGTTTTCTATCACGATATTTTTCTATCACGATAGTTTTCTATCATGATAGTTTTCTATCATGATAGTTTTCTATCATGATAGTTTTTCTATTGTGATAGTTTGCTATCACGATAGTTTTCTACCATGATAGTTTTCTACCATGATAGCTTTCTATCATGATAGTTTTCTATCATGATAGTTTTCTATCATAGTAGTTTTCTATCACGATAGTTTTCTATCATGATAGTTTTCTATCATGATAGTTTTCTATCATGTGATAGTTTTCTATCACGATAGTTTTCTATCATGATAGTTTTCTATCATGATAGTTTTCTATCATGATAGTTTTCTATCATAGTAGTTTTCTATCACGATAGTTTTCTATCATGATAGTTTTCTATCATGATAGTTTTCTATCATGATAGTTTTCTATCATGATAGTTTTCTATCATGATAGTTTTCTATCATGATAGTTTTCTATCACGATAGTTTTCTATCATGATAGTTTTCTATCATGATAGTTTTCTATCATGATAATTTTCTATCACGATATTTTTCTATCACGATAGTTTTCTATCATGATAGTTTTCTATAATGATAGTTTTCCATCATCTGCGATCTGCGTTTATTTGCGTATATCTGCTTAGATCTGCGTATATTTGCGTAGTTTGGCGTATATTTGCGTACATCTGCGTAGATCTGCGTATTACTGCGTAGCCGGGTAGTAATCTTTGTACATCAGCGTAGCTATTCTTATATATGCGTCGACTTGCGTATGTCTGCGTAGATCTGCGTATATCTGTTAAGCGTATATCTGCGTACATCTGCAAACATCTGCGTATATCTACGTAGACCTGCGTATATCTGCGTATGTCCTGCGTATACCCGCGTATATTTGCGTAGATCTGCGTATATCTGCGAAGCTTTCTATAACGATTGTTTTCTATCGTGATAGTTTTCTATCAAGATAGTTTTCTATCAAGATAGTTTTCTACCATAATAATTTTCTACCATTATAGTTTTCTATCACGATAGATTTCTATCATGATAGTTTTCTATCATGATTGTTTTCTATCACGATAGTTTTATATCATAGTAGTTTTATATCACTATAGTTTTCTATTTTGATAGTTTTCTATCACGATAGTTATCTATCATGATAGTTTTCTATCATGATAGTTTTCTATCACGATAGTTTTCTATCATGATAGTTTTCTATCATGATAGTTTTCTATCATGATAGTTTTCTATCATGATAGTTTTCTATCATGATAGTTTTCTATCATGATAGTTTTCTATCACGATAGTTTTCTATCATGATAGTTTTTCTACCATGATAGTTTTCTATCATGATAGTTTTTCTACCATGATAGTTTTCTATCATGATAGTTTTCTATCATGATAGTTTTCTATCACGATAGTTTTTCTATCATGATAGTTTTCTATCATGATAGTTTTCTTTCATGATAGTTTTCTATTGTGATAGTTTGCTATCAGGATAGTTTTCTATCATGATAGTTTTCTATCATGATAGTTTTCTATCATAGTAGTTTTCTATCACGATAGTTTTCTATCATGATAGTTTTCTATCATGATAGTTTTCTATCATTATAGTTTTCTATCACGATAGTTTTCTATCATGATAGTTTTCTATCATGATAGTTTTCTATCACGATAGTTTTCCATCATGATAGTTTTCTATCATGATAGTTTTCTATCATGATAGTTTTCTATCATGATAGTTTTCTATCATGATAGTTTTCTATCACGATAGTTTTCTATCATGATAGTTTTCTATCATGATAGTTTCTATCATAGTAGTTTTCTATCACGATAGTTTTCTATCATGATAGTTTTCTATCATGATAGTTTTTCTATCATGATAGTTTTCTATCATGATAGTTTTCTATCATGATAGTTTTCTATCACGATACTTTTCTATCATGATAATTTCTATCATGATAGTTTTCTATCATGATAGTTCTCTATCACTATATTTTTCTATCACGATAGTTTTCTATCATGATAGTTTTCTATAATGATAGTTTTCAATCGTCTGCGATCTGCGTATATTTGCGTAGATCTGCGTATATTTGCGTAGTTTATCGTATATCTGCGTAGATCTGCGTATTACTGCGTAACCGGGTAGTAATCTGCGTACATCAGCGTAGCTATTCGTATATATGCGTCGACTTGCGTATGTCTGCGTATATCTGTTAAGCGTATATCTGCGTATATCGGCGAATATCTGCGTATATCTACGTAGACGTACGTATATCTGCGTATGTCCTGCGTATACCCGCGTATATCTGCGTAGATCTGCATATAACTGCGTAGACCTGCGTATACTAGCGTATATCTGCATAGATCTGCGTATATCTGCGAAGCTTTCTATCAAGATAGTTTTCTATCATGATAGTTTTCTATCATGATAGTTTTTTATCAAGATTATTTTCTATCATGATGGTTTTCTATCATGATGGTTTTCTATCATGATAGTTTTCTGTCATGATAGTTTTCTATCATGATAGTTTTCTATCATGATAGTTTTCTATCACGATAGTTTTCTATCATGATAGTTTTCTATCATGATAGTTTTCTATCACGATATTTTTCTATCACGATAGTTTTCTATCATGATAGTTTTCTATCATGATAGTTTTCTATCATGATAGTTTTCTATCGTGATAGTTTTCTATCACGATAGTTTTCTATCATGATAGTTTTCTATTGTGATAGTTTGCTATCAAGATAGTTTTCTAACATGATAGTTTTCTACCATGATAGCTTTCTATCATGATAGTTTTCTATCATGATAGTTTTCTATCACGATAGTTTTCTATCATGATAGTTTTCTATCATGATAGTTTTCTATCATGATAGTTTTCTATCATAGTAGTTTTCTATCACGATAGTTTTCTATCATGATAGTTTTCTATCATGATAGTTTTCTACCATAATAATTTTCTACCATTATAGTTTTCTATCACGATAGATTTCTATCATGATAGTTTTCTATCATGATTGTTTTCTATCACGATAGTTTTCTATCATTGTAGTTTTATATCACGATAGTTTTCTATTTTGATAGTTTTCTATCACGATAGTTATCTATCATGATAGTTTTCTATCATGATAGTTTTCTATCACGATAGTTTTCTATCATGATAGTTTTCTATCATGATGTTTTCTATCATGATAGTTTTCTATCATGATAGTTTTCTATCATGATAGTTTTCTATCATGATAGTTTTCTATCACGATAGTTTTCTATCATGATAGTTTTCTACCATGATAGTTTTCTATCATGATAGTTTTCTACCATGATAGTTTTCTATCATGATAGTTTTCTATCATGATAGTTTTCTATCACGATAGTTTTCTATCATGATAGTTTTCTATCATGATAGTTTTCTATCATGATAGTTTTCTATTGTGATAGTTTGCTATCACGATAGTTTTCTATCATGATAGTTTTCTATCATGATAGTTTTCTATCATAGTAGTTTTCTATCACGATAGTTTTCTATCATGATAGTTTTCTATCATGATAGTTTTCTATCATTATAGTTTTCTATCACGATAGTTTTCTATCATGATAGTTTTCTATCATGATAGTTTTCTATCACGATAGTTTTCCATCATGATAGTTTTCTATCATGATAGTTTTCTATCATGATAGTTTTCTATCATGATAGTTTTCTATCACGATAGTTTTCTATCATGATAGTTTTCTATCATGATAGTTTCTATCATAGTAGTTTTCTATCACGATAGTTTTCTATCATGATAGTTTTCTATCATGATAGTTTTCTATCATAGTAGTTTTTCTATCACGATAGTTTTCTATCATGATAGTTTTCTATCATGATAGTTCTCTATCACTATATTTTTCTATCACGATAGTTTTCTATCATGATAGTTTTCTATAATGATAGTTTTCTATCGTCTGCGATCTGCGTATATTTGCGTAGATCTGCGTATATTTGCGTAGTTTATCGTATATCTGCGTACATCTGCGTAGATCTGCGTATTACTGCGTAACCGGGTAGTAATCTGCGTACATCAGCGTAGCTATTCGTATATATGCGTCGACTTGCGTATGTCTGCGTATATCTGTTAAGCGTATATCTGCGTATATCGGCGAACATCTGCGCATATCTACGTAGACGTACGTATATCTGCGTATGTCCTGCGTATACCCGCGTATATCTGCGTAGATCTGCATATATCTGCGTGGACCTGCGTATATTAGCGTATATCTGCATTGTGCAAGCCGTCATATCATTGAACAATAACTTCCAACTTCTCATTAATTTGTTTTTAGCGTTGAATGCATCCGAAATTCCATCCTCTACCTAACCTGAACGGTCAAAATATACCACAAATCATTTCCGAATTTCGAACATGTGAATACTGGTATACATACTGAGCTGAATTTGATTTAAGCCAAATTTCTGTGCGAAGGCAAGTTTCATTTCCGTGAAGCTGTCTTTCTATTTCTAACTCTCGTGCATGGTAGTCATCATAAAATAAGAATTAATCTACACCTACGAAAATCGAAGAAAGAAAAAGTCTTTTTTTTTTGATTCTCTTATCTATTAATGAGATTTTACAAAATAAATTGTTTAAATCATCATAACTAAAAAAAAAAAAAAAAAAAAAAAAAATCGACACATATTATCGATAATCATTAAAACTTTGAATTTCCGACAGCAGGTAATTTTTATAAGTGAACAAAGCCAAGAATTTAGTTTTTATAAGATTTTTCTTTATAACTCTCGTCACAGTGAATGTACAGTCAGACCTTGACGTACCAAACACGTGCTTGTCCAGCTGTCTAACCTCAGAAGCTAAAGGTACTGGTAATCAGTGATCAAAGTAAGGCTGCTCTATCACACGTTGGTCAAGTGAAGTCCAATTGTCCAGGGAGTCGAAACTGCCATAAATTCCTCCAACTGCCCAGAATACCGCGAGAGTTAAACAGTAGTGCTCCTAAGTTCTATAGGGCACTCACTTCTCGGTTGACGACCAGATCTCTGAGCAGTGACATAAACTACTATCAACCACGTGTGAGCAAGTCAATTCCGCCGATCACTTGCTTCATACCCTCAGTTGGTTCCACCTTGATCTAGTAAGATCTCATAGAGATTCGAACGATCACGCTCTGGAATCAAACCAACCAACCATCATCACTATCAACCACGTGCGAGCAGGTCAATTCCACCGATCACTTGCGTCATATTTTCAGTTGGTTCCACCTTCATCTAGTAAGATCTCATAGAGATTCCAATGATCACGCTCTGGAATCAAACCAACCAACCATCAACGTCCTATACCCTCAACATCTCGAAGAATTCCACCTGCAACAGCGGTAGAAGTCTCCATGAAATTTGCCTAGAGTTTGAAGGCACTACATAACCTCGGATTCTCAGGTTCAAATCCAACAGTGACACTGGTTCACTGAAGCATTTGATTGAACCCATCATCAGCTTTAAACAAAAAAAATAATCATCTCTACGTCATCACATACGAACCTCACCAAACATACGCATCATAATTTCATCATAAAGTTAAAGTAAAGTAAAAAGAAAAAGAAACATACGTCTCTCATCAATAATTAATTAAATTTCTCGAAAACAATACAAAGTACCCGCTCTCGTTATCAAAAAGAAATTCGTTCAACTTGACTTGATTTATGCATTTCTCCTCAACATCGTTTAGCTGCGCTTGCCAAAAGAAATCAGCGCCAAGGCCACGTCAAAGCTACTGTGCACAGGATCTTTGGAAAGAGCCGGTAAGTCAAATTCTGTTAATTTTTTTTATAACCTTGACAAATTGAACGAAGATAATAATTATATTTAAGATAGTTAATCTTTGAATTTTTTTTTCATTTAAAATATATATGTACCTACTCTCAGAGTGCATATCGAGTGCGAGTGAAAACAACAAAACGAATCTGAAATACTCAGTAGATGACATTTTAGCAAGAGAAATTATTTTCTCTTTATCTTCTTTTGCCGCGAAGGTCAAAAGACTTAAATTGAAGAAAGTGTTTTTGTTTTTCTCACTCACACTCATGATTGAGTTCCACTCTTTAAAATTATTTTTTTTTTGAGTTAAAATATTGCTTCATATCATTTCACATTTATATATACGTACATATGCGAAGGTACACAAATTGAATATTCTGTGCTTTATTGAAGATGAGTTGACGTTTTAATTTTATAATTTTATCATTTTTATCACTTTTTTGAATTTAATAAATGACTGTAAAACATAACAGTTTTGTGAGTTTGGTTCTAATTGTATAGGATGAAGTGATTGGCTTTTATAGTGCATAGGGAAGGGAAATCAGTGATGTTGCAAGTCGGCGATGAAAGGATAAGTAGAATGTAAAGATATTTTTACTTTTGCGATAGGGGTTTATTGAGAAGATAACATGAGTGGCTCAATGACCATGGAGTTCTTTTAAATGACCAAAAGAACAGAGGAGGGAAACACTCCGGGACCCCAAATAACACCAAGGGTCCCCATTAAGGAAATTAAGAAGAATTTATTTGGTTCGCTTTTGGAAATTAGGTCTTGTTAGGTAACTATTTCGTATATCGGCATGAAACGTGCGGTAGTCCAGCGGCAGGTGCAAGTACCCCACCCACCGACGAGCTGGTCAATGGTGAGGACAAGCATGCCGAGCCGTACCTTGCTGCCTGGACAATTTATTCAACGTCTCATTGTTAGCTCAGGGAATCCTGTGGTCCTGAGGATGCAATGGGAAAACAGGTTATCGTTTGGCGTTGGTTAAAGACAACTAAAACCGTTACACAGGTGGCGCCCAATGTGTGGGGCTTGAAACAAGTTTCACTCCAGCTAGAAACTCTATACTGATTTATAAATTTTTCCTTTTTGCAAATTCAAAGTTTGTATTGCTCTTAACTAAATTAGTTTTACAATGGAAATAACACTCAAACTAACGTCCCAAGCTTCGGTCGTTGGACTAGACTTCGTGAAGCGCTAGCTTAATGTTTTTTTTTATTATTTGTTTCAATCATGCTTTAATCTATGTAGTTAGGTCAATGACCGGGAAGTTTAATGTACTGGTTACAATCCTTCCGTCTGCTGCAATGATCCTACCTATTTTAAAGTATAATGTTTTGACGAATCGATGATAAATTTCATAGACGGCCGGGAGAGGTCAGTTCCAGGAAACTTCTCTTCGTCTGTTGCGTCTAAGTTTATTATCATCCACAAACTTTTGCAAACTAGTTAATTTAAGTCCCACCAATAAATGTTTGTTTGTTTATTTGACAAGTCCTAGTTTATAATTTCATTTTAGAGAATCGTTTTAAAAATGGACGACCTGTTAGAATAAAAAGGTAAAACTGTATCATTTTCTTAGTCGCGTTGAACTTTTTAACGAATTTCTCTTTAATCATGAAGCGAAGAATTTTTTTAATTCCTTATTGTATCGTCGTTCTTGCACATCACCGATCACCTTCCCGAGCACCCATGAATTTGAGATATAACCTAACAATTTTGATTTTTATGAGATTTTGAAAGTTTTCTGAAAAAATTATTATTATCCTCTTAAATAAACTATAGCTTTAGGCTGTGCCTTTAAGAGTACAAAAATTAGTATTTAATACATACAAACCTATTTTTAACGTTTTAAAGAGTGTTGTGATTTTGTGGTTATAACATTTTAACACATTTACACAGCAAGTTCATTTTCCCTTATCTTACCAAATGGCTCCCATAAGAGACAAGTCAAAAGACAAGTCAAAGGATAAGTCCAAAGATAAACAGTCCAAAGTTCTTCCACGTAATTCGCGTCAGCAACAAAGAGATACAAGTAGTTCCAACATGGCTACTGCATCCAAAAATGTGCCAGAAGATGACATTCAAGATCAAGAACAAGATCTTCCGTTAGATGGGCAAATTAATGAAGAAGTACCTCCAAGTATATCGTTGAATGATAGTTTGCAACGATACATAACAAATATCGTTGACGCTACAATCGGATTAAGTAGGGCAGAAGACTTACGTTCTAGGAAAGCCGAATATGAAGAAGAGAGAATGAAAATAAGGGAGGAAGTAATAAACACAATTCGCGATAATTTAAGGGTACCTACACCACCAGTGGTAAACGAATCTTTGCAAGGCATGAGTCGCCCTGAAGAGCACAGTACTGCTCGTCCAAATATTAGACCTGTTGACGATTTAGAACCAAACCATCTTAGTGCAAATGCTCAAAACTTTTTGAGTCAAATGAATGCGCTAGATTTAAATGATCCAAGCCCAAGCTCAATCAGAAACACTTCTCACAACAGCTCTAGTCGAGCACTTGAATTCCATAAATGGGGTTTAAAATTTGACAACGTTAGGATGACTGTCGATGACTTTCTTTTCCGTCTGAAAAGGCTCAAAAGTAGTTATAATGTTTCATGGGAAGACTTGTTTCTTCACTTTCACCTGTTTGTAACAGGAACTGTCGAAAGTTGGTTCTGGACATTTCTTAAGACAAATCCTAATGCGAGTTGGCCAAATTTAGAATTTGCTCTGATCGAGCAATACAGGAGCATCGAGACTGATTCGGAGATGTCTAGAAAAATGTTCGATCGACGCCAGGGTCAAAACGAAAGTTTTGACGAATTCTACAATGCCATTTTAGTGATGAACGCTCGTCTTCGTGTTCCCAAATCACGACGGGAGCTCATCGACCTGATTAAACAGAACGTTAAGAAAAGAACCGGCGAGCTACTTATTACGTTCAATACTACGAGCTTAGCCGAAATGGTGTATGTTTGTCGGTCAATTGAGAAACATTCTCAAAGCGAACATTTTCGACCAAAACCATTCCAACAACAAAGTAATTTTAAAAAGCAAGTAAATGAATTAGAGTATTCATTACCTGACGAAGAACAATTTGATATAAATGCGTTAAATGCTTCACACAGTCAGCAAAACCAGTCAAATTACATTTGCTGGAATTGCAAAACCAAAGGGCATTCTTTCGTTCAATGTCCGAGCGCACAGCGGAACTTATTCTGCTACAAGTGTGGCACGGAGAATACAACCACTCCCAATTGTTCTAAATGTTCGGGAAACCGAAAACGGGGCAATCCATCCACCGGGGAGTTTTGTCATCCGAAACAGAACCCGGAACAAATATAAATACAAAATACTCTAATGCTTTTCAAACAAACTCTTCTAACACTCTTGATTGGTCAGAAAATCATGATTTAATCAAACCACCTGGCTCAACAAACCTACCTGACACAACAAAAGAATCTAAATTTTTAAACCCTGGTAAAATAATTGATACAACAACCCAATATCAAATCTTAAAGCGAGAAAACCTTGAATCCGATAAACCACCTCCTACTGCTAATAAACCTGTTTCTCTCCATGATCGATTGCAGAATTATTATAAAGTTCGTGGGAGAATTTTTGCTCAAGTTTCTCCACATATCCAAAAGCTCAGAAATAGGTTCAAAAACAAAAAAAACATACATCGCGAAATTTCCGCTACGACGCTTTGTAATACTGAAGATCCGAGGCCCTATGCAAGCATTTCCATATTCGGCAAAACAATGCTTGGTCTGTTGGACAGTGGTGCGAGCATCAGCTGTCTCGGATCTGGATGTTTACAAATGTTACAAGACTTAGGATTGACTTATAAAAATTTCAACTCCAATGTGAAAACTGCTAGTGGTCAGCCACAGCAGATAGTAGGTGAAATAACCACCAAATTAACGTACAAAAATAGGACAAAGGAAATGAAAATGTATTTAGTTCCATCGTTAGAACAACCATTATATCTTGGGATCAATTTTTGGAAAATCTTTGAGATTGCTCCTCAAATCATATCTGAAATTTGTCCTCTTCCAATTCGAAAATGTGACTCAAACGCTCATCAACTTTCAGTCGATCAGTCTAATGAAATTGAAAATGTTATACGATTGTTTCCGTCCTATGCTAAAGAAGGGCTTGGGCGGACAACAATCGAAGAACACACAATAAACATAGGGGATACTGAGCCCATTAAACAACGAAACTATCCCGTGTCTCCTGCTATTCAGGAAATGATATATGAGGAGTTGGATAGAATGTTGGCAATGGACGTCATTGAGGAAAGCGAAAGCGCCTGGAGCTCTCCTGTGGTCTTGGTGCGAAAGCCAGGGAAAAACCGACTGTGCCTCGACTTCAGGAAGCTCAATAAGGTAACGAAAAAGGACGCCTATCCAATTCCTCATGTAGAGAATCTGCTAAGTCGTCAATCGGAAACACACTTCATCAGCAGTGTTGACTTGAAAGACGCATTTTGGCAGATTCCTCTAGCGGAATCAGCACGGGAAAAGACAGCGTTTAGTGTGCCCGGTAGACCCTTATATCACTTCAAGGTTATGCCCTTTGGCCTCTGCAATGCGGCCCAACGCTTATGCAGATTAATGGACAAAGTGGTGCCTAATGAAATGAAACAAAACGTTTTTGTTTATTTAGACGATCTTCTGGTTGTGTCACGGACGTTTGAGGAACATATACAGGTACTTCGTTCTCTAGCTTCACTGTTGAGAAAAGCTGGATTAACAATTAATCTTGATAAGTCCAGATTTTGCTTCAAAGAGCTTCGGTATTTAGGTTTTATCGTAGGAGAAGGATGCATTAAGACTGACCCAGATAAAGTGTCAGCCATTCGAGACTTTCCGGTTCCGAAAACCCCTCGGCAAGTTCGTAGGTTTCTGGGGCTTTCTGGGTGGTATAGGCGTTTTGTACCAAACTATTCTGCTCTCGCGACTCCAATAACTGACACCCTAAAGAAAAGCAAAACCTTTGTATTTACTCCTGAAGCTCTTAAAGCCTTCGAAGAGCTGAAACAGGCATTGACAACAGCTCCGGTCTTGGTGAACCCAGATTTTGAAAAACCCTTCATCATCTTATGTGATGCTTCATCTACCGGTGTTGGGTGTGTTTTAAGTCAACTAGACGATGAAGGCGCAGAAAAGCCAATTTATTACTATTCCTATAAATTGAACCAAGCACAACGTAACTATAGCGTTACGGAGCTGGAGTGCTTAGCTGCCGTCTTAGGCGTAGAAAAGTTCCGGCCCTACGTAGAAGGACATGATTTTACAATAGTGACCGACCATTCGAGTCTCAGGTGGCTCATGAACCAAAAAGATTTAAGTGGAAGGCTAGCGCGGTGGAGTTTGCGACTCCAAAAATACTCTTTTGTTATAGAGCATCGAAAGGGCTCACAAAATGTTGCACCTGATGCACTCTCTCGAGTCTATGCTGCAGATGCAATTGCGTCTGTTAGTACGAGTGCCATGAGCTCTTCCGATGTTCTTCAGGTTGACCTTGCTGATCCGTCATTCAAGTCGGATGAGTACATGAGGTTAATCGAAACTATAGAGAACAACAAAACCCAGCTACCTGACCTTCAAGTTTCAGAAGGTTTTGTATACAAGAAGGTCAGACACTGTACAGGGGATCCCAGAGAAGACGACTGCGTGTGGAAACTGTGGATTCCCGCCGCCCTGACCAACACTTTAATCCGATTGGCACATGACCCCCCTCGAGCCTCGCATGGTGGGATCACCAAAACGTTGTATCGTCTACGAGAACGATTTTACTGGCCTAATATGGCGGCTGAAGTAAAATCGTTCATTGAAGAATGCATCATTTGTAAGTCGTCCAAAGCTCCAAACGCCGTTCTCAGACCACCGATGGGGCAATCGTTTGTCGTAGATAGGCCATACCAACATATATTTGTCGATTTTCTCGGTCCATATCCGAGGTCTAAAACAGGAAATTGTTATATCATAGTGTGTCTTGATCAACTCACTAAATTCATTCATGCGAAAGCAATAAGAAAAGCAACTGCCGAAGCAGCTATCCAGTTTTTAGATGAACAAGTTTTCTCAATTTACGGTGTACCTGAGTCGCTTCTATCTGACAATGGGAAACAGTTTATAGGGGAAAGAAATTTTCAAAGTTTCTCGATTCTTATGGAACGAAGCATGTAAGGACAGCTTCGTACGCTCCACAAGCGAATGCAAGTGAGCGTGCCAATCGATCAATATTGGCAGCTATACGATCCTATATTGGATCTGATCAATCAAATTGGGATAAACACCTCACATCTATTTTAAGTGCGTTGAGATCAAGCGTCCACTCCGCCATATCAATGTCGCCTCATGAAGCGTTGTTCGGCCAATGCAAAATGCAACATGGAACGGATTATAAGTTACTTAAAAAACTGAATGGGTTGAACAATTCTGAATTTGAGATCTTGCCAAAAGCCATCAAGATGAATTTAATTCATAACCGCGTTAAAGAGTCCCTAGCCAAAGCTCATACGATTTATGAAAAGACGTATAACACTCGGAGTAGGGCACGTAAGTTTTCTGTTGGGCAAATTGTTCTTAAGCGAAACTTTATACTGAGCGACAAGGCAAAAAGGCGAAATGCCAAGTTATGTCCAAAGTTTGTTCAAGCAAAAATTAAGAATATTGTTAGTAATAATTTGTACGAGTTGGAAGATTTGGATGGAAAAACTCTAGGAATAATACATGCCAAAGATATTCGTACATAACCAACACGTACTCAAGGTGGGTGTTTTAGCCGTGGGTCGATTTACCTAGAAAGACGGACCTTTCCATTCCATTTTTTTGTGCCTGGGTACAAACAAATTGAATGCTGTGTGCAAGCCGTCATATCATTGAACAATAACTTCCAACTTCTCATTAATTTGTTTTTAGCGTTGAATGCATCCGAAATTCCATCCTCTACCTAACCTGAACGGTCAAAATATACCACAAATCATTTCCGAATTTCGAACATGTGAATACTGGTATACATACTGAGCTGAATTTGATTTAAGCCAAATTTCTGTGCGAAGGCAAGTTTCATTTCCGTGAAGCTGTCTTTCTATTTCTAACTCTCGTGCATGGTAGTCATCATAAAATAAGAATTAATCTACACCTACGAAAATCGAAGAAAGAAAAAGTCTTTTTTTTTGATTCTCTTATCTATTAATGAGATTTTACAAAATAAATTGTTTAAATCATCATAACTAAAAAAAAAAAAAAAAAAAAAAAAAATCGACACATATTATCGATAATCATTAAAACTTTGAATTTCCGACAGCAGGTAATTTTTATAAGTGAACAAAGCCAAGAATTTAGTTTTTATAAGATTTTTCTTTATAACTCTCGTCACAGTGAATGTACAGTCAGACCTTGACGTACCAAACACGTGCTTGTCCAGCTGTCTAACCTCAGAAGCTAAAGGTACTGGTAATCAGTGATCAAAGTAAGGCTGCTCTATCACACGTTGGTCAAGTGAAGTCCAATTGTCCAGGGAGTCGAAACTGCCATAAATTCCTCCAACTGCCCAGAATACCGCGAGAGTTAAACAGTAGTGCTCCTAAGTTCTATAGGGCACTCACTTCTCGGTTGACGACCAGATCTCTGGGCAGTGACATAAACTACTATCAACCACGTGTGAGCAAGTCAATTCCGCCGATCACTTGCTTCATACCCTCAGTTGGTTCCACCTTGATCTAGTAAGATCTCATAGAGATTCGAACGATCACGCTCTGGAATCAAACCAACCAACCATCATCACTATCAACCACGTGCGAGCAGGTCAATTCCACCGATCACTTGCGTCATATTTTCAGTTGGTTCCACCTTCATCTAGTAAGATCTCATAGAGATTCCAATGATCACGCTCTGGAATCAAACCAACCAACCATCAACGTCTATACCCTCAACATCTCGAAGAATTCCACCTGCAACAGCGGTAGAAGTCTCCATGAAATTTGCCTAGAGTTTGAAGGCACTACATAACCTCGGATTCTCAGGTTCAAATCCAACAGTGACACTGGTTCACTGAAGCATTTGATTGAACCCATCATCAGCTTTAAACAAAAAAAATAATCATCTCTACGTCATCACATACGAACCTCACCAAACATACGCATCATAATTTCATCATAAAGTTAAAGTAAAGTAAAAAGAAAAAGAAACATACGTCTCTCATCAATAATTAATTAAATTTCTCGAAAACAATACAAAGTACCCGCTCTCGTTATCAAAAAGAAATTCGTTCAACTTGACTTGATTTATGCATTTCTCCTCAACATCGTTTAGCTGCGCTTGCCAAAAGAAATCAGCGCCAAGGCCACGTCAAAGCTACTGTGCACAGGATCTTTGGAAAGAGCCGGTAAGTCAAATTCTGTTAATTTTTTTTATAACCTTGACAAATTGAACGAAGATAATAATTATATTTAAGATAGTTAATCTTTGAATTTTTTTTTCATTTAAAATATATATGTACCTACTCTCAGAGTGCATATCGAGTGCGAGTGAAAACAACAAAACGAATCTGAAATACTCAGTAGATGACATTTTAGCAAGAGAAATTATTTTCTCTTTATCTTCTTTTAAATTAATGCCGCGAAGGTCAAAAGACTTAAATTGAAGAAAGTGTTTTTGTTTTTCTCACTCACACTCATGATTGAGTTCCACTCTTTAAAATTATTTTTTTTTGAGTTAAAATATTGCTTCATATCATTTCACATTTATATATACGTACATATGCGAAGGTACACAAATTGAATATTCTGTGCTTTATTGAAGATGAGTTGACGTTTTAATTTTATAATTTTTATCATTTTTATCACTTTTTTGAATTTAATAAATGACTGTAAAACATAACAGTTTTGTGAGTTGGTTCTAATTGTATAGGATGAAGTGATTGGCTTTTATAGTGCATAGGGAAGGGAAATCAGTGATGTTGCAAGTCGGCGATGAAAGGATAAGTAGAATGTAAAGATATTTTTACTTTTGCGATAGGGGTTATTGAGAAGATAACATGAGTGGCTCAATGACCATGGAGTTCTTTTAAATGACCAAAAGAACAGAGGGAGGGAAACACTCCGGGACCCCAAATAACACCAAGGGTCCCCATTAAGGAAATTAAGAAGAATTTATTTGGTTCGCTTTTGGAATTAGGTCTTGTTAGGTAACTATTTCGTATATCGGCATGAAACGTGCGGTAGTCCAGCGGCAGGTGCAAGTACCCACCCCACCGACGAGCTGGTCAATGGTGAGGACAAGCATGCCGAGCCGTACCTTGCTGCCTGGACAATTTATTCAACGTCTCATTGTTAGCTCAGGGAATCCTGTGGTCCTGAGGATGCAATGGGAAAACAGGTTATCGTTTGGCGTTGGTTAAAGACAACTAAAACCGTTACAGCATAGATCTGCGTATATCTGCAAAGCTTTCTATCAAGATAGTTTTCTATCATGATAGTTTTCTATCATGATAGTTTTTTATCAAGATTATTTTCTATCATGATGGTTTTCTATCATGATGGTTTTCTATCATGATAGTTTTCTATCATGATAGTTTTCTATCATGATAGTTTTCTATCACGATAGTTTTCTATCATGATAGTTTTCTATCATGATAGTTTTCTATCACGATATTTTTCTATCACGATAGTTTTCTATCATGATAGTTTTCTATCATGATAGTTTTCTATCATGATAGTTTTCTATCGTGATAGTTTTCTATCACGATAGTTTTCTATCATGATAGTTTTCTATTGTGATAGTTTGCTATCACGATAGTTCTCTACCATGATAGTTTTCTACCATGATAGCTTTCTATCATGATAGTTTTCTATCATAATAGTTTTCTATCACGAAAGTTTTCTATCATGATAGTTTTCTATCATGATAGTTTTCTATCATGATAGTTTTCTATCATAGTAGTTTTCTATCACGATAGTTTTCTATCATGATAGTTTTCTATCATGATAGTTTTCTATCATGATAGTTTTCTATCATGATAGTTTTCTATCATGATAGTTTTCTATCATGATAGTTTTCTATCACGATAGTTTTCTATCATGATAGTTTTCTATCATGATAGTTTTCTATCATGATAGTTTTCTATCATAGTAGTTTTCTATCACGATAGTTTTCTATCATGATAGTTTTCTATCATGATAGTTTTCTATCATGATAGTTTTCTATCACGATAGTTTTCTATCATGATAGTTTTTCTATCATGATAGTTTTCTATCATGATAGTTTTCTATCACGATATTTTTCTATCACGATAGTTTTCTATCATGATAGTTTTCTATAATGATAGTTTTCCATCATCTGCGATCTGCGTTTATTTGCGTAGATCTGCGTATATCTGCTTAGATCTGGTATATTTGCGTAGTTTGGCGTATATTTGCGTACATCTGCGTAGATCTGCGTATTACTGCGTAGCCGGGTAGTAATCTTTGTACATCAGCGTAGCTATTCTTATATATGCGTCGACTTGCGTATGTCTGCGTAGATCTGCGTATATCTGTTAAGCGTATATCTGCGTACATCTGTAAACATCTGCGTATATCTACGTAGACCTGCGTATATCTGCGTATGTCCTGCGTATACCCGCGTATATTTGCGTAGATCTGCGTATATCTGCGAAGCTTTCTATAACGATTGTTTTCTATCGTGATAGTTTTCTATCAAGATAGTTTTCTATCAAGATAGTTTTCTACCATAATAATTTTCTACCATGATAGTTTTCTATCACGATAGATTTCTATCATGATAGTTTTCTATCATGATTGTTTCCTATCACGATAGTTTTCTATCATTGTAGTTTTATATCACGATAGTTTTCTATTTTGATAGTTTTCTATCACGATAGTTATCTATCATGATAGTTTTCTATCATGATAGTTTTCTATCACGATAGTTTTCTATCATGATAGTTTTCTATCATGATAGTTTTCTATCATGATAGTTTTCTATCATGATAGTTTTCTATCATGATAGTTTTCTATCGTGATAGTTTTCTATCATGATAGTTTTCTATCACGATAGTTTTCTATCATGATAGTTTTCTATCATGATAGTTTTCTATCACGATAGTTTTCTATCATGATAGTTTTCTATCATGATAGTTTTCTATCATGATAGTTTTCTATCATAGTAGTTTTCTATCACGATAGTTTTCTATCATGATAGTTTTCTATCATGATAGTTTTCTATCATTATAGTTTTCTATCACGATAGTTTTCTATCATGATAGTTTTCTATCATGATAGTTTTCTATCATGATAGTTTTCCATCATGATAGTTTTCTATCATGATAGTTTTCTATCATGATAGTTTTCTATCATGATAGTTTTCTATCACGATAGTTTTCTATCATGATAGTTTTCTACCATGATAGTTTTCTATCATGATAGTTTTCTACCATGATAGTTTTCTATCATAATAGTTTTCTATCATGATAGTTTTCTATCACGATAGTTTTCTAACATGATAGTTTTCTATCATGATAGTTTTCTATTGTGATAGTTTGCTATCACGATAGTTTTCTATCATAATAGTTTTCTATCATAATAGTTTTCTATCATAGTAGTTTTCTATCACGATAGTTTTCTATCATGATAGTTTTCTATCATGATAGTTTTCTATCATTATAGTTTTCTATCACGATAGTTTTCTATCATGATAGTTTTCTATCATGATAGTTTTCTATCACGATAGTTTTCCATCATGATAGTTTTCTATCATGATAGTTTTCTATCATGATAGTTTTCTATCATGATAGTTTTCTATCACGATAGTTTTCTATCATGATAGTTTTCTATCATGATAGTTTCTATCATAGTAGTTTTCTATCACGATAGTTTTCTATCATAATAGTTTTCTATCATGATAGTCTTCTATCATGATAGTTTTCTATCATGATAGTTTTCTATCATGATAGTTTTTTATCATGATAGTTTTCTATCACGATACTTTTCTATCATGATAATTTTCTAACATGATAGTTTTCTATCATGATAGTTCTCTATCACTATATTTTTCTATCACGATAGTTTTCTATCATGATAGTTTTCTATAATGATAGTTTTCTATCGTCTGCGATCTGCGTATATTTGCGTAGATCTGCGTATATTTGCGTAGTTTATCGTATATCTGCGTACATCTGCGTAGATCTGCGTATTACTGCGTAACCGGGTAGTAATCTGCGTACATCAGCGTAGCTATTCGTATATATGCGTCGACTTGCGTATGTCTGCGTATATCTGTTACGCGTATATCTGCGTATATCGGCGAACATCTGCGTATATCTACGTAGACGTACGTATATCTGCGTATGTCCTGCGTATACCCGCGTATATCTGCGTAGATCTGCATATATCTGCGTAGACCTGCGTATACTAGCGTATATCTGCATAGATCTGCGTATATCTGCGAAGCTTTCTATCAAGATAGTTTTCTATCATGATAGTTTTCTATCATGATAGTTTTTTATCAAGATTATTTTCTATCATGGTGGTTTTCTATCATGATGGTTTTCTATCATGATAGTTTTCTGTCATGATAGTTTTCTATCATGATAGTTTTCTATCATGATAGTTTTCTATCACGATAGTTTTCTATCATGATAGTTTTCTATCATGATAGTTTTCTATCACGATATTTTTCTATCACGATAGTTTTCTATCATGATAGTTTTCTATCATGATAGTTTTCTATCATGATAGTTTTCTATCGTGATAGTTTTCTATCACGATAGTTTTCTATCATGATAGTTTTCTATTGTGATAGTTTGCCATCACGATAGTTTTCAACCATGATAGTTTTCTACCATGATAGCTTTCTATCATGATAGTTTTCTATCATGATAGTTTTCTATCATGATAGTTTTCTATCATAGTAGTTTTCTATCACGATAGTTTTCTATCATGATAGTTTTCTATCATGATAGTTTTCTATCATGATAGTTTTCTATCATGATAGTTTTCTATCATGATAGTTTTTCTATCACGATAGTTTTCTATCATGATAGTTTTCTATCATGATAGTTTTCTATCATGATAGTTTTCTATCATAGTAGTTTTCTATCACGATAGTTTTCTATCATGATAGTTTTCTATCATGATAGTTTTCTATCATGATAGTTTTCTATCATGATAGTTTTCTATCATGATAGTTTTCTATCACGATAGTTTTCTATCATGATAGTTATCTATCATGATAGTTTTCTATCATGATAGTTTTCTATCACGATATTTTTCTATCACGATAGTTTTCTATCATGATAGTTTTCTATAATGATAGTTTTCCATCATCTGCGATCTGCGTTTATTTGCGTAGATCTGCGTATATCTGCTTAGATCTGCGTATATTTGCGTAGTTTGGCGTATATTTGCGTACATCTGCGTAGATCTGCGTATTACTGCGTAGCCGGGTAGTAATCTTTGTACATCAGCGTAGCTATTCTTATATATGCGTCGACTTGCGTATGTCTGCGTAGATCTGCGTATATCTGTTAAGCGTATATCTGCGTACATCTGCAAACATCTGCGTATATCTATGTAGACCTGCGTATATCTGCGTATGTCCTGCGTATACCCGCGTATATTTGCGTAGATCTGCGTATATCTGCGGAGCTTTCTATAACGATTGTTTTCTATCGTGATAGTTTTCTATCAAGATAGTTTTCTATCAAGATAGTTTTCTACCATAATACTTTTCTACCATTATAGTTTTCTATCACGATAGATTTCTATCATGATAGTTTTCTATCATGATTGTTTTCTATCACGATAGTTTTCTATCATTGTAGTTTTATATCACGATAGTTTTCTATTTTGATAGTTTTCTATCACGATAGTTCATCATCATCGTGTCCTGTATCCCCGGCTGGGGCATAGGGCGTCAACAAAACGTCTCCATCCTTCACGGTCTGCTGCAAGGTACTTAAGCTGTGGCCACATCTTTCTCTGGGATTCTGCTTCCGCTAAGACTGTTGATTTCCATGTTGTTCTTGGTCTTCCAACCCGCCGTGCACCCTGAGGATTCCATTCAAAGGACTGCTTTGCAATTTCATCGTTTGGTTTCCTCAGTGTGTGACCAATCCAACGCCATTTACGCTTTCTTATGTCGACGTCCAGCCGCTCTTGACTTGTCCTGCGCCACAATTCCTCATTTGATATTATTTGTGGCCAGCGAATCTTTAGGATGTGGCGAAGACAGCGATTCACAAAAGCCTGCAATTTCTTTGAAATGGTAGACGTGACTTTCCAGGTTTCACAAGCATATAATAGCACGGATTTGACATTGGATTCGAAGAATCTCAACTTAGTGCGTAAGGAGATTTGACTGGATTTCCAAATTGGGGACAGAGTACCGAAGGCAGCACGAGCTTTATTTATTCTACTTTTAACGTCCAGATCCATACCACCGTTTGCAGAAACAATACTGCCAAGGTAGTTAAATTGTTCCACTACTTCAACTGGCGTCTGGCGTAAAATAATACGCTGCTGTGTGGAGCGGCCTGTGAGCATTATTTTTGTCTTTTTGCTGTTAATTCTTAGACCACTCGACTCTCCCTTCACTTGCAGTGCTTGGCACATCCCGTTCAGCCCACTGATGTTATTTGCCAGTAGACATATGTCATCGGCATAGTCTAAATGACTGAGCCTTTCGAACGGTCTCCATTGAATGCCCTGTCGCTCAGCTGTACCAACACTGGCCGTCAATACGTCGTCCATCGCCAGCAGGAAGAGAATTGGCGATAGAACATCCCCTTGTCTCACACCCTGTTGCACTACGAAGGAGTCGGATAGCTGCCCATTGTGCAAAACAAAACACCTCGCGTTGTTGTAGGACTCTTTAATAATGGCAACAATTTTTGGTGGAATTCCTCTACCAAGCAATGATCTCCATATACATTCTCGGTTAACTCGATCAAAGGCCTTTTCAAAATCCACGAACATGAGGTAAAGCGGTGATTGATATTCCATCGACTGCTCGAGGACGATACGCAGGGTGTTGATATGGTCGACACACGATCGACCACTGCGGAAGCCAGCTTGATGCCTCTTGAGTGTAGACTCGATTCTATCCTTTATTCGCTCGAGTATGATTGTTGCCATTAGTTTTGGGGAAAACGGACAAAACGGTGATACCACGCCAGTTGTTGCAATTCTTTAAGTCACCTTTCTTTGGCAACTTAACAATCACACCATCCTTCCAGTCCCTGGGATAGCTTTCGTTTTCCCAAATGTTTTGTATCAGCGGATGTAAAATACTAGCCGCTGCTACGGGATCGGCTTTCAGGAATTCAGCTGGTATTCCGTCCAGTCCAGCTGCCTTGTTGTTTTTGAGGAGATTTATTGATGTACGAATTTCCGATTCTGACGGGGGTTCGATGTCAATACCCCTATAGGACCTGCGCATCTCGTTTAGTTGGGGCACTTCAGCACTCTGCTCAACTGAATCCTCATTTAGCAGGGCACAAAAATGGTCCTTCCATCTACGAAGCTGATCCTCAATTGATACCAAAAGTGTGCCATCCACATCCATTACAGGATGATTGGTGTTGCTTTTTTTCCCGATAACATCTTTGGCTATTTGGTACAATTCCCGGATATCTCCTCTTCTGGCAGCGCTTTCCGCATTATCTGCGAGTCCATCCAACTTCACCCTCTTGTCACGTCTCACACAGCGGTAGACCATCTTATGTGCAATGCGGTACTCTCTTCGCAAGTCAGCCTTTCGTTGAACATCAGCTTCGGCATTTATTTGGATTTTCAACGATTTGCGAAGTTCGATCTTATCCCAGGTGTCTTGGGATATCCAAGAGTCTCTACGTCTCGTTCGCTTGGGTACAGTTTCGGATCCAGCCTCCATAAAAACACTTTTAATTTCACCCCACATCTCATCAATTGTTGAATTCTGGATTCCATTTAATGACGAGGCTCTGTCGTTAAGGGTGGTGACATAGTTTCGACATATGTTGGGGTCATTTAAAGCATTCGTAATGAATTTTGTGCTCCTTGCTGCATCCTGCGCTGGTTTTTGTACGGCAGCGGTTCGTAGTTTGAGACTCATCAGAACCAAATGGTGGTCGCTTCCCACATCGGCATTTCTTATACTCCGGACATCACACATAGACTTCCTCCATCGCTGCTGAATCATGATATGATCAATTTGGTTTTCGGTTTGACCATCTGGATGCACCCAGGTAATTTTGTTGCACGTCTTATGCTTAAATACAGTCCCACCTATCACAAGACGATTCGCGTTACAAAAGTCGACAAGCAAGTCACCATTTTCATTCCGTGACCCCACGCCATTTCTTCCCATCACGCGTTCCAGTCCGTAATTGTCTGAACCGACTTGGGCATTAAGGTCTCCCATAACGACTATGATGTCGGCTCTCGGAACACTACTGTAAACCGAGTTAAGATGAGTGTAGAACGCGGTTTTGTCTTCCTCGGTCGCTTCATTTGTGGGGGCGTAGCACTGAATAATTGTGACGTTACGAATTTTTGAACGAAACCTTGCTGTCATTAATCTCGCAGAAATGGGCGCCCATGAGATCAAACTACGCCTCGCTTCTTCGTTCAACATAATTCCGACACCATGCAGTCTTTGGCCACCCTCTCTTTCATCTTCGCCGGAATACAGCATTCTCGTCTGTCCAGTGTCTGATCTGTATTCAGCTCTTCCTCTCCACTTAGTTTCGCTTATGCCCAGGATACTGATCTTTAGGCGAAGCATTTCACGCTCAACCTGCTCGTATCTACCATCGCTGTACAAGGATCGAACGTTCCATGCTCCGATTTTCGTACGTATGTGGTAGCCAAAAGTAACATTTGCGCTTCTTGAAAGACTTCTTCTATTTGTCAACGATTCATTTATTATTATGGCGTCTTGATTGACGCTCGTACATGAAGGATGCCGCACCCCCAAATCCGATGTGCGGTTTACTGCAGCCGAAGCTACAGAAGGATTTTCTATAAAAAGATTACCTCTTGGGGACTCATTTCCATTTGTTGTCATAATTCATGTATTTGCATATATCCTTCCACCATGGTGTTTTCCGAGATATGATTAATAACATACATAAGCTCAGATTTGACAGGCACACCCGCCTTTTGTATGGTCAAACACATAACTGCTCGAGGCCGCCCACTGTGGGAAAACAGACGCCTTTTGTAGCCGCCCAATATGGGTTACAGACGCTACCAGCTGCTGCCGTTGGCCTTTTACCAAAAAAAAAGCTCCTCCGCCACCAGACTATCATGCCGTTGACCGCCACCTGCAGTTCATCCGCCTTAAGAGGGCTTTTAACCATCCCGAGGACAAGTTTGTGCCCTGACCAGCATAGCTGGGTTGTCTGCTTATCCCGGCATCCATTCGGTCCCCCTGCACGTTAGCGTTACCCGCCCTCTACCACGCGGAGGTGTGCATAGGGATTTTCCTATCATTGAGCCTAGGGCCATATGGCGTCCTAGCACTCTCAAGTACTTTTAGAGGGATAGTTTTCTATCATGATAGTTTTCTATCACGATAGTTTTCTATCATAATAGTTTTCTATCATGATAGTTTTCTATCATGATAGTTTTCTATCATGATAGTTTTCTATCATGATAGTTTTCTATCATGATAGTTTTCTATCACGATAGTTTTCTATCATGATAGTTTTCTACCATGATAGTTTTCTATCATGATAGTTTTCTACCATGATAGTTTTCTATCATGATAGTTTTCTATCATGATAGTTTTCTATCACGATAGTTTTCTATCATGATAGTTTTCTATCATGATAGTTTTCTATCATGATAGTTTTCTATTGTGATAGTTTGCTATCACGATAGTTTTCTATCATGATAGTTTTCTATCATGATAGTTTTCTATCATAGTAGTTTTCTATCACGATAGTTTTCTATCATGATAGTTTTCTAACATGATAGTTTTCTATCATTATAGTTTTCTATCACGATAGTTTTCTATCATGATAGTTTTCTATCATGATAGTTTTCTATCACGATAGTTTTCCATCATGATAGTTTTCTATCATGATAGTTTTCTATCATGATAGTTTTCTATCATGATAGTTTTCTATCACGATAGTTTTCTATCATGATAGTTTTCTATCATGATAGTTTCTATCATAGTAGTTTTCTATCACGATAGTTTTCTATCATGATAGTTTTCTATCATGATAGTTTTCTATCATGATAGTTTTCTATCATGATAGTTTTCTATCATGATAGTTTTCTATCACGATACTTTTCTATCATGATAATTTTCTATCATGATAGTTTTCTATCATGATAGTTCTCTATCACTATATTTTTCTATCACGATAGTTTTCTATCATGATAGTTTTCTATAATGATAGTTTTCTATTGTCTGCGATCTGCGTATATTTGCATAGATCTGCGTATATTTGCGTAGTTTATCGTATATCTGCGTACATCTGCGTAGATCTGCGTATTACTGCGTAACCGGGTAGTAATCTGCGTACATCAGCGTAGCTATTCGTATATATGCGTCGACTTGCGTATGTCTGCGTATATCTGTTAAGCGTATATCTGCGTATATCGGCGAACATCTGCGTATATCTACGTAGACGTACGTATATCTGCGTTTGTCCTGCGTATACCCGCGTATATCTGCGTAGATCTGCATATATCTGCGTAGACCTGCGTATACTAGCGTATATCTGCATAGATCTGCGTATATCTGCGAAGCTTTCTATCAAGATAGTTTTCTATCATGATAGTTTTCTATCATGATAGTTTTTTATCAAGATTATTTTCTATCATGATGGTTTTCTATCATGATGGTTTTCTATCATGATAGTTTTCTGTCATGATAGTTTTCTATCATGATAGTTTTCTATCATGATAGTTTTCTATCACGATAGTTTTCTATCATGATAGTTTTCTATCATGATAGTTTTCTATCACGATATTTTTCTATCACGATAGTTTTCTATCATGATAGTTTTCTATCATGATAGTTTTCTATCATGATAGTTTTCTATCGTGATAGTTTTCTATCACGATAGTTTTCTATCATGATAGTTTTCTATTGTGATAGTTTGCTATCACGATAGTTTTCTACCATGATAGTTTTCTACCATGATAGCTTTCTATCATGATAGTTTTCTATCATGATAGTTTTCTATCACGATAGTTTTCTATCATGATAGTTTTCTATCATGATAGTTTTCTATCATGATAGTTTTCTATCATAGTAGTTTTCTATCACGTTAGTTTTCTATCATGATAGTTTTCTATCATGATAGTTTTCTATCATGATAGTTTTCTATCATGATAGTTTTCTATCACGATAGTTTTCTATCATGATAGTTTTCTATCATGATAGTTTTCTATCATGATAGTTTTCTATCATAGTAGTTTTCTATCATAGTAGTTTTCTATCACGATAGTTTTCTATCATGATAGTTTTCTATCATGATAGTTTTCTATCATGATAGTTTTCTATCATGATAGTTTTCTATCACGATAGTTTTCTATCATGATAGTTTTCTATCATGATAGTTTTCTATCATGATAGTTTTCTATCACGATATTTTTCTATCACGATAGTTTTCTATCATGATAGTTTTCTATAATGATAGTTTTCCATCATCTGCGATCTGCGTTTATTTGCGTAGATCTGCGTATATCTGCTTAGATCTGCGTATATTTGCGTAGTTTGGCGTATATTTGCGTACATCTGCGTAGATCTGCGTATTACTGCGTAGCCGGGTAGTAATCTTTGTACATCAGCGTAGCTATTCTTATATATGCGTCGACTTGCGTATATCTGCGTAGATCTGCGTATATCTGTTAAGCGTATATCTGCGTACATCTGCAAACATCTGCGTATATCTACGTAGACCTGCGTATATCTGCGTATGTCTTGCGTATACCCGCGTATATTTGCGTAGATCTGCGTATATCTGCGAAGCTTTCTATAACGATTGTTTTCTATCGTGATAGTTTTCTATCAAGATAGTTTTCTATCAAGATAGTTTTCTACCATAATAATTTTCTACCATTATAGTTTTCTATCACGATAGATTTCTATCATGATAGTTTTCTATCATGATTGTTTTCTATCACGATAGTTTTCTATCATTGTAGTTTTATATCACGATAGTTTTCTATTTTGATAGTTTTCTATCACAATAGTTATCTATCATGATAGTTTTCTATCATGATAGTTTTCTATCACGATAGTTTTCTATCATGATAGTTTTCTATCATGATAGTTTTCTATCATGATAGTTTTCTATCATGATAGTTTTCTATCATGATAGTTTTCTATCATGATAGTTTTCTATCACGATAGTTTTCTATCATGATAGTTTTCTATCATGATAGTTTTCTATCATGATAGTTTTCTATCATAGTAGTTTTCTATCACGATAGTTTTCTATCATGATAGTTTTCTATCATGATAGTTTTCTATCATGATAGTTTTCTATCATGATAGTTTTCTATCATGATAGTTTTCTATCACGATAGTTTTCTATCATGATAGTTTTCTATCATGATAGTTTTCTATCATGATAGTTTTCTATCACGATATTTTTCTATCACGATAGTTTTCTATCATGATAGTTTTCTATAATGATAGTTTTCCATCATCTGCGATCTGCGTTTATTTGCGTAGATCTGCGTATATCTGCTTAGATCTGCGTATATTTGCGTAGTTTGGCGTATATTTGCGTACATCTGCGTAGATCTGCGTATTACTGCGTAGCCGGGTAGTAATCTTTGTACATCAGCGTAGCTATTCTTATATATGCGTCGACTTGCGTATATCTGCGTAGATCTGCGTATATCTGTTAAGCGTATATCTGCGTACATCTGCAAACATCTGCGTATATCTACGTAGACCTGCGTATATCTGCGTATGTCTTGCGTATACCCGCGTATATTTGCGTAGATCTGCGTATATCTGCGAAGCTTTCTATAACGATTTTTTTCTATCGTGATAGTTTTCTATCAAGATAGTTTTCTATCAAGATAGTTTTCTACCATAATAATTTTCTACCATTATAGTTTTCTATCACGATAGATTTCTATCATGATAGTTTTCTATCATGATTGTTTTCTATCACGATAGTTTTCTATCATTGTAGTTTTATATCACGATAGTTTTCTATTTTGATAGTTTTCTATCACGATAGTTATCTATCATGATTGTTTTCTATCATGATAGTTTTCTATCACGATAGTTTTCTATCATGATAGTTTTCTATCATGATAGTTTTCTATCATGATAGTTTTCTATCACGATATTTTTCTATCACGATAGTTTTCTATCATGATAGTTTTCTATAATGATAGTTTTCCATCATCTGCGATCTGCGTTTATTTGCGTAGATCTGCGTATATCTGCTTAGATCTGCGTATATTTGCGTAGTTTGGCGTATATTTGCGTACATCTGCGTAGATCTGCGTATTACTGCGTAACCGGGTAGTAATCTGCGTACATCAGCGTAGCTATTCGTATATATGCGTCGACTTGCGTATGTCTGCGTATATCTGTTAAGCGTATATCTGCGTATATCGGCGAACATCTGCGTATATCTACGTAGACGTACGTATATCTGCGTATGTCCTGCGTATACCCGCGTATATCTGCGTAGATCTGCATATATCTGCGTAGACCTGCGTATACTAGCGTATATCTGCATAGATCTGCGTATATCTGCGAAGCTTTCTATCAAGATAGTTTTCTATCATGATAGTTTTCTATCATGATAGTTTTTTATCAAGATTATTTTCTATCATGATGGTTTTCTATCATGATGGTTTTCTATCATGATAGTTTTCTGTCATGATAGTTTTCTATCATGATAGTTTTCTATCATGATAGTTTTCTATCACGATAGTTTTCTATCATGATAGTTTTCTATCATGATAGTTTTCTATCACGATATTTTTCTATCACGATAGTTTTCTATCATGATAGTTTTCTATCATGATAGTTTTCTATCATGATAGTTTTCTATCGTGATAGTTTTCTATCACGATAGTTTTCTATCATGATAGTTTTCTATTGTGATAGTTTGCTATCACGATAGTTTTCTACCATGATAGTTTTCTACCATGATAGCTTTCTATCATGATAGTTTTCTATCATGATAGTTTTCTATCACGATAGTTTTCTATCATGATAGTTTTCTATCATGATAGTTTTCTATCATGATAGTTTTCTATCATAGTAGTTTTCTATCACGTTAGTTTTCTATCATGATAGTTTTCTATCATGATAGTTTTCTATCATGATAGTTTTCTATCATGATAGTTTTCTATCACGATAGTTTTCTATCATGATAGTTTTCTATCATGATAGTTTTCTATCATGATAGTTTTCTATCATAGTAGTTTTCTATCATAGTAGTTTTCTATCACGATAGTTTTCTATCATGATAGTTTTCTATCATGATAGTTTTCTATCATGATAGTTTTCTATCATGATAGTTTTCTATCACGATAGTTTTCTATCATGATAGTTTTCTATCATGATAGTTTTCTATCATGATAGTTTTCTATCACGATATTTTTCTATCACGATAGTTTTCTATCATGATAGTTTTCTATAATGATAGTTTTCCATCATCTGCGATCTGCGTTTATTTGCGTAGATCTGCGTATATCTGCTTAGATCTGCGTATATTTGCGTAGTTTGGCGTATATTTGCGTACATCTGCGTAGATCTGCGTATTACTGCGTAGCCGGGTAGTAATCTTTGTACATCAGCGTAGCTATTCTTATATATGCGTCGACTTGCGTATATCTGCGTAGATCTGCGTATATCTGTTAAGCGTATATCTGCGTACATCTGCAAACATCTGCGTATATCTACGTAGACCTGCGTATATCTGCGTATGTCTTGCGTATACCCGCGTATATTTGCGTAGATCTGCGTATATCTGCGAAGCTTTCTATAACGATTGTTTTCTATCGTGATAGTTTTCTATCAAGATAGTTTTCTATCAAGATAGTTTTCTACCATAATAATTTTCTACCATTATAGTTTTCTATCACGATAGATTTCTATCATGATAGTTTTCTATCATGATTGTTTTCTATCACGATAGTTTTCTATCATTGTAGTTTTATATCACGATAGTTTTCTATTTTGATAGTTTTCTATCACAATAGTTATCTATCATGATAGTTTTCTATCATGATAGTTTTCTATCACGATAGTTTTCTATCATGATAGTTTTCTATCATGATAGTTTTCTATCATGATAGTTTTCTATCATGATAGTTTTCTATCATGATAGTTTTCTATCATGATAGTTTTCTATCACGATAGTTTTCTATCATGATAGTTTTCTATCATGATAGTTTTCTATCATGATAGTTTTCTATCATAGTAGTTTTCTATCACGATAGTTTTCTATCATGATAGTTTTCTATCATGATAGTTTTCTATCATGATAGTTTTCTATCATGATAGTTTTCTATCATGATAGTTTTCTATCACGATAGTTTTCTATCATGATAGTTTTCTATCATGATAGTTTTCTATCATGATAGTTTTCTATCACGATATTTTTCTATCACGATAGTTTTCTATCATGATAGTTTTCTATAATGATAGTTTTCCATCATCTGCGATCTGCGTTTATTTGCGTAGATCTGCGTATATCTGCTTAGATCTGCGTATATTTGCGTAGTTTGGCGTATATTTGCGTACATCTGCGTAGATCTGCGTATTACTGCGTAGCCGGGTAGTAATCTTTGTACATCAGCGTAGCTATTCTTATATATGCGTCGACTTGCGTATATCTGCGTAGATCTGCGTATATCTGTTAAGCGTATATCTGCGTACATCTGCAAACATCTGCGTATATCTACGTAGACCTGCGTATATCTGCGTATGTCTTGCGTATACCCGCGTATATTTGCGTAGATCTGCGTATATCTGCGAAGCTTTCTATAACGATTTTTTTCTATCGTGATAGTTTTCTATCAAGATAGTTTTCTATCAAGATAGTTTTCTACCATAATAATTTTCTACCATTATAGTTTTCTATCACGATAGATTTCTATCATGATAGTTTTCTATCATGATTGTTTTCTATCACGATAGTTTTCTATCATTGTAGTTTTATATCACGATAGTTTTCTATTTTGATAGTTTTCTATCACGATAGTTATCTATCATGATTGTTTTCTATCATGATAGTTTTCTATCACGATAGTTTTCTATCATGATAGTTTTCTATCATGATAGTTTTCTATCATGATAGTTTTCTATCATGATAGTTTTTTATCATGATAGTTTTCTATCACGATAGTTTTCTATCATTGTAGTTTTATATCACGATAGTTTTCTATTTTGATAGTTTTCTATCACGATAGTTATCTATCATGATAGTTTTCTATCATGATAGTTTTCTATCACGATAGTTTTCTATCATGATAGTTTTCTACCATGATAGTTTTCTATCGTGATAGTTTTCTACCATGATAGTTTTCTATCATGATAGTTTTCTATCATGATAGTTTTCTATCACGATAGTTTTCTATCATGATAGTTTTCTATCATGATAGTTTTCTATCATGATAGTTTTCTATTGTGATAGTTTGCTATCACGATAGTTTTCTATCATGATAGTTTTCTATCATGATAGTTTTCTATCATAGTAGTTTTCTATCATGATAGTTTTCTATCATGATAGTTTTCTATCATGATAGTTTTCTATCATTATAGTTTTCTATCACGAAAGTTTTCTATCATGATAGTTTTCTATCATGATAGTTTTCTATCACGATAGTTTTCCATCATGATAGTTTTCTATCATGATAGTTTTCTATCAAGATAGTTTTCTATCAAGATAGTTTTCTACCATAATAATTTTCTAACATTATAGTTTTCTATCACGATAGATTTCTATCATGATAGTTTTCTATCATGATTGTTTTCTATCACGATAGTTTTCTATCATTGTAGTTTTATATCACGATAGTTTTCTATTTTGATAGTTTTCTATCACGATAGTTATCTATCATGATTGTTTTCTATCATGATAGTTTTCTATCACGATAGTTTTCTATCATGATAGTTTTCTATCATGATAGTTTTCTATCATGATAGTTTTCTATCACGATATTTTTCTATCACGATAGTTTTCTATCATGATAGTTTTCTATAATGATAGTTTTCCATCATCTGCGATCTGCGTTTATTTGCGTAGATCTGCGTATATCTGCTTAGATCTGCGTATATTTGCGTAGTTTGGCGTATATTTGCGTACATCTGCGTAGATCTGCGTATTACTGCGTAACCGGGTAGTAATCTGCGTACATCAGCGTAGCTATTCGTATATATGCGTCGACTTGCGTATGTCTGCGTATATCTGTTAAGCGTATATCTGCGTATATCGGCGAACATCTGCGTATATCTACGTAGACGTACGTATATCTGCGTATGTCCTGCGTATACCCGCGTATATCTGCGTAGATCTGCATATATCTGCGTAGACCTGCGTATACTAGCGTATATCTGCATAGATCTGCGTATATCTGCGAAGCTTTCTATCAAGATAGTTTTCTATCATGATAGTTTTCTATCATGATAGTTTTTTATCAAGATTATTTTCTATCATGATGGTTTTCTATCATGATGGTTTTCTATCATGATAGTTTTCTGTCATGATAGTTTTCTATCATGATAGTTTTCTATCATGATAGTTTTCTATCACGATAGTTTTCTATCATGATAGTTTTCTATCATGATAGTTTTCTATCACGATATTTTTCTATCACGATAGTTTTCTATCATGATAGTTTTCTATCATGATAGTTTTCTATCATGATAGTTTTCTATCGTGATAGTTTTCTATCACGATAGTTTTCTATCATGATAGTTTTCTATTGTGATAGTTTGCTATCACGATAGTTTTCTACCATGATAGTTTTCTACCATGATAGCTTTCTATCATGATAGTTTTCTATCATGATAGTTTTCTATCACGATAGTTTTCTATCATGATAGTTTTCTATCATGATAGTTTTCTATCATTATAGTTTTCTATCATAGTAGTTTTCTATCACGTTAGTTTTCTATCATGATAGTTTTCTATCATGATAGTTTTCTATCATGATAGTTTTCTATCATGATAGTTTTCTATCACGATAGTTTTCTATCATGATAGTTTTCTATCATAGTAGTTTTCTATCATAGTAGTTTTCTATCACGATAGTTTTCTATCATGATAGTTTTCTATCATGATAGTTTTCTATCATGATAGTTTTCTATCATGATAGTTTTCTATCACGATAGTTTTCTATCATGATAGTTTTCTATCATGATAGTTTTCTATCATGATAGTTTTCTATCACGATATTTTTCTATCACGATAGTTTTCTATCATGATAGTTTTCTATAATGATAGTTTTCCATCATCTGCGATCTGCGTTTATTTGCGTAGATCTGCGTATATCTGCTTAGATCTGCGTATATTTGCGTAGTTTGGCGTATATTTGCGTACATCTGCGTAGATCTGCGTATTACTGCGTAGCCGGGTAGTAATCTTTGTACATCAGCGTAGCTATTCTTATATATGCGTCGACTTGCGTATATCTGCGTAGATCTGCGTATATCTGTTAAGCGTATATCTGCGTACATCTGCAAACATCTGCGTATATCTACGTAGACCTGCGTATATCTGCGTATGTCTTGCGTATACCCGCGTATATTTGCGTAGATCTGCGTATATCTGCGAAGCTTTCTATAACGATTGTTTTCTATCGTGATAGTTTTCTATCAAGATAGTTTTCTATCAAGATAGTTTTCTACCATAATAATTTTCTACCATTATAGTTTTCTATCACGATAGATTTCTATCATGATAGTTTTCTATCATGATTGTTTTCTATCACGATAGTTTTCTATCATTGTAGTTTTATATCACGATAGTTTTCTATTTTGATAGTTTTCTATCACAATAGTTATCTATCATGATAGTTTTCTATCATGATAGTTTTCTATCACGATAGTTTTCTATCATGATAGTTTTCTATCATGATAGTTTTCTATCATGATAGTTTTCTATCATGATAGTTTTCTATCATGATAGTTTTCTATCATGATAGTTTTCTATCACGATAGTTTTCTATCATGATAGTTTTCTATCATGATAGTTTTCTATCATGATAGTTTTCTATCATAGTAGTTTTCTATCACGATAGTTTTCTATCATGATAGTTTTCTATCATGATAGTTTTCTATCATGATAGTTTTCTATCATGATAGTTTTCTATCATGATAGTTTTCTATCACGATAGTTTTCTATCATGATAGTTTTCTATCATGATAGTTTTCTATCATGATAGTTTTCTATCACGATATTTTTCTATCACGATAGTTTTCTATCATGATAGTTTTCTATAATGATAGTTTTCCATCATCTGCGATCTGCGTTTATTTGCGTAGATCTGCGTATATCTGCTTAGATCTGCGTATATTTGCGTAGTTTGGCGTATATTTGCGTACATCTGCGTAGATCTGCGTATTACTGCGTAGCCGGGTAGTAATCTTTGTACATCAGCGTAGCTATTCTTATATATGCGTCGACTTGCGTATATCTGCGTAGATCTGCGTATATCTGTTAAGCGTATATCTGCGTACATCTGCAAACATCTGCGTATATCTACGTAGACCTGCGTATATCTGCGTATGTCTTGCGTATACCCGCGTATATTTGCGTAGATCTGCGTATATCTGCGAAGCTTTCTATAACGATTTTTTTCTATCGTGATAGTTTTCTATCAAGATAGTTTTCTATCAAGATAGTTTTCTACCATAATAATTTTCTACCATTATAGTTTTCTATCACGATAGATTTCTATCATGATAGTTTTCTATCATGATTGTTTTCTATCACGATAGTTTTCTATCATTGTAGTTTTATATCACGATAGTTTTCTATTTTGATAGTTTTCTATCACGATAGTTATCTATCATGATTGTTTTCTATCATGATAGTTTTCTATCACGATAGTTTTCTATCATGATAGTTTTCTATCATGATAGTTTTCTATCATGATAGTTTTCTATCATGATAGTTTTCTATCATGATAGTTTTCTATCACGATAGTTTTCTATCATTGTAGTTTTATATCACGATAGTTTTCTATTTTGATAGTTTTCTATCACGATAGTTATCTATCATGATAGTTTTCTATCATGATAGTTTTCTATCACGATAGTTTTCTATCATGATAGTTTTCTACCATGATAGTTTTCTATCGTGATAGTTTTCTACCATGATAGTTTTCTATCATGATAGTTTTCTATCATGATAGTTTTCTATCACGATAGTTTTCTATCATGATAGTTTTCTATCATGATAGTTTTCTATCATGATAGTTTTCTATTGTGATAGTTTGCTATCACGATAGTTTTCTATCATGATAGTTTTCTATCATGATAGTTTTCTATCATAGTAGTTTTCTATCATGATAGTTTTCTATCATGATAGTTTTCTATCATGATAGTTTTCTATCATTATAGTTTTCTATCACGAAAGTTTTCTATCATGATAGTTTTCTATCATGATAGTTTTCTATCACGATAGTTTTCCATCATGATAGTTTTCTATCATGATAGTTTTCTATCATGATAGTCTTCTATCATGATAGTTTTCTATCACGATAGTTTTCTATCATGATAGTTTTCTATCATGATAGTTTTCTATCATGATAGTTTCTATCATAGTAATTTTCTATCACGATAGTTTTCTATCATGATAGTTTTCTATCATGATAGTTTTCTATCATGATAGTTTTCTATCATGATAGTTTTCTATCACGATAGTTTTCCATCATGATAGTTTTCTATCATGATAGTTTTCTATCATGATAGTTTTCTATCATGATAGTTTTCTATCACGATAGTTTTCTATCATGATAGTTTTCTATCATGATAGTTTCTATCATAGTAGTTTTCTATCACGATAGTTTTCTATCATGATAGTTTTCTATCATGATAGTTTTCTATCATGATAGTTTTCTATCATGATAGTTTTCTATCATGATAGTTTTCTATCATGATAGTTTTCTATCACGATACTTTTCTATCATGATAATTTTCTATCTATATCACTATATTTTTCTATCACGATAGTTTTCTATCATGATAGTTTTCTATAATGATAGTTTTCTATCGTCTGCGATCTGCGTATATTTGCGTAGATCTGCGTATATTTGCGTAGTTTATTGTATATCTGCGTACATCTGCGTAGATCTGCGTATTACTGCGTAACCGGGTAGTAATCTGCGTACATCAGCGTAGCTATTCGTATATATGCGTCGACTTGCGTATGTCTGCGTATATCTGTTAAGCGTATATCTGCGTATATCGGCGAATATCTGCGTATATCTACGTAGACGTACGTATATCTGCGTATGTCCTGCGTATACCCGCGTATATTTGCGTAGATCTGCATATATCTGCGTAGACCTGCGTATACTAGCGTATATCTGCATAGATCTGCGTATATCTGCGAAGCTTTCTATCAAGATAGTTTTCTATCATGATAGTTTTCTATCATGATAGTTTTTTATCAAGATTATTTTCTATCATGATGGTTTTCTATCATGATGGTTTTCTATCATGATAGTTTTCTGTCATGATAGTTTTCTATCATGATAGTTTTCTATCATGATAGTTTTCTATCACGATAGTTTTCTATCATGATAGTTTTCTATCATGATAGTTTTCTATCACGATATTTTTCTATCACGATAGTTTTCTATCATGATAGTTTTCTATCATGATAGTTTTCTATCATGATAGTTTTCTATCGTGATAGTTTTCTATCACGATAGTTTTCTATCATGATAGTTTTCTATTGTGATAGTTTGCTATCACGATAGTTTTCTACCATGATAGTTTTCTACCATGATAGCTTTTTATCATGATAGTTTTCTATCATGATAGTTTTCTATCACGATAGTTTTCTATCATGATAGTTTTCTATCATGATAGTTTTCTATCATGATAGTTTTCTATCATAGTAGTTTTCTATCACGATAGTTTTCTATCATGATAGTTTTCTTCTATCATGATAGTTTTCTATCATGATAGTTTTCTATCATGATAGTTTTCTATCATGATAGTTTTCTATCATGATAGTTTTCTATCACGATATTTTTCTATCACGATAGTTTTCTATCATGATAGTTTTCTATCATGATAGTTTTCTATCATGATAGTTTTCTATCACGATATTTTTCTATCACGATAGTTTTCTATCATGATAGTTTTCTATAATGATAGTTTTCCATCATCTGCGATCTGCGTTTATTTGCGTAGATCTGCGTATATCTGCTTAGATCTGCGTATATTTGCGTAGTTTGGCGTATATTTGCGTACATCTGCGTAGATCTGCGTATTACTGCGTAGCCGGGTAGTAATCTTTGTACATCAGCGTAGCAATTCTTATATATGCGTCGACTTGCGTATGTCTGCGTAGATCTGCGTATATCTGTTAAGCGTATATCTGCGTACATCTGCAAACATCTGCGTATATCTACGTAGACCTGCGTATATCTGCGTATGTCCTGCGTATACCCGCGTATATTTGCGTAGATCTGCGTATATCTGCGAAGCTTTCTATAACGATTGTTTTCTATCGTGATAGTTTTCTATCAAGATAGTTTTCTATCAAGATAGTTTTCTACCATAATAATTTTCTACCATTATAGTTTTCTATCACGATAGATTTCTATCATGATAGTTTTCTATCATGATTGTTTTCTATCACGATAGTTTTCTATCATTGTAGTTTTATATCACGATAGTTTTCTATTTTGATAGTTTTCTATTACGATAGTTATCTATCATGATAGTTTTCTATCATGATAGTTTTCTATCACGATAGTTTTCTATCATGATAGTTTTCTATCATGATAGTTTTCTATCATGATAGTTTTCTATCATGATAGTTTTCTATCATGATAGTTTTCTATCACGATAGTTTTCTATCATGATAGTTTTCTACCATGATAGTTTTCTATCATGATAGTTTTCTACCATGATAGTTTTCTATCATGATAGTTTTCTATCATGATAGTTTTCTATCACGATAGTTTTCTATCATGATAGTTTTCTATCATGATAGTTTTCTATCATGATAGTTTTCTATTGTGATAGTTTGCTATCACGATAGTTTTCTATCATGATAGTTTTCTATCATGATAGTTTTCTATCATAGTAGTTTTCTATCACGATAGTTTTCTATCATGATAGTTTTCTATCATGATAGTTTTCTATCATGATAGTTTTCTATCATTATAGTTTTCTATCACGATAGTTTTCTATCATGATAGTTTTCTATCATGATAGTTTTCTATCGTGATAGTTTTCTATCACGATAGTTTTCTATCATGATAGTTTTCTATTGTGATAGTTTGCTATCACGATAGTTTTCTACCATGATAGTTTTCTACCATGATAGCTTTTTATCATGATAGTTTTCTATCATGATAGTTTTCTATCACGATAGTTTTCTATCATGATAGTTTTCTATCATGATAGTTTTCTATCATGATAGTTTTCTATCATAGTAGTTTTCTATCACGATAGTTTTCTATCATGATAATTTTCTATCATGATAGTTTTCTATCATGATAGTTTTCTATCATGATAGTTTTCTATCATGATAGTTTTCTATCACGATAGTTTTCTATCATGATAGTTTTCTATCATGATAGTTTTCTATCATGATAGTTTTCTATCACGATATTTTTCTATCACGATAGTTTTCTATCATGATAGTTTTCTATAATGATAGTTTTCCATCATCTGCGATCTGCGTTTATTTGCGTAGATCTGCGTATATCTGCTTAGATCTGCGTATATTTGCGTAGTTTGGCGTATATTTGCGTACATCTGCGTAGATCTGCGTATTACTGCGTAGCCGGGTAGTAATCTTTGTACATCAGCGTAGCTATTCTTATATATGCGTCGACTTGCGTATGTCTGCGTAGATCTGCGTATATCTGTTAAGCGTATATCTGCGTACATCTGCAAACATCTGCGTATATCTACGTAGACCTGCGTATATCTGCGTATGTCCTGCGTATACCCGCGTATATTTGCGTAGATCTGCGTATATCTGCGAAGCTTTCTATAACGATTGTTTTCTATCGTGATAGTTTTCTATCAAGATAGTTTTCTATCAAGATAGTTTTCTACCATAATAATTTTCTACCATTATAGTTTTCTATCACGATAGATTTCTATCATGATAGTTTTCTATCATGATTGTTTTCTATCACGATAGTTTTCTATCATTGTAGTTTTATATCACGATAGTTTTCTATTTTGATAGTTTTCTATCACGATAGTTATCTATCATGATAGTTTTCTATCATGATAGTTTTCTATCACGATAGTTTTCTATCATGATAGTTTTCTATCATGATAGTTTTCTTTCATGATAGTTTTCTATCATGATAGTTTTCTATCATGATAGTTTTCTATCATGATAGTTTTCTATCACGATAGTTTTCTATCATGATAGTTTTCTACCATGATAGTTTTCTATCATGATAGTTTTCTACCATGATAGTTTTCTATCATGATAGATTTCTATCATGATAGTTTTCTATCATGATTGTTTTCTATCACGATAGTTTTCTATCATTGTAGTTTTATATCACGATAGTTTTCTATTTTGATAGTTTTCTATCATGATAGTTTTCTATCACGATAGTTTCTATCATAGTAGTTTTCTATCACGATAGTTTTCTATCATGATAGTTTTCTATCATGATAGTTTTCTATCATGATAGTTTTCTATCATGATAGTTTTCTATCATGATAGTTTTCTATCATGATAGTTTTCTATCACGATAGTTTCTATCATAGTAGTTTTCTATCACGATAGTTTTCTATCATGATAGTTTTCTATCATGATAGTTTTCTATCATGATAGTTTTCTATCATGATAGTTTTCTATCATGATAGTTTTCTATCATGATAGTTTTCTATCACGATACTTTTCTATCATGATAATTTTCTATCATGATAGTTTTCTATCATGATAGTTCTCTATCACTATATTTTTCTATCACGATAGTTTTCTATCATGATAGTTTTCTATAATGATAGTTTTCTATCGTCTGCGATCTGCGTATATTTGCGTAGATCTGCGTATATTTGCGTAGTTTATCGTATATCTGCGTACATCTGCGTAGATCTGCGTATTACTGCGTAACCGGGTAGTAATCTGCGTACATCAGCGTAGCTATTCGTATATATGCGTCGACTTGCGTATGTCTGCGTATATCTGTTAAGCGTATATCTGCGTATATCGGCGAACATCTGCGTATATCTACGTAGACGTACGTATATCTGCGTATGTCCTGCGTATACCCGCGTATATCTGCGTAGATCTGCATATATCTGCGTAGACCTGCGTATACTAGCGTATATCTGCATAGATCTGCGTATATCTGCGAAGCTTTCTATCAAGACAGTTTTCTATCATGATAGTTTTCTATCATGATAGTTTTTTATCAAGATTATTTTCTATCATGATGGTTTTCTATCATGATGGTTTTCTATCATGATAGTTTTCTGTCATGATAGTTTTCTATCATGATAGTTTTCTATCATGATAGTTTTCTATCACGATAGTTTTCTATCATGATAGTTTTCTATCATGATAGTTTTCTATCACGATATTTTTCTATCACGATAGTTTTCTATCATGATAGTTTTCTATCATGATAGTTTTCTATCATGATAGTTTTCTATCGTGATAGTTTTCTATCACGATAGTTTTTTATCATGATTGTTGATTAAATCAACGTTGAATAAAACATCAGAAATTTGAGAAGATGTACTTTGTACTTGTATGTATATTTAATTCACTTTTATACAGAGCTTCTAAATTTTCCTATTGAAGGAATAATAAAGTTAACATTAATTTATTTGATTTATTAATATTATACCTACATTTGTTTTGATGCTTAGATTCGTATATATGTTATGCTTAATATGCTTAAATTCTGATATGTTATATGTTAAACTAAATTAAGTGATGAAAGGCTCGAAACTGGGATTTCTTGATTTTTCGACGGTGCCCATCCAATAAATGCCGCCATTTTATTTGTCAACCACCACGTTGCCATTTTGCCCATCTATTGCAATGGTGCCATTTTGCCCATCTATTGCCGTGGTGCCCATTTTATATCTCTTGCCGTGAGTGCTTCCAAGTTCGGTAACACTCCCCCCCGGTAAATTGGGGAATCCCAAATTACCGTCTTCACCGAACTGCCTTACGTCCAACACTGCCAATTTGACCACTGGTCTTGTATATATGCCGGAAGATGTCTGCACTGCTGCACTGCGTACTACACCATCACCCCCTGGCAATGCTTTTATGACCTTGCCCATAGGCCAAGATTTTCGTGGACTATTTGAGTCCACAATTATTACTATGTCGCCTTCCGTTATGATACGTCCCGAGTTGAACCACTTCGTTCGCCGTGTTAGGTTGGGTAAGTATTCAAGTAGCCATCGCTGCCAAAATGAATTTGCATACTTTTCGCTCATGATCCAGTTCTTTTTTAAGGCTGCTCCACTTTCGATTATATCCCCTTTAATTTTTAGTCCACTAGATGAACCCACTAAGAAGTGGTTCGGTGTAAGGGCTTCCTTGTCATCTTCCTCGATAGGAACATAGGTGAGCGGTCGAGTATTGACTATGTTTTCTACCTCTGCCATCATACTCAGTAGCAGCTCATCAGTTGGGTTGCTGCTTGGGGTAATTTCAGCCAGGGTCTGCTTAACTGAGCGGACTAGACGCTCCCAGCATCCACCCATATGCGGAGATGCTGGTGGTATAAATTTCCACGTGAGCTGCATCTCAAATTCCTTTGTAATCTTTTTCTGGTCTAACTTTTCTATGGCCTGCTTAAGCTCTTCACTTGCACCTCGGAAATTGGTTCCATTATCGGAATATATTTCGAACGGCATGCCTCTTCTAGCAATAAAGCGCTTTAATCCCAAGATGCATGAATCGCTTGAGAGGCTGTGAGCGATCTCAATATGTATAGCTCTTACTGTCAAACATGTCAGCAGCATTCCCCACCGTTTCTCTCTATGCCTACCGACCTTTACATGGAGAGGGCCAAAATAATCGATGCCTACGTATGAGAAAGCTCTTGTGTATGCACTAAGTCGAGCTGCCGGAAGTTGACCCATTATAGGAGGACTCGGAACTGCCAGTCTCTATTTGCAATAGTTACATTTTCGTTTGATTTTGTTGAGCAGGCTTCGAAGATTGGAGATGTGATATATTTGTCTCATCTCGTTGACTACGGTTTCGTTGTAAAGGTGGTGATAACGATTATGATAATTCGTGATTAAAAGCCTAGTGATGTAATCATTTTTTGGAAGTATTATTGGTCTTTTAACTTCTTCTTGTACTATTGGAGCCGCATCTATGCGGCCTTTAATACGTAGAACTTCATTTTCATCCATATAAGGGCTCAATCTGTAAATAACACTGGATTTATTCAGCTGTATAACTTCTAAGGATTTGTTCGCGGTGTGAAAATTCTCGTATTCCGATCTCAACCCTTCTTTCTGACATATTCTATAAAGGCAGTTTTCGGCACGTTTGATCTCTGCAGAAGTAAAGAAGTCCGACCCTTTAACATTTCGCTTGTAACATTTTATATCTATAAAGCGATATACATACATGGTGGTGCGAACAATTCTGGTCCATTGAGAAAAACGCGTATAATCAATGATGGGTTGGTTGTCGTTAAGTTCTTGAAAGCAGCAAATCTTTACTTCGTGATCTCCGGCACATCCTTTACATTCATGGGGCTTTGATTTTTCCCAACTTTCTTCTGGTGTATAGAGAAAGTTTGGACCTTTGAACCATCTGGAATTTGAATGAAACTCTTTGTCGGGTTTCTGCTTTGTAGCGTCATCAGCAACATTTTCTTTAGTTGAGATCCATCTCCATTCCTTCTCATTGGAGGATTCAAGAATTTCACTAATTCTGTAAGCGACAAACTGTTTATATTTTCGGTGCTCTGATTTTATCCAACAAAGCACTATCCTTGAGTCTGTCCAGTAAAACGTTTCATTGATGTCAATCGAGTGACTTTTTGCTATTGTTTGCGCAAATCTAGTACCTAGCACAGCGGCTTCTAGTTCCATTCGTGGTATGGATATGGTTTTGATCGGACCCACCTTAGTCTTTGCTCCTATAAGAGCGCATTCTATTAAATTTTGTGACTTTACTCTGAAATACGCAACAGCTGCATAGGCAGATTCACTTGCATCTACGAATATGTGTAATTGAACACAGTTTTTTGTATCAAATCTTAAATTTGATAGGTATGTTCTCCTGATTGTTACTTCTCGAATTTTTGGAATAAGTCTCAGCCACTCTCTCCATCTATCGAAGTGAAGGTTACTTATTTGTTGATCCCAATCAGTTGACGAACGCCAGATATCCTGAAGTAGAATTTTGAGGATGACGACAAAATTCGCTATTAGCCCCAGTGGATCAAATACGCACATAAGAACTTTTAAAACCTCTCTTTTGGTAGGGATAGTTTTTCCCAGCATGACATCGATTCTTATGCTCTTTTGTTGCAGAGTAAACAAAAATATATCTGTTTGTGGTGTCCACCACATCCCAAGTAATTTTTCTGCTTTATCTGCAAGGTTTAAACTGGTTATTAGTTTGTTTTCATTCACAGACTTTTTCGGAAGTGCATCAAGGATGATTTTAGAATTAGAGAGAAAATTTCGAATCTCGAAGCCCGCTTGGCTATGAATGTATATAACGTCCTTTGCTAACTTAATTGCCTCTTCTTCATCATCGATGCTGTCGAGGAAGTCATCAACATAATGGTTTTCGATTACTGCTCTTGATACTCTAGGAAACTGGCCAACGAAGTTCTTAGCATTTTGGTTTTTTATAAACTGGGCACAATAAGGAGAGCAAGTAGATCCAAAAGTCATTACAGACATTTTATATTCTTCCACTTCGTTTGTTTTTTCATCAAGCCATAAAAATCTTTGTGAGTCTTGATCAATCGTTTTAATTTTTACCTGGTGGAACATTTCGCGTATATCAGCAGCAAGAGCGAATCTACGTTCTCTGAACCGGAAAAGAATAGATATCAAGGCTGGAACCTCGTCAGGTCCTGTTAAAAGAACCGAGTTCAGTGAGACGCCTTCCACCTTGGCCGCTGCATCCCAAACAATACGCACCTTATTTGGTTTGTTAGGGTTGATCACCGGAAATATTGGAAGGTACCAGGTGCGGCTACTATAATTTGACGCCTCTGCAGGGTTCAGTTTTGTTGCATAGCCTTTTGCAATATAATCTTTTATGGTCTGGTCAATTTTAGCTCGAATCTCGGGTTCCTTGGATAATTTTTTCTCAAGACATCTTAATCGTTTCTCGGCCATCTGTTTACGCTTTTGGGAAGTGACAAGTCATCATACTTCCACAGAAGTGGAACGGAATAATTTCGTCCATCAAACGATGTTTCCGCCTCAAGCTTCTGCTTCGCTCTCTCATCACAGGCTGATAGAACTTTTTTGAAATCGGAGGTTCCTGCCGCATCAATCTTAAAGTATTCCTTCATGAGTTTGTGCATTTCCGCACTAATACTGTTTTGGCATTCACATATGTGAAATTGGTAAGAATCTCCTACTGTTGAATCTTCATCACTCTTAAATAATGTTGACCCAAAAACTGTCCAACCTATTCTTGTTTTGATAGCAACGGGTTGAGTCGCATTGCCTTCTACTGATTTAAGAGGAATGCCCAGATTCCAGTGTTGCAATCCAATTAATATTCTTGGTTTAGCATTTGTGTATAGGACGCAAGGGGTAGATTCCTTAGATGACTGTACGATTTTGTTAATGCCTGTATATTAAGGGTTTGCTTTGGAAGGTCCAGTGATTTAACGGTGTGCACATTTGGTAGATTAAATCTTTTCCGTATTCCATCAGAGCCTGAAATTTCCAAGTTTATCATTCTGGAATCGTTTTCATCCCTATGGGTATTTCCGGTCCACTTTAGACAAAGTGGTTCAAGTTTACCTCTCGCTTTAAGTAGCTGAGCAAGTTCTTCATCGATAAGGGTAACTGATGACCCGTCATCTAAAAACGCGTATGTGTCTACCTCACTGTCTTCGAAATATAAGGTAACTGGAAGAATTTTAAATAGCATTTGACCTTTACCTTGTCTATTGACGGGACAGCTAAGGTGTGTACCTATATTTCCAGTTGTTGCTTTATGCTCTTCGTTGATTGATGTTCTTTGATCTTCAGTTTCACGATTTATATGCAAGAGGGCATTGTGTCTAAAGGAGCAACCTTGGAGTCCACAAACTGCAGATGAGGTGCACCGACGCCTTCCATGCTGGCGCAAGCAAGTTCGGCAGATGAAGCAGCGCCTAATGACATCCCATCTCTCTTTAGGATTCATTTTCAAAAAACTTTCGCAGACTGTTAGTGATGGACACAATTTTTCACAAACTGGGCATCCTCGAACGCCTTTTCTGTCATCCTGCCCATGAATGTTCATAAAACCTCTGGATTTCTTTGTTATTTTAGGCTCGGAAACATCTTGTACTGAAATTGTCACCTCTGTGGCAGCCTTGGCTATTTGTGAAAGCCAAATTCTAAATGTAGTTAAGTTTATATCGCCTTGTGACTGTTTGAACATTCCCCAATTAAGCTTTAGCTGAGAGGGTAACCTATCGACAAGCTCTTGTAACAAAAGGGGGTTGTTTAAATGTGAAGATAGTCCAGCTGCTTGCATAACACTGCACACATTACCTACTGAGAGCGAAAAGTTGATTAAAGTTTCTAATTTGTCAGCCTTTGGATAGGGTTCATTGCGAATTTTCGATAGAAGTGACTGTATGATTATCTCCGGACGTCCATACAACATCTTTGAGGTTTTCACGACCTCGTTCACCTGATCAGGATACATGAGCTGAAATCTAACTGCTTCAAGGGCTTGTCCAGTCAAGCAACGCTGTAAACGTTGCAGGTTCTCGTGATTATTGTATGCACATGTCACTGAAGTGTTTTCAAACCAAGAGATAAACATTGGCCATTCTTCTGCTTTGCCAGAAAATTTTACACATTCTTTGGACATAATTTGCCTTGTTGCTAACTGCTGTTTAGTTAACGGCGGTGGTGAATGAACTACTAAAGAGCTTTCTGGCAAAGGTATGGTTTGGCCTTTCGGAAGACTATCTATGCCTGAAGGATTGAAAAGATTACCAGCAAAGTTACAAGCTGACGTATTGGAAATATTTGGAATGAGAGAATAATTTTTGGGATCTCGAGATTCTTCTTTTTTTGTTTTATTATCACCCTGATGACGTGTATCATTAACCCATTCTTCAATACGTTCCCTTTCAAAGTGAACATCTTCGTTTGACTCTTCCTCCTCTTCCGAAAAAACCTGTTCTAATATTTCATATTTCTTTTTTAGATAGTCTTGTTCTCTTTTTTCACGTAGTCTAGTCTCTTCTTCTAGCTGTCTTAGCAAGAGATTTGTTTGCCTTTGAGATGATTTAGTGGAGCTAACCTTTGATCGCGGGGCTAGAGGTAGATTTAACGAAAGTGCTTTAGTCACGGGTGCAGAAGCAGGCCTATTTTTGCCAGATGGTGGACTGGATCGAACAGGTTGAAGTGCGGCTCTATTTATAGAATGAGAATGCAAGCTATTGTTCTGCTGAATATTTATATTCGAACTGACTAACTCAACTGTATTCATAGACACAATCGATTGAGGGACACGGCATGCTTCGCACTTCCATTCATCTAGAAGATCAACGCTATCATCTACTTTGGCACATTGATAGTGATACCATTTTTTACATTGATCACATTCTACCATATTATCGAAGGCATCTGGTCGTGGACATTTGTTGCAATTAAAGAGGTTAAAGGGCGAAGCAGAAGGCAAAGGCATGGCAGATGGTGTAAGATCGTTAGACACATGTGACATTTGGACTTACCTGTGGCTCTGTTGCAGGTTGAAAATGGCGGCAAGTTGACGAATGAGGCAGGTGATGGTGTTAATTGGCAAGGTTTGTCTGCTCTTGGGCCAGATAAAATCAATAAAGGTGAATGGACGGCAGTGACTGGTGCAATGAATTATGTATGTGGAGTGGTTGAATGGCAATGAGATGACTCCTCCTGCGTTGATGAAGCAATGTAGATCTCTCCAAGCAATGATTAGCACGTGTATGTTGGTTATTTCAATAAATGAAAATTTAGTATGTTGATTAAATCAACGTTGAATAAAACATCAGAAATTTGAGAAGATGTACTTTGTACTTGTATGTACATTTAATTCACTTTTATACAGAGCTTCTAAATTTTCCTATTGAAGGAATAATAAAGTTAACATTAATTTATTTGATTTATTAATATTATACCTACATTTGTTTTGATGCTTAGATTCGTATATATGTTATGCTTAATATGCTTAAATTCTGATATGTTATATGTTAAACTAAATTAAGTGATGAAAGGCTCGAAACTGGGATTTCTTGATTTTTCGGCGGTGTCCATCCAATAAATGCCGCCATTTTATTTGTCAACCACCACGTTGCCATTTTGCCCATCTATTGCAATGGTGCCATTTTGTCCATCTATTGCCGTGGTGCCCATTTTATATCTCTTGCCGTGAGTGCTTCCAAGTTCGGTAACAATGATAGTTTTCTATTGTGATAGTTTGCTATCACGATAGTTTTCTACCATGATAGTTTTCTACCATGATAGCTTTCTATCATGATAGTTTTCTATCATGATAGTTTTCTATCACGATAGTTTTCTATCATGATAGTTTTCTATCATGATAGTTTTCTATCATAGTAGTTTTCTATCACGATAGTTTTCTATCATGATAGTTTTCTATCATGATAGTTTTCTATCATGATAGTTTTCTATCATGATAGTTTTCTATCATGATAGTTTTCTATCATGATAGTTTTCTATCATGATAGTTTTCTATCATGATAGTTTTCTATCACGATAGTTTTCTATCATGATAGTTTTCTATCATGATAGTTTTCTATCACGATAGTTTTCTATCATGATAGTTTTCTATCATGATAGTTTTCTATCATAGTAGTTTTCTATCGCGATAGTTTTCTATCATGATAGTTTTCTATCATGATAGTTTTCTATCATGATAGTTTTCTATCATGATAGTTTTCTATCGTGATAGTTTTCTATCACGATTGTTTTCTATCATGATAGTTTTCTATTGTGATAGTTTGCTATCACGATAGTTTTCTACCATGATAGTTTTCTACCATGATAGCTTTCTATCATGATAGTTTTCTATCATGATAGTTTTCTATCATGATAGTTTTCTATCATGATAGTTTTCTATCACGATAGTTTTCTATCATGATAGTTTTCTATCATGATAGTTTTCTATCATAGTAGTTTTCTATCACGATAGTTTTCTATCATGATAGTTTTCTATCATGATAGTTTTCTATCATGATAGTTTTCTATCATGATAGTTTTCTATCATGATAGTTTTCTATCATGATAGTTTTCTATCATGATAGTTTTCTATCATGATAGTTTTCTATCACGATAGTTTTCTATCATAATAGTTTTCTATCATGATAGTTTTCTATCACGATAGTTTTCTATCATGATAGTTTTCTGTCATGATAGTTTTCTATCATAGTAGTTTTCTATCACGATAGTTTTCTATCATGATAGTTTTCTATCATGATAGTTTTCTATCATAGTAGTTTTCTATCACGATAGTTTTCTATCATGATAGTTTTCTATCATGATAGTTTTCTATCATGATAGTTTTCTATCATAGTAGTTTTCTATCACGATAGTTTTCTATCATGATAGTTTTCTATCATGATAGTTTTCTATCATGATAGTTTTCTATCATGATAGTTTTCTATCATGATAGTTTTCTATCACGATAGTTTTCTATCATGATAGTTTTCTATCATGATAGTTTTCTATCATGATAGTTTTCTATCACGATATTTTTCTATCACGATAGTTTTCTATCATGATAGTTTTCTATAATGATAGTTTTCCATCATCTGCGATCTGCGTTTATTTGCGTAGATCTGCGTATATCTGCTTAGATCTGCGTATATTTGCGTAGTTTGGCGTATATTTGCGTACATCTGCGTAGATCTGCGTTTTACTGCGTAGCCGGGTAGTAATCTTTGTACATCAGCGTAGCTATTCTTATATATGCGTCGACTTGCGTATGTCTGCGTAGATCTGCGTATATCTGTTAAGCGTATATCTGCGTACATCTGCAAACATCTGCGTATATCTACGTAGACCTGCGTATATCTGCGTATGTCCTGCGTATACCCGCGTATATTTGCGTAGATCTGCGTATATCTGCGAAGCTTTCTATAACGATTGTTTTCTATCGTGATAGTTTTCTATCAAGATAGTTTTCTATCAAGATAGTTTTCTACCATAATAATTTTCTACCATTATAGTTTTCTATCACGATAGATTTCTATCATGATAGTTTTCTATCATGATTGTTTTCTATCACGATAGTTTTCTATCATTGTAGTTTTATATCACGATAGTTTTCTATTTTGATAGTTTTCTATCACGATAGTTATCTATCATGATAGTTTTCTATCATGATAGTTTTCTATCACGATAGTTTTCTATCATGATAGTTTTCTATCATGATAGTTTTCTATCATGATAGTTTTCTATCATGATAGTTTTCTATCATGATAGTTTTCTATCATGATAGTTTTCTATCACGATAGTTTTCTATCATGATAGTTTTCTACCATGATAGTTTTCTATCATGATAGTTTTCTACCATGATAGTTTTCTATCATGATAGTTTTCTATCATGATAGTTTTCTATCATGATAGTTTTCTATCACGATAGTTTTCTATCATGATAGTTTTCTATCATGATAGTTTTCTATCATGATAGTTTTCTATTGTGATAGTTTGCTATCACGATAGTTTTCTATCATGATAGTTTTCTATCATGATAGTTTTCTATCATAGTAGTTTTCTATCACGATAGTTTTCTATCATGATAGTTTTCTATCATGATAGTTTTCTATCATTATAATTTTCTATCACGATAGTTTTCTATCATGATAGTTTTCTATCATGATAGTTTTCTATCACGATAGTTTTCCATCATGATAGTTTTCTATCATGATAGTTTTCTATCATGATAGTTTTCTATCATGATAGTTTTCTATCACGATAGTTTTCTATCATGATAGTTTTCTATCATGATAGTTTCTATCATGATAGTTTTCTATCACGATAGTTTTCTATCATGATAGTTTTCTATCATGATAGTTTTCTATCATGATAGTTTTCTATCATGATAGTTTTCTATCATGATAGTTTTCTATCATGATAGTTTTCTATCACGATACTTTTCTATCATGATAATTTTCTATCATGATAGTTTTCTATCATGATAGTTCTCTATCACTATATTTTTCTATCACGATAGTTTTCTATCATGATAGTTTTCTATAATGATAGTTTTCTATCGTCTGCGATCTGCGTATATTTGCGTAGATCTGCGTATATTTGCGTAGTTTATCGTATATCTGCTTACATCTGCGTAGATCTGCGTATTACTGCGTAACCGGGTAGTAATCTGCGTACATCAGCGTAGCTATTCGTATATATGCGTCGACTTGCGTATGTCTGCGTATATCTGTTAAGCGTATATCTGCGTATATCGGCGAACATCTGCGTATATCTACGTAGACGTACGTATATCTGCGTATGTCCTGCGTATACCCGCGTATATCTGCGTAGATCTGCATATATCTGCGTAGACCTGCGTATACTAGCGTATATCTGCATAGATCTGCGTATATCTGCGAAGCTTTCTATCAAGATAGTTTTCTATCATGATAGTTTTCTATCATGATAGTTTTGTATCAAGATTATTTTCTATCATGATGGTTTTCTATCATGATGGTTTTCTATCATGATAGTTTTCTGTCATGATAGTTTTCTATCATGATAGTTTTCTATCATGATAGTTTTCTATCACGATAGTTTTCTATCATGATAGTTTTCTATCATGATAGTTTTCTATCACGATATTTTTTTATCACGATAGTTTTCTATCATGATAGTTTTCTATCATGATAGTTTTCTATCATGATAGTTTTCTATCGTGATAGTTTTCTATCACGATAGCTTCCTATCATGATAGTTTTCTATTGTGATAGTTTGCTATCACGATAGTTTTCTACCATGATAGTTTTCTACCATGATAGCTTTCTATCATGATAGTTTTCTATCATGATAGTTTTCTATCACGATAGTTTTCTATCATGATAGTTTTCTATCATGATAGTTTTCTATCATGATAGTTTTCTATCATTGTAGTTTTCTATCACGATAGTTTTCTATCATGATAGTTTTCTATCATGATAGTTTTCTATCATGATAGTTTTCTATCATGATAGTTTTCTATCATGATAGTTTTCTATCACGATAGTTTTCTATCATGATAGTTTTCTATCATGATAGTTTTCTATCATGATTGTTTTCTATCATAGTAGTTTTCTATCACGATCTGCGTATATTTGCGTAGTTTGGCGTATATTTGCGTACATCTGCGTAGATCTGCGTATTACTGCGTAGCCGGGTAGTAATCTTTGTACATCAGCGTAGCTATTCTTATATATGCGTCGACTTGCGTATGTCTGCGTAGATCTGCGTATATCTGTTAAGCGTATATCTGCGTACATCTGCAAACATCTGCGTATATCTACGTAGACCTGCGTATATCTGCGTATGTCCTGCGTATACCCGCGTATATTTGCGTAGATCTGCGTATATCTGCGAAGCTTTCTATAACGATTGTTTTCTATCGTGATAGTTTTCTATCAAGATAGTTTTCTATCAAGATAGTTTTCTACCATAATAATTTTCTACCATTATAGTTTTCTATCACGATAGATTTCTATCATGATAGTTTTCTATCATGATTGTTTTCTATCACGATAGTTTTCTATCATTGTAGTTTTATATCACGATAGTTTTCTATTTTGATAGTTTTCTATCACGATAGTTATCTATCATGATAGTTTTCTATCATGATAGTTTTCTATCACGATAGTTTTCTATCATGATAGTTTTCTATCATGATAGTTTTCTATCATGATAGTTTTCTATCATGATAGTTTTCTATCATGATAGTTTTCTATCATGATAGTTTTCTATCACGATAGTTTTCTATCATGATAGTTTTCTACCATGATAGTTTTCTATCATGATAGTTTTCTACCATGATAGTTTTCTATCATGATAGTTTTCTATCATGATAGTTTTCTATCACGATAGTTTTCTATCATGATAGTTTTCTATCATGATAGTTTTCTATCATGATAGTTTTCTATTGTGATAGTTTGATATCACGATAGTTTTCTATCATGATAGTTTTCTATCATGATAGTTTTCTATCATAGTAGTTTTCTATCACGATAGTTTTCTATCATGATAGTTTTCTATCATGATAGTTTTCTATCATAATAGTTTTTTATCACGATAGTTTTCTATCATGATAGTTTTCTATCATGATAGTTTTCTATCACGATAGTTTTCCATCATGATAGTTTTCTATCATGATAGTTTTCTATCATGATAGTTTTATATCATGATAGTTTTCTATCATGATAGTTTTCTATCATGATAGTTTTCTATCATGATAGTTTCTTTCATAGTAGTTTTCTATCACAATAGTTTTCTATCATGATAGTTTTCTATCATGATAGTTTTCTATCATGATAGTTTTCTATCATGATAGTTTTCTATCATGATAGTTTTCTATCATGATAGTTTTCTATCACGATACTTTTCTATCATGATAATTTTCTATCATGATAGTTTTCTATCATGATAGTTCTCTATCACTATATTTTTCTATCACGATAGTTTTCTATCATGATAGTTTTCTATAATGATAGTTTTCTATCGTCTGCGATCTGCGTATATTTGCGTAGATCTGCGTATATTTGCGTAGTTTATCGTATATCTGCGTACATCTGCGTAGATCTGCGTATTACTGCGTAACCGGGTAGTAATCTGCGTACATCAGCGTAGCTATTCGTATATATGCGTCGACTTGCGTATGTCTGCGTATATCTGTTAAGCGTATATCTGCGTATATCGGCGAACATCTGCGTATATCTACGTAGACGTACGTATATCTGCGTATGTCCTGCGTATACCCGCGTATATCTGCGTAGATCTGCATATATCTGCGTAGACCTGCGTATACTAGCGTATATCTGCATAGATCTGCGTATATCTGCGAAGCTTTCTATCAAGATAGTTTTCTATCATGATAGTTTTCTATCATGATAGTTTTTTATCAAGATTGTTTTCTATCATGATGGTTTTCTATCATGATGGTTTTCTATCATGATAGTTTTCTGTCATGATAGTTTTCTATCATGATAGTTTTTTATCATGATAGTTTTCTATCACGATAGTTTTCTATCATGATAGTTTTCTATCACGATAGTTTTCTATCATGATAGTTTTCTATCATGATAGTTTTCTATCATGATGGTTTTCTATTGTGATAGTTTGCTATCACGATAGTTTTCTATCACGATAGTTTTCTATCATGACAGTTTTCTATCATGATAGTTTTCTATCATGATAGTTTTCTATCATGATAGTTTTCTATCACGATAGTTTTCTATCATGATAGTTTTCTATCATGATAGTTTTCTACCATGATAGTTTTCTACCATGATAGTTTTCTACCATGATAGTTTTCTATCATGATAGTTTTCTACCATGATAGTTTTCTATCATGATAGTTTTCTATCATGATAGTTTTCTATCACGATAGTTTTCTATCATGATAGTTTTCTATCATGATAGTTTTCTATCATGATAGTTTTCTATTGTGATAGTTTGCTATCACGATAGTTTTCTATCATGATAGTTTTCTATCATGATAGTTTTCTATCATAGTAGTTTTCTATCACGATAGTTTTCTATCATGATAGTTTTCTATCATGATAGTTTTCTATCATGATAGTTTTCTATCATGATTGTTTTCTATCATGATAGTTTTCTATCATGATAGTTTTCTATCATGATAGTTTTCTATCGCGATAATTTTCTATAATGATAATTTTCTATCATGTTAGTTCTCTATCATGATAGTTTTCTATAACGATATTTTTCTATCACGATGGTTTTCTATCATGATAGTTTTCTATAATGATAGTTTTCTATCATCTGCGATCTGCGTATATTTGCGTAGATCTGCGTATATTTGCGTAGTTTTGCGTATATCTGCGTACATCTGCGTATATCTGCGTATTACTGCGTAACCGGGTAGTATTCTGCGTACATCAGCGTAGCTATTCTATATATACTTCGACTTGCGTATGTCTGCGTAGATCTGCGTATATCTGTTAAGCTTATCTGCGTACATCTGCGAATATCTGCGTACATCTACGTAGACGTGCGTATATCTGCGTATGCCCTGCGTATACCCGCATATATCTGCGCAGGTCTGCATATGTCTGCGTAGACCTGCGTATACTAGCGTATATCTGCATAGATCTGCGTATATCTGCGAAGCTTTCTATCAAGATAGTTTTCTATCATGATAGTTTTCTATCATGATAGTTTTCTATCAAGATAATTTTCTATCATGTTGGTTTTCTTTCATGATAGCTTTCTATCATGATAGTTTTCTATCATGATAGTTTTCTATCACGATAGTTTTCTATCATGTTAGTTTTCTATCACGATAGTTTTCTATCATGATAGTTTTCTATCATGATAGTTTTCTACCATGATAGTTTTCTATTACGATAGTTTTCTATCATGATAGTTTTCTATCATGATAGTTTTCTATCATGATAGTTTTCTCTCATGATAGTTTTTTATCACGATAGTTTTCTATCATGATAGTTTTCTATCATGATAGTTTTCTACCATGATAGTTTTCTATTATCTGCGATCTGCGTATGTTTGCGTAGATCTGCGTATATTTGCGTATTTTGGCGTATATCTGCGTACATCTGCGTAGATCTGCGTATTACTGCGTAAACGGGTAGTAATCTGCGTACATCAGCTTAGCTATTCGTATATATGCGTCGACTTGCGTATGGCTAGGTAGATCTGCGTATATCTGTTAAGCGTATATCTGCGTACATCTGCGAACATCTGCGTATATCTACGTAGACGTGCGTATATCTGCGTATGTCCTGCGTATACCCTCGTATATCTGCGCAGATCTGCATATATCTGCGTAGACCTGCGTATACTAGCGTATATCTGCATAGATCTGCGTATATCTGCGAAGCTTTCTATCAAGATAGTTTTCTATCATGATAGTTTTCTATCATAGTAGTTTTCTATCATGATAGTGTTTTATCATGATAGTTCTCCATCTGCGTATATTTGCGTAGATCTGCGTATATCTGCGTATATTTGCGTAGTTTGGCGTATATTTGCGTACATCTGCGTAGATCTGCGTATTACTGCGTAGCCGGGTAGTAATCTTTGTACATCAGCGTAGCTATTCTTATATATGCGTCGACTTGCGTTTGTCTGCGTATATCTGTTAAGCGTTTATCTGCGAACATCTGCGAAAATCTGCGGATAACTACGTAGACCTGCGTATATCTGCGTATGTCCTGCGTATACCCGCGTATATTTGCGCAGATCTGCATACATCTGTGTAGACCTGCGTATACTAGCGTATATCTGCATAAATCTGCGTATATCTGCGAAGCTTTCTATAACGATAGTTTTCTATCATGATAGTTTTCTATCAAGATAGATTTATACAATAATAGTTTTCTACCATTATAGTTTTCTATCACGATAGATTTCTATCTTGATAGTTTTCTATCATGATTGTTTTCTATCATGATAGTTTTCTATCATGATAGTTTTCTATCATGATAGATTTCTATCACGATAGTTTTCTATAATGATAATTTTCTATCACGATAGTTTTCTATCATGATTGTTTTCTTTGACGATATTTTTCTTTCATGATAGTTTTCTATCATGATAGTTTTCTATTATGATAGTTTTCTATCACGATAGTTTTCTATCATGATAGTTTTCTATCATGATGGTTTAATATCATGATAGTTTTTTTATCATGATAGTTTTCTATCACGATAGTTTTCTATCATGATAGTTTTCTATCATGATAGTTTTCTATCATGATAGTTTTCTATCATGATAGTTTTCTATCATGATAGTTTTCTATCATGATAGTTTTCTATCACGATAGTTTTCTATCATGATAGTTTTCTATCATGATAGTTTTCTATCACGATAGTTTTCTATCATGAAAGTTTTCTATCATGATAGTTTTCTATCATGATAGTTTTCTATCACGATAGTTTTCTATCATGATGGTTTTATATCATGATAGTTTTCTATCATGATAGTTTTCTATCATGATAGTTTTCGATCATAGTAGTTTTCTATCACGATATTTTTCTATCATGATAGTTTTCTATCATGATAGTTTTCTATCATGATAGTTTTCTATCACGATAGTTTTCTATCATGATGGTTTATATCATGATAGTTTTCTATCATGATAGTTTTCTATCACGATAGTTTTCTATCATGATAGTTTTCTATCATGATAGTTTTCTATCATGATAGTTTTCTATCATGATAGTTTTCTATCATGATATTTTTCTATCAAGATAGTTTTCTACCATAATAGTTTTCTACCATTATAGTTTTCTATTACGATAGATTTCTATCATGATAGTTTTCTATCATGATTGATTTCTATCATGATAGTTTTCTATCATTGTAGTTTTATATCACAATAATTTTCTATTTTGATAGTTTTCTATCACAACAGTTATCTATCATGATAGTTTTCTATCATGATAGTTTTCTATCATGATAGTTTTCTATCATGATAGTTTTCTATCATGATAGATTTCTATCACGATAGTTTTCTATAATGATAATTTTCTATCACGATAGTTTTCTATCATGATTGTTTTCTTTGACGATATTTTTCTTTCATGATAATTTTCTATCATGATAGTTTTCTATTATGATAGTTTTCTATCACGATAGTTTTCTATCATGATAGTTTTCTATCATGATGGTTTAATATCATGATAGTTTTTTTATCATGATAGTTTTCTATCACGATAGTTTTCTATCATGATAATTTTCTATCATGATAGTTTTCTATCATGATAGTTTTCTATCATGATAGTTTTCTATCATGATTGTTTTCTATCATGATAGTTTTCTATCACGATAGTTTTCTATCATGATAGTTTTCTATCATGATAGTTTTCTATCATGATAGTTTTCTATCATGATAGTTTTCTATCATGATAGTTTTCTATCATGATAGTTTTCTATCAAGATAGTTTTCTATCATGATGGTTTTATATCATGATGGTTTTATATCATGATTGTTTTCTATCATGATAGTTTTCTATCATTGTAGTTTTATATCACGATAGCTTTCTATTTTGATAGTTTTCTATCACGATAGTTTTCTATCATGATAGTTTTCTATCATGATAGTTTTCTATCACTATAGTTTTCTATCATGATAGTTTCCTATCATGATAGTTTTCTATCATGATAGTTTTCTATCACGATAGTTTTCTATCATGATAGTTTTCTATCATACTAGTTTTCTATCACGATAGTTTTCTATCATGATAGTTTTCTATCATGATAGTTTTCTATCATGATAGTTTTCTATCATGATAGTTTTCTATCATGATAGTTTTCTATCATGATAGTTTTCTATCATGATAGTTTTCTATCATGATAGTTTTCTATCACGATATTTTTCTATCATGATAGTTTTCTATCATGATAGTTTTCTATTATGATAGTTTACTATCACGATAGTTTTCTATCATGATAGTTTTCTATCATGATGGTTTTATATCATGATAGTTTTTTATCATGATGGTTTTCTATCACGATAGTTTTCTATCATGATAGTTTTCTATCATGATAGTTTTCTATCATGATAGTTTTCTATCACGATAGTTTTCTATAATGATAGTTTTCTATCATCATAGTTTTCTTTCATCTGCGATCTTCGTATATTTGCGTAGATCTGCGTATATTTGCGTAGTTTGGCGTATATCTGCGTACATCTGCGTAGATCTGCGTATTACTGCGTAACCGGGTAGTAATCTGCGTATATTAGCGTAGCTATTCGTATATTTGCGTATACTTGCGTATGTCTGCGTAGTTCTGCGTATATCTGTTAAGCGTATATCTGCGTACATCTGCGAACATCTGCGTATATCTACGTAGATGTGCGTATATCTGCGTATGTCCTGCGTATACCCGCGTATATCTGTGCAGATCTGCATATATCTGCTTAGTCCTGCGTATACTAGCGTATATCTGCATAGATCTGCGTATATCTGCGAAGCTTTCTATCAAGATAGTTTTCTATCATGATAGTTTTCTATCATGATAGTTTTCTATCAAGATAATTTTCTATCATGTTGGTTTTCTTTCATGATAGCTTTCTATCATGATAGTTTTCTATCATGATAGTTTTCTATCACGATATTTTTCTATCATGATAGTTTTCTATCATGATAGTTTTCTATTATGATAGTTTACTATCACGATAGTTTTCTATCATGATAGTTTTCTATCATGATGGTTTTATATCATGATAGTTTTTTATCATGATGGTTTTCTATCACGATAGTTTTCTATCATTATAGTTTTCTATCATGATAGTTTTCTATCATGATAGTTTTCTATCACGATAGTTTTCTATAATGATAGTTTTCTATCATCATAGTTTTCTTTCATCTGCGATCTTCGTATATTTGCGTAGAACTGCGTATATTTGCGTAGTTTGGCGTATATCTGCGTACATCTGCGTAGATCTGCGTATTACTGCGTAACCGGGTAGTAATCTGCGTATATTAGCGTAGCTATTCGTATATTTGCGTATACTTGCGTATGTCTGCGTAGATCTGCGTATATCTGTTAAGCGTATCTGCGTACATCTGCGAATATCTGCGTACATCTACGTAGACGTGCGTATATCTGCGTATGCCCTGCGTATACCCGCATATATCTGCGCAGGTCTGCATATGTCTGCGTAGACCTGCGTATACTAGCGTATATCTGCATAGATCTGCGTATATCTGCGAAGCTTTCTATCAAGATAGTTTTCTATCATGATAGTTTTCTATCATGATAGTTTTCTATCAAGATAATTTTCTATCATGTTGGTTTTCTATCATGATGGTTTTATATCATGATAGTTTTTTATCATGATGGTTTTCTATCACGATAGTTTTCTATCATGATAGTTTTCTATCATGATAGTTTTCTATCATGATAGTTTTCTATCACGATAGTTTTCTACCATGATAGTTTTCTATTACGATAGTTTTCTATCATGATAGTTTTCTATCATGATAGTTTTCTATCATGATAGTTTTCTCTCATGATAGTTTTTTATCACGATAGTTTTCTATCATGATAGTTTTCTATCATGATAGTTTTCTATCATGATAGTTTTCTATTATCTGCGATCTGCGTATGTTTGCGTAGATCTGCGTATATTTGCGTATTTTGGCGTATATCTGCGTACATCTGCGTAGATCTGCGTATTACTGCGTAAACGGGTAGTAATCTGCGTACATCAGCTTAGCTATTCGTATATATGCGTCGACTTGCGTATGGCTAGGTAGATCTGCGTATATCTGTTAAGCGTATATCTGCGTACATCTGCGAACATCTGCGTATATCTACGTAGACGTGCGTATATCTGCGTATGTCCTGCGTATACCCTCGTATATCTGCGCAGATCTGCATATATCTGCGTAGACCTGCGTATACTAGCGTATATCTGCTTAGATCTGCGTATATCTGCGAAGCTTTCTATCAAGATAGTTTTCTATCATGATAGTTTTCTATCATAGTAGTTTTCTATCATGATAGTGTTTTATCATGATAGTTCTCCATCTGCGTATATTTGCGTAGATCTGCGTATATCTGCGTATATTTGCGTAGTTTGGCGTATATTTGCGTACATCTGCGTAGATCTGCGTATTACTGCGTAGCCGGGTAGTAATCTTTCATGATAGTTTTCTATCATGATAGTTTTCTATCATGATAGTTTTCTATCACGATAGTTTTCTATCATGATAGTTTTCTATCATGATAGTTTTCTATCACGATAGTTTTCTATCATGAAAGTTTTCTATCATGATAGTTTTCTATCATGATAGTTTTCTATCACGATAGTTTTCTATCATGATGGTTTTATATCATGATAGTTTTCTATCATGATAGTTTTCTATCATGATAGTTTTCGATCATATTAGTTTTCTATCACGATATTTTTCTATCATGATAGTTTTCTATCATGATAGTTTTCTATCATGATAGTTTTCTATCACGATAGTTTTCTATCATGATGGTTTATATCATGATAGTTTTCTATCATGATAGTTTTCTATCACGATAGTTTTCTATCATGATAGTTTTCTATCATGATAGTTTTCTATCATGATAGTTTTCTATCATGATAGTTTTCTATCATGATATTTTTCTATCAAGATAGTTTTCTACCGTAATAGTTTTCTACCATTATAGTTTTCTATCACGATAGATTTCTATCATGATAGTTTTCTATCATGATTGATTTCTATCATGATAGTTTTCTATCATTGTAGTTTTATATCACAATAATTTTCTATTTTGATAGTTTTCTATCACAACAGTTATCTTTCATGATAGTTTTCTATCATGATAGTTTTCTATCATGATAGTTTTCTATCATGATAGTTTTATATCATGATAGATTTCTATCACGATAGTTTTCTATAATGATAATTTTCTATCACGATAGTTTTCTATCATGATTGTTTTCTTTGACGATATTTTTCTTTCATGATAATTTTCTATCATGATAGTTTTCTATTATGATAGTTTTCTATCACGATAGTTTTCTATCATGATAGTTTTCTATCATGATGGTTTAATATCATGATAGTTTTTTTATCATGATAGTTTTCTATCACGATAGTTTTCTATCATGATAGTTTTCTATCATGATAGTTTTCTATCATGATAGTTTTCTATCATGATAGTTTTCTATCATGATTGTTTTCTATCATAATAGTTTTCTATCACGATAGTTTTCTAGCATGATAGTTTTCTATCATGATAGTTTTCTATCATGATAGTTTTCTATCATGATAGTTTTCTATCATTATAGTTTTCTATCATAATAGTTTTCTATCATGATAGTTTTCTATCATGATAGTTTTCTATCAAGATAGTTTTCTATCATGATGGTTTTATATCATGATAGTTTTCTATCATGATTGTTTTCTATCATGATAGTTTTCTATCATTGTAGTTTTATATCACGATAGCTTTCTATTTTGATAGTTTTCTATCACGATAGTTTTCCTTCATGATAGTTTTCTATCATGATAGTTTTCTATCACTATAGTTTTCTATCATGATAGTTTCCTATCATGATAGTTTTCTATCATGATAGTTTTCTATCACGATAGTTTTCAATCATGATAGTTTTCTATCATACTAGTTTTCTATCACGATAGTTTTCTATCATGATAGTTTTCTATCATGATAGTTTTCTATCATGATAGTTTTCTATCATGATAGTTTTCTATCATGATAGTTTTCTATCATGATAGTTTTCTATCATGATAGTTTTCTATCATGATAGTTTTCTATCACCATATTTTTCTATCATGATAGTTTTCTATCATGATAGTTTCCTATTATGATAGTTTACTATCACGATAGTTTTCTATCATGATAGTTTTCTATCATGATGGTTTTATATCATGATAGTTTTTTATCATGATGGTTTTCTATCACGATGTTTTTTTATCATGATAGTTTTCTATCATGATAGTTTTCTATCATGATAGTTTTCTATAACGATAGTTTTCTATAATGATAGTTTTCTATCATCATAGTTTTCTTTCATCGGCGATCTTCGTATATTTGCGTAGATCTGCGTATATTTGCGTAGTTTGGCGTATATCTGCGTACATCTGCGTAGATCTGCGTATTACTGCGTAACCGGGTAGTAATCTGCGTATATTAGCGTAGCTATTCGTATATTTGCGTATACTTGCGTATGTCTGCGTAGTTCTGCGTATATCTGTTAAGCGTATATCTGCGTACATCTGCGAACATCTGCGTATATCTACGTAGATGTGCGTATATCTGCGTATGTCCTGCGTATACCCGCGTATATTTGCGCAGATCTGCATATATCTGTGTAGACCTGCGTATACTAGCGTATATCTGCATAAATCTGCGTATATCTGCGAAGCTTTCTAAAACGATAGTTTTCTATCATGATAGTTTTCTATCAAGATAGATTTATACAATAATAGTTTTCTACCATTATAGTTTTCTATCACGATAGATTTCTATCTTGATAGTTTTCTATCATGATTGTTTTCTATCATGATAGTTTTCTATCATGATAGTTTTCTATCATGATAGATTTCTATCACGATAGTTTTCTATAATGATAATTTTCTATCACGATAGTTTTCTATCATGATTGTTTTCTTTGACGATATTTTTCTTTCATGATAGTTTTCTATCATGATAGTTTTCTCTTATGATAGTTTTCTATCACGATAGTTTTCTATCATGATAGTTTTCTATCATGATGGTTTAATATCATGATAGTTTTTTTATCATGATAGTTTTCTATCATGATAGTTTTCTATCATGATAGTTTTCTATCATGATAGTTTTCTATCATGATAGTTTTCTATCATGATAGTTTTCTATCATGATAGTTTTCTATCATGATAGTTTTCTATCACGATAGTTTTCTATCATGATAGTTTTCTATCATGATAGTTTTCTATCATGATAGTTTTCTATCACGATAGTTTTCTATCATGAAAGTTTTCTATCATGATAGTTTTCTATCATGATAGTTTTCTATCACGATAGTTTTCTATCATGATGGTTTTATATCATGACAGTTTTCTATCATGATAGTTTTCTATCATGATAGTTTTCGATCATAGAAGTTTTCTATCACGATATTTTTCTATCATGATAGTTTTCTATCATGATAGTTTTCTATCATGATAGTTTTCTATCACGATAGTTTTCTATCATGATGGTTTATATCATGATAGTTTTCTATCATGATAGTTTTCTATCACGATAGTTTTCTATCATGATAGTTTTCTATCATGATAGTTTTCTATCATGATATTTTTCTATCAAGATAGTTTTCTACCATAATAGTTTTCTACCATTATAGTTTTCTATCACGATAGATTTCCATCATGATAGTTTTCTATCATGATTGATTCTATCATGATAGTTTTCTATCATTGTAGTTTTATATCACAATAATTTTCTATTTTGATAGTTTTCTATCACAACAGTTATCTATCATGATAGTTTTCTATCATGATAGTTTTCTATCATGATAGTTTTCTATCATGATAGTTTTCTATCATGATAGATTTCTATCACGATAGTTTTCTATAATGATAATTTTCTATCACGATAGTTTTCTATCATGATTGTTTTCTTTGACGATATTTTTCTTTCATGATAATTTTCTATCATGATAGTTTTCTATTATGATAGCTTTCTATCATGATAGTTTTCTATCATGATGGTTTAATATCATGATAGTTTTTTTATCATGATAGTTTTCTATCACGATAGTTTTCTATCATGATAGTTTTCTTTCATGATAGTTTTCTATCATGATAGTTTTCTATCATGATAGTTTTCTATCATGATAGTTTTCTATCATGATAGTTTTCTATCACGATAGTTTTCTATCATGATAATTTTCTATCATGATAGTTTTCTATCATGATAGTTTTCTATCATGATAGTTTTCTATCATGATAGTTTTCTATCATGATAGTTTTCTATCAAGATAGTTTTCTATCATGATGGTTTTATATCATGATAGTTTTCTATCATGATTGTTTTCTATCATGATAGTTTTCTATCATTGTAGTTTTATATCACGATAGCTTTCTATTTTGATAGTTTTCTATCACGATAGTTTTCTATCATGATAGTTTTCTATCATGATAGTTTTCTATCACTATAGTTTTCTATCATGTTAGTTTCCTATCATGATAGTTTTCTATCATGATAGTTTTCTATCACGATAATTTTCTATCATGATAGTTTTCTATCATACTAGTTTTCTATCACGATAGTTTTCTATCATGATAGTTTTCTATCATGATAGTTTTCTATCATGATAGTTTTCTATCATGATAGTTTTCTATCATGATAGTTTTCTATCATGATAGTTTTCTATCATGATAGTTTTCTATCATGATAGTTTTCTATCACGATATTTTTCTATCATGATAGTTTTCTATCATGATAGTTTTCTATTATGATAGTTTACTATCACGATAGTTTTCTATCATGATAGTTTTCTATCATGATGGTTTTATATCATGATAGTTTTTTATCATGATGGTTTTCTATCACGATAGTTTTCTATCATGATAGTTTTCTATCATGATAGTTTTCTATCATGATAGTTTTCTATCACGATAGTTTTCTATAATGATAGTTTTCTATCATCATAGTTTTCTTTCATCTGCGATCTTCGTATATTTGCGTAGATCTGCGTATATTTGCGTAGTTTGGCGTATATCTGCGTACATCTGCGTAGATCTGCGTATTACTGCGTAACCGGGTAGTAATCTGCGTATATTAGCGTAGCTATTCGTATATTTGCGTATACTTGCGTATGTCTGCGTAGTTCTGCGTATATCTGTTAAGCGTATATCTGCGTACATCTGCGAACATCTGCGTATATCTACGTAGATGTGCGTATATCTGCGTATGTCCTGCGTATACCTGCGTATATCTGCGCAGATCTGCATATATCTGCTTAGTCCTGCGTATACTAGCGTATATCTGCATAGATCTGCGTATATCTGCGAAGCTTTCTATCAAGATAGTTTTCTATCATGATACTTTTCTATCATGATAGTTTTCTATCAAGATAATTTTCTATCATGATGGTTTTCTATCATGATAGTTTTCTATCGTGATAGTTTTCTGTCATGATAGTTTTCTATCATTATAGTTTTCTATCACGATAGTTTTCTATCATGATAGTTTTCTATCATGATAGTTTTCTATCATGATAGTTTTCTATCATGACAGTTTTCTATCATGATAGTTTTCTATCATAGTAGTTTTCTATCATGATAGTTATCTATCTTGATAGTTCTCCATCTGCGATATGTGATCTGCGTTTATTTGCGTAGATCTGCGTAGATCTGCGTATATTTGCGTAGTTTGGCGTATATTTGCGTACATCTGCGTATATCTGCGTATATCTGCGTATTACTGCGTAGCCGGGTAGTAATCTTTGTACATCAGCGTAGCTATTCTTATATATGCGTCGACTTGCGTTTGTCTGCGTAGATCTGCGTATATCTGTTTGGCTTATATCAGCGTACGTCTGCGAACATCTGCGTATATCTACGTAGACCTGCGTTTATCTGCGTATGTCCTGCGTATACCCGCGTATATTTGCGCAGATCTGCATATATCTGCGTAGACCTGCGTATACTAGCGTATATTTGCATAGATCTGCGTATATATGCGAAGCTTTCAATAACGATAGTTTTCTATCATGATAGTTTTCTATCATGATAGTTTTCTATCAAGATAGTTTTCTACCATAACAGTTTTCAACCATTATAGTTTTCTATCACGATAGATTAGATTTAGATTTTATTTATTCGAATATTCAAAAGTCTTTACAATTTTATAAGTTCCTGCGAAGCCCATAGGCGCTCGTCTGCAGAAGATTGTGTTTCTCAAAATAAAAAATAAATATATAGATTTCTATCATGATAGTTTTCTATCATAATTGTTTTCTATCATGATAGTTTTCTATCATGATGGTTTTATATCATGATAGTTTTCTATCATGATAGTTTTCTATCATGATAGTTTTCTATCATGATAGTTTTCTATCGTAATAGTTTTCTATCACGATAGTTTTCTATCATGATAGTTTTCTATCATGATAGTTTCTACCATAGTAGTTTTCTATCACGATAGTTTTCTATCATGATAGTTTTCTTTCATGATAGTTTTCTATCATGATAGTTTTCTATCATGATAGTTTTCTATCATGATAGTTTTCTATCATGATAGTTTTCTATCAATATAGTTTTCTATCATGATAGTTTTCTATCATGATAGTTTTCTATCACGATACTTTTCTATCATGATAATTTTCTATCATGATAGTTTTCTATCATGATAGTTCTCTATCACGATATTTTTCTATCACGATAGTTTTCTATCATGATAGTTTTCTATAATGATAGTTTTCTATAATGATAGTTTTCTATCGTCTGCGATCTGCGTATATTTGCGTAGATCTGCGTATATTTGCGTAGTTTGGCGTATATCTGCGTACATCTGCGTAGATCTGCGAATTACTGCGTAACCGGGTAGTCAGCTGCGTACATCAGCGTATCTATTCGCATATATGCGTCGACTTGCGTATGTCTGCGTAGATCTGCGTATATCTGCGTACATCGGCGAACATCTGCGTATATCTACGTAGACGTACGTATATCTGCGTATGTCCTGCGTATATCCGCGTATATCTGCGTAGATCTGCATATATCTGCGTAGACCTGCGTATACTAGCGTATATCTGCATAGATCTGCGTATATCTGCGAAGCTTTCTATCATGATAGTTTTCTATCATGATAGTTTTCTATCACGATAGTTTTCTATCATGATAGTTTTCTATCAAGATAATTTTCTATCATGATGGTTTTCTATCATGATAGTTTTCTATCATGATAGTTTTCTGTCATGATAGTTTTCTATCATTATTGTTTTCTATCACGATAGTTTTCTATCATGATAGTTTTCTATCATGATAGTTTTCTATCACGATAGTTTTCTATCATGATAGTTTTCTATCATGATAGTTTTCTATCATGATAGTTTTCTATCACGATAGTTTTCTATCATGATAGTTTTCTATCATAGTAGTTTTCTATCACGATAGTTTTCTATCATGACAGTTTTCTATCATGATAGTTTTCTATCATGATAGTTTTCTATCATGATAGTTTTCTATCATGATAGTTTTCTATCATGATAGTTTTCTATCATGATATTTTTCTATCTTTGTAGTTTTATATCACGAAAGTTTTCTATTTTGATAGTTTTCTATCACGATAGTTTTCTATCATGATAGTTTTCTATCATGATAGTTTTCTATCACGATAGTTTTCTATCATGATAGTTTTCTATCATGATACCTTTCTATCATGATAGTTTTCTATCACGATAGTTTTCTATCATGATAGTTTTCTATCATGATTGTTTTCTATCACGATAGTTTTCTATCATTGTAGTTTTATATCACGATAGTTTTCTATTTTGATAGTTTTCTATCATGATAGTTTTCTATCATGATAGTTTTCTATCATAGTAGTTTTCTATCATGATAGTTTTCTATCATGATAGTTTTCTATCACGATAGATTTCTATCATGATAGTTTTCTATAGTTTTCTATCATGATTGTTTTCTATCATGATAGTTTTCTATCATTGTAGTTTTAAATCACGATTGTTTTCTATTTTGATAGTTTTCTATCACGATAGTTTTCTATCATGATAGTTTTCTATCATGATAGTTTTCTATCATGATAGCTTTCTATCACGATAGTTTTCTATTTTGATAGTTTTCTATCAAGATATTTTTCTATCATGATTGTTTTCTATCATGATAGTTTTCTATCATGATAGTTTTCTGTCATGACAGTTTTCTATCATTATAGTTTTCTATCACGATGGTTTTCTATCATGATAGTTTTCTATCATGATAGTTTTCTATCATGATAGTTTTCTATCATGATAGTTTTCTATCATAGTAGTTTTCTATCATGGTAGTTTTCTATCATGATAGTTCTCCATCTGCGATATGTGATCTGTGTATATTTGCGTAGATCTGCGTAGATCTGCGTTCATTTGCGAAGTTTGGCGTATATTTGCGTACATCTGCGTAGATCTGCGAATTACTGCGTAGCCGGGTAGTAATCTTTGTACATCAGCGTAGCTATTCTTACATATGCGTCGACTTGCGTATGCCCTCGTAGATCTGCGTATATCTGTTTGCCTTATATCTGCGTACATCTGCGAACATCTGCGTATATCTACGTAGACCTGCGTATATCTGCGTATGTCCTGCGTATACCCGCGTATATTTGCCCAGATCTGCATATATCTGCGTAGACCTGCGTATACTAGCGTATATCTGCATAGATCTGCGTTTATCTGCGAAGCTTTCTATAACGATAGTTTTATATCATGATAGTTTTCTATCATGATAGTTTTCTATCAAGATAGTTTTCTACCATAATAGTTTTCTACCATTATAGTTTTCTATCACGATAGATTTCTATCATGATTATTTTCTATCATGATAGTTTTCTATCATTGTAGTTTATATCACGATAGGTTTCTATTTTGATAGTTTTCTATCACGATAGTTTTCTATCATGATAGTTTTCTATCATGATAGTTTTCTATCACGATAGTTTTCTATCATGATAGTTTTCTATCACGATAGTTTTCTATCATGATAGTTTTCTATCAGGATACCTTTCTATCATGATAGTTTTCTCTCACGATAGTTTTCTATCATGATAGTTTTCTATCATGATAGTTTTCTATCAAGATAGTTTTCTACCATAATAGTTTTCTACCATTATAGTTTTCTATCACAATAGATTTCTATCATGATAGTTTTCTATCATGATAGTTTTCTATCATTGTAGTTTTATATCACGATAGTTTTCTATTTTGATAGTTTTCTATCACGATAGTTTTCTATTTCGATAGTTTTCTATCACGATAGTTTTCTATCATGATAGTTTTCTATCATGATAGTTTTCTATCAAGATAGTTTTCTATCATGATAGTTTTCTATCATGATACCTTTCTATCATGATAGTTTTCTATCACGATAGTTTTCTATCACGATAGTTTTTTATCATGATAGTTTTCTATCATGATAATTTTCTATCATGATAGATTTCTATCATTGTAGTTTTATATCACGATAGTTTTCTATTTTGATAGTTTTCTATCACGATAGTTTTCTATCATGATAGTTTTCTATCATGATAGTTTTCTATCATGATAGTTTTCTATCAGATAGTTTTCTATCACGATAGTTTTATATCATGACAGTTTTCTATCATGATAGTTTTCTATCATGATAGTTTTCTATCATGATAGTTTTCTATCATGATAGTTTTCTATCATGATAGTTTTCTATCACGATAGTTTTCTATCATGATAGTTTTTTATCATGATAGTTTTCTATCACGATAGTTTTCTATCATGATAGTTTTCTACCATGATAGTTTTCTATCATGATAGTATTCTACCATGATAGTTTTCAATCATGATAGTTTTCTATCATGATAGTTTTCTATCACGATAGTTTTCTATCATGATAGTTTTCTATCATGATAGTTTTCTATCATGATAGTTTTCTATTGTGATAGTTTGCTATCACAATAGTTTTCTATCGTGATAGTTTTCTATCATGATAGTTTTCTATCACAGTAGTTTTCTATCACGATAGTTTTCTATCATGATAGTTTTCTATTATGATAGTTTTCTATCATGATAGTTTTCTATCATGATTGTTTTCTATCATGATATTTTTCTATCTTTGTAGTTTTATATCACGATAGTTTTCTATTTTGATAGTTTTCTATCACGATAGTTTTCTATCATGATGGTTTTCTATTATGATAGTTTTCTATCATGATAGTTTTCTATCATGATAGTTTTCTATCATGATAGTTATCTATCATGATAGTTTTCTATCACGATAGTTTTCTATCATGATAATTTTCTATCACGATAGTTTTCTATCATAGTTTTCTATCACGATATTTTTCTATCATGATAGTTTTCTATCATGATAGTTTTCTATTATGATAGTTTTCTATCACGATAGTTTTCTATCATGATAGTTTTCTATCATGATAGTTTTCTATTATGATAGTTTTCTATGACGATAGTTTTCTATCATGATAGTTTTCTATCATGATAGTTTTCTATCATCTGCGAATATTTGCGTTGTTTGGCGTATATCTGCGTACATCTGCGTAGATCTGCGTATATCTGCGTAACCGGGTAGTAATCTGCGTACATCAGCGTAGCTATTCGTATATATGCGTCGACTTGCGTATGTCTGCGTAGATCTGCGTATATCTTTTAAGCGCATATCTGCGTACATCTGCGAACATCTGCGTATATCTACGTAGACGTGCGTATATCTGCGTATGTCCTGCGTATACCCGCGTATATCTGCGCAGATCTGCATATATCTGCGTAGACCTGCGTATACTAGCGTATATCTGCATAGATCTGCGTATATCTGCGAAGCTTTCTATCAAGATAGTTTTCTATCATGATAGTTTTCTATCATGATAGTTTTCTATCAAGATAATTTTCTATCATGATGGTTTTCTATTGCGATAGTTTTCTGTCATGATAGTTTTCTGTCATGATAGTTTTCTATCATTATAGTTTTCTATCACGATAGTTTTCTATCATTATAGTTTTCTATCATGATAGTTTTCTATCATAATAGTTTCCTATCATGATAGTTCTGCATCTGCGATATGTGATCTGCGTATATTTGCGTAGTTTGGCGTATACTTGCGTACATCTGCGTAGATCTGCGTATTACTCTGCGTAGCCGGGTAGTAATCTTTGTACATCAGCGTAGTTTTTCTTATATATGCGTCGACTTGCGTATGTCTGCGTAGATATGCGTATATCTGTTTGGCGTATATCTGCGTACATCTGCGAACATCTGCGTATATCTACGTTGACCTGCGTATATCTGCGTATGTCCTGCGTATACCCGCGTATGTTTGCGCAGATCTACATATATCTGCGTAGACCTGCGTATACTAGCGTATATCTGCATAGATCTGCGTATATCTGCGAAGCTTTCTATAACGATAGTTTCCTATCATGATAGTTTTCTATCATGATAGTTTTCTATCAAGATAGTTTTCTACCATAATAGTTTTCTACCATTATAGTTTTCTATCACGATAGTTTTCTATCACGATAGTTTTCTATCGTGATAGTTTTCTATCATGATACTTTTCTATCACGATGGTTTTCTATCATGATAGTTTTATATCATGATAGTTTTCTATCATGGTAGTTTTCTATCACAATAGTTTTCTATCACGTTAGTTTTCTATCACGATGGTTTTCTTTCATGATAGTTTTCTATCATGATAGTTTTCTATCACGATAGTTTTCGATCATGATACTTTCTATCACGATAGTTTTCTATCATGATAGTTTTCTATCATGATAGTTTTCTATCAGGATAGTTTTCTATCACGATAGTTTTCTATCATGATAGTTTTTTATCACGATAGTTTTCTATCATGGTAGTTTTCTATCACGATAGTTTTCTATCATGATAGTTTTCTATCATGATAGTTTTCTATCATGATAATTTTCTATCACGATAGTTTTCTATCACGATAGTTTTCTATCTTGATAGTTTTCTATCATGATAGTTTTCAAACACGATAGTTTTCTATCATGATAGTTTTCTATCATGATAGTTTTCTATCACGATAGTTTTCTATCATGATAGTTTTCTATCATGATGGTTTTTTATCATGATAGTTTTCTATCATGATAGTTTTCTATCACGATAGTTTTCTATCTTGATAGTTTTCTATCATGATAGTTTTCAAACACGATAGTTTTCTATCATGATAGTTTTCTATCATGATAGTTTTCTATCACGATAGTTTTCTATCATGATAGTTTTCTATCATGATGGTTTTTTATCATGATAGTTTTCTATCATGATAGTTTTTTATCATGATAATTTTCTATCATGATAGTTTTCTATCATGATAGTTTTCTAAGATGGTCTATCGTTGTGTGAGACGTGACAAGAGGGTGAGGTTAGATGGACTCGCAGATAATGCGGAAATCGCTGCCAGAAGAGGAGATATCCGGGAATTGTACCAAATAGCCAAAGACGTGATCGGGAAAAAAAGCAACACCAATCATCCTGTAATGGATGTGGATGGCACACTTTTGGTATCAATTGAGGATCCGCTTCGTAGATGGAAGGACCATTTTTGTGCCCTGCTTAATGATGATTCAGTTACATCAATTTATCTCCTCAAAAACAATAAGGCAGCTGGACTGGACGGAATACCAGCTGAATTCCTGAAAGCCGATCCCGTAACAGCGGCTAGTGTTTTACATGCGTTGATACAAAGCATTTGGGAAAACGAAAACTATCCCAGGGATTGGAAGGATGGTGTGATTGTTAAGTTGCCAAAGAAAGGTGACTTAAAGAATTGCAACAATTGGCGTGGTATCACCGTTTTGTCCGTTTTCCCAAAACTAATGGCAACCATCATTCTCGAGCGAATAAATGATAGAATCGAGTCTACACTCAAGAGGCATCAAGCTGGCTTCCACAGTGGTCTATCGTGTGTCGACCATATCAACACCCTGCGTATCGTCCTCGAGCAGTCGATTGAATTTCAATCACCGCTTTACCTCATGTTCGTGGATTTTGAGAAGGCCTTTGATCGAGTTAACCGAGAATGTGTATGGAGATCGTTGCTTGGTAGAGGAATTCCACCAAAAATTGTTGCCATTATTAAAGAGTCCTACAACAACGCAAGGTGTTTTGTATTGCACAATGGGCAGCTATCTGCCTCCTTCGTAGTGCAACATGGTGTGAGACAAGGGGATGTTCTATCACCAATTCTCTTCCTGCTGGCGATGGACGACGTATTGACGGCCAGTGTTGGTACAGCTGAGCGACAGGGCATTCAATGGAGACCGTTCGAAAGGCTCAGTTATTTAGATTATGCCGATGACATATGCTTCAAGAAAACAGTGTTGAAACTCTGCATGAAAACTTTGTACTACAAATAAACAACATTTATACTAATTCAACCAAATTTAATAAGACAAAACAAAATCGAAAACAAAAACATTGGATCAATAGTGAAATAATAACAATGTGTAAGAAAAGAGATGAGTTATATAGGAGGTGCAAAACAGCCCAAGAAGTCAAAGCTATGAGTGCGAATACAAAAATGTCCGAAACGTTGTAAACAAAAACATACAAATCATCAAAAGCGACTTCTACAAACAAAAATTTATAAGTGCACAATATGACCCCAGAAAAACATGGAATGTGATAAATGAGCTGTTGGGAAGAAAGAAAGCTTCAATCGATGAAATCATTCAGAAAAACTTCTCGACAAATGCTGATGGTGAGTGTAGTATCGTGGAAAAATTTGCGGATCAGTTTGCAAACCAGGTATCAAACATTTTACATATATGCAATATTAAAACCCAAACTTCGAATCATGAAAACTTACAAGTACAGCAGAGTATTTATGTAGAAGAAAAGCCAGCGAAGAGGAGATATTTGAAATTCTAAGCAAAATAAACACCAAAAAAGGTCCTGGAGCAGACAATATTAGACCTCTTGACCTCAAAATTAACGCCGAAATTCTTGCCCCTGTAATACAAACCATAATCAACCGGAGCCTGGCGCAAGGTTGCGTACCGAAACTGATGAAAACATCAATTATTCGTCCTATTTAAAAAGGAGGCATTTTTTATGCCGAAAATTATAGATCGATTGCAATACTGTCAACCGTAGAGAAATGTCTGGAAGAAATCATTGTCAAACGGCTGAACATTTTTATTAACAGACATAAAATTTTGCATCGAAATCAATACGGGTTTCAGAAAAACAAAAGTACAGAAAAGCTGCTTGGAGAGTTTACAAATACAGTTAATGCAGGGCTTAATCGAAATCACCACGTACTTGTGCTATTCATTGACTTCAGCAAAGCCTTCGACACTCTTAGTGCAGAAAAGCTTATTGAATGTTTAAACAGCATCGGTGTAAGGGAATATTTGTCCGACTGGCTCAAGAGCTATCTAACTGATAGATCGATTAAGGTCAAGGTATCAACGACCTTGAGTCCAGAAAGATGCACCATATATGGTGTTCCACAAGGCTCAAAATTGGGACCCATTTTATTTATCCTGTATGTATACAAACGAATTGTTACGATTATTCACGAATAACACAGCCTACGCATGTGCAGACGATATAGCCATCATAGTCAAACACAAGCACTTAAATTCAGCAATTGATATACTTCAAGAGCATCTGGACACTGTATTCAAGTTCAAGTGGTGTCATGCCCATGGACTTGTTATAAATACCAGCAAAACTAAAGTAATGCACATACGCCAACCAATGAGGAGGGAAGAAATTATCAACATCTATTACCGAAACGATCTTTGTCCGCTGTTAACAAATAACAAACCAATCGAAACCGTCAAAAAGATAAAATATCTTGGAGTCACCATAAATGAACATTTTCTTTGGCGTGATCATATAAACACTCTGCGTCTTCAACTCAAAAGCACAATGTTTGCCTTAGTGTATCTCAAAAGGTTTTCTAACTTTGAAGTTATGAAGCAAGTTTACTTCTCGTTAGCAGAATCTCGAATTCGATATGGGATCCTAGCCTGGGGAAATGCTTCAAAAACGCACCTAGATAAGATACTCAATCTTCAACATCGTCTAGTTAAATTAATTAAACCTATTAATAATCAATTTAAAGTTTTAGATATAAACGCTATATATAAGAAGTTTTTATAATACAAAATTCTATATACTACTGAAATAAATCAGCCAAGTAGAAGACTTAGCATTAAGGATTGGACTTGTTGAACGAAACGCCAATTTGTAGGACTAAAGGCCATAAAAAGCTATTTTGAATCAATAATTCAACAAGTCCAATCCTTAATGCTAAGTCTTCTACTTGGCTGATTTATTTCAGTAGTATATAGAATTTGTATTATAAAACCTTCTTATATAGAAACTATGTCTGGCCCCGGGCAAAAAACTTCCAGCTTAATGATTAGGAATTCTAATCTTGTTGGATATAGCTTACAGTGGATTTTCGTTGAAGTTAGCATAAAGTAAGCACCGCCATTTTTGATTTTCAAAACAAAAATTGTGCTGTATTGTGCTCAACTTATGCAGCCTTGTGCGTTATTTTCCAAGCGAGTTGGAAAAGTTGCTATGTATATTAGTAACGCGCTAGCGATTACTCGCTTTTGTGGTTTGAGCAGCTGTATTTTATTGTCACCCAGATCTGATCCTGATGAGATTATCACTATAAAACAAATAGGATCCCAATGACAGCAGTGCTATACCTATACCTATCTCTATTTTTCATTTTTTTCTTTATTTTTAAAGGTTTTTTTCTTTACACAAAAATACTCTTTTTTTAATAAACTATACTCAATAACTCAATTGTGGCTTTTTGGCCAAAATATGTAAATATGCACCCGCACATGGCAACATAAATTGGACACAAAATGGCTTCGCAAAAGTGTTTTCGGGCCGTAAAAGTTACAAATATGCAATTTTTTTTTGTGGGTTCTTCCTAGCATTTACTGAGCACAAAGCAGCACAATTTTTTTTTTGAAATTTTAGAATTTCGCAAAAATTTTCATTCGTAAAATTTGCAAATTTGAAAAATTTTCTAAAATATATACGGCACATGGCAGCACAAGTTGGGCAATTTACAGCACAACCTTTTTTTTTGAAAATCCAAAATGGTGGTGCTAAATTCACGCACATAAATGTATAGGTATGTTTTCATCTTTCTTATTATTTAAATAGGGGGGGGAAGTTTCAAGAAGGGGTTTCCTAGAAATAACTATACTCTCAGCCAAGGTGATTATACTTTAAGCAGTGATTTACCTACAGAAATAATCAAGCTTCATCGAATCAAATTAGCAAATACTTAAGTAAGAAATGATAAGTAAACATTTAGGTTGTGATCCGGGAATTGTAATGACTAGGTATATACATACTTAATGAACGTCTAAGGTTACAGGTAAGAGCACAGATAAGCAACTATAACAATTTGTCTTATCAGTTATTACTTTATTCTTCGTGCTACCTCTCGTAGTTTCAAGTGTTAATTTTTCTTGGTCAAGCAAGTAATTTATTTCATCACCGCTTGAAAAAAAAGTAGAAAAAAACAGTAGCTTTCTTGTACCAAACAGATGAAGTTAATCATCACGTGATAAACTGATCTTTTTATTGGTTCAATTGGTTAATCTTATCGCCAATTCATCAATGAAACAATCATTCTCCTTGAAATAAAAACAATACAATTGACTGATCTAACCCCTCTTTTCCATATAATTCTTGTCATCATTTAAACAAAATTCGGCCGCACTTTTTTGTTGAATTAAAAACAGATTTTCTTATCAAAAATAGATTGGTCATTTAATTCGCTTCGATCAATAGAAAATAAATTAACTAATTGGACAATCGGTGAACTCTTCTATAGCAAACCATCGCTTACACAAACGCCTTCAAGATTCGAATTAATTTCACTCATTGATGCTTTTTTCAACCACGCACCGCGTCTAATCCAAGTCCACTTAGCAACCGAAATTAGCTTATCTCTGGATGTGCGTAATTAAATTCTCTTAAAGCGCAATTAAAATTGAATTTCTGTATTTCTGGTCGTTGAGATGCGATGCTGCTGCGCGTGTCGTGTGTCTGCTTTACGTCTCCCCACCAAACAGTGGGAATGACTATATGTAATAGTTGGAACAAATTCTGAAGTTTCTAAATAAAAGTTTTTGTTTTCTATACGTCCATGTTTGTCCAACTATTAAAATCGTTTGGCCAACCCTGGATAAAAATATTCGACTTTTCTTTTTTATAGCAATCCTAGAAAAACAAAAAAGTCCTCCAGAATCCCTAAATTAACTCATAAGGGTTCGGGGCAGATTGGATTCGTTTTGTCCATAACTCCACATGAAAATCCATAAATTAAATTCATTTGTCCAACCCCAGAAAAAAAATATTCAACTTTTCTTTTTTGCACGTAAAAACAAAGAGGGATCCAAAGCCCCCAAATGAAATTACAAGAAGGTGCATTCAAGTGTGCTCATTTGTCCACCAGCCTCAACATACAAATCCATCAACAAAATTCGTATGTTCACCTCCAGGATAAAAAATATTGGACTTTTCTTTTTTTTATAGGAAACATCGAAAAACAAAAAAGTCTTATAGCATCCCCAAAGAAAATGATAAAGGGCTGAACAAACAAATTTGTTTCATGAATATTTATGTGAAGCTGGTGGACAAACGAGCCTATTATCTGCACCAACCCCCTATGATTTCTAGAAGACTTTTTTGTTTTTCGAGGTTTGCTATAAAAAAAGAAAATTCGCATATTTTTTATCCTGGGGGTGGACTAACGATTTTTTCTTATGGATTCTTATATTGAGCTGCTGGACAATCGAACACATTTTACTGCACCCTCCTATAATTTTATTTAGGGGGTTTGGAGCCCATTTTTGTTTTAACAATTTCAATAGTTGGACAAACGTGGACTAACTATGGACAAATGAATCCGATAAGAAAAACTGAAATTTTGAGGACGAGGGTTCTGACTTCACACAGCCCTTTATTAAGAATCCTGAACTGGAAAACTATAGCAACACCTTCATTCATTATCACAGCCGAATGATACCATGAATGATTACCAAACATAAAGCACGAGTTTACGTACATCCGTCTTAAACTAAAAAATAAAATATTCTTGATTTTGCCAGATTATTTAAATTGCAACAATTGGGATGACGATATGGGAAAGCTACACAATTTTATGCTGCTCAACGATAATTCAAACATACTTTTGATGGGTGACTTTAATGCGAGATTTAGAAGCAGGGCCGGATTAACAGTAGGTAGAATAGGCAGTTGCCTGGGGCCCCCGATTTAAGGGGGCCCCGAAAAATGAAAAAGACTTCTAAAATTTTCTTACAAACATAACATTCTAGTAACACTTTTTTTTATTGCAAAATTTTGTTGTCAAGTCCGGCAGCAATGGAGTAGGTCTTTCAGTCGCTATAATTGCAGATTTGAATTCCACTTGGTTTGGTTATAAGTTTTTCAATAACACAATCACAACAGTTTTTAATAACAACTTTTTCACTACTTGATGACAATTTCTAGTTCAATTTTACACGCAAATTATAATAGCACTACTTTAATAAACAAAAACGACTTCCAAATTTGTATTTACAGGTTAAAGAAAATTCGTTTTATTACCTCTACTAAATTGCGACGAATGCAGTTTACGATTCATTTGATATCATATTAGAGGCTCTAGAAATCATTGCTGATGATGAATCACAAAATACTGATACTCGTTATGAGGCGACGTGTATCGCGAATAAGATGCAAAAATTCGAATTTGGTTTCATGTTGATTTTATGGAAGTCTATTTTGACTGCTATGCGTTCAGTGAGTAAGTCATTGCAAAGTGAAAAGCAGATAGAAGAAGAGAGTTTAGTTTAGTTTCATTCCGTGAAAAATTCAATGATTTCGAGGAAAAAACAAAACAATTATTACCTGGTGTAGGTTATACAGAAATCGTAAAACATACTCGTCGTAGAAAAAAACAACCTAATGACGGAAATGCTCCAGAAGTAGAATTTTCGCCTCGCGATGATCTTAGGACAAAAGGTTTCCTCGAAATAATCGACAATCTTCACAGTGAAATCAATCGACGCACAGTGGGGCCGAGATGGAAAAAACCTCATTTATAAAAGTGTTTAGTATGGCATTGTGATACACGTTTCTTTCAGTATTTTTCATCCGGAATCCAGCTGTTGTAATGATTTTATAGTGAAAAATTTGCTTTCGGTCGAAATAAGTGGTTATAAACGGACCATTGAAATTTTGAGCCTTTAAAAGTGATGTTTTCCATGATTCCTCCATCTTACGGATTATTATTTAAAATGTTTCCTTGAATGTAAGGTGTTAATATATACCTAAAGGTTTCTGATGAGAAAATAATTTACCCCATTTTTTCGACTACACCGAAAAACCTAGCCAAAATTTGGACATCGGGTGTACTTCCGGACTTGAGTAGCCATACGAAAAAAGCTCCACCTTCCTAGGGTCTGTTTCAACTCTTTTCTGGTACTCCTGGTGGTAATGAAGATGTTATTAAAATTTCATCACCAGATTCTACCAGTTTTGGGATCAGTGAATAAAAATTCAATTTAAGAAATAAGATAATTTCTGATTGAATATAATCGGTTCAATAAAGACGTGATTGAACTTGAAATGGAATTTGAAAATTCTATTATCCTTCTTCAAAAATAACTTTGAATCACTCCAATCCGCTTTTTCTTCTCTGAGAAATCGTTATTTACTTTTTAGTTTCCACCTGACCGTACTTGATACAAAATATCCCACTATTATGAAAAGTTAAAAAATGTCCCCCTTAACTCTGATCATAAAACGGATGATACCATTCAATTTAGCGGGTGCAAATACATACGAAATGATACCGCTTAAAGGTTTTTTCTAAAATCGTAGGTTTGGCCCCACTGTGCGACGTGCGAAAGTGTATATGGAAGATTCAGAGAGTTTTGCATTTCTCATGAACTTTTATCTAAGTGATGGAGACCTCCACGAAGCTATGAATAACTTAGTTCGTTTTTATTCTAGAGATTTGGAAGAATTTTTCATTGAAATGAAACAATTCCAAAGTTACGTGAACTCCAGATACACTGATGCACAAAAAACTCATAGTCATTTGTATAAGATTCTAATAAAAGATCAATTAGCCGATGTATTTCCTAACACAGAAATAGCTCTTACGATTTTTTTAACATTAATGATCACAAATTGTTCTGCCGAACGATCCTTCTCGCAATTAAAAAGAATCAAAGCTGCTGAATGAGCTACAACGCGACAAGAGCAACTCGAGATGTTAGGTATACTTTGCATTGAGTCAGATTAATTGAACAAAATCGATATTGATGATATAATTGATGAATTTGCCGAAAACAAATGAAGAAAACGACAAAATTTTTTATGAAAGATATAAGTTTGTATTTTTTAATCGAAAAAAGAAGGGAACGGACGTGAAAAAAGGGCCCCCAAATGGATGGTTGCCTTGGGCCCCGTTGAGGGTAAATCCAGCCCTGTTTGGAAGTGAAGCTGGACTTGAAAATGAAAGAAGTGGAATACAACGTCAATTAAAGGATAATACTAGCAATTTAAAAGGAAAGCAATTGTTGGATATGCGTAATACGTTTGGGCTTAGAATCTTAAATGGAACAAGCGTGTCTGATAAGTCTGGAGATCTAACTTCTATGGTAAAGCAAGGAAGTTCGGTAATTGATTATGGTTTAGCTGGTGGTGAATGGAACGCACACATAGAGGATTTTAAAGTAGAGGTTTTGCCATATTCGGACCATCTTTCCATTGCCACATACTTCCAGATAAATGGTACGGAAAGTGTGGAAATTAAGAATTTGCAATTATTGCCAAAAATAAAGTGGAACCCAAACAAGGAACTCAGTTATCAGAGGAACTTAAACAGTGCACTTGGAAGTTTAAATTACTTAAGCTTTTCCGCGATAAATGAAATCATTAAATCATCAAATCCTTCTTGTATTACTGCAAGTGGAAATAAGCTGGTTCCGATTGAGCCTTGGTTCGATGAGGATTGTGCTAAAGCAAGGAAGACGTCATTTGCGTGGCTAAGGGCACTTCGCAAGAATAACGACAAAAATCAATATTTGGAAGCAAATAAGGAATTCAAGTCCTTGTATAAACAGAAAAAAACTGTTTTTTTTTTTTTTTTAATTCTGAATGTAGGCGACTAGCTCAATGTAAAGACTCGACAGATTTCTGGAAATTGGCCAAAAAATTAAACGGAAAGAAGTTTATTATCAACCAAGAACTAACGTCACATGTTCTTTCTACCCATTTTAAGGAACAGCTGAAAGTGGATTGTAGTAGTGACACCATTTCATATGCTCCACAAATTTTTGAAAATGATATACTCGATCCTTGTATTACTCATAATGAAATTAATATATGCCCTAAATGCCCTAAAAGATGGTAAAGCAGCAGGGTCCGATTGAATTCCCGTGGAATTTTTCAAATACGGCACCAGCGAGCTAAAAAACAAACTGGAAATTTTATATAACAGAATAATGGATACAGGATATATCCCGCAGCATTTGTAAGAAGCCCTTATATTTCCAATCCATAAAAAAGGATGTACGAGTGACCCAGGAAATTATCGCGGCATAAGTTTTCTCAACGCTTCATATAAAATTTTCACTTCCCTTCTTCAAAGTAGGCTCAGCACTTGGATGGAAGTGAATAATCTTTTAAAGGAATTTCAAGCTGGGTTTAGAGCCAGATACTCTACAACGGACCACATTTTTGTCCTCAGAAGTATTGCAGAGAATTTTTCATTAAAAGGAAAGAAATAACACTGCTTTTTTGAGGATTTCAAGTCAGCGTTTGATGGAATAGATAGAAATGCCCTAATGTATTTATAAGCTCTATGGAATGGGAATGTCATTAAAATTTGGTAAAGTACTGCAAAACCTCCTTGGTAATACCAAGGCAGCGGTATGGAATGGAGAGGAGATGTCTGAATGGTTTCAAACTAAAACTGGAGTAAGACAAGGATGCTCACTCAGCCCCTTACTATTTGCACTTTATATTGAAGACCTCACTGACTGCCTAGCTGGAGGTATTGAACACGCAGGAAACCTAATCAAGGCACTCTTTTTTGCAGACGACATAGTTTTTTTTTCGTCCTCACCAGAATCTCTACAACTAATGATAAATCAGCTCTCTAGGACACTGCAAAACGTGGAACCAAATAGTTAATTTAGACAAATCAAAGGTAATGGTTTTTAAAAAAGGTGGTGGAAGAAATTGCCCTAACGAAAGGTGGGGTTATAGGTAATGGTGAAAGCATCGAAATAGTAAAGGAGTATAAATATCTTGGTGTCCATTTTACAAAGAATTTAAATATGGAGAAACATCTTAATGAGAAGCTTGTGTTGGCGAAGAATGGAATTGGTGCTACGTATGGAAAAATTGTTTCGCAAACAAAAATATAGATCATAGTAGCAAATTTCGTGTATTCGAAGCAGTTTCGGAATCAATTATGCTGTACGCAGCCCAAGTATGGGGATTTAAGATGTACGACACTGCAGAAAAACTTTTAAGGTTTTACATAAAGAGAATATTTCGTCTTCCTTTAAATACTCCAAACTACATTGTTATGCTAGAAACAGGAATTTCCCCGATTTTCATACGTACGCTCAAGCTGAATGTGTATTACACTTTGAAAATACTGAACATGTCAGACAATAGATTGCCAAAGAAAGTTGCCCTTCAAGTTATTCGACAGAAAAGTAGTTGGTTTGCGGAGTGGATGGAGCTGGCGCAGTGGTGCGGAATTCAACTTAACCTGGATGTTGAACATATAGGTAAATGGAAAAATACCTTATACAATTTAATTTCATCGGTGGATGCCAAATATAGAGACAAATATGTAGAAGACGCTAGGAGTTCCTTTCACAGAACAATATATAACCGACTATGCTATAATTTGGGACAGTCAAACTATTTCCGAGACGAGAACAACGTGGAACAAATATCGATGATGGTCAAACTAAGGGGTGAGCTCTTACACCTTAAGAGGCCTCCACCCAAAATGTCGAACTCAGATTCGAAAATCGGAACTTCGAATAAAAATGAAAACGAAAAAAGTCACTCCGCATGAGAGAAGGAAAAAGATACACAGAGTAATAAGGTACACATACACACATACCTTTCTTTTATTTTCTTGTTTTTTTTTGCATGCATTGTCTGCTGTATGTGGTATGTGTTTACTTATTGGCGTATACGTGTACGTTCTACATTTACCTTGTGTATGAAGTACTGGGTTGTAGTTTTGTTCACTTGTAGTGAGATCGGTGGAACATTTGAAAAACGAAAAAAGGATTTTCTCTACATAAATGGAAAATTGGTGATGTTGACCTTGACTCAGATTTATCTAACGTTATTGTTGTAGTAGGTAGATCGTAGATGTATTATGCTTCCCTGCTTTTATTGAAATTTCAAAGTTAGTAGCACATTGTATTTTTTCTTGTTATTTAACATTTTGAAAAAATTAATAAAAAGAAAACTCTTTTGCATGTAAAAAAATAAAGTCTTTGTTTAATTTAGTTTTTAATGCAATAAACCTAATTCACTCCAATTTTGTATGTCAAAATGTAATGAAGTTTTGGTTGCTAGATATGTATGTACCTACATAGTTACTTTGTGGTTGACAGTGGCTATCGTCGAGTCGTTTGCGCTTTGCTGATTATGTTGGAATATGATATTTTTGGAATTTTCCATTGGTAAATTCAGATTTCCATCTTAAAATAGATTTTTTTCGTTGCCATTGGAATGCGATTTCAAATTGTTTTTTTTTTTTCAATGTAGGTACCTATGTATTTGTATAATTTTACGTGTATGTATTTCACTATTCGTAACAATTTGCATTAGTCAACTTTTCTTATAGTAATACCTATTAGCTTCATGAATTAAAGCTTCCTTTTTCTATTAAAAATTATTTTCTTATCATGTTTTGAGCACAATTTTTACCACCATCATAAAATAAAAAATAAAAAACCTTTTGGTAACTAACAGCCCAAAATTGTTTTGGTAATAGTACCTACAGGGAGGATTTTTTCGCTCAATGGAATACAAAAACTGATTTGGATCTGTCAAAAAGCTGATTTTGGCAGATCCAATTCAATAAATAAATGTCTATAAGTACCTATCTAGTATAAACTATTAAAACTTTTGGTTTACTAATATGTAGTAAGGGCCTATGAGGAACCTACCTTTCTTTTCATGTTTTAATTTTGATTTGTCCAATAAAAACGTGACTATGTAGGCAGGTGACTTTTTGAAATCACCCCACAACCAAGCCCACTTTTATGATGTCTCTATATCTAGGAATAATAAATTTTCAGAGTTGATTCGTGTGAGCAAAAAAACTATAGAATTTTTTTTTTACTTAAATTTACCCACTTTTTATATCTGGATTTCTCAAAACGGACACTAAATATAATTGTAGGAATAAAAAAACTGTTTGTATGAATAAGGTCAGTTAAAGCGAAACATATTTCATATAGATTATTTACTGCGTTTTCAACGGACAAAACAGTCAAGGAATTTTTTGTGCGAACAGTTTTCAATTTAACAATTATTTTTTGTAAAAATGTGTTTTAACTATTTTCCTGTTGCAAATCAATTTTCCAAATACGAAAATCTTGCAGCAGGAAAATAGTTAAAAAAATCTTTTATAACAAAATAATTGTTAAATAGAAATTTTACTGTACAAAAAATTCCTTGAAAGTTTTGTCATTCGTTCGTGTAGCATTTATGTTTCAAATCCGTTGAAAACACAGTAAATAATCTATTTAAAAAAATTTCCTGATGCGTTTTCCTGATCGCTATAACTGGCAACTAAGGAAAAACGAAGGTGTTTTTTTTTTAATCCACTCACAGCCATGCCCACTTATAACATGTCTATATCTTGGAAAAATCTCCAACGACACTTTTCAAATCTTATGATTTGTCAGAATGGTACCAAAGACTACTGTAGGTATCAGAAATATTTTGTATGCGTAAGAAAAAAACGTAGGTTTTATTTTGAGAAGCACCCACAACCACGCCCACTTTCATCAGAAGATCTTGAAAACATCTTTAAAAATCTGGATGAAATGATTTTATTGGAATCCACCCACTGCCACACTTTTTATATCATGGACAAAATAGTATATATGAATTAATGTATATGAATAGCGAATAACTTTAATAACTTTTGTTCCAATGGTCAGGTCAGTATGGTTAATATTTAAAATGGTTGGCTATCGATTAAATCACTGAAGGACTGAAAAATAAAATCAAGTTTCAGTTGAGATTTTCATAACAGTGAATTCATCATTAATTTGGTAGGTACAATTTTGTTCATTTTTTTATTTAACTTTGTAAAAAGTTAAACCATTTTAAGGAATCTGGAGGTGGAGCAAAATTCTCTGCCTTACTCAATGGTTTATAATAAGCAAATAATGTTATTTTCTGAATAAAAGTAATACATTTCCACACAACCCATGAGGTATGCATTTTAGTGCGTTAACCTATTTTTTGGTAAGGTGTTCGGTTTCCCCAGGAGGCCTATTACACCGAGCTGAAAATTTATATGCATATCAAAACTATATTATCAATTCTGCCCTCCACGCTGCGGGTGGAATCCGTGTTGCTACTGGTTGATGACTCGGTGGTAGAATCGGTACTGGTACTTTTAGCTATGTTAGGAGCAGAATCGGTGGTGGCGCTGTTGGTTACGGATGTATTTTTAGGCTAGTTTTCTCCTGTAGGTACCCGTATTTGCATGCCACGCGAAACTCGAGGATCTATGAGCTCAGGAATGAGCCATTCGTTATAAAATGTGGAGAGCTTAGGAAGCATTTTGCTTTTCCAAAAATCATCGTCTTTCTTAATTTCTTCCACATATATATCAAACTGCCCACTTGTCCAAATTGCAAATAAGCACGTCTCTCTTTGACAAATGTGTAACTGCCCTTGTATCTGGTAATAATAGTTGTGGTTCCTATTTAGACCTAAAATACTACCATCTTCGGAAACTGAAATATATTTTAGTTTTTTTTCCCTAATGGCTTCTAACGTATTACTTCCCGCTAGAGAATATGGACATTTTATTTCACAAAGAACATTTTCATCTAAAATGCCATCGGGAGAGGCTCCAAGAAAACTGTAGTCCTTATCAATAAATAAGCCGCAACTGAAAATTTTCTTGTTGAGCTGCCTTTCAAGCTGAATCTCGCAGTATCCTCGTTTATTTTTCCATGCAATATGGAAGGAGCAAAGACATCTTGGGGATGTGCAAGCCTTTTGACGTGTCCTTCCATTTTTTTTTGCTTTGCATATAATCCCAAACACAGATGCAGTTAACATATACTTGCGCATTTCACACCATTTTTTATTATTTGATTGGGCCCATTGTCTGTTGCTCGATAACCTGCCGATTAGCCTGATTCTTTTTAAGTTCATTTAGAAGACGTACTTTTTCTGACATAAAGTCTTCGGGGCTCATATCAGGCTGGTTGCAGCCGGAACCATAGCCAATGTCATCTCTTGTAACAACTCTATGTATCTCTATGTATCTATGTATGTAACAACACCCGTATCTAAAAATAATAATTATTAAAATCCTTGACTCGTCCGTTCTCACCAAAAACTTTTTCGAAATGATAATTGACGACCCAAATGAAACTTTTGTCGCAAAAATGACCCGTTATCCCCTTTGTAAGAAAAAGAATAAAGACGAACAAAAAAATCCTCATAAGGATCCACAAAGATCCTTATTTACATTTGCTTTTGCTCTTTCAGTTTTATAAAAAACGAGAATGAAAATTAAAAAGTTCAAGTAAACTAGTGAAAGCAAACTTTTGCTTCGACAATTTCCCGTTATCATAACCCCTTTATAAGAAGAAGAAATAAGGATAAACAAAAAAAGACATCCATACGTATTTAGGATCCACCATTCACCATTTTGTTTTTTAGATTTTTCTTGTGCACATACAAAATTATGAAAACTGTGAGTTGTCTTTGATTACTTGATGCGATACATGTACACAAGTATGTATGTAGAGCCAGTTTTGGATTCAACGATAGAGAACACGAAAAGAGTGGGGTGGCACAATTCCTGTCTGTACCTTAACTATACCTAATACTATAGTCTTGGAGCTACCAGCCACTTTGACTAACCTACTAGACACAAGGCTACAAATTTGTGTATGCTTGATTGAGGACTAGTTAACTATGAAAACCACGGTCTGGCAGGGTTGCCGCGGGTCGAAAGGTTGCCATATGATTTTTTTCAAAATGCAAAAAAAGGGTCACAATTAACCTACTCGCACAAGGCTGAAACTTATTTATAATTTAGTTTATACATTCTTATGCATGAACAAAATTTTGCCAGACGGGTTTGGCGGTCGAAAGTGCTTGCCAGACGAGCCTAAGGCTTTTAAAGATTAATAAAAGATATTGAATAGGTAACTTGAGAAATCTTAAGTATATATGTATTTATGTGTAGGTACATAAAAACAAAATTTGAAAAAAAAATTGTCAAACCATTTTTGAGATATCGAATTAAAAAAAAAAATTGAAACTTTTTTTAAAAATTCAAATTTTTAAAATTCTGAAATTTATATATAAAAAAAGCATCTAAATCCATTTAGCCCGATAACGAGAAAATTCAAAATAAAAAACTAACGTTCTATGACAGGTATGCACCTACTAATAGATGCTAAGTGTTAAATTTTATAATATTTGATAGTAAGTTGTACTAATTTTAGTATATGGAAAAAAGTTTAATCAAAAATCGTACGAGTCGTTTTTAAGCAAAAAAATATTTTCCTTTGCGGTTTTTTAACTTTTGTATGGAAGGTACAGCTATTTTTTAATTGGATGTAAATTTTTTTCTAAAATTATTTTAGGGAGTACTAAAAAAACTCTTAAGTATCGATTTTAAAAAAAATTTCGATCATGTCGTTTGCAAAATATATCTATTTGATTTTCCAAAAAAAATTTGAAACATTTTTTAAAAATCCAAAAAATATTTTTCAAAATTTTTGGTACAAAAAACTTTTTATTTTTCTGGGAAGCTTCTGTATAAAAAAATAATGGAAATCAGTCGTACCGATTTGAAGAAAATAAAAAATAAAAAAAAAAAATGGTCTTTGGGAGGTACCATTAATAACCATTTTTAGAAAAAAAAATTTTCCACCCAAAGAAAGCCTTTACTAAAATAAATTTATTGATTTTTTAAAGAAAAGTCGAGCCATTTTTGAGAAAAATACGATTAGGTATATAAAATTGCTAAAAAAAATTGTATGGCAGGTACCGTTATTTATTTACCAACATTATCATAGATTTAAAAATCAGTACGTACCTAATTGGTAACGTAAATAAAACTTATCATCATTATACATTATACTATCATCACACAAATTAAGTGCTAGAATGACACAGTTATTTTAATTCTTTTCCAAATTGTAAGTTTAAAAACTTTTTTTTTAAATAAAGAAACGCTGTCATTTACTTATGGGCGATTCCGCTGGAGACGATTTTCGACATCAATTTCAAATCACAATATTTTTTTACTTTTATTGATAATAATGCAAAGTAGAAGGATTCTTTTTATATTAACAAAAAAAAAATTAGTTCACAAAATTTAAAGAAAACCATTTTTTTGAGCTTGGCAAAATTGTCATCTGAAAGGTCGGCGCAAACTGCAATTATCATGACTGTTTACACAGCGCGAAATAGTCATTACAGACAGCTTGAGGTAATGATCAACTTGTTAGGCGTGTGGTCACAAATGTGATTTAATCTTTTCCCCAAAAATATTAAAAATATTTGTTATTACTTTTTAAGTATTTTGTATCGCAAAAAGCCGTTGAAAGTTTGTTGCACCCGCGATATAAAAGATATAAAAGTTTGTTTTTCTCATAGAAATAAAGTGCTATCATTTTGAAACTTTGTGGAAAGTAAGAAATAACCAAAAACAAAATTAAATCAGTTGTTATCAGGAGTAGATTCCAAATTGAATTTTGAAAAAACGTTGATTCAAATTGGTTGCACCCGCGATCGTCAAATTAGGATCGCGGGTGCAACTTACTGACAACTGACATTATTGAGTGATGTATTATATTTTATATTGAAATATGCCTTGAATTATAGTTTTTGTTGTTCAAGATTGTTTTTGTTTTAATAATTTAATATAATATTTTGTTCTTTTTTTAAATTTAAGTTAAATGGCAGGGAAACAAGGAATTTTATAACGGGGCACGCAATCTCTCAAAAAACATCTTATTAATATTTATTTCTAAAACAACAAATTGAAGGAGAGAAAGGCGTGTTAGATGATAAATGGGGAAAGATTGAAAAATATACCGGGTATTCAATCAATTTTTGTTTTTCAAATCAGAAGACATCATAGCTGTGGCACTAAATTCATTGTCTCGTTGCAAGAGCACAGATATTTTGAAATCCACCATTATCGAAACAGATAGTTATTGGAAAGATGATGATTTGAAGCCACTTATACGATCGGTGCACGAAGAAATTCTGTTTTCTGATATATCTGCTCCTCTGTTTGTAGATACATACATCGGGCCAATCCCTCCGCATTAAAATGCAAAAACTGCGCGTTTCCGATGTTTTTAGTGATTCAGAAGATTAATCGCCAACAAAGTTTCTTGAACTTTTTATATTACCAGCAGAGGCATGTTTTGAAACCTGTACTTTTTTCACTGCAACAGTCTTGCCAAAAGATATTTGCGCAGGGTTTGTATCTATGTTCTCTTACAGTGCCCGGCAAGTTCGACAAACAAATTAAACAATATTGTTACGTGGGGTCGTGGCTAAACGATATGGATGAAGAGGAGTTGTAAGATCACAAATTCTGACGAAAATTGAAGAAATGATCGTAAAATTGCAAGCAACATAAAAAATATTGATGGCAATAATATGTACACATTATTTTCGAAAAATATTGACATAATTGATACAAACTTAGTAATAGTTAATAGAGAAGTGTACTAACTAGTAATTTATTTTACTTAATCTCTAATCCAGTTCCTGAATATCATTTTTTTTATATAAATATTCATTAAAGTTTGACGGGTTGCACCCGCGATAATTTGACGTTGCACCCGCGATTGCTTTAAGACCGAAAAATTCATTCTTTATTTTTGTTTTCTAACTTTATTTTTATTTCTTCAGTTGTTTGGATATACGTCGTTCAATATAATGTAAGAATAATATAATAAATGTTTCTCAATTAACAGACTTTTGTGTTTTTCGTACTATGATCCAGAAAGGTGGGCCGAATTCGTTGCACCCGCGATCGTACTTTGAAACCTTTTTTCCGACGATTTATTTATTTCATTTAAATTTTATAAATTAACCCAAAATTAATAGGTCAAAATGTAACCCTTCAAGTAGTAATTTCATTAAAATAAGTTTGTATTTTCCTATAAATATACCCAAAGTGAGTCTAAATGTTGCACCCGCGAGAATGGAATCGCCCTTATGTTTCTTGTCATTTTTGTATTCACTGTAAAAATAAATAAATAAATAAGTAAAACAAACAAAATATATTCCTTCCCCAGCACTAGAAGTCAAAACTGAAATTTATTAAATAAATAAACTTTTCCTCATTACTTTACATATGTATTTTCCTACGTGGCACAGAAGCTATCGGAACTAAAGAAAGCGAAAACTCTTGCCATTATTACAAGATCGAAATGAACGAAGCAAATGTTCCTGCAAGATCATAAGCTCGCGCCCAAAAGAAAGCAGGCATGTTGAAAGCAAAAAATGACAAAAGAATAAACCGCCACCAAGTCTACCATTGCAATCACAGCAAAAATAAATACATTTTCCACCCTCAAACGCAAAAACAGAGAAATCCTTCAAAGATAAAACCATTCCGAAACATCCCATCATATAGTTACATACATACATTAGAATGTAAACAACTAACACATTCACAAAATTCATTCACAGGAAAAAAAGATCGAATACATACCCAAAAACCTACAACAAAACTAGATACACTTGCGCTTACCCTGCAAATACCATCCACCACCGTCACCGTGGTTCTGCTCCCATATATCTATCTACACCACATCTTATCTGAACCACTCATACACACAAACACTCACTGGCATTTCGAATTTGTCATACTTTTTTTTTGTTTATTTTCCAATCTTCGAAAAAAAACCATCTTGTAGCCGATAGGTGAACTAAAAACCGCCAGTAAAATAAAATAACGACTTTTGTTCGAAAATAAAGACTTTTTTAAAATGTGTTATTTTGCAATAATAGATTAATTTTAGACATTCTTTTGTATTAAAACAATTTAAGAAAACATATTTGTTATTTGGGGAAAGTTATGTTCTTTTTTTCATATAATTTCACTTTCAAAAATGCATTAGAAAATGAGCAATTTGGATGTCTTTCAAGAGATGATTATTCAAAAATAGGGCCCAAAATTAAAAATCTACCTCAACGTTTATCTAGTTCTGTTCATTAACTGTAATATCACGTAAATATAATATGTATTTTCCACTTCAGTTTCTCAGAATCCTTGTTGAAGCTGAGCAGTTTTGTGAAACTTTCCGAAAAAGGTTACCGAAATATTAAAATAAAATAAGAAAAAAGTAAAAAAAAAATAAAAAACGTTCCGACGTTTCTTTAGTTTAAATGTCATTCTTTCATAAACACTTTAGTTTTTTCCCATAAGTATTGTATGGACTTCACAACTTCTGTTTAAAAGTGCCCCATTTCTCGTTTTTTTCAAAATTATGGGTGGAGGCCTCTTAACTATAAGCCACATCGTGATGACTTGCCAATTGTAAGTAGCCTATGCAATCGACAAGAAAGAGAGGATGTACTGCATTTTATTGGAAAATGTCCTATTCTAGTGGAAACGAGGAGAACTTTCTTGGGATGTAACTATCAAATCGAGGATGATATAATTTCTCTTTTAAATTAAATGGATGTCTCCAAAATCTATAATTATTGTAAGGTGGCACTTGCGTATCGAGAGAGGATAATCGATCAAGATTTTTAAGCAAACACTCAATGCTATTATATTTTTTCTTTTGAAACTTAATTTGCTTTTTTACTGATTTTAAGAAAATTATATTCATTGTCAACCTGGCAGATGGCAATGCCATGCTTAATTTGATTTAAAAAAATGTTATGTCTTAAAGGAATGTTTAATAAAATCAACTAACAAAAGACCTTCTATAAAATCAAAATTTAATGAATGGATTTTTTGTTTTTATTTTGAAGCAATTTTGTCCCACTGTGAATGATATTATGGTCGTCCTCTTTTCGTTGGATCAAGCTAAAATGTTCATCGGTTCTTGCAGATGAATTTTGTCCGTTGTTTTGTTTGTTTTCATTAACCAAATTGTTTTTTTGTTTCTTTTATTGGAATTGAACAGAAAATTAATGGCACACACACACACATATAGCGTCCGTCGACTTCGCCTGTATATCGGTATACCGATAAGATAAGGTGATTGTCTCTCAATATTATTTCAATAGAAGTCGTGTGTTTTATCGCGTCTCCAGGAATTATAAATGTTTAAAAAACTTCTAACGGTAGCCGGGAGACTCACTATACCTATTTCTTTTACCCTCTGAAACGGAATACAGTGAGACATTCACTAGAAGGATTTAATGATCACGCGTTGCCGATCGCTGAATGTGTAAAGGGTATTGTTGTTTGTTTGGGGAAATCATTCATAAAAAAGATAACGGTATTAATTGAATTTAAAAGGAAATGCAGCCACTGTCACAGGGTAGGGTGTGTCGTGTTAATGGGAATAAAGTGATAATATGTGTAGGAAACATAATGAAAAATTTAAAACCACATCATAAGGATGGGCCCCTTAATGCAATGAAGATATCAACTGTGAGTGATGTTTACCACTAAGGAGGAATGCAAATTTCCACTTGGTTTGGTATAGGAACTCACTGCAGAAAAACTAGATTTTGATGAGCTTACCGCCCCTGAGCACGCACTGTCGCAATTTTCTTCATTTCAACATAGGAAATATGCATAAAACTCGTATCTAACCGCTCTCGGACGACATGGTAATTTGATTATGACGTGAACGAAGCAAGAAGGTTCATCTTCAATTTCCTTCCCGTTCGTTTGGATAAAGTTGGTGATGTGCAATAAATTGATGGTAACATGCGTTTTACCAGTAAAATTGATGTTTTACTGTGGGTAAATGGCAAATCGGTCGCAATATAATATGTCTTGATAAGAATCGTTGACACTCAAGACATCTTCGCAGTGATGTTTGCAGACTGAGACTGGCCAGTATGATGGAGATGGAGAGTGGAATGAACCTGAAGTCAATCGCATTTGACTTGGAAATTGTTTTGTAAATAAAACATTGATTGGGAGGGGAATTGCTATTATTTTGAAGATTGCATGTCACTTTCAGAGATTAAATAGGTACATTTATTATATGTAAACATTGTACATAATGTATATACACATGTAATATGTATGTTTATTGAGTTTACTACTTTAGGAAGCAGAATTATTTCTTTAGTACCTACCAAGTAGTAGTAAGTGCTGATTATATAAGCATCCTTCCTTTGCCCAATAGCCCTGGAAAATTAAACAAAATATAAGCCAAACTCTGAAAAAATTCCAACACAGCTGTTTTAAAACATTTCCTAAAAGTGAAGGTAGATACCTACTAAAATTGGACCTGGGCTAAAATTTTGAGGAAGGGAAAATTTCTCATCGAAGCGAAATATTCATATTTTTCCGCTTCAACTAACCGATATGGGGTAACGACACCACAATCTATAAAGAGGGAAAAGTAGTTCTTATCAGCCAAAATCTGTACGAGGAAGGGCAATTCAATTCAATTTAAACTCAATCCAAATCAATTCAATTCAATTCAAATTCAATTCAATTCAATTCAATTCAATTCAATTCAATTCAATTCAATTCAATTCAATTCAATTCAATTCAATTCAATTCAATTTAATTCAATTCAATTCAATTCAATTCAATTCAATTCAATTCAATTCAATTCAATTCAATTCAATTCAATTCAATTCAATTCAATTCAATTCAATTCAATTTCAATTCAATTCAATTCAATTCAATTCAATTCAATTCAATTCAATTCAATTCAATTCAATTCAATTCAATTCAATTCAATTCAATTCAATTCAATTCAATTCAATTCAATTCAATTCAATTCAATTCAATTCAATTCAATTCAATTCAATTCAATTCAATTCAATTCAATTCAATTCAATTAACTTCAATAACCGATAACCAATAGTTGTTTGTTGTCTTCCATAGGAGTTTTCGGAATTTTTGTGTTTCCAGGAAATCATATGCTCTTCTTTTAGTGTTTACCTCATAAGCTTTTAGACGTTTAAATTGTTGATCGTAGTAGCATTCAATGTTGTTCCAATCCCATTTGTTCAGTGGCGGTATATTGATTTAGAGTGAGGATAGGGTTGGCGTTTAGCCACGGCTATGCACCAGCGTTACCACTTCCGAAACAAAAGCCGAAGTAGTTTTTAAGAAAAATGTGAAGTAGATTGAGAAAAATCGAAGTAGATTTCAAAATGTACTTTCTTGTACAAACATTTATTAGGGCAAGAGCCGGGTACTTTTTTCTTGCAATTTATTCCTGAACTGATTGACTTGATGGAATATGTTCAGGGGTGTCCCCTGAATATAAATCCAAGTTGGCGGGACTGGGAGGCACGAGCGTCAGCCGCCATCTTGGAAAACGCGTTTTATCATATATCTCGTGAACCGTGCATCGTACGAATATAATAGTAATTTTCTTTTGAAAACTAATGATCCATTCTTTTATTTGTTTTTCTAAGTCAAGTTATTGTTGCGAAAAGTTTTTGAGAAGTTTAATTTTTAAGTCAATGAATTTTTGAAAACAATGAACTTGAAAAAAATTTGCAATTTTTTTCAAAAATATAGACTAAATTTTTATTTCCCCTAGAACCCATACGGGGTGTGTAGGAACCCCACTTCAAATTTAAATTGCCTATATTTTTTTTAGTAAGAGACGTATTTATAACGGATTGCCGTGACTTTTATTTTTTTCATTGTTTCTGTATGACCCAAAGCAATTATGTTAATTTTCTCTCTCCATTGCGTGGATATATTGGTCATTGGGGTGTATAGGTACCCCAAATAGGTTTGCGGAAGTTTTTTTTTTTTAAACGAACGCCTTTGAAAAAAATAACCAAGCGATTTTAGTATGTAAATAAGTGCTGTTTTCCAAGTTTTAGAGAGTAAAATATTAAAAATATTTAATAGAATCAAAAAAGCTGCAGCAAAATGTCTAATTACAAAAGTGACCTTGCGCTGATTATCGCATAGACATATGCAGCAGCTGCAATTTTTGACCAACAAAATGCTTAAAAATATAGTGATAGTATTTTGAAAATGTAACTTTTCTATGCAAATATCAATTAAAATGTATGTCTTTTTTCAGATCATAAGCAAATTTTCTGAATTCCGCCTTCACAAATAATTTTAATTTTTTTATTTCTGAAAGGCTCATTAAAATATTCATACTTTTTGGCTTGTTCTATAATATGAATTTGCATCACTTTAGTTTTCATTTTTAAGTTCAATTTTGTATAATTCTTATTTAAAATGAATTTGTTCACGAGGTATTTGATAAAACGCGTTTTCCAAGATGGCGGCTGGCGCTTGCGCTCCCCAGTCCCGCCAACTTGGATTTATATTCTGGGTCTGGGGACACCCCTGAACATATTCCATCAAGAAAATCAGTTCAGTAATAAATTGCATTAAGAACCGCCTTTTTGGTTCTGGCTCTTGGAGTATATATTTTGATTAAATTTAATTAAATTAAACTAAAAACTTAAATGTTATTCTCTCAGACTTCATATCAACATACTTATATGTATATTTCAATATACATAGCTGAAATTATAAAACAAATTGTTTTTTTTCGACGGTAATTTTTATTTGTTTCACTTCAAAACCTGACAACACCTGGTTCAAGTGTAAATTTTTTTACGAATCTATTGTTTGCTCCTAACAGTAAACGCCACTTATTACAGTCAATTTGTGCTCAAAACGGTGCTTACCAAGCATGATACGTCAGGAAATTTGAATCGCAAATCTACATAAAGTAGGGAAAAAATAAAAACTATGCCACAATTTGCATGGTAAAAACACAATATGGCTGAATTAACTGCGAGTTCAATTAAATAAAGGAAAAGGACGTAGATTTGGTTTTTTTTTGTAAAATTGAATTAGGTTAAAACAGATAATTTTAAAATGAAGTAGATTCCCATATTTCAGTGATGGTGCGAAGTAGGAAGTAGATTTTTAAAAAATAAGAAAAAAAGAAGTAGATCTACTTCAATTGAAGTAAAGTGGTATCACTGCTATGCACTGACCTAGTCGGTTGTTGGAGTGATATGCAGGACTTCCATGACGCTAAGGTACCTTGATTCGGGATGTCGTTGTTGGTTTGTCATCGTTCTCATAGGTAGGGTGGGTTAGCTATGTTTCTGACGAGCTTATCCGCAGATAGCATTAAATACTTTTCCAGGGAAACTATACCTTGGCATCAGAATAGAGTTATTCGTTCTTGCACTTTTTAGACGCTGCCACCGCTGACGATCGCATTAAAATCCAGTGTAGATCCTTAGGATTTTTCTCTCGAATATTTGCAGTTTCTTTTAGCTGAAATTTTGGATATGGTGCAACAAAGTGAGCTGGTTACTTTGCTCTTAGGAGTTACTTGTAGATTAGAACTTCTGTCTACTGGTTTAGCCCAGTTCTCTTATTCATCAGCGGTTAGAGGCGGTGGAAAGTAAAGTTGACTTTTTTGAGGGCCGTGAATATGGGTTGAATCTCAGCAGCTCGTTGAACGTGATACCTAGGTACTTGCTTGGTGCTGCGATTGGCTGGTAATCTAATTGCGCCTGGGAGTGTAAGTGTCACGCTTCTATGAGTAATATGTATGTGAGCGAGTCTTTAGCGAAGGAATTTGCTTCTAACTGGTTGGTCAGAGTTCAATGATGTTGTAGAGAACTGATACTAGTATCGAACCTTGAGCAACTCCAGCTATGATCCTCTTCACGGTTGATTTTCAGTTCTCCAGTTGCATGAAAAAGTTCCTGAAATAAAGAAAAGATAATATAATTTTAATAAGTGCCGAAGGAAAGCCTTTAATATGTAGAGTTTATAGATAGGTATAAATGCTTTAATCTATACACTGTAAGTTGTTTAAAGTTGTGGTCAAGATGAAACTTTAGGAGCGGATGCTGTGTAGAATAGTTGTCCTGAAAACCGAACTGCATTTTTGGGATGATGGCGTTTTCGCTGTAGAACTTCTTAAGCTACCTGAGTATCAACTCTTCCAAGAGCGTACTAAAGTTGTTGAGGAGAGATATCGACCTGTAGCACATTTCTTGAGAATTGCTACAATTTTCCATTTCTGAGGAAATAGCTGTTGTTGATTCAGTTAATGACGATCACAACAAAAACATAAATGTTAAAAAAGAGCCAAGTCCTTATATGTACAAGAAAACTGTGCATAAAAATTCAGCCAAAAAGGTAATTAGATCTAAAATATATGCCAAGTTTTAAGTTCATGAATTTTAATATCAAATATCTTAAGTAGAGTTATATCAAAACAATTGCAAATCATGACAGAAATTTGGTATTTAATGATAAGTGATTAAAATTTGGTGGGTTCACTGTTCCCTACCACTCTACAAAGCTTCATAATTCTACGACAACCGAAAGTGCTCTATCATGTAAATAATAGAAATTCTGATAAAATGGTTGGATGGCACGCCCCCTTAATGGAAAATTCCAAATTTTCAATATTTTTCTTTCTAAGTACTTCAAGAAGTGCTTCATATAGTTTATAAGAATTTTTGAGAATGTGTACCGACCTACCAATTTTCATCGTTCTAAAACAATCGGAAGTGCTCCATATAATTTATAAGAATTTTTAAGAATGTGGGTAGATGCCACGCCCCCTAAATGGAAAATTCCAATTCTTCAATTTTTTCTTTCTAATACCCCAAGCTTTACCGACTTACCAATTTTCATCGTGTTACAACAATCGGAAGTGCTCCATATAATTTATAAGAATATTTAAGAAAGTGGGTGGATGCCACGCCCCCTGAATAGAAAATTGCAGATTTTCGATTTTTTCCTTTGTATGCACCACAAGGCCTACGGTTGCGCGATATTTCAAGTTTCTACGATGTCGGAAAGTGCTCCATAATTTTGATGATCTGTCAGTAAGTCAGTGAGTCAGTGAGTCAGTGAGACTGTGAGTCAGTGAGTCAGTCAGTTACGGTTTTTGCAATTTTTGAACTCCTATATCTCGAGAATTACTAATGCTTATGAGTTGAAATTTGGTGAGCCACCTTTATTTGATCAGTTCAGCAAATACTGCGAATTTGAAGTTTCTGACTTTATTGGTACTGAAGTTAGAGGGGGGTTGAAAATCGCCTGAGTTTGTTCCTGTAAAAAGGGTGTAGTGCCGGGCACTACAGTGCCCTTTATGGTATAGAAAACCATAATGCTGTTTGTGGAAGCTTCTTTGAGAAAAAGTCGGATACCCTATCTGGACCAGCTAACTTTTTTGGTTTGGAGTTGCTAATAATCTCAGCTTTATCTCTTCTGGGTGCTCAGGTGCTCACTATAGTTTAACGTTACTCTATCCAAGTTGGACATCAGTATCTGCTGAATGAATGCCTCAATTCAGTCAAGGAAGTCTTGACTTGCTCATTTGGTGGGTCGGGCGGAAGTTTCCTTCAAAATAGGTAGTGAAGCCTTCAACTTTATACCGTATCTTTTTTGCTTGTGTATTGTGGGTGATTGATTGATGTTTTGTTGTTCGTGAAGCTGTCAGATCCAGTTTTGATTGACTACAGTCTCTTCTGGAACTGGTTGTTGTTGTGTGGTGGGTAGAATCCCAGAACTTACCTACATTTGACAACAAAATCGGCAAATTAATTTTGAACTGTTAACTTCACTCTGAAGCAAGCATTACAGCCGTTTTTTTCAGCAATGGACATAGCTACAGTTATTTAAAAATTTGACTTAAAAACTTTAATTGCAGATTTTCTTGAAGTGCACAAAATCCTGCAAATTTGGAACATTACTGCAAGTTTCTAGCTTGCTCCATTGCTGAGAAAACGACTGTCATGAAATCAGTGGTACCTTCAGTATGAAATATTCTTACGTAAGCACTTCAAAATTTTGGGTGATTTTTTTCTTTAAAAAATGTAAATAGAGGCACATCAATACAGATTCATAGTTATCCCAGTTGCTGAGAAAGAACATGTCATGCTAACTTCACAATGAAGTTAGCAGTACACTAGGTTACACCCACTATTTGATGAGCTGCAAAATCCGGAATTAAAATTCCTGCCGCGGTTCCATTGGTCTAGGAGAAAATTGTTGCGCCAAGTTCATACAGACGTTATAATAATAAATAAAATAAATTGGTTGGCGCAAAAGCTCGTGGAGAACAAGGGCCTAGTGACTTACAACTCTTAACCATTCCTGTGTGCGTGTTGTTGGCAGGAATGGAGGGGACCTATAGTTTTTTGCCGAGTCCCAACGGCTAAATGAGAAGCACTTTTTCATGACAAGTATACTCTTGGAGGATTTGTCTGTTCCTCGCAAGAGGCAGTACCTCGGATATAACATTTCTGTTTTTAGGTGGCATGGCTGGGAATCGAACCCACACCTTCGGCATGACAGTCCTACTCACTAACCATCATGCCACGAGGTACTACAGACGTTATAATAATTTGATTTGAATAATAAAAGTATTGGTCCTAAAATAGAGCCTTGGGAAACACCGTACCGAAAGTATTTTTACTGACTATTATATGTGTTCCAAAGCCAAAGATGTGATCGGGAAAAAAAGCAACACCAATCATCCTGTAATGGATGTGGATGGCACACTTTTGGTATCAATTGAGGATCAGCTTCGTAGATGGAAGGACCATTTTTGAGCCCTGCTAAATGAGGATTCAGTTGAGCAGAGTGCTGAAGTGCCCCAACTAAACGAGATGCGCAGGTCCTATAGGGGTATTGAGTTATTGACATCGAACCCCCGTCAGAATCGGAAATCCTTACATCAATAAATCTCCTCAAAAAAAACAAGGCAGCTGGACTGGACGGAATACCAGCTGAATTCCTGAAAGCCGATCCCGTAACAGCGGCTAGTATTTTACATCCGTTGATACAAAGCATTTGGGAAAACGAATGCTACCCCAGGGATTGGAAGGATGGTGTGATTGTTAAGTTGCCAAAGAAAGGTGACTTGAAGAATTGCAACAATTGGCGTGGTATCACCGTTTTGTCCGTTTTCCCAAAACTAATGGCAACCATCATTCTCGAGCGAATAAAGGATAGAATCGAGTCTACACTCAAGATGCATCAAGCTGGCTTCCGCAGTGGTCGATCGTGTTTCGACCATATCAACACCCTGCGTATCGTCCTCGAGCGGTCGATGGAATTTCAATCACCGCTTTACCTCATGTTCGTGGATTATGAGAAGGCCTTTGATCGAGTTAACCGAGAATGTATATGGAGATCGTTGCTTGGTAGAGGAATTCCACCAAAAATTGTTGCCATTATTAAAGAGTCCTACAACAACGCAAGGTGTTTTGTATTGCACAATGGGCAGCTATCTGCCTCCTTCGTAGTGCAACATGGTGTGAGACAAGGGGATGTTCTATCACCAATTCTCTTCCTGCTGGCGATGGACGACGTATTGACGGCCAGTGTTGGTACAGCTGAGCGGCAGGGCATTCAATGGAGACCGTTCGAAAGGCTCAGTCATTTAGATTATGCCGATGACATATGTCTACTGGCAAATAACATCAGTGGGCTGAACGGGATGTGCCAAGCACTGCAAGTGAAGGGAGAGTCGAGTGGTCTTAGAATAAACAGCAAAAAGACAAAAATAATGCTCACTAGGCCGCTCCACACAGCAGCGTATTATTCTACAGGAGACGCTAGTTGAAGTAGTGGAACAGTTCAACTACCTTGGCAGTATTGTTTCTGCAAACGGTGGTACGGATCTGGACGTTAAAAGTAGAATGAATAAAGCTCGTGCTGCCTTCGGTACCCCTGTCCCCAATTTGGAAATCCAGTCAAATCTCCTTACGCACTAAGTTGAGATTCTTCGAATCCATTGTCAAATCCATGCTGTTATATGCTTGTGAAACCTGGAAAGTCACGTCTACCATTTCGAAGAAATTGCAAGATTTTGTGAATCGCTGTCTTCGCCACATCCTAAAGATTCGCTGGCCACAAATAATATCAAATGAGGAATTGTGGGCGCAGGACAAGTCAAGAGCGGCTGGACGTCGACATAAGAAAGCGTAAATGGAGTTGGATTGGTCACACACTGAGGAAACCAAACGATGAAATTGCAAAGCAGTCCTTTGAATGGAATCCTCAGGGTGCACGGCGGGTTGGAAGACCAAGAACAACATGGAAATCAACTGCCTTAGCGGAAGCAGAATCCCAGAGAAAGACGTGGCCACAGCTAAAGTACCTTGCAGCAGACCGTGAAGGATGGAGACGTTTTGTTGACACCCTATGCCCCAGCCGGGGTTACAGGACATGATGATGATGATGATTATATGTGTTCAAAATGTTTTCCCTTATAACTTCTATTTTTCCAATATGTAGCTCCAAATTATGTTTTCTGATACCAATTTTTTCCAGCACTCCAAGCATTTTTTCGTGTATTAAGGCATCCATTCAGCCCTGGTGGCTTATTAGTTTTTAACTCTTTATTGCCCGGGGGTATATTACAGCCTGAAACCACCTCATCAACCATTTCTCGATCGGGTCCCAATAATTTTAATTCGAAATCACCTTACCAACGGTTATTCTACGAAATAAAGAAAAATAATAATTCGGGCAACAAAGGGTTTAATTTCACAAGAATCTTTGGTGAGTTAAAGGTCCTTATGCTACAGCAAATCTATTATTGTCCTCAAAAATTTTGTTTGTATAGTTTCATCCAATAAAATCCAATAGATACAATACAATATTATTCCTGGTAACAATTTCGACACATCAGTTATTTATTTATTTCTAAGAGTCCTTACACTAAAGGTTATGCTAAATAATAAAGCCTAACACAGGTAGGTAATTAGCCTTTTCCATTCCGATAAGAGGGAGTATACTTTTATGTCGATTTTTTAGTTCGTTTATGTATATGTACCTCCTATCATTGATAGATTCACAAAATCTTTAAAGAAGTTATACCTTTACCAACTTATACCTTCAATCTCAAAATCTACTTCGAGAAAGGGTTAAGAAAAACAAAGGGTTAAAACTAAATACAAATTTTTAAACAGGTAGTTAAGATATTGTAGTTATAAATATTTTTAAACCCTTTCGCAATCTGGGACATTCCAAATCCTGAAATAAAAACTCGCGACACGCCTGAAATTTGAAACGCGCAACGATCTTTTGTCTCCAATTTATTGTCCCAGGACTCATTAGGATATAATTACTCAAAGAAAAACAACCATCAAGACGAACAAATAACAAAACAAAATTCTATCGTAGGTATGTTGGCTTAGCACCGACATCGAGGACCGAAGTGTAGGTATGTATATAGAGGTATAGATATCACAATAATTATTATCATCGGGGTGTTAATGTATATAAATCCTTAACCCTTTCATTTTCGGCTTCAAAGCATCATAACTAAGGTTCTTATTTTATTTCTTTTTACTACCACATTTTTATGACAGAGCGCGTCATCTTTTATTTCCTTTAACCCTTTCGTGTCGTCTCTCTAATTCATAAAAATTCGTAAAAATGAAAAAAAAAATACTTTGGTATAGTAAAACCATACAAAAAGGACGAAAATATATACAAAAAAAAAAAAGATCACATCACCTAAAATGCCATCAATAAAATGAAGCTGTAAACCAATCAGGATCGCATATCTTTGTCCGAGTCGGAATCTTGCGTGTCCTGAAAGATCTTTTAAATTTGTATGTAGGTATAGATATCTTCTATCTGGAACTCGATTGTACCTATACCTATACCTATACGACTCACGGTTTTATTGAGGATTTGCATGGTGCGAGAGGATATCATAAAAACGACGGCAGATATTTAATTATGCGAAGGTATAGAGAAAGGATATCCTTATGCACACGGGACACGTCATTTTCGTCATTCAAAAGATTTTTGTCGTCGAGCGTACGTATCTTGTTTTGTCTCTGGGAACAATACGAAAGGGTTAAGAAATTTTAAATGAACTTTTTGTTATTTTGAGGATTTTTATGGTAAGGCTGATTCGGTTATTATGGCGGCCGACAGCAAAAAGATTTCTTTGTGCCACCTTTCGAGAGAAATAAGTACGTATTTATAGGTACCTATTTGAATTCCTATATATGAGGTGCTATTATATAAGGAAATGAACGGCTATAGGTAATGCGCATCTGAACCCAGTTCATACCGAAACATAATGTAGACTTTTTTTGTTGAGCGTTTATTGAATGAAATAGGCATAGAAATATCTGATGGTGAAGTTTCATACATAAGTCTGTTGAGACGGCGCTTCCCGAAGTGGTCGGCACAGTCGAAAAATCAATTCACTTCAAGGAATTTGCTCTGGTAGCATTCCTCGACACAGAAGGGACATTTAATAATGTCGACAACAGTGCAATTCGACAAGCCCTAAACTCTATCAGTATTGATCCGATACTGATAAAGTGGATTGACTCCATGCTCCAAACGAGACTTATTAATGTGGAAATGGGCGAAAGCAAGTTAAAAGTTAGGACGTGAAGGGGTACTCCACAGGGTGGAGTTTTATCTCCTCTGCTTTGGATCCTTGTTGTCAACCAAATTTTGGTAAAACTAAATCTGAGTGGTATCAAGGTCGTGACATATGCCGATGATCGACATTGTGCTAATGGCCTCAGGAAAATTTGCCCCTACCCTGTGTGAACTCCTACAAACGGCCCTTAACAAGCTCAGTGACTGGACCAGTAGCTGTGGACTTAGCGTTAACCCACAAAAGACAGAACTGGTGTTGTTTACGAGGAAACGTAATATTCCGAACATATAGTCCCGCCAACCATTGACGGAATTCCGTTACAGGTTTCGGGTACTGCCAAATATCTTGGCGTTGTTCTTGATCATAAACTAAACTGGAAAGAAAATATTAAAGAAAGCGAGAAAAAGCCTCAATAGCTTTCTACACTTGCAGTAGAATTTTTGGTAAAAGATGGGGTCCCAGCCCCAGAACCATTCATTGGATGTACACAGCCATAATAAGGCCAATTCTTACGTACGCATGCATGGTTTGGTGGCCAGCCTTAGATAAGGAAACCAATCTTAAGACCATGACAAAAATCCAAAGAATAGCGTGTATCGGCACAACAGTGCTATGAGAACTACACCAACGGCAATGAAGCTGCATACGTCAGATGGTCATCAATTGACACTAACTTGTCGGGTTTCAAGACATTTATGGCCGAATATTTGGAACAAAAGAACTGAATATTTACTTATGATAAGCAGACCTGAACTATCGCTCCTAGTTGGAGTCCTAACGGGCTACAACTCAATGGGAACCCACATGAGGAGAATGGGCACTAGCCCAACGGGCTTATGTAGAGGGTGTCAAGATGAAGAGGCTGAGGAGGGCTCATCCCATTTCCTTTGTGAATGCCCCAGCTTAGCTAGAACTAGAAAAAAAACCCTCGGAGAATATTTTCTTGACAATATGGGTGACATCTCTTCCTTGCCACTAAAGAATTGCCTGAAATTCCTTCAGAATTCAGGATGGTTCAGGGAGGCATCACACACCTAAACTCTCCCTAATTACCCACCTTCCTCATACCTACCATCCTTAATCCAGGGGAACGCAATGGATCCACGGAGATCCGAGTGAGGTGATGCGGCTTGCCGTATTATCACCCATTCTAACCTAACCTAGCCTTCATACATAACATATTAACCAACTTACTTACTTAATTATCTGGCTCCCAGTCCATTAAGGGTCACAGCCTGAGACCAGCCCCGGATCTATGGGGGGGCAAACCGGGGCCTGTGCCCCGGGCGTCAGCTTACAAGGGCGCCAAATCTATGTGACTGAAAAAACTGAGAATTGCGACGCTTAATGAAATAAAATGAATTGAGATGCGGCCAAATTGTATTTTTCCGCCAACCTATAGCAGTTTTTCTATTATTATTATTTCTCCATTTAAAATAATTTAAAATTAAAAATTAAAAAAATAAACGAGCTGTTACACATTGTTAAAAGTTTTTCTGATGTTTTTTAACAATAGTTTCTTGCATTGTATGTAAGTGTATTTTTACTAAACTTTCCCTCCTCCCTAAACTGTAGGAGATAGATCCCCCTTCTTCAATAATAAAACATTTGAACTGTGTTTCTCCACAAGCGTCGCACCAAGCCGTACAAATCCTAGTTTTGCCTAAAGAATTATTTGCTGGATATTGACAACTTTATTACACTGTAGGTATTTTAGATCATTTTTAATTCACAAAAAATCTGAATACCCACAAATGTAGGAAATCAGGTGCTCTAAAAAAACTGTTTCGTAAAACTTTTTTCGTTCCGATGAACAAAAAGTGAGATAAACGCTGAAAACCTTACTTACAATTTTCGACAACAATTTTTCATGATGTCGATTATTTTTGGAAACAAAAAATTGAAAAAATATTTTAACTTACAAAATCAAATAAAACATGTTACTCTCCGAGAAAATTGAATTTACCTTTTTCAATACCCTTTTTCAAAATGGCGGATAACCCAAAATTTCCCACCAGCCAGAGACTGCTCTCACGCGTATCGAAGAACCAGCCAATCTAAAATTGCTTGTGTTTTGACGTTGCTTAGCTTTCGTACTACATATTAAGGTTTGAAATTGTGTGTATCAATTTCGTTCAAGGAACAACGAAGTTATAATATTTTAACATTTTTTGAAAGATCCTGTTGTGAAGTATTTTTTTCCGTTACAATTCTGTATCAGCTATCACCTGAGTAAATTTCATTGCAATCTCTCAAGAAAGAACGAAGTTGCAAAATATATGGGTGATTCCATAGAAAACGACCCTTTAAGAAAAATCACAAAATATGTTTTTGAATTGAAAAAAATACCGTTAGACGGTTTTAAAAGATTGCATGTTTCATTTTACAAGTGAAATTATCAATAACTTTTTTTATCGCCGCTTATTTCGCAGCTCGAACCACTTTGCAGAATAGGTCTCCAAAAGTCACTTTTTGTTATCAGAAGCTCGAAACCCTATTTTCAATAATTCATTGTTTCACAATTTGAGAACCGGTGGTTATTTGCCCTTATCAAAACTCTAAGCACGTTTTCGAGTCATTTAATTATTCAATAGTAAATACAAATTTAGCTTTTAGGCAGTTGATTCATAAAGTGGTTAGTTTCACGCCTGTAACAAAAAAAAAATTATGTTTCATTACTAGAAGAAAAAATTTGTATCAATGTGATAATTTGGGGAAAAAAGGAGAATACTATGATCTACTGTCAGACAAAATTTCAAGACTTTGAAATTAATACTGACCCCGTATTTAAAATTTTAAGTCACACCCGTAACAGGTTTGGATTTCAAATCATAATCTTTCTGTTTGTCAACCCAATTTTAGTTGTGTTGCTTTTAGATATGAAATTCTTGACGAAGGGATATAATTCTAAGAAAATCTACTTTAAGTTTAAATTTTATCGGCTTTAATTGAAAGTTTTCCCTATTTTAAAAGAAAATGGAAAAGATCTCATTGAAGTGTGAAATCTATTCACTTTTCAGTGAGACAAGCTTCATTTTTCTAGAGAAAGTGTTTCTGACATCATGCGAGAAATGAATATACATCAATGACAAAAATTTTCAGTCAAAATAAGGTACATTATATTGTTTTCATGCACAAACATCATACTCGGTCACACCCGTAACGATAACCTGTCACACCCGTAACGTTTTCAAATAAAAATTTTGTATAGTTTTTTGTAGTTTTAGTTTTCATTTCTTAACTGAAACTGAAGATCAACTATCTGGGTTAGTATTTGCAAAAGAATGATGCATACTTTTCATGCAATATTTTACACCACATGAGAATTTGATATCTTAGTCGCAAATTACCAGTTTTGTAAGGTCACACCCGTAACGCAACTAAATTGCATCCTATAACTGAACCACTAATTTTTCATACTTTAATATACTAATTTTTTAAAAGGACTTCAGGTGTCTAATAGAATAGTAAAGTTATTATTTAAAAATTGGGAATAGTATGTGAATAATTAATAAAATATGGAGTATCACTGTCACACCCGTAACGATGGAAACACCCATATATAATATAATATAATAATATATAATAATAATAATAATAAAAATGTTGACATATTTTAGAAACATCCTATTTTGAAAACATTTTTTTCTGCTATAACTCTGTCTCAGCTATCACCTCTGTAAATTTCATTGAAATCGCTCAAGGAACAACGAAGTCCCGAGGATATATAAACTTTTGTCGGAACTTTGTACTTCGATACTTTATCTTGCTTAACTTTGGCTTTTTGAAATTGTGTGCTGTCGTAAATTTTCAATAGTTTTCCCATGATAAATTCGGGAACAAACCATATTTTATAGATCCTTACAGATTTGATTCGAATGAACCAAAAAAAAAGATTCGTGATCGAATCAAAAACAAAATTCTTTTGAATTGCTCACGAGAGAAGGAATCATATTTTATCGTTCTACGAACCTTGGTTGTGTATCGTCTTTGTTTAGGTATTGTTAATTTTCTTATCTTTAGTAATAAGTTGCTGAATAGGTATGGGCTGCACATCCATTACAAAGTTTTATTCTCCCAGTGACAAAAAATCCAACCAAGCAGATATGTGTTTTTTTTTTAATTTTTATCAAAAACGGCAAGGGCGCCAAAATTAAGTTTTGCCCCGGCTCGGAAAAATCGTAGATCCGGGGCTGCCTGAGACAAGACAGCCTTCCATCCTCTACGTTCCCGAGCACGCTGTTTCCAGTTATTTAGACCAAAGCTTTCTGGTACCCACGATGGCTTGGTCTCTAAGTCCGAGGTTCGGTCTTTTTTGTTCTCTTCAAACTGATGGCTGTGATCAAAAGACTCTCTTGGCTGGAGCATTATTGTCCATTCGCTCAATATGGCCAAGCCAATGTAGTGGACGTGTTTTGATATTCTGGACGACATCCACATCTTGATACAGCTCATATAGAGTTCGTGGTTGTATCTTCTCCTCAATCCGCCCTCCTAATACACAGGGCGAAAGTATCTGTGCATGTCGAAGAATTTTTCTTTCGCAGGAGTCCAGTATCAACTCTCCCTCCCAACACTCGGCGCCATATAGCACGATTGGCTGTTGTTATACAGTTTACTTTACTTAATTAAAACAATGCGTCTCTAATGTAAGTTCTTTATTACATCGCGTAAGTTATAAGAATGAGACTAAAACTAGATAACATAATGTGATAAGTATAAAAACATATGATATTGGATGGTTGTGGAATCTAAATAGTACATTGAGTAAATGATTGGTTCATACACAACAGCTTCCCCTTTTTTATTTAACAACTTATGTATAACCCAGACGTTTAGGTTTTCTTACAACTCTTTTGGGTCTGGTGTTCCAATCATTTAAACAACGTTCTATTTCGCTTTCACTTCGTTTCCTTTTTCTGAATTCAAAATTATCGTTATTATTTTTATTATCTAAGATTGCATTTTGTTCTTCAAAATTATTAAATTCATTATAATCTTTTTTTATAAAATATTTGTTTCTGGAATATTGTTTTTTTAATTGATTTACATGAGCTGTTTTTATAACAGACTTATTTAACAATATTTCATAGATGAATTTACTTAATTTCTTTATGATTTTGCCAGGAATCCATTTTACGTTATTTTCAAATATATTTTTATATAAAATTAATTCATTAGGTACAAATCCAGAATAACTGTTACCTCTTTTTAATTTATTGTTTTGTTTACAATTATTTTCAAGTTTTGATCTTTGTCTACTTTTATTTATTAAATTTGACTTTTTGTTTTCAACATATTTATCTCTATGTAATATAGAATCTAATATAATTTTTGGTTTATATTTAAAAATACTTTCAACAGGTGTGCAAGATGTTGCGGCTGTTATGGTGTTTCGTTGCATGAATAAAAACTTGTTTATTAATTTTTTAATTGGCATGTTTTTAGTGGAATTATCTACCAAAAATTTTTTCAAACACTTTTTTACAGTCTGAACATTTCTTTCAGCTATACCGTTGGATTGGGGGTGATATGGAGGTGATTTAAGGATTTTTATTCCATACCTCTTTCCAAAATCATAAAAATTGATTGAATTAAAGGGCGGACCATTATCCGTTACAATTTCCGAAGATAGTCCAAAGATTGCAAAAAATTCTTCTAGTTTGTCCAGAACTGCAAACACGTTTGTTTTCTGCATCATTTCAATGTGAACATATCGACTACAAGAATCAACTAACAACAAAAATGTTTTATTTCCAAAAAAGAAAAAGTCTAAGTGGATGCGCTCAAAAGGAGTTTTACTAACTGGCCAGTGGGAGGTATGTTCTTTTGAATAGTTTTGCAACTGCTGACAAGGCAGACATGATCTAACAAAATCTTCAATACAAACATCTATATTTGGCCACCACACGTATAACCTAGATAATTGTTTCATTTTCACCACACCGGCATGGCTTTCATGCAGTAACTTCATGATTTCATACCTTAAACTACTTGGTATGACAACCCTATCCATGTAAAAAATGCAATCATTCTCTAAACTGAATCTACTTGGATCTTCTAATGACTTTTTAAAATTAATTAAATCCTTATCTCTTTTTAAATTTGCATTACCTTCCTTTAAAAATTGTTTTACTTTTTCTAACTCTTTATCATTATTAGTTTTTTCTTTAATCAAATCTATGTTGACAGGTAGTTCAGAATTCGGTGATAAAAATTTTACACAATTATTTTCTTCAACTAGACTTTCTACTTTCGGCAATGGGAGACGAGACAGAGCGTCTACATGTGCCATAGCTGTCGATTTTTTGTGGATGATTTTATACTGGTACATGTTAAGTTTGACTGCATATCTTTGCAACCGTGCGGCTGCAACACCACTTGTGCTTTTCGAGGGATTAAAAATTTCCGATAAGGCTTGATTATCTGTATATAAAATGAATTCATGTCCGTACACATACTTATGAAAATGTTCCAGTGCGAAAACAATCGCAAATGCTTCTCGATGAAGCTGACTCCAGTTCTTTTGAGACGGGGTTAACGAGCGAGACACAAAACGGATAGGCTTTTCCGAACCACTAACCATATGACTCATTACGGCTCCTATGCCATATGGACTAGCATCAGTTGCGATTATTATTGGCTTCCTAGGGTCATAAAGTTCTAAGACACAATTTTCTTTTAGAAGTCGTTTGCTCTCTTCAAAAGATTGCTGTTGCAAGGAAGTCCATTTAAAGGTTTGATTTCTAAGAAGATCATAAAGATGCCTTAAGTGACTTGAAACATTAGGCAAAAATTGCGAATAATAATTTAGTAACCCTAAGTATGCTTGCAATTCTGTTACATTTTTGGGAGCTGGCGCTTTTTCGATAGCTTCCATCTTGTCCGGAAGGGGACGAATCTCTCCATCACTAAGGATGTGCCCGAGGTACTGGACTTCAGTTACCAAAAACTTACACTTCTCCAAATTTATGCGGACGTTGTGTTTATTAAGCCTTTCTAAAACCTCGAATAATCTTTCATAACACTCTTCAAAACTATTGCCTCCAACAAGAATATCGTCAACATAAGGTTTTCCTTTCGTTCCCAGAAGTATTCTGTCTATTATTGACTGCCAAATTGCAGCACTACTACTTAAACCAAAAACGAGACGCGTAAACTGATATAACCCTCTAGAAGTGTTCACAGTGAGAAATTCTCTTGACCTCTTGTCGACTAGCACCTGCAAATACGCACCTACGCAGTCTATGACGCAATAATATTTGTAGCCAGCTAAGCTAGCAAAGAAATCTTCTGGTAATGGCATCGGATACTGAGCAGTATCGATGTATTTATTAATAGTTTTCTTTAAGTCAACACATAACCGGATTTCTCCGTTTGCTTTCGGCACTGCAAATAACGGAGAAGCCCAACGGGATGTCTCCACAGGCACAATAATATTTTGGTCTATGAGCTTGTCAACTTCTTCATTGAACTTATCTCGGAACTTGTAAGGAATATTATACGCTTTGCAAAAAATTGGACGTGCATCGGCATGCATTTTTGATAAATTTATATCCACCTCAAATCCATTGATAGGAGTATTTAAATTTGTATCTACTATATTAGGAAACCTCTCTTTTATAGTGTTTAATAGAGTTTTCGATAATTCCACTTCACTTTTAGTACATGCAATAGATTTTAAATTACCTTGATTAAATTTTACCGGACTTTTTAATAATAAGGATCTCCATTGTGGTTGTAAAACGTCCAACCAATCTCTTCCAATTAAACACGAAGACTTCAATTTTGTCTTGGCCACCGTCACCATCAACTCATAGCACTGACCATCATATTGCACACCTGCTAAAAACTTTCCTACTATTCCAATTTCATCTCCTGTGAAAGAAAATATATTTTGACTATACGGCTCTAATAACTTATGATTAAAATAACGCTTATAAATATTTTCGCCAATTATGGTTACAAAAGATCCTGTGTCTACCTCGAAGAGAATATCGTTGCCTTCAATATTTAAAACGCAACCAGCTGGTAATGGTGAACCTGGACATGTGATGTTGTTGATTTTTGCGAAACACGCGGCTCGTGTGTGACCTTTGCGCTTACAACGATGACAGAACCAATCCCTAGCTGGACACTCACCAGAATGATTCTTCTTGCAACGACCGCATGTTCTATTTGACTGTGCTCTATTTGGCTGGCTTCTCTCGGAATCTTGACTATGTTGTTTACTTGCGCGGAATCTATTATTTCTCTCGAAGGGTTTTCTTACAGGGAATGAGTGACTTGAATAATTTTTTACAGCATTAACTTGATTATTCGGAGATCCGACCGCTATTTTGCAATTATTCTCTGCCATTTCATAATTTTTTGCCAGCTGACAGTAGTCGGCAAATTTGTTCGTATCAGCCTCCACCAACATCTTTTGCTTGAGGTGATCATCTCTTACTCCAGTTATGAATTTATCACATAATGCCTCATCAAGATAAGCATCGAATTTACAATTTAGTGATAATTCTTTCAGACGAACAATGTAATCAGAGATTGATTCGCCCTGCTGCTGATTTGCCATGTAAAATTTAACACGTTCCGATCGCTTATGAGTTTTTGGAGCGAAATGACTTCGTAGAACTGTTAATATTTCTTCTAGCGGCTTGCTATCTGGCTCATCAGGGTACGTGATGTTTTTTAATGTTTTGCACACTTCTCCTCCTGCTAATGTCATAAATAATGGAACCTTATCATCTTCAGCAATTTTATTAATTTTAATTATTTGTGAAAATCGTTTTTCATAGACAGTAAAATCATCGCCGGGTATGAAAACTTCTAGGTTGCCGATTAAACCCATGTTCTCGACTATGATTTTTGCAGGAACCTCGTGCTCGTTTTCCGATTTAATTATTTGACCGTCGATATTCGACATACAGCTTATTTTATTAGCTTTTAAACTATGATACTACTTTGCACGATTGAATTTATTTAATGCTGATGGTTTCGGATTACTTTTACGCGAGATGTAACATCCTCGTCGCCAATTGTTATACAGTTTACTTTACTTAATTAAAACAATGCGTCTCTAATGTAAGTTCTTTATTACATCGCGTAAGTTATAAGAATGAGACTAAAACTAGATAACATAATGTGATAAGTATAAAAACATATGATATTGGATGGTTGTGGAATCTAAATAGTACATTGAGTAAATGATTGGTTCATACACAACAGCTGTATAAGGCCCATTTCACACATGCCCGGCAGCAGGTTAGCCGGCATCGGTTACCCGGTTTCTCAACAAGTGAACCGGTTCCGGCATGTGTGAAAGCTTCCATAAGATCCATAACCCAACGACCTGTTAGCCGGCTATGTGTGTAATGGCTCTAAGAGTTTTCCATCTTTCGTTTGAGGAGTTTTCAACTTTTCGTTTTGTCTTCACTTAGATGTCGTTCGTGGGATTAGTGTTTAGATACTGCGAGATTGATGAACCCCTTAATGAAATAAATCATTAAATTTGATGGGGCAACAGTTCGTGGAGGACCAGGGCCTAGTGACTTACAACTCTCAACCGTTCCCGTGAGCGTGCTTGGCGGGAATGAAGGGGACCTATAAGTTTTTTTTTGTCGAGTCCAGAAAACAGCTAGATGAAAGGCACTTATTCATGAAAAGTAAACTCTTGGAGGATTCGTCAGTTCCTCGCAAGAAACAGTACTTCGGAAAAAAACATTATTGTTTTTAGGTGGCAGCGGCTTTGAATCGAACCCAGACCTTCGGCATAACAGTCCAACGCACTAACCATTATGTCAAGAGGTACTACTACGATGAACTCCTTAACTACTTCAAAATCAACAATGACACTTTGTCCTAGCTGGTTGACAGATCTTTCATTGTTTGGTGACAGCATGTATTTGCTGTAGCCATCATTTACTTGAAGACCAACAAGTTTCGCCTGTTCTTCAATTGCCGTGAAAGCCTCTATAACGGCCTGTTGAGGGCACCACATGATGTCGATTGTCGATATCATCGGGATAGGCTGGAAGTTGGACAGATCTGTTGAAAATAGGGCCTTCGCATCGTGTATTCTTCAATGTCGTGTATATTTCTCAATGTCACGAGAAACAACTGGATCAGCCATCGCCATATAGAGCTCCTGACCTTATGCTATCAGATGCGGCTTTGAAGTCGATGAATAGATGGTGAATGTGAGTCGCGACTTGAAATTCGTTGGTATTTTCCAGGATTTGCCTGCGAGTAAATATTTAATATATGGTCGATCTGCCTTTTCGGAAGCCACACTTGTACCTGTCGACTAAAGTGCTGGAGAATGGCTTAAGATACTCAAACAGTACGATGGATGAAGCTGATAGACCAGTCATCGGGCATGCTTCCATCCACCCAAGCTTGGTGGATGAGCTGATACATGCACCATCCGTGCTTGAAGAGCTCCGCTAGCTGGTAAACCATAGGATCCGGACACCTTGTTTTTCTTGAGCTTTGATAGAGTGGCAGTACTTAAGAAGTCTTCATTTCCTGGTTCCTGGAGTTGGGTTAATTTCTCGTACTTATTCTCGCTCTACCTGATGCTCAATTAGCAGCTGCTGGAAATGCTGCTTGAATAGATATACTATTTCCTGTTCCTTTGTCACTAGTTTACCTTCGGTAAAAATGGGCGTCATGCTAACTTCATGTGAACTTATGAAGACAGTTTTCAGTTCACGACTTCACGAAAAAATGGAAAGACGCCTTTACTAACTAACAACTAATTAGTCTTTAGCAACTTGTTTTCAAAATTCTGCTTTTCAAAATTCTATTTTCCAAAACCGACTCAGAACTTGCAAATATAGTAAAGGTATTTATTTTTAGTTTCTTAGGCTCGTGGCAGCACAGTACCTTATCTACTTTCGCGTAGGTATAAGTACCTACATCTTTCGTTTGCAAAATTTACAGATTTGTGATTTTTTTTAAAGAATAGATAGGTATTCAGGCTCGGGCCTTAAAAATACAACCATAGGCGCCTGCAGGATTAGTTCCAGGGGGAGAAGGGGCAAATTTTCTATACCTATGGGGTTGGGTGGATTTCGACAGACAAAATACATTTATTTGTCAAAATATTAAAAATATATTGGAAGCATAGTACTTTCGAGAACCAGTGGAGCCAAAGCCCCCCTTTTTCCCGCTTGGGTGCCTATGGGTACAACTCGCTTTTTTTAGAAATCAACGGTGCTTACTACTTCACGCGCTATATAAATGAGTACCTATCCTTATACCTATCTACCTACCTACTTCCTTTACGATATTTTTTAAAAAGGTACGGCACCAGGCAGCACTAATCGGGCATAATGGGGTCGGGACAACGGGTTATGGGAAGACCTTTATTTGTAAGAAAATCTTAATTTTCAGTGCTAACTTTACGCACATAAACTTTGCCATTTTTATAATAATTTAGTCTTGATATGGAGAGCATCAACTGCGTAGGCAGGTAGGTAGTTATACTTGTTGAATAGGGGTACATCCAATGCCTTCCTATCTTCACCCATGAACAATTTCGAAGACAACCCCCCAGGAAAGCTTTCAAGGTCATCAGTACCAAAGGTGATGTAAACTCATACCCAAAGCTATAGAGGTACCTCCTCACAATCTATATCTATACCTGCCTATTTACAAGGTAGGTATAGGCCATAAACTTGCACAGAAAGACAAAATAAAAAAATTTGTCTGCATAGATAAATCCAGCAGTTCCCGATTAGAATTACTTTTCCATGGATTCAGGCTCTTTGCGTGGCCATCATACCTATCAAACTTTAAATGGTCACCTACAATTATGTACCTATCTTCTATCTACCTTTCCTACCTACTCCTACCTACCACTCTTTCTCTTGCCAACTTACGCATTCAGCTACCCATCTCTATCGCACTATGTCACAGATAGCCCCCAAGCAAAAGCATCTATACCCAGCAAACATTTCCCTTCAGAAATGATTTATAAATAATTCACAGAAGTGAAAGAAACCCTCATTTATGAACTCATTTATAAACCGGTTTGGATCAAATTTACTGGGTAGCATTACTTCGAATTCGAATCGTTTTTATGTTTCATTAATAATAAAGTAATTCTTCACTTTAGTGAATGTACATAGGTTGCTTATATATTCATTTCACTGAACAATTCATGAATCTTTTTTGAATCATTTAAATGAGACAGATTTGATTAATTAATATGAATATAAATTGGGATTTCGTCTTTTTGCTATTTTAAAATAGTAAAACTTATCTGCATTAACAGTTTGATTTCCCTAGATTTATCGAATGAAACTTATGATAAATTTTGCTTAAGTATAATGGAATATTCGCGGCTATTCTGATATTCGGTCGAATTAATTCCGTACGGAATGAAAATGGAAATCAAAAAGATACTCCAATTGAAAAAGTTAAAACAAATGGAATATTGCGCTTCCGTTCGTTTTGCCGAACGTCTATGATGATGTGCGACTAGGTCCCGTTATGGCTTTTCAAAACAAAATGAAAGGGACATTCAGTTTATGTGAATAAAAATGGACGCACTCAAGATATACCTCTTTTGAGGATTGCTTGTGCGCGTTCAATTTTATTCATATTATGTGAAGGAAATAAGAATCTCGAAATTTTTTTATTATGAAAAAAATTAACACAGATCCCCTTCCCCGCGTATGAGGTAAAAGTGATGGGATATTTCAGTATATTCACATTTGATTCACTGAAGTGAGTGTTTCTCGAATATATATTCTTCATTTTCACTGAATGTTCAATGAACGTTCACAAAAATGTTTGCTGGGTAGCTACTTCTTATATCCATTAAGCTATAGTCGTTCTCTTCTTGATCTCATTTTTTGTCACCAAGCCGCTCCCACGGACTTACCACACCACCTAAAAAAAGAAATGCAAAGCAAATAGGTACGAGTACCTACCTAAGCCTACCTATACCTACACCTTCATATATGTATAGAACAGGTGAATACTCAAATAAAATATGTAAAAATATCTACGGTTATAGTTCAAACTTTGTCGCTAGTGTCGCCTAGTTAACTAGGTATTTAACTTCATTAATACTGGGTGCCTATATAGGTAAGGTAAGGAAGGTAAGCAAGGTACCAATACACAATAATAACAAAACTTCACTCTCCATTTCACACAAATATACATATGTACGTTCTCTCACAAAATACCTACCTGACCGACCATCTCCCTCTTGTATTTTTGAATGTGCGGTGGAGATTTGGATTTTCGATTCGTCCCACCAAATCGTAAGCACACACAACGACACTTCCGAGGGGGTCTGGGCTCCCATTCGTTGCCATCATCAACAACGTAGCGCGATTTTGTGTCACATTGCAATCGCGCGCACTCAAAATATCCGAATGCTAGAAAGGAAGCCAGCTAACCATTGAACAGGAGAAACAGAGAAGACAGGTACAATATACAGTATGGTGACTCTTTTGCATGTGGTTGTTGTCGTTTGTATAGAAGGTAAGCATATGGCCCCCCTTTTATAGGAGTTTTACTACTGCCACTGCCACACGGCGGCGGCGATGTCCAAAGTGTCGCCATGCATTTAATTCAACTTGAAAGTCTTTGGCTCCAATCCACAACAACAACAACCGCACCATTACCAAACCAGCCACCACAGTCACAGTAAATAAGTGAGTAGGTATAGGAATATCTATCTACCTACGTACGAATATCCGGTTTTGGGTTGCTCGGGCTCAGGAATGGACATCCATACTTATAGAGTTGGATATTGAAGTTGGATGTTGGAGCTTGCAGTTGGAGTATCTCCAAAGAGCGCTTGTCAAGCTCTCGGTCTCGACAACTGTAAGAGAATTAAGTGGCTATTTTTTCTTCAGTCAGTTTTGCAGTTTAGTTTTCAGTGTGGGGCTTTGACTGTGATGTGACTGTGAGATGGAGATTCCGCGGAATGAGTTTGAGCTTCAGGGAGTAAATGGAATGTATCTTTGATAAAATATGTGAAAAGAGAAATTTTAATTCGTAAAAATGTTAAGAGTAGGTAGGTAGGTATGCAAAATTTAAATAACGATGATAAATAGCATCTTGAAAGGACCTTCCCCTACCCCACCTACCCACTAAATGTTGCACGGCTGAGGGTGGGTTTGATAATTCCGCCACGCTTAGATAGGTAGCCATTATATACCTACTTACCAACAGACATACATATTGATGCTTCTTCTAAGTAAACCTACCTACCCTAATGGTAAATGGTTAATGCAAACATGGTTAAAGCAAAAAGCAACGCAAAGTGGTTGGGGGCCGATAACAATTTGTTGTTACATAATTAGTTGTGACAAATAACAATTTCAATGCTATCTTTGTTTTTTTTTTATTGTGATTTGCTTACTTAAATATTATTGGTAGGTACCTATTGCTACCTACTGTCGGGAACCTGCGGAGGCAATTGTCCCATGCAAGTGCCACTTATGGACGGTGGCACAGGGCATGGGCAAAGGTTCCTCTTTAAACTTTAACGACAACGGGATAGACAGCGTTGAATTTTAGCCCTTCATAGGTACTATAAACTGCCGTTGGAGTTCCACATCTGAAGGACAGACAACATCCAATTTTGATTGTACTTAGGTACCTACTGTTTTTAACATAGTTTCAGATATTTTCAGAGATTATTTTAAAATGAATTGAATATGAGAAATAGATTCGGAGATGAAGAAAGCAGCAGAATTTATTTTATGAATTGTCGAACTAGCAGCAAACTGTGCTGCAAGTAAACTGGCTCTTTTTCCTTTTGATCCAATACCACGGGTATCCAATGTAAACAGCGGTTGAAACCGTCGATGAATTAGAATTTCGTATACCTATAGATAATTTTTAAGTCAGTGTGATGTTGGACTGTCATGCTGAAGGTCTGGGTTCGATTCCCAGCCGCTAACACCTAAAATAACAAAGAATACTTTTTCATGATAGGTACTGTTTCTTGGGAGGGACTGACAAATCCCCCAAAAGTATTTTTTGTCGTGAATAAGTGTTTCGCATCTAACCGTTTGGCAGCGGCGTATACAGCTTCACTCCTTGGTGGGGGGTCATACCAACAAAAAATTACCCAAATCAGTATTAATTACAAGTGTTTTTTCTTTTTCGATTTTAAACTTTTGTTGCAATTAAGTTCTGCTGGTCTCACAAATGTTACTAATTTTTTTCAGATTTTAAAGTATTGGGGTCAAAATTTTGGCAACGTCAAAATCTGTTTTCCAAAATTTTTCTTTTAAAATTCCGCTTCTCAAAATTTTGATTTTTCAAATTCCGTTTATATAATTCTGACAATAATAAAAAGGTTTGGAAAATGTAAAAAAAGGGCGTTTTGTTTCTTCCTTTTTCAATTACCTGCGCCTCGTCTTAAAATTAAATTATGAAATAATTGTATTTGTTAACCGAGCTGGAAAATTATTTATTTGCGTTTATAAATATGAATTGTTTGAGAAAAAACTGAATAAACAGGATTTTATTGTTTATAATTTTGAATCACAGAATTTTTAAAATAAGAATTTTGAAAGCAGAATTTTAACAGAAATAACTGAACAAAGTAGATTTCTTAAAGACATATTTTCCTAAAAAAAAAAAATTTGAAGAGCTGAATTTTGAAACCAGAATTTTATCCACTCCTGATTTTAAGTATGAATTATGGATTTTCTTGTGCACGCAAAAAGGTATGTAATTTTAAAATTGTACAGATATCTCACATTTTTCTATGTGTTTTTTATCAACAACATGTCCGAAAAACATAGGTAATGATGTGGAAAACAAAACGAGATATTCTATTGTATCTTTTCGAAGACAAGGATAAGCCTTCGATTTCTTGCACCAAAATTCTTCGAGGCTGAATCCGGACTCAAAAAATTATTTTCAGCCGCGATCATTTAGATCTTCGGTATGCTCTTCTTGAATGTAATTGAATATTTCAACCCCCTTCACAATGGGTTTCGAATCATTTGGCGAATAGGTAGGTACTATCAGTCTCTGCTTGGCTGGAAATAATGTTTGAATTCGGCTTTGAGTGCATAAAGATGACCAACAATGTTGGAAAACATATCTGAAGTTTTCTCTTTCAACCTTTTCGACGCACAGTTGAATTATTTGGCAGACTAATGTAAGTTTTTTGTCTTCAAAATTAAAATGTTTGCAAAATCCTTCAATCTCTTACTGTACGAAAATACTCCCAAGGACATAAGAGGTGATGGCACTAGTAGTCAGGGCCGTAGCTAGAGTCAAATTAAAGGTAGGGAAGCTATGGAAACAAGTAGGGCGGAATTAAAAAAAAATGTATTTATGACTGGATCGCAAATGTGCTTCCCTTTTCGAGATGAGGTGCAAAATATATTTTAATTTCTCCTCCAGGAAATCACATAAAAATGTTCTGTACAAAATTTGAAGCAAATTGATGAACACTATATAAGAATCTAGCCTCTAGCTTGATGTGCAGTTGACACATAGACGCACCGACGTACAGACGCAAATACTTGTGCACTGTGGTTCAGGGGTGGACAAAAATAATTTTCTCGACTCGATTTTTGACAGTGCAGTTTGATCAAGTAATAGATAAATCAGAATTTTCTTATGAAATCAGTTTCTGAATATAAAATTCCAGATAAGTGAAATTTCAGTAATTTTGAAGAAAACGAGCATAATGCAAAGATGATAATTTTTAACCACCCACTTCCTTCCTCTTTTGAGCATATAAAAACAAATACAGTTTTAGAATTTTTTCAATCGGTCCCTTTTTTAAATCAGATACAAATTTTGCAAAGAAAAAGTTAATGTTTCATTGTCCCTTGTTCCCCGATCATACATATTTTACACTGAACCATCATGTATTGAATACAATCAAAATTAGCTGCTAATATCTGCGAACCTTAAAAAACGCCCATTTTGTCTCAAGACCCCCGGAAAATAAAAAAATCCAATGACATTTTTGTATGGGATTTTAAATCCTTGCCCCAAGTTATGGGAAAACCTCTTTGTGGAGCTAGATCTTTGCATTCTTAAAAACAATTTAAAGGCGCCGTAAAATATACAATTTATGACTTTCTTAACGCCTTTGACTTTCGTTTACAAAATAGAGTGTTTAACTTAGTTAGTTTTAATAGGTACTACTTCTTTGCAATACACCTTTAAAAAGTGGGAATGGTAAAAACTTTAAATGCGACCAAATTTTTAAAAAAGGCATTTTCTACACATTCTATTCGAGGTATCTCTCAAATAGTAGAAGCGGACTCCTAGAGAAACGTTGCCACAATTAAAATATCTAGCTGCAGACCGTGAAGGAAGGAAACGATTTGTCGGGGTTACAGGACTTGATGATGATGATCTCTCTAATATTTTTTTAGGGAAACGATACAAACATTTGTGGGCAGGACAAATATTTAGCATCATCATGTTGACATCTTAACCTGTTATTAGGGTAATTCGTTTTGTTTTCATACAAATTAGTCAAAAAACTACATTTAAGTTAAAAAATCCCCCAAAAGTGGGCTTGGAATAAAGTTGTGTTTATTGAAAAATTATTACAAATTACATTATCTACAACTTTTCTAAAGAACACACCCCTCGTTTATATCAACTTGCAACGATAAGGTGACCTTTTTTTCTTATGATGCCTTATGATATTCTTTATCATACCTGAAAATTTCATCTGAATCAGTTGACTGCTTCAGATTTTATAGATTTAAAACCGCCTATCGATACAACTTGAACCACTGTGCGGTGGACATCATGGATAAATTTTTTGTTTAATCTATCATCGTTATAGGTTTTAGATAGTAAGCAACAAACTACTTAAAACATACACTTTACAAAATAAAGTTAAAACAATAATTATAAAATAAAAAATAAAATGACATTGAAAAAATTAACAATTACAAACATTTAAGAGCGTGGTACACTGGTCTTCAATGAAGCTTTGAGTCTATTCTTAATTATATTAAAATCAAAAAAATTAGAGTTCAAATTCAGAATGTTGCACATGCGGGTAAAAGGCTCATGCATTCCATAATTGGTACGGTGTTGAGATATATGCATTAGTTCTAGACTACGAGTGTTGTGACCTCCACCACGGTAGTTAAGGCTAGTACAAGATAATAAATCAGGTGCATCAATAACGCCCGTTTAAAGTTGATGAATAAATACAATATCATTATTAATTCTCCTTTGTGCCAAAGTTTGAATCTGAAGAAGCTTAATCCGGTGTTCGTAAGGAGGAAGATTATAAGGATCGGACCACGGTAGTCCTTTCAAGGCGAAACGTATAAAATTACGCTGTACTGCTTCTATTCTATTCTTATGGACATCGTAAAAAGGAGTCCATACCTGTGATGCATATTCAAGATGAGGGCGAACAAGACTGTTGTAGAGAGCGAGGGTAACATAAGGATCCTGAAATTCCTTAGACCAACGTTTTACAAACGCTAACATAGAGTTTGCCTTGTTAACTATTAAATTGATATGCTTCGTAAAATCAAGATTAAAAGTAAAATGAACCCCTAGGTCTATGAAACTATCAACACGACGCAATGTGTGCTGCGATATTTCATAATCAAATGTACTAGGAACTTTTTTTAGAAAAAATTATCGCCTGACAATTAATAGGGTGGAGATTTAAACCGTTTTTACTACACCAAATAACAAAACTGTTAATATCTTCTTGCAAAAGTAAACGATCACTCACAGATTTGACGCTTTTGAAAATTTTCATATCATCCGCAAAAATTAGAATTTCACTATAACGTATATAGAGGGATACGTCGTTGACAGCTAAGATAAAAATAAGTGGGCCAAAATGACTACCCTGGGGAACTCCAGATTTGGCAAAGAAAGGGTTGGAGACAGAGCTCCTAAATCTAACTTGATAGGATCTATTATGGAGATAAGAAGAAACCCAATTGATGAGATTCAATTTAAAGCTAAAGATTTTTGTTTGGCTTGAAATCAATACATATACGAGCCATTGCCCTCAAATTCATTTATTTTGTATATTAAAAAAAAAAATAAGGAAAACTGTACTGATGGTTGATGGTATTTTCAAGGAAGGGCATTGGTATTTTAGTACCTCGTGGCTTGATGGTTAGTGCGTAGGACTGTCATGCCGAAGGTGTGGGTTCGACTCCCAGCCGTGCCACCTAAAAACAGAAAATGTTTTATTCGAGGTACTGCCTCTTGCGAGGAACTGACAAATCCTCCAAGAGTATACTTGTCATGAAGAAGTGCTTCTCATTTAGCCGTTCGGACTCGGCAAAAAACTGTAAGTCCCCTCCATTCCTGCCAACAAACACGCACACAGGAATGGTTGTGAGTTGTAAGTCACTAGGCCCTGGTTCTCCATGAGCTGTTGCGCCACCCAATTTATTTATTTATTGGTATTTTAAGGTACCGTAGCTACGGCAATGCTAGTAGTCATGTATATAAAGTTAGCAGGACACTTTTGGAAATGCAGGTTAAAAAGTATCTTATCATTTGTTGCTACTTAATTGCGAATTAGTTACGCAAACAAAAATTTAACTGCATTTTTGGTTTGCGAAAAAATGGGTGTCCTGCTAGCTTCATATGAATTTAGCAGGACAACTTTCTCAAAAATGAAGATAATCGAGCTGAAAATGTTGGTTATTGAGAACTAATTAACTGCGAATTAGTTACGCAAAATAAAATTTAATTGCATTTTTGGTTTGCGAATAAAAGGGTGTCCTCCTAAGTTCATATGAAGTTAGCAGTACCTCTTGTTCGTCTGAACGAACAAATGATTAGCTAGTTTTTTTAAGAGTACCTGATTTCTTCTATTTTTGTGTGTTCAGATTTTCTGTGAAATAAAAAATGTTCTAGATACAGTGTAACAAAGTTGCCAACATACATCAAATGATTCCTCAGGGGAGCTTACGATTCGTAGAGGGACACAAGACAAGTATTTTATTACTTTAGAAAGATGGTCAATTTCTTACCGATTAGGGAGGAGGGGGAACTTTTATAATAAAATCACTTCTTACTTACTTTACTTTAGATGGCGCTTACAGTCCAGAGTGGACTACGGCCTCAACCAACAAGCCCCTCCAGCCAGCTCGGTCCCTAGCTAGCTGCCTCCAGTTACGCACTCCAAGTTGGTTGAGGTCGTTCTCCACTTGTGTGCGCCACCTAAGGTGGGGTCTTCCTCTGCTGCGCAGACCATCAGGGGTAGATTCGAAGACTCGTCGGGCTGGTGCGTCGGTGTCCATACGCTCCACGTGTCCCAGCCATCTTAGCCGCTGTATTTTCAGCTTTTTGACCAGGTCGACGTCGCTGTAAAGCCCGTAAAGCTCGTTGTTAAATCTTCTCCTCCATACTCCATCGATACATACTGGACCGAAAATCACCCGAAGAATTTTCCTTTCAAAGCACCCAAGCAGATTTTCATCCGTTTTTGACAGGGTCCATGCTTCTGCCCCATACAGCAAGACCGGGATAATAAGGGTCTTATATAAGGTCTCCTTGGTTCTTTGAGAGAGGGCTTTACTACTCAAATGCCTTCTTAGTCCGAAGAAACAGCGGTTGGCAAGAGTAATTCTTCGTTTGATTTCTGCACTGATGTCATTTTGTGATGTGATAGTGGAGCCCAGGTAGACAAAGTCCTTGACGACTTCGAAGTTGTACCTATCCATCGTGACGTTTTGCCCGAGTCGACGATGTTGAGATTCCTTTCTCGATGATAGCATATACTTCGTCTTGTCCTCATTAACAGCCAAACCCATTTTCGCCGCCTCCGATTCAATACTTGCAAACAGCTCGCTTTGTTCTCCCTATGATGTCAATATCATCTGCATAAGCAAGTAGTTGAACGGACTTTTGAAAAATTGTACCTCTGTTGTTGACTTGCGAGTTGCGTACAATTGCTTCAAGTACGATGTTAAACAGGTTGCATGATAACGCATCGCCTTGCCTTAAACCTTTCTCGACATCAAAGGGTTCGGTGGTGTTTTTACCAACTTTAACGGAGCAGCGAGACTTCTCCATCGTCATCCTGCACAAGCGGACGAGTTTGGCAGGGATGCCGAGATGTATAGTATAGTTCTTCTCTATCTACGCTATCATATGCGACTTTGAAATCGATAAAGAGGTGGTGTGTATCAATTTGAAACTCCTGGGTTTTTTCCAAAATCTGTCGTAGTGTGAATATTTGATCGACGGTTGACTTGCCGGGCCTATAACCACACTGATAGGGGCCGATCAGATCGTTGACAAACGGTTTTAAGCGATCACATAGTACAGATGACAGGATTTTGTATGCGACGTTGAGGAGACTTATACCTCTGTAGTTGGTACAGGTCAGAGCATCTCCTTTCTTGTGGATGGGGCACACTATACCAAGGTTCCATTCATCGGGCATACTTTCATCCGACCAAATTTTGGAGATAAGTTGGTGTATACTCCCTACCAAGTCATCTCCTCCTGCTTTAAATAGCTCGGCTGGCAGGCCATCCGCACCAGCAGCCTTGCATGCTTTCAGCTTGGCTATCGCTAACCGCACTTCATTTAGGTCGGGTGGACGGAAATATTGACCATCATCGTCCAGGTTGAATGGAGTGTTCTGCCTTAAAGTGGAATTTTGGCCATCTTCACCGTTTAGCAGTCTTGAGAAGTGCTGCTTCCAAATCCTCAGCACGGAATGTGTGTCTACCACCATATTCCCACTCTCATCACGACAGGCTTCCGTTCTAGCCTTGTAGCCCTGGGTAGATTGCCTTACCCTTCGGTAGAACTTTCGAACGTCCCCCCTGCCTTTACAGTCCTCAATAGATTCGACCGCCCGCTTCACATGCTCTAAAATCACTTCAAATGCAAAAAAATTGCTAAAAAGCAACAACAAAAATTTTACTCTAAGTCCAATAGGGGCTGATAAAATTGCATTTATATTTTTCAAAACACTTTTTCAAAATGGCGGACATCGCAACATCACCTACCAGCCAGACTACGCTTAGAGGAAGTGTACCAATTATGGAATACGCTCCTAATATGGAATAGTGCTATATTTTGAAAACTACGAAATATTTTTACCTGTTTATTTCAGGTAAAGCTTTCTTTTCATGCGCATATTCGTTATTATTATCCTTGTGGAAGGTGATCTTTGTAGACATGAGCAGTTATTAAAAGTAGTGTTTTGGTAAAGTGCGTAACAAATTATTAAGAGCTTATTTCTCTTATATTTTTGTATCGGTTCAAGCTTAAACATATTTTTTGTCCCGTTTTATTACGAAAAAGCTCAACCTTTGGGATAACTTAAATTATTAAGGTGAGCTCAGATAAATAATGAGTAAAATTTAACATAGTTAAGTCAGTCTTCATGTTCCTAATATGGAATATCAGTATGTTCCTAATATGGAATAGTATTTCATATTGAATATTGAATAGTATTCCTAATATGGAATAGTATTCCATATTGGGAACCACCTAAAATATTTGTTGAAATTTGTACATAGGTTGTCTTGTAATTAATCAGATGACACCAAAAGAAAAAAATCGTAACGTCCGGGACAAGGCGGATATGGTGAAAGCCATAGCAGCCGTCAAGTCAAAAGAAATGGGCTTCAAGAGAGCTGCAAAAAATTTTCATGTTACCCATACAAATTGTTTCAAAATTTTCAATACCTTTTGACCTCTTGCATTCTTTATTGCTCTGCCACAGAATCTCATTGATAATTTTATTTGTGTTTTCTGCACATAAATTAAATTACCACATATATTATGGGGAAATCCTTAGTGATCCATATTAGGGTCACTTTTTGAAATTTGCTCATTTTGTGTTTTTTTACCTTTTAATTTATAATTTTTTTTTGATAATTTGTTAAAGTTCTACTTTTGTTTAAAAGCGAGTTTATAGTATTTTTATCAAGATCTATTTAAAAGACCGAAACAAAAATATTTTTTTTGTGTTTAAAATTGAGTTTATATTTTGGTATTCCATAATCGGTACACTTCCTCTACGCAAATCTTAAGAGCTAGAGCAAACATATGTATAAAAAAGCCAGACATACTTAAATGACTTCCCGAAAACGTTGCTAGCGCTTAGACTTAGACCTAGACTTAGAACACTGATTAATTGATTCTGTTTTTTGTTTTAAACCTGATTGAAAGCTTTGCTTAGCGCTTAAATAAATGTTAAAACATTCACACCGAATAAAATGAATTTTGGACCAAATTCACTTTAGGAAATCGCTTTTTTAAACTCCCGCTCGAAAAAGTGAACAATCTCGAAAGAGTAACAGGCCTGGTTTTTATGACTTTACTATATCGAACGTCTACTGTATTTTCTAATTTTAATCAAACCAAGTAAACCGCTTATTTTTTTTTATTTATTTCAAAAACTTGGGGGAGGGGGTCCAAAACCCGAAATTTTTCCCCGGTTCAGAAAAATCGTAGATCCGGGGCTGGGTCCTGTCCTGTTAGCTCCTTCAAGGCGTTTTCAAGAGACAATCGTATAAAGCCGTTTCCTGAGAACTTTAAGAAGCTGATGGTTAGGGCTTCTAAAATTGAACGTTAAATAATGTTAATATTCAGTTTACTTCCGTGGCAGTCGTGAGAAACCAGGTAAGTCGAGGTACCTGAAGTGAACTATTATTTTTATTAATAATTCTGAAATAAATAGTTAGCAACATTATTTGACGAAATTTTAACCTTGTGTTATAAATTTCCTAATAGGTATGTACATACCTACATCTGAAAATACATGATAAACACTTTTTCCACATTCGTAAATTTTGTGAATAGATAGGTAATATTCAACATAAACTCCGACCTTATAAATTTTTTAAGAGTTTGTCTTTTTTGCATTTTTAGGATTTTACTTGCCTTTTTTTTGTTGAGTCAACAATATATTTTTTCGCTTATAAGGAACCACTACTCATTTGGTAAGTGTCAAAAAGGAGACCTGAAGTCCTTGGAATCCTCGAAGCAGTCTTCCCAAGGTAAGTAGGTATTTACTATGTAAGTAGGTATAATTGTTCAAGAAAACTGTTGGAAAAAGTCCGGAATAAATTACCTATACAAATAAAATATTTTGGACTTTTATCTAGCAATTAGCAATGCTTTTGAATTTTTTTATGTTTTAATAGTAAATAAAAGAATTTCAATATTTCGGAGTTTTACCGACAGTCACACAACTGAATTTGTCATAGGTAGTAAATTTGACATGGCCGCTAAGACCAAAATGAATTTCGAACGTCCCTATTGAAGAACAACGTTCCTAAGTAGGACCAAAAATATTTGTGATAGGTGTAGGTAGATACCTTACAAACTTTTAGTAGAGGCAATTCCTTACCAAAATAGTTTTCTGGATTGTGTTCCAATTTTGTGGAAATCACCTCAGCTACTTCTTACCTATAGTTTTTATAGAACTCAATTTTTCTTCAAAACAATCATAATTAAAGGCAAAAACATTATTCAACATTTTGTTTCAAAAATTAAATTTCTTCTAAGTATCTAAGTAGACCCACCTACCAACTTGACACATGATTTAGAAATCACACAACGGCATTTATCACAACAAAAAAATCGTATCCCCTTAGTACTGGATAGTATTTTCCGAAAAAAAACCTCTCTTAAATAATAGTATGGAAACTACTTTAGTACTTAAATGTTGAATACTATCACATCACACATACCTATAAAAAGTCGATATTACTACTCAGTCGCTCTACCTTACCGATACTTGGTTTTTCAATCTCTTTTGCGAGTATATAGAAAATTATTCCCTGTGCTCTTTTTAATCTCACAAATTTGATAAAAGAGATAAAATTCTCTCTCTCTCTCTCTCGCACTAAATTCAACATGGTTGATTTGCTATTTACTTGGAGAGAATGTTTACAAGTGTGTGTCAACTCACCCATCTTATTTAACCACTTAACTGCACCCATATAGTAGTGGACACATTTTACAGTGTCACACGATTTTTCAAATCGGATAAGTACCCCTCGCTCTTGTACCATTCTATGGAAATGGAAATGGTTCAGTGTGTGTGTGCTGCAAGCAAAATTCTTAGTTATGTATATCATTCAATGGAACCCCACACATACTATGCCAATGCCTGAGGCACAAACGAATCACAATCACTCATACGGCACACGGGGTGGTAGTTGCCGTTGTCGTACTCGTTTCTTTGCATGTTTACTTATTCTTTTTCTCTCTTTCTTTTGTTTTTTTTGTTGTTGTTTTGTTTAATCTTTAATGAGGAGAAGAGTGTGTGTCATTTCTTGAGTACTGCAAAAAGAGAGACACATTTTTTTAAGTTGTTTTTGCTTTAGATATAATTTTTTTTTGTTGGCTTTTTGATGCGGAGGGGGCGACACCTGACTTTAAGTTCTTGAAATTCTCTTTTTTTTTGTCTTCTCAAGACTTCGTCTTCAGAAGTTTATTTTTCTGCTTGTTTTTTGTGTGTTGTTTTGGTTAGATGTGTGTTCGTGTTGGCCCCCTCTCTTTGACCGATAACTGGTCGTGTCTCGTGTGCTACGCTTTTTTTGCGGTTTAGATCATCGCCATCGCCGCAAACTTTTGCCATCTAAATAGAGCCCCAGTATCAATGGGTCCGTTCGATGGGACGCTTTAGATGTGACCCGCGGTTTTTTCTCAAAATAAAAACAATTTTTTTGTTGTCTTCTCGAAAAGTTTTTACGGTTTAAAACCAACACTTGACGCTTTTGACTCTGTGAAGGCGAATTACGTTAGAGAGAGAGAGGGCGAGGCTTAAGTTCTTGCACATAACCCACACTCTATATTTTGTTAGCCGGGTACGCATCCCTAGTGACATTTTGACAGCACCCTTACAGCAGTGTGGTGACAGAAGGACTTCTTGGATTTTGTTGCTGCAATTGCGAGTGCCTTCTGCGGCTGTGTGTGTGTGTGTGTGAGTGGTATTTGTATATAGAAAAGTTTTTTCTCTTCGTTTGTCACCTCCCTCTCTTTTAGTGGGATTGGAATTGGGATTATAAAATTCGTTCGTGTGAGTGCGTGGTGTGTTGCCTTTGCCTGGCCAGTCTGTGTACTGTGTATGCATTGCACAGAACAACGGGAACGACACAACGAACGGCTCGGCTGGCTATGTAGTGCGGTGTATAGTCGTGTCGTTCGTTCATAGCTTTTGGTTTGTCATTGGCATCGTCGTTGGCGTTGTGTCTCCGTTCTCGTCGTCATCGTCGTCGTTATGTCGTCGTCGGTGTCGCCATCTCGTGCTGTCGTCCTCTCTTTGACATTATATACCTCAGCGTTGTGTATATAGAATTTCAGTTATATTCTTTGATTTTTTTTTTTGTTGAATTTTTGTCATCGTCGAGTGTCATTGGTCGAGTGAGTGAAATAAATAAAAAAAAAAAAATAGAAGAGAATTCAAAGGCATCACAAAAAAAAAAGCAAAAGAAAAAATTAACAAGAGAGAAAAAAAGTGCAATCGAGTAAAGTACCTATACATGGAACGATGGTGACTTTGGAGGACTGTGTCGCGTAATTTGGCATCTCTCGGACTCGTTTAGCGACAACAGCACAGCAGCACCTACGTCCAGTTTTTCAGTCAACGTCGCGCCGCGACAATTTTACTGAAGCACCAGTCTGGATTATATTTTATGTACTGTTACGGTAGTGTTGCGGAAACGGAAATTTGCATTCAAAAAAATTACCTACCTTCCAATTAAGTTTGTCACTTGAATTCCAATTGGAATTTTGTGAGGACTAATTATCCCTGACTTCCAGTTAAACGCCATTTTGTCTTTGTGAGAAAAAAAAAATAAATAAAAAGTGATTAGCTCAGCTCTTCACTAAACTAACCATAACCGTGTCTTGGGCGTGTGTGTGTGTGTTTTTTTTTTCGGGGGACGGATATATTAAGGGTTAATTATTTCGTTTTTTTTTTTTTGTGTTTCTGTTGTTGTTGAATCGCGTGGGAGTCGAAAAATAGTTGGCATGAATGTGTAATTACGCTACTTTAACGACGATTATGCAGTTTAATTGTAACGCGGAAGAGGCGGATCGATTCGTGTGTAATTGATGTTTAAAAGTAAATAATAATAAGAGTTTCTTAATTAGAATACCAAGTACCTACCTATACCTATACCTACGTTAAGTTTTGTAAAGGATATCGAAAACGAGTGAAGCCAGAAAAATAATACTTAGTGAGTTTAGTAAATTTTAAGACGTGGGAGTTTTTATTTGTTTCCTTTGGTCAACACTAGAAGGAAGTGTGCAAAAATAAAATTGTTGTCTGTGATTTTTTTTTATAAATTAAATTTAACAAAAAATTTAATAATAAAAAGGAAATATAAAATAATAAAAGGTAGATAGTGTCGAAAAATAAGAGAAACACTTTTAACAAACGGATTTATCTACCAAACCTATACGAACTTCAAGAGCCTGCAGCGGATGGTTTCGTTGGAACTACCTACCTACCTTTTTTCAATAATTGGTAAGTTTAAAAACATCAAAGTAGGTACTAGGTACCTACCTACTTACTTATGTAGATATACCCAGGCATGCGAAAGCCTAGATTGGATACCTCCCTATACATTTATAAACTAATGAAACTATCTTTATTGATTCCATTGATCAAAATACTTCCTATTGTGAGAATCAGTAGGTATTTAAAAATTTAAGAGGGGACCTTACCTATAGATACCTTACCTAAGGTAGGTACATTGAAGGTACATACCAAGTAATTAGGCAAATAGGAACTTAGCTACTTTAGTAGGTAGGTAGGTACTTAAATTTTTGAAAAGAGGACAAACTTCAAACTCCGACGGTGAATTCCTAACCAATACCTACCTGGTACTGGTGCCTACAAATATCAAGTAATGGCGGAACCCCCGTGGTTCAATAACTTTCGTACCAAAATCAATGATTTGATGGATGAACTTCTTAAAAACAAGTTTTGATAAAAGTGGATCTTCGTAAAGAAAATACTTACGTACAATGGTGGTAGGTACCTATCAAGGTTTCCACTATAGACACGCGAAGAGACTGTTTGGTTTCGTCATGGCTTTTCTAGACGAAGGTCATAATAGGTGTTTTTTTCCTTATCCGAATGGGCTTGGACAAAAAAAGCCACGTCAGGGCTAAGCAATTTCCCAGTTAAATGTAACAACAACTAGGTAAGCCCATTCGGGCTTTGTTAAGCCCAGAGAATTTTTTTGGGACTTAACTTTTGTCCAGATAAATACTGTGTAACCGGCATAAATTTCATATTTTTATCGATAGTTTGTATGGATACCTACTCCTTTTTTCTGTGATGGTGTCATTAAGCCCGATCCCGTTTTTTTCGTGCGATTACTATGGTGCGTGCTAAAAAACACACCCTTAAGACCCGCCAGGGTTTCGACAGACATTATGTTAAATAGGTACCTATTGAAACCAGGGTTGACAGATTGGGCTATTTATCATAAATTCGATGATACATATTTTCCTAAATTTGTGACAAGAAATTGAAAAAAGAATTTCAATTAAGAAAACTCGTTTCATAAGTTCAGCAATATTTAAATTCGTCTAAATTTTAAGGATCTGCCTTAGAAATTATTAAAAAAAAAAGAAGAACGTGGAATAAGTAAACTTTAAATTTTTAAATATGTACTTACATAAGAATGGACTAGTTTTTGGGCTACAGAAAGGGCAGTGATTTTGGGCTACAAGAATTCTGAAATTAGGTTACACAAGTGCTTCTTGACTTGGAAACACTGATTGAAACAATAAAAAAAACACGAATTTTTGATTTTAACGAGAGTACCTACCTTGTATATGTGTAAACAAAAATGTTAACCTTAAAGCTAGCAATATTTGCGGATGGAAAAGCTACTTAGATGTATATTACTATCCGTTAATTAATCGTTAATAAGCTGTAACAATTTTAGATACTTTCCCACCTATATCTAAACAATAACTTATTTTTTCACTAATTTGCTACTGAGTTAATAAGCAAATAAAAAGAGGCTGGATGCGACCCACGCTGATAGTAACTTGCCATTGGTGCCCTGGAAGCTAGTGGCCCAAAATTATCTTTTAAATAGAAAATCGCCAGTTTTCGATCTTCAAAAACGTTATCAGGTGCTCAATATATGCAATTAAGTGAAGATCAAAGATTGGTTTGGCTTTGCGATATATTAGAGACAAGAACATTGTTGAATAATATAGATACTAAACTGTTCATTTTAAGAATTTAACTAATTATTTATTATAAATTACCTAGTTCACAGAATAAAAATATCCAAAGCCAATATCATTTTTAGAAAATTTTGTTTTATTAAAAAAAAAACTGCAAACTCTTTATTACGTCAATATGCGTAGAATAAAATTAACCCGAAGTCGATAGCATCATTTGTTCTCGAGATATTCAAAATTATAGAAATTTAACAACGGTTTTTAAAAATTGCTGTAGACAAAAACTGCTAGTTGAAATTTTTCGGAAGTCCTATCCGCATGTTACGACATTAGTATCTTTAAAATATGATTCATCCGAAGTTAATATTTTTATTCATTCGTGAGCTATGGTGCACGAAAAAAAGAGAAGGAACGTGCGATCCTACGAACTTACGAATGTAAGAACGTAATAACGTATGAACGTACAAACGTACGAACTTACGTACAGACACAGACATCTCTCTAAAAATGATGGATTTCGTTTCCAGGGAGCTTGAAACGTGAAGATATTTCAAAATTTTCGATTTGACAGATAAGATCCAGTTACAATTACTTCCAATGGGAATTTAAAAATAGGAAATAACTGTGCGGCAAATTTTAAACTATTACAAACTAAAAAATAACTAAAATTAATTAATTTAAGTATAAATAGTTTTAACCTCTTTCCGGATGAGTTGCTTCCTAAATTGATATTAAGTTAAAAAACAGCAAACAACCACATCCTAGAGCAAAAATGGGAAAACAAAATTGAAATGTTCACAATTCCTTAGCAACAAGTAGGTAGGTACTCTTTTGAGTTAATGTTAATTGCAAAGTATAGATTTTTGTTAAGATTATGGTATTTTGTATTAGTACAAAAAAAGCAATAAAAAAGGTTCAATTTTTCAATAGGTATCTTTGTTTTTTATTTCTCAAAAGCTTGTATTGAGTTTATACATAGAAGTTGCAAATTTTCAAAGTTGTATAAAGCTTCTTCACGATCTATCAGAAATAGAATTTAAATGTCCAGTACGCTGATGGTGATGTGAAACAAAGTTTTTAGTTCGCCTCAAACAAGACAACGAAATGCTAACGAAAACGAAGCATACAAATATCTATTGACAGTTGTGCAAATAAAAAAAAAATTAAAAAAATAGAAAAGTGAACAAAATTACGGGCAGCCATGCTGTTATGAAAGAAACAACAAAAATAAATACGAATAAACACAAATAAGCCTCCAATGTGACAGTTTCGTTTCAGCTTCCTTAATATTTCAATACCTAGGCCTTCCTGAATTTCGTAAGTAGGTAGAAACAGGTAGAATAAAAGCAAAGAAATAAATAGTTTTCCTTAAGAAGCTCCTTCAAATTAGTGGAAACTTAAAAAAAAAATCGGACAACAAATTAGTTACAAATTCAGATATCAAAATTGTTTGATTCCACTTAAAAGTATTCACCAAAGTAACGCAAAGTCAAAAATATGTTTAGGTACTAATGGTTGGACTTTGTTAGTAATTTCTTACTTAGTTTTTGATCATGGAAAAATTTGATGTCGAATTCACATTCGAATGGTAAGGCTATTTATTGTTATTCTTCCATTTTTTTATAGAAATGTTGGCTGTTGAAAAATTGGAAAATAACTTCTCTGACCCTGAACGTTTTTTTACAGCTCAATTGATATCTATTCATAAGAATTATTGAATTATTTGAATGCAGATTTTTGTGAGTGAAAAAGAGTTTTGACTGTTCAAATTCGAATGAATTGGAATATCTTGTTATACTTTTCAATGAGTGTACATATCGCATTGACTCGTTGATATTTAGCTCGTGGCTTAGTGGTAATGCCGAAGGTCTGGGTTCAATTCCTAGCAGAAACAGAAATGTTTTTTTCCGAGGTACTGCCTCTTGCGAGGAACTGACAAATCCTCCTGCCAACAACACGCACACAGTAGGTAATGGTTGAGAGTTGCTAGTGACTAGGCCCTGATGTTAGGTTAGGTATAGAAATGGTTGCCAGCTTTTAGAATTGACACACCTGGACCAAAAGTTAATGAAATACCACATGAATCTAAGAAACTGTGTGCATTATTAAGACCTCTTTACCAAACGTACTAGACTACTAATATTCATGTTTATCAGGTCACTAAGATCGTTGAAGAAGAAATCTCGAAGTATGTAGACGTCTTTGGGAAAGAACAGAGCAAGTGCAGAGAAGATGAGGAATCATTTCTTCGTCCATACAGCTTCTGCAAAAATTGTTTGAAAATACAGAAATCCGCATTATACCTAGAGTGTTTGCCTATTAAACAATGCTGGTTTATGATTGTTAAGTACGTACAAATGTAACTCAATCAGAGGTATCAAACACTTAAGGGAGCCTAAGTTCAGTTTTGGCCATATTTGTTTTGCCGTCAAAGAAGTTCATAATTGATGTTGATCCACCTATAAGATTTGTTTTCTTCTCGTTTCAACATAAGTTATATACAGATTTCTCCAGTGATTTCGTCAGCATTTTAGTTCGCTGGAATTCCCCTATTGCCAGGAAGACGAAATGAGGAAATTCTTAGCTTGAGCAACCCAATTTTCATAACTATTAGAAAAACCAAACACAAATTATTTTTTTATTAAAACTTTTAACGTTAACGAAATTAAGAACTCATATTGTTGCTGGTGTTAAAAGTTTTAAGACCAAAGATTGGATGTGTATGTGTATAAGGTATATGTAAGCAGCACATTTTAGGAAATTCTTATCAAAAAATATCACATCAATTATAAGAAAAATGGGTGTACTACGAACTTCATGTCGATTCAACATCAACACGATACCCTTTTATAAACAAAAAACCAATTAGTGTTGTTTTTGCGTAACTAATTTGCATTTGATAAGTTCTGAAGCAACTTTTTGCGGATCGTTTATCTTCATTTCTGAGTTGTCCTGCTAAGTTCACATTAAGTTAGTATAGGACACCCATTTTTGTCGCAAACAAAATGAGCAATACATTTTTTTCCCGTTACAAATTCGCTATTAATTAACAACTAATTATGTCATATTTTTCAATCTGTTATTCTAAAAATGTCCTACTAACATCATATACATCCAATCTTTGGTCTTAAAACTATAAACACCAGCAACTCTGAGTTTTAAGTTTAGTTAAAGTTAAAAATTATTATTAAAAAATAAGAAAATAATTTGTGTTTTAGACCGAGAGCCCACATCAGATTTTAGGTGTGAGTGATAGCAAAAAAAGAAGTATCTAGGTAGGCGTCGAAAGCTTCTTTAAAGGCTATTCAAAAAATCAAGGTCTTGCAGTCCACAACTGGGACCTTTGCGAGAAACAGTGCATCGAAAAAAAATATGAATGCAACTTCGAAGATAATCGTTTTAGCCGAAATTGGTTTTCACCCCTCCCATTCTATTCCGAAAACTAAAGGGTGTTTTCTTAGAGGCATAGAACTTTAAGTTGGTAGTTAACACTATTTTAACTGGTGGCCATTTTGTCAGCTGTCAAGTGATTTATTTTTAATTTGGTTTGGCATTTCAACATGAATGGACTGACGCCTAAACAACGCTTCCAAATTTTTACGAGAAACTATTTTTAAAATCATGGTTCTGTTCGAAATACGTATCGCGCACCACGTCCATTGTACGGTTTAGCGGTGAAGCTCATTTCTAGTTGAATGGATACGTCAATAAAGTGTATGTTGAGACACCGTTACATCCACAAAAACTGACTGTTTGGTGTATATAATTGGTCCGTACTTCCTTAAAAGCAATGCTGGTCAGAATGTTACAGTCGCAATGGCGAATTGAACAGCCATGATGTGCAGGAGCAGTCAACAAGATGGCGCAATATGTCACATAACTCGTGCCACAATTGCTTTATTGAAGGAAACGTTTGGTAAACGCATAGTTTCAAGTTACGGACCCGTGAATTAGCCTCTAAGATCGTGCGATTTAACGCCGCTTGACTATTTTCTGTGGGGATATGTGAAGTCGCAAGTCTACGCCGATAAGCTCGAAACGATTGATCACTTGGAGGACAACATTCACCGCGTTATTTCCGATATACGGCCACAAAAAAGTCATCGAAAATTGGACCTCCAGATTAGGCTACGTCCGAGCCAGCCGCCAAAAGTCATATTTAAATTATAATGCCAGAAGATTGTCTTTCGAATAAAATAAATGTCATGTCAATTTAAAAAAAACCATCTTTATTTTATTCTATTTCAAAGTTATATACCTCTGAAAAAACACCCTTTATAAGGGTTTCTTTTAATTAAAAATACAGTGAAATCATGAGGAATTTAATGTTGAAGAAAGTTTTGCTACTTGAAATGATTTTACTCCACTTACTTACTTATCCGTCTCCCAATCTAGGAGCTCCCAGTCAAAGCCTGAGATACGGTGGCGGCCTTCCATCCTTTACGATCCCGAACACGTTGCTTCTAGTCAGCTAGACCAAAGCCTTAACTCGGTGCCATAAGGCAAGACTGGTAGAATAAGAAAAGAAGAGCGTGCATTTCGTCTTTCGTTTGAGTAGTTTTGAACTCATGTATTTGTTGCGCCAAACTGAAAAAGCACCAGCTTGCTAGGGTAGATACTTAATCTTTAAATAAATAAATTTAATGGCGAACAAGCTCGTTGAGAACCAAGTCCTTGTGACTTGCAACTCTTAACCATTCCTGTGTGCGTGTTATTGGCGGGAATGGAGGGAACCTAAACCTACAATATTTTGCCGAGCTCAAACGGCTAGATGAGAAGAACTAATTCATGGCAACAGATACTCCTGGAGAACTAAGTTCCTCGAAAGAGGTAGTAGCTGAATGTTTATTCATTGTTTAAGGTGGTAGCGGCTGAGAATTTTGCCACGAGAAACTATTGATTAAGGTTTATTCCACGATGGATGAACTCCTTAACTACTTCGAAGTTAATGATCTTTCATTGTTTGCTGATACCATGTATTTGGTATTGTCTTCGTTTACTTGAAGACCAAGAAGTGTTGCTTGTTCTTCAACTTCCGTGAAGGACTCTATAACGGCCCGCTGAGACCCGCCAATGAAGTCGATATCATCGGCTTACCCTAGAAAAAAGTGCCTTCAGTGTTAACAACTGTGTTGCGTACTCCAGAACAAGATTGAAGTAATCACATGATAACGCATCTCCTTGCCGAACTCTGCGCATGTTTGGAAAAGTTCGGAAGAGCTTTTCTCTAGTTGTACATTGTATCGCGCATTTTCCGATGTCCGCGACACAACTCGTTCACTGGCCATCGCAATTTAGAGACGATTAATCCGCTATTGTATGCGGCTTTGAAGTCGATGAATAGTAGTGGGTCTTGACTTGAAATTCGTTGGTCTTTCCCAGGATTCGCTAGAGGGTGAATATTTGGTCTTTGGTCGAATTGCCTGGCCAGAAGCTATATTGGGACTTGCCGATTATAATAGCCCTGTTTTTTAGTGCATTTTGATTTTCTCTTAAAAAAAGAAAGCATGTTAAAAGCAACAACAATTTTGTATAACTCGGTATTGTTGTTATATTTAACATGCTTCTTGTTTAAGCATGGATAAAAATGCACTAAAAAACAGAGCTAGTGTTGCAAAATGGCTTAAGACGGTCGCATCGAGTACGTTGGATATACAGGATCCTATATCCAACGTTTATCAGAGATATGCCTTGATAGTTCTTGCAGGACATAGGATCGCCTTTTTTGTGGATGAGCCATATGGACCAGGCATGCTTTATTCCACCCAAACTTATGGTTGATGGGTTAATGTATCCACCCTTTCAACACATCCTCTCCATGCTTGAAGAGCTCCGCTGGTATTTGAAACGATTTTAAACAAGTTAGTGTCATGCATAATTCGTAGATTATCTGCACTGAAAAGATTAAAAGTTCTTATTTTAGTGTTGGTCCTCCAAAAAGGTTACTTGCAGAGGTATACTATTAAGTCACCTTCAAAAAATATTTCTCCCCAAGAAATTGGAGAAGACTTTAGACTTATTCCTAGGAGGATCCAATTCCGACTATCCTTTTTCCCTAGACAAATTGGCAGGCCAAGAAGTCAAAATCATTCTTGACCAACTAAACAATAAACTATTGTTGCTTCCATCCAAAGGATCTACTTATGTAAGCTATAAGAATTGATAATAAAATGAAGAAGGTGCGAAGGGTAACGCGGTAGTCGACGATAAACACAAAAATATTGAATGTGCTCCTTCCACTCTAGCTTTAACCTCTTTTTTGTTAAAAGGCACCTTCGAAAATGTGTTAACAGCAGCTATATCTATGGACTTGAGTAACAGGACTCCCACAACCTACATTAATTTTGAAAAATGTTGTTGATCAGAATAAAGGGCCTAATATCAATTTAAACTCTTAATAATGTATTCATTTCAAGGAACCTAAGAAGAGCAGGTAGGGTTGTCAGAATTTCTCTAAATGATTGGACTTCTTTGGAAGTCTTAAAAATTAAAGATATGTTGACATCTATAGAAGCCACACCAGTCTTGTTAAAAAAAAACTAAAATATTAGTTGGGATGTATCTAAAAGATTTAATATAGCATCTGTAGTTCCAATTCTCCCCACATTATAAGTCGCTTATTGAACTACTTTGTATTTTCTTTTTTTTTTTTAATACGAAAAATGCAACTACCTACATTATGTGTATATCTATAGGTGAACCCATAATATTGTTCCTAACAACCAAATAATAGTTCATCGGTTATGGTTAATTAGTGTCCAATCAAATGGTGATAAAACTAACAAAAACACTCTAAGCCTCAAGCCGCACGCATATTGAAACAAACAGAGTATTAATTTATTTGACACAGCAGGCTCATTGTTCTTATTGACGAACGATGACGATGACGACGAGAGACGACGAACGACGACACAGCGAGATTGTAAAACTCACTCAAGTGTGAAAATCACAATAATTGTGGCTTGTCCTAGAATATACACATAACTCCCCTTGGGAAAATGACCTTAGTCGCAAGTATAAAAATTTGATTACTGATTTTTATTTTGAAAAAAAAAAAAGATCCAAAGTTATTTTATTCATAAAACAATTATTAATTATTTATTCACTTTATACTTTATCGATTCAATTTTAATAAAAAAAATTTTAATCGAAGTAGTGGTAAGTCCTTTATGTATTTCTATGAAGAAGCCAAATTTAATTGATTCAAACTTGATGCTCAGCCAACTATGCGACATAAAAGCCATTAATTGTAAAATTATTCGAATAAAAGAGAAAAAAAAATCAATAATTTATTAGTTAATTAAATTGTATAGGTATACCTACATATAGGTATATACACTCGTCCACTGCAAAAAAAAAAAGACAAAAGACACAACCGTCCGGTCCGTCCACCCGTTCGTCAACCGCATTCACAAAGAGCGTCCTTGTGTTGACCTTTTTTGTGTTTCGCTAAATTTATACGTTTTCTCCAATTGCACACGCAGCTCAATGGCAGTGCACCAATGAGTGCTGTATACACTGTACAATGTGCAATTTATATATAAACAAAGGCTTTTATTTATAACAAAAAAAAATTAAATAAAAATAAATAAATTACATCGCGCGAGAATAAAAACTTTTATTATTGTTTGTTGCCAATGAAAAGCGCATTCACGTTCAAAACACTATGACGATGACGACCACAACGACTAGGACGACAAACGTTAGACGGGATGGGTTGTCGTCGTTGGCGGTCTTTGAGGTGGCGTGTCGTCTTCAACTACTGCGATACTATGACTTCTTCCATGTACACGGATCCACTAGAAGTTTATTGGGACAAATCATGTGACTGCACGATGTTTGTCGACGGGCGAACTTAATTTAATCCGAAGACCTGAAGAACTTGTACCTAGACCTACCTAAAGCTATACTCATAGTTACGTAGTGCGTTTTTTCATAACTAGGTAAGATAGATGATTATAGCTTTTTTGTTGTAGGTGCGCATTATAATTTTCATTATATTTAATTTATTTGTTTTGAGTTTTATTCATTTAGAAATAATAAAATATCAAATGTTGTCGTCTTAAAAACTCTTTAAGATAGGAAGGTACACGAATCAACTTTATTTTGTATAAGATCATTATCGCAGTGGCGATAACCCCGCACGATTTTAATGAAAATGTTAACACGAAGATTAAATTCAAAAACAAATAAATTCCCGTTTATCTGAAAGAATACAACGACTTAATAAAAATAGTTTATAATGTTAGGTAGGTAGGTGGAGATACTCGTACTACATATATTTTTTTTATTTTAATTTCTTTATTAATGTGTGAGCTTTAGTGCAGTGCATATTATTGTTTTTATATATAGCGTTGATTAAAATAAGGTGGGTGTTTATTTGATATGCATAATGATGGCACTGTTTATTTGAATGGTTAACTTTAAATAAAGGAAGACCAGGTAGAAGCACTAGTCTTGGGATTTTTTATGCACATAGATTTCTACATTTGAAATATATTTTGTTGCCACAAACCTGAAATAATTTTAAGTACTAGAATAGGTATAGCTGTATAAATGTACATGTATGAGTATAACTTATCTACATACATTTAAATATATGTCTATGCAGTTGGCATAACAATTTTTATCTAGACCAATGGGACCATGGCAGGGATTTGCAGCTGTTTTTTTTGCATTTTTTCTATTCCGAATTTTGCAGTTCACCAAATCGTGGGTGCAAGTGCAACCCAGTGACTGTTAATTTCACTGTGAGGCCCTTTTCTGAATCTGTAATGGGATTCAAAATTTGCAGTTTAATTGCATTTTGAAGTCCTTACATATTTGTTGTCAAATTTGAACTTCAAAATTGGAACTGTTTTTTTTTTTTCTTGAAGCATAAAACCTGCAAATTTGAAGCTTTATTACAAATTTTAGCTAGCTTCGTTGTTGAGAAAAGGCTGACAAGCTAACTTCACAGTGAAGATAGCAGTACACTGTGTGAAATGTAAAATCCGGACAAGAAATGCAAACCAAAATGCAAAAAAAAACTACATATTCCTGAAATATGGTCCCATTGATCTTGCTAAAATTGTTATTCTATAACTTCACATCAGACGTTAAATTTACCGACGTGAAATAATATCGTTTGTAGGTACCAAAAATCAAAGCGGAATCTCATGCTCTCCAAGGACCGATCGCCCAAATCGCAAAATGACACAACGCCCAAAAACCCTCCGAAGAAATAATTGTTGTTGTAGAATTGCATTTGTAATTTGGGTTATCTGTGTTAAAATTTGGGCTTTATGTCATTTTTATTTGGGATTTGTGTCATGTTCTTAAAATGTAAAATATGAAAGGCAAATAGAATTAAAAAAGTATTTATATTTTAAAGACGTGTGTGAAAGGTAGGTACATATTCTAATAATGACTTTGTAATGGTGAGGGGAGAAATACGCCACGGGGGGTGTGGTGAACTTAAAACCCGTCACGTAACGTGGGGCGGGCGTGGCACGACCCGGCGCAAACCGGAGTGAAGGGGCGCGACCTGGTGCGATGCGAGGTGCCACGTGGCGTGTGCGAGCGTATACCTATGTCATCTTTTGAAAACAAAATTATTTGAGCTTTGTGTCACACTTTTGGGCGCTATGTCGAATTAATCTAGGTGCTATGACACACTATTTTGGGCGTTGTGTCATTATGAAAGAACACCCAAATATTTGGGTGACGATAGGTATGTCATTACGCCCCAAGTTTTTAATAGGATGGAATAACAAATATTTCACGAAGAACATACCGATCATTCAGAATCCTTTTAAGTGAAATGTGCATTTTAATTGAAAAATTAGTACATTGTAAAGGGTGTTTTCTTAGACGCTTGGTTTTCAAGAAAAAATAAAACGGATATAAGTTATAAAAGATAAGGGTTTACCATTATGTTTTAAAAATGATTTCGGGCAAGTGGCCGCCGTGGCTGGCACGAATAAATTCCAGCAGAGACCCAATTCTCGACCAATTTTTGCAGCACTAGGGGCCTATGTCAGCAATAACGCGTTGTTGATTGTTTCGTTGGCTGTATGGCATGTAGCACCGTCTTGTTGGAACCAAAGGTAGTCTACATCAACATCCTCCAATTCAGACACGAAAAAGGTCATTAATCATGACTCTATAGCGTCCCCCATTGATTGTAACATTATGGCCGGCTTCATTTTTCATAATTTTTCATCATTTTTCATCGCAGCGCGCGAACCGATCCATTATTTTGGTAGTAAATTTGCACGATTTGCAAACGTTTTTTTCAGGATTAAGTCTATTCATTATTAAATGGAAAACCAAACTGAGCATAAATCAAGTGACAGCTGTCAAAAAGACCAACTCCGAAAAAAGTATTGCCAGATTGAAAACCACTCGTCTAAAAAAAACACCCTTTAGTTAGCAAGTGATTGAAATAATGGTACCAAAACCACAAGCACTAAGTTGGGTACGAAATTTCTCGAATTCAAAATTCCGCTTTTAAAAAATTCGCGATTACCATAAATCCCGCAAGCTTTAAGACCATATTGTTATTCATACCTAATTGTTATTGTTTATATTTCAATTGTTATGATGAACAAAAAAAAAAAAGAACACAGTATTCAGTTGTTGTAATATCAGGTATATTTTTGTAATTGTTAAGAAAACCTATAACGTACATTTTGGAAAAACAGTAAAAGTCAAATAAAAAGTTTTTCATTTTTGGGTTTCTTTGTAGGATTTTTATTTTTTATTGCGAAACTGAGTGCGATGTCACTGTGAAATTTTGAATTGCGTGATTTTGATATGCCAAGATTTGTGATTGTGTAAAGCGATACTTTCCAATTCCGAGACTTCGAAAAGCAGAATTATTACCTACCTAATTTGCGAGATTTTGTTTTTTGACATTTTTAAATTTAAAGAAAATGCGAGATTTCGTTAATCGAGATTATGGTTTGTGGGATTTCGTATCGCTCCCGTTCGGAATTAGGAAATTCATATACAAAAAGGCATCGTTTTATTGAACAGCTTTTGTTGGTCTGTATAAAGAAAGTTTTAAGCAAACGCGGCTGTTCTTTTGTTCCATCTTAAGCTCTTGGGTTATATCGACGGTATTTTGCAATGTTTATGATGTCTTCACTCTTAAGTCTTAACAACGCATTTATATGGAACCAACATTAAAATGTCCACAGAGTTGTCCAGCTGTATAAAACAAAAATAGTTTTGGTTCTACATTACTGCCTTGTGGTACAAAATGGCTTCAAAAGTTCTGAGTTTTGAAAATGGTTGCCCGTACCATACACTCAACAATCAGGAAACAAAAGAGCTAAAACCAGGAAAAACTGTGACAAAGCGCACACCTAACTGAAATCACGACGGCACGTCCCTGCTATAGACCCTTTTCCAAAACACCGGTTATTCGATCCATTTAGTCTTCCATGATTTTGTTACCTTTTTCAGGAGCAGTATTTTTTTTGCTCAGGAGAAACAAAAACCTATTTAAAAATATAAAAATTAGATTCCTTACCTAAGTTTTTTCTGAACTTGTTGATAGATGCAAATGAAACCATGAAATAGCTTATATAGTCATGGATGCCTGTATTCAGTACCTAATTTGTCTGGGTGTTAAATACATTCAATGTCATTTTAAGACTTAAGGAGCTTTGTCAGAAAGCCGACGATACATTTAAAGGCTGTACTATGCAGCCAATACAGGAATATAGCATTCGCAAATTAAATTAACCAAATCGCAAATAAACGCAAATAAGTTTCACCCAAGCGCAAATAGATTTAACCCAAACGCAAATAGAATTGAGGCAGTAAGAGCCATAGTGGCCTAACTGCATTTTTCATTATTTTCAGTGAGCAAAAATAAGAAGCAGATTATTTTGAACAGTTATAGTTTTAAGAAATTTAAAAAACAAATTAGTTTTTAAGTAAATGAACATAATTTAGATTTTGCTTTGCAATATCAGAACAAAATAAATGGTTTTTGATTTTGTATTAAAGATTTTTCAAAATACCGTTATTACTGACCAGATAGGCCAATCTAGCACTCAAGCTTTAAATTTTCTTGTGGGTGGCCTCTTAATGCAAAAAGTCCTATAAGTATGGCATGAAGCTATCAATTCAAAAAATTTAAATGCAGAAATATTGTTTAATACATACTAATTCAATTTTTATAATAAACTCAATTTCGATAAAATTGCAGTTAGGCCACTATGGCTCTCACTGCCTCAATTAACACAATCGCAGTTCGAATTAAACAAAACGCAAATATAGTTAAACTATACGCAAATAATTTAAACTATTAACAAATCATTTTAACCAAAACGCCAGATACTGCATATTCATCACAATGTTTTGTTGATTATTGTGTGTAATAATGAATACTATGAAGGTTTCCTAGTAGGTTAGGTACTGACTACTAAATACTGACTTCATATTTTTTGTAAGTCATCTTTATATTAACTTAACTGCTTATCGATCTGCTGGTTTCCCTCTTACTATTAAAGTGTTAATAATTTGAAAACAAATTAGCTTTTACCTTCCTTACCTTGAATTTAATTAAATGTTTAATGAAATATGTAATCAGTACAAAAAATTTTACTGACTCAATAATTCATTTCATTAAACATAACTTGCTGCAATCAATAGGGGTACATTTTATGTATATCGTGTAAGTATACGTTTGAGCGTGTGAAGCGTTCACTGAATCCAAAGTGAACGATTTGCCGGGTTATATTCAGTACTTAAATTGAAATATAACCAGTACTGAGAACATGTGGTCTGTATTCTGGTTGAAATCTCATGCAAACTTAAGTTCAAACATCAGAAGGCTAGGAGAAATTGACAGATAGTCCAGTCATATAAGCCTTATAAAATCAGCCAAATTACGGAATAAATGGCGGAAAGCTGAATTTTGGTATATAGCCTCCTCATAGCATTCTTAGGAAACTGTAAAAAGCCCCCATCGATTAGAGTGCCACTCACAATTTTACGGGGGGTCAGAGGCCCCCCCCACACGGTTTTTTAGAAATATCTCCCGAACGGTAGCTCTTACATAAAAAATTCCCAAAACAAGGTTGTAGCTTAAAAAATTTCCGACAAAAAATATTATGTAGTACCTTTTTTTCAAAAGAGTTACCGTTTTCGAGATATTTCAATCGATAGAGCTACGGATTTTATGTTTTTGTATAAAATGTACTCTTTTACACTACTGCCTTTGAGGTTGATTATCAGGTGAGATTTTCTTGCGTGGTATCCCCAAGGACTATTAGAATACCGTTCTAAAAAAACCTATATACAGGGATTTATTTAAAGGTTTTGGGAGATTTCCCCATCGATTCCTGCTCCACACATTAATCATACTGGGTCGAAGGTAACGAAACATAGTATTTCGTTTATACAAAGTGATTTGTATAAAATGTGACAAAAAGCTAGTGCGTGTAGGGTAGGTTGATAAAGAAAAAAATCGTCAGGAGGGGCAATTTTGCGGAAAAATTACATTTGTGTTTTTTCGCTGCTGATGCGAAACGAAATTTTTAGTTGGTCTCCAATAAGACAACGAAATGCTTACGAAAACGCAGCGAACAAATATTCATTGACATAGTTACACCAATTCAAAAAATCAAAACGAATGCAACTGAAAAAAATATGTATCTATATAAAGTTAGCAGGACACTTTTGGAAATTCATGTTAAAAACTATCCTATCATTAGTTGCTACTTAATTGCGAATTAGTTACGCAAAAAAAAATTAATTGCTTTTTTGGTTTGCGAAAAAATGGGTGTCCTGCTAACTTCATATGAAGTTAGCAGGACAACTTTCTCAAAAATAAAGATAATCGAGCTGAAAAAAGTTGATTACTGAGAATTAATTAATTGCGAATTAGTTACGCAAAAAAAAATTGTATTGCATTTTTGGTTTGCGAAAAAATGGGTGTCCTGCTAGCTTCATATGAACTTAGCAGGACAACTTTCTCAAAAATGAAGATAATCGAGCTGAAAAAATTTGGTGGTTGAGTTAGTTTGCGAAAAAATTTGTGCCCTGCCAAGTTCATATGAAGCTAGCAGGACACCCATTTTTTCGCAAACCAAAAATGCAATAAAAGTTTTTTTTGCGTAACTAATTCGCAATTAATTAGTTCTTAGTAATAGACTTTTTTTTAGCTCGATTATCTTTATTTTGGAGTTCATATGAAGTTAGCAAGACATTCATTTTTTCGCAAACCAAAACAGCAATTAATTTTTTTTGCGTAACTAATTCGCAATTAAGTAGCAACTTATGATAGGATAGTTTTAACATGAATTTCCAAAAGTGTCCTGCTAACTTTATATTCATGAAAAAAATGAACACATACAGCCACGCTGTAATGAAAGAAACAACAAAAATACACACAAAAAACACAAATGTCATTTTTCCGCACACAGTAAGTGCCCTGGGTGATTAATTGTGTGCGAAAAAATAGTGTAGACTTCTCCAAAAAATATGCAGCAACTTTCAATTTCGTTCATCGAACAGCGTACACTGCAGACCGAAAAGTAAAACTAAATTTTTCGTTTATGATTTCGTTGTCATTTTTGTTTGGGATTTTTCGTTTCGCATCAGCAGCGTACTGGGCTCTAAATAAAAATGAATTTATTTTATAAATGGAATAAATTTCTTACATATGTAGGTACTAAAAATAAAATTTAACTTAAAAGTCATAATATGTGTAATCCTGTCGCTTGGACGTCAATTTGAAAAAATTGTACCCAATCTGAGCCAGATGGTGCCCAATCTGTTGGTCGGTCAGGAAACCGAAATCCCTGTGCTTGTTTTTTTTTAGAGGGACCTTATTTTTACATGTAATTTTTTTTTGACATGCTATAGGAATAAAATTTAACTTGGGAGTCAGTAGCCGTGTTTTACTATCGCTATATAGACCAAGAGCCGGGTACTTTTTTTCTTGCAACTTTATATGTTCAGGGATGCCCCCCGAATGGAACTCCAAGTTGGTGGGACTGGGGAGTCGAGCGTGCGCGTCAGCCGCCATCTTGTAAAACGCGTTTTATCAAATATCTTGTGAGCCGTGCATCGTACGAATATAATAGCAATTTTTTTTTTTTAAAAGTTTTATATTCCATTCTCTTATTGGTTTTTCTTAATCAAATTGTTGTTATGAAAAGTTTTTGAGAAAATAAATTTAAAATTTTATTCATTTTTAAAAACAATCAACTTGAAAAAAATTTACATTTTTTTTCAAAAATATTGACTTCAAAATTTAATTTCTCTAAGACGTGACACGAAAACAACTTGACTTAAAAAATAAAAAAAACTGGAATATCAGCTCTCAAAAATCTTAACTATTATATTCGTACGGTAAGTTATCTATGGTTCACGAGATATTATTTGATAAAACGCATTTTCCAAGATGGCGGCTAACGCTCAGGCTCCAAAGCCAACTTGGATTTACATTCAGATGACACCCCTGAATAAATTCCATCAAGAAAATCATTTAGTAATAAATTGCATTTTGTGCTTCCCATTTTTGCTCTGGCTCTTGGAGTAATATGGTTCACCTCGTGAAAATAAAACGATGTGGGTTGTGTGAAATTAGTGCTATAGGTATACCCTTTCCTTATCTTCACTTTATTTCCTAGCACTTCTGACAAAACGCTGACATGATTCACAATGGTAAATACTAAATACCTAGCCACCTGCCTGTCAGAGCGATTACTTGTAGCTAGCTATCAGAGTTATAGAAATAAACCCCGATAGAAACCTGTGTTGTAATACGTGTTAAAAGAAATCAATTTGACCTCGGCCCAGACCCGGAGATGATAAAACGCAGCTTTTGTTGTAATCCCCCGTCGCTTGGACGGAATTTTAAAAAATGGCGCCCAATATGGGCCAAATGGTATGTTCAAACGTAAATTATTTGAAATATTTCCATGATTAAAATAACAGTTGGTATCTTAAAAGATGGGTGTTGAATAGATGCACCTTCAGCTAAAATGTCAGTGCTTCCAATTTTAGGGAGCGTACTTTTTATGTCAAAGGGTGGACCTCCCCTTTTTGTAATTTTTAATATTTCGTCGGTTTTCTGTCAAAACGTCGTAAGCCTTAAAATGCCATTTTAATGTATTTCAGCTCAAATAACAAATAACTCATTCAAATATTAATGTCTCGTAACTGTATCATTGTTCTTTTTGGTTCTATCAACCAGTTTTAAAACCATTTACGATCTAAGAATTCCATTTTATTACTTTTTAAATCGGTTTTTTGTGTTTTCTAAGGTTTTGACGGAAAGCCGACGATTTTGAATATGAAAAAACACTAGCAACTTATTTTTCAAAACACCCGTTTGGCACTTGGAGGCGCACAAGATTTTCGATAAATTAGGTATTAAATTCGGTTTCGAGCTGCTCACGTCTCAACTCTCAGGATCCTAATATGTCATATGTACGAATATGTAGGTATAGTTGGTGTGATTTTAAGTCTGTTTTTTTTTTTTTTTTATTGGACTTTGGTTATTAGTCTTGTGGTTATTAAACAGGTTTGAAATAAATTTTAATTTCTTTATCTGGCCAGAACAGACAAATCAAATTTTGTTCCGTCAAAATTTCAGTAGGTACACGAGCTCAATATTTATTTTCCTCGGAATTTGATGGAAAACCTTAATCCTATTTATTTGTACATACGTTACCTAATGAGTTTGCTGAAATCCCTTAATTTAACTTTCTTCAACTCATAATGACCTAATAATACCTGACAAATATAACAGCACTGACTAAAACTAAAACTAACTTTATACTCCATAATAAGACTCACTATTTGTTCTTTTTGTGCTTAAAATATTTTAACTGTTCTCATTTTTTTTAAAATTTGTACACGCGCTGTACAAATTATTTTGACTGATGTGAATCGCTTTCAAAAGCATTAAACCGTTGAACCTGTTCAAATGACCGCAATCTTAATTTGTTTTTTTTTGTTAAACCATTCTAAATAGTTTAACTCTATAATCTTAATAGCACCATTACTAAATTCGCTTAGCCAAAACTAAACATATAAAATGACATCTTAACTAAATCTCGCATTAAAGAAAAGATACATAATCATAATGTTACCATTGAACTACTAACTGAAATTATTTTATGAATAAATTCACATCAACACTCGTGAAATAGACAACAACAAAAATTCTGCTTAACCTCAAACAACAATAACAAAAGGTTATCAAAAGAAATTAACATAATTTTCCAAACAAAAACTAATTTCACTTTAAATTGTGTGAAAATCTATAAAAAAAAAAAATCACGGATTGTTTTGACTACAAATATATAGAAAATTTATTCATAGCTAATTCTTATGTGTGCAGGCAAGGCAAAGTGGGAATATTTTGCTCGGTGTATGTATATATAGGGATTTTGGCAAAAACGTAGGTATTAATAGTTTTTTTTTTCACGTCGGACTCGAACAATTTGAATAGGCTAACTAGCTGCTGCCTTCAGCATCATCAGCAGCAATAGATGGATGGTAATAATTATTATATTGTTCAGCACATTTGTCCATTTAATTTGCTTTTTGCATGCTAATGGCAAATTTATTTTTTTTTATATATTTTTTTCATATTCAAAGGGTTATGGGCTTAGATTTAGATTAGGTTTGTTTGGTTAAGAAAGATCTAAGTGAAAACAAATGAGATTAACAAAGAGGCGTTGACAGGTTTTTTTTTTTATTGTGATTTTCAATTTTAAAAGCTTTTTATCAAGATTACCAGAATTTAAAGAAAGGCAAATCTTTTGGTAATTATGGTACTCAGAGATAAATATAGTTTTCCTTGGTTACATAGTTTCTCAATATTTGTTTAAAAAGACAAAGGTTACGTTAGATTGTATTGGTTTTTTACTTAGGTAATTGAGTAAAAGGGTAACTTAAAAGCATTTTTGATAATTCTTTAATATTTTTTGAACCCCGAAGCTTAGGTACGCTTTTGTTTTAATAAAGAAAGAAAAAGATATTTATATGCATGTCAAGCATGAGCAATGGAACATTTGCCGATAGAAAAATGAATAGTTTGATAATTGGCTCTTAATTACACGTTAATTAGTTTGGATTAATTAACTAGTTTTAATAAAAGAATATGAAAAAAATTTGAAAAGAAAATTCTTCTGTTTAAGTGGAGCTCATTTGATGTTCAAACTTGAATTAATTAGTTTTAGTTATTTTTGTATGTTTTTCGCTAATTTGTTAACTTGATATCTTGATATCTCCTGGCATAGTGGTTAGTGCGTCAAGCCAAAGTTCTGGGATCGATTCATTTTCATTTTTCATTTCATTATTTAACAATAATGGTTTGTACAATAAGATAACATCTTTTATAGTACTTAGGTATGATATGATGCTTAGATATTACACAGTAATTTACAATTAATAAGTTAGAGTTTAATTTAATATAATATTTTTAAATTTGATTTAAATTTAATATAATATTTAACTATTTTTGACAACGAAAGGGAAAGGGTTATGGTTGAATTGCAAGGAACGAAAAGTAAAGATAGCTTGTTTGAATTCATTGAAGTTAACTATTGGTTTTGTTGAAGACGGAAGCGAGTTCCAAAGTTTAATGGCTGTTTTACAATGCCGCGTTGAAAGATTCTCCTGTCAACGCAAAAGTTCAGGCATAAGAACTTCTGTCTAGTATTTACAATGACGCGTTGAGCATTATGCTACGATTTTGCATCCATTAGTAGGTACACAAACCAACGTAACGTAAGCGGCTGCAACGCGAAAGTAGAGATTATTCAACTATTGCGTGCGTTTTGACATTTCGATTTCAATTTAGGTATGTGGCCATCTTGTGTTGAAAAAAGTTTGAATTTTTTTGCTCAATTTATCTCGACGAGACCGTAACGCTTGTTCAATGTAACGTACGCATCGCGAACGCGAACGTGTCATTGTTAAACAGCCATAACAGCGCGGATGAAAAATAAACGGGATGAGTTCAGGTAATTACTGAGATGGGGAATAATATTGATACTTGTTGAGGACCGACTTAATGAGAGCCTATTGAATAAATATGATAGAGTCCTAAGATGAATTAATTTCTGTAAAAAAACACAGTTTCTTGCATTGATATGCTGCTGCAAGGAACAAAACTCAGCAGATTCTTGGCGAAATCAGAGACATGGTCATGTCTTGGTAACCCGTAGTCGTACCGAACAGCATCATTGAACTCAACTTGTAATTTACGTTGGGATAGTGAATCGATATCACTATACACTATCTCACCGTATGATGCTAAGGGAAAAACCAAAGACAGTATGAGTTTACGACGAGTTTCAAGAGGGGTAAAGTAAACTAAAGGCCACAGTTTTCTAAGACACCCGTATATATGACCAATGACAACATTAGTGTGATTATACCCTGATTTTAATATCACTTAGCCATAAATCAGGTAAAGTGTTGAGATCGAACTTTTTTTTTTAGATATCGGAATGATTTGGGATTTGATAGGGTTCAGGAGTAGGCCATTGGTGATAGACCAAGAATTTATTTACTTAAGATCCTCATTGACAGATAAGAACAATTCATCAAGCTGATGAAAAGGCTTTGCTAGATGGAGCTGAACATCATCAGCATATAAATGAATAGAAGTATGTGAACACCAAGCGGGCAGATCATTAATGAACATGCAACTGAGTATTGGACCGATGATAGATCCTTGTGGGACTCCTTGCAGTATAGGTCTAAGAATTGAGCATTTTCCATCAGAAACAACTCTTTGCAATCTGCAATTCAGGTAATCTGCTATAGGTCTGCATTCCCGATCACTGAAGCCGAATAAGTTTATCAATTTCCATTTGAGAATGTTGTGATTAACTTTATCGAAGGCTTTAGAGAAATCAAGCAAGCAAAGCAGATTGATGTAACCCTTATCGTAATCTACTCTAAGATCCTCTAAAAGATTGACCATAGCAGTAGTGCAGCTGTGATTAGTTCTGAAACCCGATTGTTTATCATATAACAAATTATTGCTTGAAAGATGATTTATAATTTGCTTCTCAATTATATCTTCTCGAAAACCTTAGAAAGGCAAGGTAGGATGCTGATTGGTCTGAAATCTGCTGGAGAGGTACAGTCACGTTTTTTGACAGTAGAGAGAACTCTGGTAATTTTCCAAGAAAGAGCGAAAGTTGCAGTGATAATGCATCAGTTAATAATATGAGTAAGATGGGTGATAATTAGTGGCAATATAAGTTTCACAAAACGAATACGTACTCCATCCTCTCTTATAGAGTCAGACTTGATGGCTTTCACACATTTCACAACATAATCTTCATTAACTACTTCAAAATCCTCTAGTCTAGGCACAAGAATAGATGATTCCCAGCCGCTGCCACCTAAAAACTAATTTGTTTTTTCCAAGGTAGGTACTGCCTCTTGCGTCATGAATAAGTGTTTCTCATGAAGCCGTTCGGACTCGGCAAAAAATTGTAGGTGCCCTCCATTCCTGCCAACAACATGCATACAGGAATGGTTGAGAGTTGGTAACTCACTAGGCCTTGGTTCTCCACGAGCTGTTGCGCCACGAAATTTATTCACCTATTTATTTATTAATTTATAACTTGATATCTAGTAAGCAAAACACCTTTTCAAAAAGGGGCTCAAAATTATTTTATGTTAATTGATTGACATTGATAGCTTGCCGCTTATTAGTCAATTCGACGACAATGATTTTTTTGTTTTTTTTTTTAGTTTTCTCGATAAGAATCCAACAATTTAGATAGCCTATCGCGAACAAAGTACCTAATTGCGATAACTCGAAATCTCGATTTTTTTTTTAGTTTCGACAATCAAAATTTCGCAAAATAATAAATACTGCTATTCCAATTACAAAATCTTCCTTTTGTTTCAAGTTTCAAATTATCTTGTGTTTGAAATAGTTTGTATTTTAAATATAGTGAAATGATAAAAAAAAACTCTGCTAAGGGCTGAATGAGAAATATATTTTAAAATTCCCTTGCCGCGGCTATTTCACTTCATTTTATTTCATTTCATTTAATTTTATTTCATTTCATTTGATTTCAATTAATTTCATTTCTCTTCATTTCATTTCATTTCATTTCATTTCATTTCAATTCATTTCATTTAATTTCATTTCATTCTTTCATTTCATTTCTCTTCATTTCATTTTTCTTCATTTCGTTTCTTTTCATTTCGTTTCATTTCATTTCATTTAATTTCATTCCATTTCATTTCATTTAATTTCATTTCATTCCATTTCATTTCATTCAATTTCATTTAATTTTATTTCATTTAATTTCACCGGGACACAGGCCTTGGGTATGCCCTTTATAGATCCGAGACTGCTGAAACCCACAGTTCTTAGTTAGCCGGCTAACACCATATCCACTGTTCCATTGTCACTCACCACAACATTTTAGTACAGAACCAGCTTCGTTAAAATGCAATTGTGTACCGAGGTTATTAATTTAGTTTTATATGCTTAATTCAAAAGACTATTGTGATGAGGAGGAAAAAAGGTTATTAAACGCGTCTTGAAATCCTGTTTAGTGCCTATTTGTTCCCTGATTTAAGGCAATTTGGAACTAATTCAACAAGTTTTTTAGTATAATTGGGGCTTATTTTATTCCATTCCTGCAGTAAAACTCATTTCAAGTAACTTTCGTTGAAAATCTCATGTTTCTGAATTTCAATTTACAATTGTTTCCAAAAATTGGCAATTAACTTTAGATCCGGTGATTGTGGTGGGATTCTGATCACCCTTGGACAATAATGCATTATAGACATTCCCTAACTATTTCAGCCGAGTGCTTCGGATCATTATCTTAATAGAAAAAAAAAGTATTTCAGTGCCAACCATTTCAGCATTATTTTTGAAATTTATGTTTTTTTTTTTTGCTATTTTCAAAGTTATATTGTAACGGGATGTAAAAAGTTTCAAAAAAATTTGTAACTGTTTCTAAAAGAACGAATTTTCTTCTTTTAAATTCTGTTTGAATCTTTCCGATATCTTTGTTTTTCTCCGAGGAAACCTCAGATATTTGTAAGCGATCATCCTATAAAATTAAAAAAGGTGAATTTTATGATTGATCCTTAGCTATATTCCATTCTTAAGAACCTTAAACATTTTTGTTCCATCACCACATCATCAGTTTTTTTTACATCATGGGAAGATTGAGTCCGGATCGTGTTTACATTAGAAACTTTGAAACGCCTAACAGTCATACAAAATCAAGGCCTTTGAACGAGTTAAGATATTTTTTGGTTTTCATGAGTTTTGAAAAAATTGGTAGGTACACAGGGTGCTTCAGAATATTTTGTTGAAATGCGACTTTTGTATATCAATAGATTTTTTTTCAAAAATGATTTGCAATTGAAACAGCCGTGGCTCTTTTGTATGATTTTAAAACGACAAATATGTCGGAATTTAATATATATTAAAGAATTTGCACAAGATTAAAAAAAATGAAACACAATTTTTTGTATTTACATAGATATTAACGTTTATCTGTAGGGTAGCTACCGGGGTATCAGCCGTATGTCAATGATACGGGGCCTCCGAGATAAAAGGGCCCCCACGATACAAGGGACTCGATGTGTGTAAGAAATTTTTCATTGAGATGAATACGAAACACAATGTTGGATTACATTTCCAAAATGTCCTTATTTTTGTTTGCATATGTGTTTTCGATTGTTTTCCTGTACGTATCCTATGTATCTCTATCTACAATCCTACAATCTAAGGCAGCCGTAACTGTAACGTGCAACCAATTTGTTTTTTATTGGAACGCGTGCCAGAAGCCCAGAAAAGTTAGACGAAAATATGGCAAAGCTAAGAAAAAATTTAAGACTAGAGCTAAGACTAGACGAACAACGTTAATGGTCAACGCATTGACTCCTTGACTTCACCAGAAACACTGCTGCCATCGTAGACTAGACCGCGTCAACACATGAAACGTTTACAATCACACGGCTGACGCCAATTGGTCAATGTTGTCCCAAAATGCGTTGACGTGTTATATGTGTTATCGCAATTGGCGCTCTTTGGTGTCAAAGAATTGACACGTGAAACGTTGACTTTTACGTTACTTGACCACATCCAAACACTACGAGCGTTGACGCGGAGTGGACAAGAACAAAATTCAATCATTTTTAACGTTGACGATCATACGACATTGGCTGTACTCGTAGAGTGTTATCGAACAATACAATGTGGATGGATGAAAAACCCCTAAAAAATCAGAAATTTTTGAAGTTTTTTTAATGCTCTGAAAAAAAGGGATTTTGGAGCAATTGCGTGATATTTGGATCGAAATAAACATTTTTAGTCAAAATATTTGGATTGAAATATACTTTTGATGTCAAAATATAGTCCGTCCCCATTTGTCAAGCTATTTTAACTGTTGATGTATGAGTAGGGAGGCCAGCACCAAATGCAGAATTGTATTTGTTCTATTTACCTTTTTTTTGATGCCAAATATCTCTCCAACCCCATGGTCTACAGCTTTACGACTATGAAACAAAATGAAGTACATGCAATAACCTTTTCAACGATGTACGAGACATTACTGTTTACTTGGTAGACCAGCTCCAAATGCGGAATTGCATTATTGTTCTATAATGTGTTTTTGTCTAATATCTCTCGAGCCCCATGGTCTACAGCTTAACGGGCACAAACAAAAATGAGTACATGCTATAACCTTTTCAACGATGTAGGACACATTGATGTTGAGCAGGAAGACAATGTTCAAATGCGGAGTTGCATTATTGTTCTTTTCGGTGCTTTGAAGCCAAATATCTCGCGAGCCCCATGGTTTAGAGCTTAACGGCTATATAATGAAATTATGTCCTAACAATAACCTTTTCAAAATTGTATGACACAATTGTGTTGAGCATATGGGCCAATTTGCCCATTCTCCTTTCGATAGTGATATAAATTATTTATTTATTATTTAAATTAAATAAACCATTTGTGTGTAACTAATAGCTTGAACTATTATTTAAAAAAAAGTGCAACTGATCAATTCTCTAAGTTCCCTTTCTTTGGATACCCATATCATTTTAGAATAAATTGGGTATGAGTTGTCAGAACTCCAAATAGTTCATTAACTAAATTACTAAAATTATATACCATATACATTTGTCTATGTTCCTCTATGTGTACATATTTTATACTTATAAATAAAATTCTTCTTTCAAAAACATTTTTTAGACAACACAAACCCTGTCCGAGAAATCATTCCCCCCCAGGTGCTTCGTTTTCGTATATAACGATCAATCTGGGTAATTTTGTTTCCTCTGTCACCCCATATGCCATCATGACATGGAATATCTTCGTCAACGTTTTCTTCACATTCCATTTCAAGCACAACAACATCGAGTTTGCAGTGTCACATCCAGTAATCACCGCGGAATAAGCAACAACGAGCATAAAGGTCTCACACATCACGTACCGATGATGATGATGCTGATGCTGATGATGATGGTGATGCTGATCTCCGCAGCTTCAAGATGATCACCATTATCATCCTCGTACGATATGTGCACAGATGGATGGCAGAGTTCCTCTTTGCGTCTTACATATATTTGCCATCGCATCCATCCATACCATTGAACGCGAAGAAGATGCAATTTGAAGTCTGGTGAAACGAGTCCACGGCGGCAGTGAGCGGTCGGCAGTGCGAATAACTGGTCTTGTTTTATGGAACTATATCCGAACCGAACCCAACCGCGCACTCAAATGAAGGGTTCCTCGCGAGAAATGGACTCGACCGGATGGTCCAGGTCCAAGTCCATCCATCCGCTGCGCGTCCGAATTTGAGTGATGCTGATGAGTTATATGGTGGTGTTGCCGAAGTATTCTTCGACAGCCAGCAGCTCTCGATGTCCAAGGTCAAATTTGTCCTCCTCAAGACTTCGCAGTGCAATTATACTTTTTTTTTGTTGTTTTCTTTCATTTTATTTCGAAACATCAAGCTCTGGCTGATTGTTTTCGAATCGATTGAACCGTCTCACTCGCTCACTCTCCGAACTGGTTTTAAGTGGTGTTTGGGTGCTGTGGAGACATGGAGTTGGGGGTATGGTTGGTGTGGTGCTGGTACTGGTGCCGGTGCAACACTTGTTCCGTGATCGATCTGAAGTGGCACGACTACAAAAGTTGACTTCATTTTCGATTCGCATTCCATTTCATTGCAGTGTGGCGTTGTCGTAGTCGGTCGTGTTGTTGTCGTCAAAGTGACACGAAATGGCCGTACAAGTAAGTGGTTATGGTAGGAGTAAGAAAGGGGGTGTCAAGGAAGAAAGAAATAAAGATTGCTGCGTGCGTGCACTACACTATGCACTGATATCGAAAAGTGACACGAAAGTGAAGGCAACGGTGGTGCCGGGTGCCGGTGATGTAGGAGGCATTTATTATTCGCATTCGATTGAACTGCCCTCAAGTGGAGTTATAATGTTGGTATATAGTTGGGTGCCTCAGAATTCCCATGGTTCGTTGACTACATCACGGCATGTGTGCCTCGTCTGTACATTTATGTGAATGTGTGTGTGTGTGTTGACAAAATGACAACCAATCGTGTTGTTCCCATGGCACGATACTCTTATTCGATTGATTTTCTTATTCACTCTGGCTTCTTTTCCGTACAAGGCAACTTTTCCCCCCATTGAAACTGTCAGTGGCCGATTTGACAATCGACAAAATCGAAAACTTGATTACAGTTCCAAGTCGTGTTGTTGTCGTTATTCTTGGCTATAAAGGCATGGTGATGGTGACGAAGAAGTGGGTAAAGGGCAAAGTTGGCGGACAAATTGCTGACGAACAAGCAAAAGAAAAAAAATTTAATGAAGAAAGAGTGAAAACACTCACATACATACATACACACACACTTATTGGAAGGAGTACAGATTGAGTGGCAGCCGGAATGTCGTGCCTGACATGTTTTTGAAAGGCACTTGCAACATCGCCACCACAGCACCTCACCCGTTCCATTACGGTAATCATCATCGCCACCATCACTATCGCCATAACGATTGCCATCAAACCCACCTCGACATCCTTCGCGGTAATTGTCAACTGGAAAAGGAGTCAAGTCACACACAGCAAAAAGAAGAAAAAATAAACGACAATGCAAACGTCGCCGATGACGTTCATTGTCGTTCGACAGTAAAGTAAAATGACAGAACAGATTGAAACGAGCGTTCGTCGGCGTGTCGTTCCTTCTGTCAGTGATGTGGTGAAGCAATGTATAAGGCAAATGGGGCGTTTTTAATGAAGTTAATTATGTGAAGGTGGTTTGGCAGGAAGAAAGATTATACCTGCGCCCCAAAGGAATTATTGGTATTTTTTCGATCGACAATGAGAAGAAGAAAAAAGACTGTGGTAGACTTTCTGTATGTAGTTCGATAGTTGTTCATATTTCGATTTGATTTTTATTTTTTTTTTTAATATCTCTTCTCTGTTTTTGGATTTGGAATGGAATACTATTTTTGTTGCTTGGGGCTTCATAAAATTTCAAAAACTGTAAGGATTTGAGTCCTTTTTTAAACGTTTTCAAGAGGCTTATTAGAATTTTGTACTTCCCAAAAAAAGTTGTAAAAACAAAAACTTTAAAAGCTTATGAGTCGCTTGGAGGAAGTTTTTTGACAAATTATATTGGAAATTGAAAGAGCTCTACATAAAAAGGAGTACATCGCTTCATAGATATAATTATATTCTTTTCGTGACCTTTCTTAATTGTAAATAAAATACCTATCGTATGTTCTTTAAGTCTTTTTTGTTTTTATTTTTAAAAATTGTGACGTTACGGACTTGTTAAAACCTTCCGTAGACTTTTCATATCTAAAAATTGTCTGAAAAAGGTCGAAACACGCCCAAAACTTTACAATTAAAAAAAGCAAAAAGACCTAAAGCCCAAGATAGTACCTAGATATTTAATTCTGTGGTGTTTGGTAGAAACCTGATAACTCCATTTTAAAATTAGCGTCTTTACGCCCACTTTAAATCAAGCTAGAGTGTAAACGAGGCCACAGATTTTCTTCAAATTTGGAATACTTATGAACATAACCTTTGAAAAATTATGTTTCAAATTTGAAGAAAATCGGTTCACCCGTTTAGGTTGTAGGGCGATGTTAAGTGGACGCAAAGACGCAAATTTTAAAATGGAGTTATCAGGTTTCTACAAAACACCACAGAATTTTAATAGATATAGGTAAGTAACCATATAGAAGGAAGAAGATAAGTAGAAGACGAACAATTCGATTGCACTTAATCGCACTTTAGTCAACTGATAATTCCAAGTGGGATCACCAAGACGAATACAAATTTGTGTGCACTTAGGCCCGTTGAAGCTATTTAGAATTAATAGAAGTTGCCGTTTGAATGATAACCCACCAGTGAAGGGTCTCTACCTAAGACTCGTTCCGGTTTTCTTGTCGCCTGGAACTTTAGGCCTAGTGAAAATAAGACTCTCTTGGCTGGAGCATTTTTCAACTAGCAGTAGCAGTGGTTTCCCAGGTGATTCTTTGTCGGATCTCCGTGCTGAGGTGTCATTTTAAATTATACATTAGGGTGGTCGTTAACAAAAAAGGGCATCCCGGATGGGACCAAATCTGCTCTAAATGAAGAAAAAAAAAATCCCTATTTTTTTCAAATTTTTATGTTCATCCCCTATAGTCGCTGTAGAGGTAAATTAAATTTCCCCCTTTTTTTGCATACTAGGAAATTCGCGTAAGATCTGCCAAAAAAAAAATCAGAGCAGGGAACTAGACAAGAAAAAAATCCTATCTGAAAGGGGTAATATCTCCCCCCGCTTGGACGGGAGGGGTATATTATTTATATAGTATTTGCATAAAATAGACAAAAATTAATTAAAAAACAACGGCAAAACTTACAGTAATGTTTTGTAGTCTTTTGGGAATCCAGAAGTCCGTTCTTACGGCTTGTTTTTAAATTAAATTTTTTTGATGAACAGTTTTGGCAAAAAATTGTTTCAAACTCAACATTTTGAAGAAAAATTATTTTTTTTTAAATTATAGGTTTGAAAACAGATTTTGCTGAAATTGTTTATTCAAAGAACTTTATTTAATAATCAACTATTAAAACGGACTTCTGGTTTTCCAAAAAGCTACAAAACATCGTCACCTGGGTTCTATCTTGTTCAATAGACCATTTTTGGCGAAATTGAGTTAAGTATGCAGTCTTACTAATTTTTGGACGCTCTTTCGTTTGGTGAAATCCGTTTTGTTCTATCTCTTTTACTTTTCAAGATATAGAGAACTACTTTGTTCAATAAACCACTCTTTTCAGCATTTTTAGTGTATATTTTGTTCAATAAACCATCGACAAAAAATTTTGTAGTATATTGAACAAAATTTCATACACTTCAAAGAAAAACGCAACAGTGTTCCTTTTTGTTCAATATCCATTATTTCTTGTGCTTTTTGTTCAATATCCAACACACATTATGTAGTTCCTTTTGTTCAATATCAAATGCAATCACCATAACTGCAGATACATACATTGTTGCATCCACTATCTCGTTAAGAAAGCACGCGTGTGTTGTTTAATGTTTACTGTGATAAAAAAATTAACCAACAAGATATGTAAGTGTTCCAGTTCTTCCTTTAAGCCTTTAAGGAAATATTAAGCCCTGTTATAATTTTGTATAATTTTACTCGCAGTTTAATGGCCTTTGCGAGAAACTAGTGCATCGAAAACAAAAATATGAATGCAACTTCGAGGATAATCGTTTAAGCCGAAATTGGTTTTCACTCCTCCTCAGATAAGCTCCTTGGATCACATATCATGGAATCTGAGACCATTTGAGTGTATAGTTCGCTCTACCGGACCGTTTAAAAAATTGAAAATTCTAAGTGAAAAACGGTTTTTTTTTTAACCCCTTACCGCATACGAAGTCATATGTATATGATTTTGTAAAGTTTTAAGCTTTTTTCTAGTGTATTAAACAATTTTTTTTATGACCAAAGTTTATTTCCAACAAAACACATATTTATGTAACGTAATTTTGTTTGATTTTGTTTATGCAACGTGCAACTGTGAAACTATTTGAGATTTTGTTAAGCGTGTACGAAAGTAAAAGTAAGATTTTGGAAGTGCTACTTTTAAACATTCAAAAACTACATATACAAAAAAGTAAGTCAAAACTCAAATAAATTAATTACATAAAAATTATTTGTATATTCGAAAACATGACATTGTAAAAAGTTCTGTATTTTTTCTTGTTTTACTAGGCTATATGGTGATTTTCGGTACTTGCCATTTTTGGAAATTCGTACCTATGCGTTCTCGAAAAAATCTTACCTGTCATATATGGCTTTATATGAATTTAAGATTGTTTGTGTTCTTTACAAAAATAATGAACGCTTCCAGCTTTTATGGAAATTCGCTTTCTGGGTGATAGATTCTTGAGTGATTATGAGCAGGCTTCACACTCCAACATGGATTTGTGATCATCCCATCAATTCAGAAACTGAATCAGAGAGCTCTGATGACGATGACATACATTTAGTGCCGGCTCAAACTTCACCCAGAGCAAAGGGCCAATAAAAAAAACAAAAAGATCATAGGTATTTGGAAAAGCGCAAAAGTGGAAGCTTTTGATGAAAAACTTTGAATTTAAAGCACCCCAAAAAGCCATAAGCCGCCACTCCATACACCTTGTGCAATTCACCAAAACCCATCAGCAAAAAGGCAAGAAACATTCCATCAAGACTTACCTCTTTATACGGTGATAGCGATAGGATGTTCAGAACATACTCGACTCGCTCGGACTCTATTCAGAGTTATATTCTGAACTTAAAAAAAACGCCTAACTGCCTGAACAGAATGCAAGACGGAGCTGGAATAGATGTCAAAAATGCTGCAGCCGGAGCTGCAAAAGTTGAACAATTTTTAACTTTTACTGCCACATTTTTGACATCTACTGCAGCATTTTTGACATCTATTCCAGCTCCGTCTTGCATTCTGTTCAGGCAGTAATGAGAATCGAAACTGCTTTAAACAGTCTGGCAGGGCGAATAAAACACTCAAATGATCTCAGATTGCGTGATATGGGATCCGCGGAGCTTATCTAGGGAGGGGTGAAAACCAATTTCGGCTAGCATGATTATCCTCGAAGTTGCATTCATATTTTTTTTTTCGATGCACTGTTTCTCGCAAAGGCCCCAGTTGTGGACTGCAAGACTTTGATTTTTTAAATAGCCTTTAATGAAGCTTTCCAAGACTACTTATTTTTTTGCTATCACTCACACCCAAAATCTGCTGTGGGCTCTTAGTCTAAGAGAAAAGTTGATTAATATCAATATTATTTAATTAATATGCAAAACCTATTGTAAGATTTTTTGTTTATTTGCTTTTTTTTGTGAATTGATTTATGAATTTATTTATTTATTTTTAAGAGTTTGTTGTTCTTAAAAAAGATTTTTTCAATAAAATGCGCTGTTCTTAAAAAAATTATTTGCTTTTTGTATTTTTTTGGCAATGAGAGAAAATCAGAAAAAAACTATTACGAAAAACATTTCCTTAGTAGTTTTGTTACTTTACATAACTTATTTAAACTTAGGTAAAGAAAGAAAATTAAAGAAAACTTTTTTAAACTTATACACACGAACAATTCTCAGTTTTTTAATACTCTAAATTAAATTTGATTTAAACCAATAAGGATGGCTTTTTGTTCAATTTACCGTTATCTACATTGTTTTCGTAATTCAACTTTGATTATTTCTATTTTGTTCAATATGACTTTTTTTTGTTCAATATCCGATCAACAAAACAACTTTAAAACGTCCCATACATCATTGTTCAATATCCAAAATGACTTGATGGTATATTTAAATTCTTAATCAATTTGAATTAACAGTAAATTTGTAAAATTCAGTCAATTTGAATACAAAATTAATAAAGCTTTCAAAAAAAATTTACTTTCCAAACAAAAATTCGTAAAATAAACAAAAGTTTTGAACTTAAACTTTAAAAATCGATTTCCCAACAATTTGAAAAATGGACATTGAACAAGATAGAACCCAGGTGACGACATCACTGCAAGTGTTGCCGTTGTTTTTTAATTATTTTTGTTTTCTATTGTATGCAATTATTTTACTAAATTGATCCTCCCGTCTAAGCGGTGGGAGATATTACCCTGCTCCGTTGGATTTTTTCTTGTCTACTTCTCATCTACATGCTCTGAAGTTTTCGGCAGATTTTACACGAATTTCCAAAAAAAAGGGGAAATTTAATTTACCCCTAGGTAGGTACAGCGACTATAGGGGATGAAAATAAAAATCTGAAAAAATTAGGGAATTTTTTTTCTTCATTTAAAGCTGATTTAGGCCCATCCAAATATTAAAACTTAAAAAACACCCATTATAACGGCCACCCTGTTATACATATATTTACGATGATCACTGATTCACTGACTAACTTCTGGCTGACTTTGTAACGCGAAAATATCTTGAATATGAAAATGTTGCGAAAACGCTTCCAGGTTCCAAACGCGTTTTGGGAAAATAACGGTCGATGTCTCCAAAGATAGATGTTGAGTAGACGCACCATCATGTGGGTAAAGTTAGCACCGCCATTTTGGATTTTCAAAAAAAAAGGTTGTGCTGTAATGTGCCCAACTAGTGCTGGCTTGTGCCGTACATATTTTTTGAAAAATTCGCAAATTTGCAAATTTTACGAATGAAATTTTTGCGAAATCTCAAAATTTCGTAAAAAAAAGTTGTGCTGCATTGTGCTCAACTTGTGCTGCCTTGTGCCGTAAATATTTAAAAAAAAATCCCAAATTTGAAAATTTTACGAATGAAATTTTTGCAAAGTTTAGTTTTAGCCATAATAAATGCAATAATGCGAATTTTTGTTTTCTTGTTGGTTCGTAGTAGCAACTTTTTTTTAAAGAAATTTTGAGACTTCGCAAAAACTCATTCGTAAAATTTGCAAGTTTTTCAAAAATATTAACTGCACAAGCCAGCACAAGTTGAGCACAATACAGCACATTTTTTTTTTTTTTGATGGAAAATGGAAAACGCTTCGCAAAACTAATTTTTGGCCGTGAGAGTTACAAATATGCGAATTTTTTGTTTTCTCTTCGGAATATGGCACTAAAAAAAAGCGCAAAAAACAGCCCAACTTTCACTTTTTAGTAATTACGAAATTTCGCAAAAATTTTATTTGTAAAATTTGCAAATTTCCGATTTTTTTTTTAATATTTACGGCACAAGGCAGCACAAGCTGAGCACAACGCAGCATAACTTTTTATTTCTTTGAAAATCGAAAATGGCGGTGCTAACTTCACGCTACAGCCTTTCGCAAAGCTTAGTTTTGGCCATAATAGATGCAACTATGCGAATTTTTGTTTTTATTTTTGGTTCTTAGTAGCATATTTTGAGCACAATTCAGCACAACTTTTTTTACGAAATTTTGAAATTTCGCAAAAATTTCATTCGTAAAATTTGCAAATCTGCGAATTTTTCAAAAATATTTACGGCACAAGATGAGCACAGTACAGCAAAACTTTTTTTTCAAAAATCAAAAATGGCGGTGCTAACTTCACGCTAAAAAAAAAGGTACCCTCTAAAAACCAAACTCTTAGTACTTTTTTTTAATACGGCACATAGCAGCACAAGTTGGGCACATTACAGCATAAACTTTTTTTTGAAAATCAAAAATGCACATCGCACCATCGACTAAAATATCAATTTCGCCACTTTTCAGGAAAGTACTTTTTCTTATGTCAAGGGATGGGACTTCTACTTTTTTGTTATTTTTTAATATTTTGAACATGAACAGAATTTCGGAAATGTCCACAGATGCCAAACAAATGTTGGAAAAAGAACGGTGTAGTTACATCTTCGAGTTTTTTTTCGCTAAATGGTGAAATTTACATTTTTTGATAGTTATTAATATTTTGAACATGAAAAAAAGTTGCGAAAACGCCTTAAAATACCAACCGCGTATTGGGAAAATAACGGTTGATGTCTTGAAAGATAGGTAGTGTTGCGGAAACTCTTCCAGAAGTCAAACGTGATGCCTTAGAAGATAAATGCTTGAATGATAAATGTTGAGTAAACGCACCTACAGGTAAGATCTTAGTGTTGCCTCTTTTCGGGAAAATACTTTTTTTATGTCAACGTATCTCCAAATTTTTGTAAGGGAAACGCCTCCCGATGCCAAACCCGTGTTGGGAAAATAACCCTTAATGTCTAAGAAGATAGGTTTTCATGTCTGAAAAGAAAGGTGTTAAAGAGACGCACTCAGATGCCAAAAGCGTTGAGAAAATAAGGTCTTAGATGATAGGTGTTGAGTTGATGCAGCTAAGGGGAAAATGTGAATGTTGCCACTTTCCGGGAACACACTTTTTCTGATGTCAAAGGATGGTACCTCCACTTTTTGGTAGTTTTTTGATATTTTGAACATGAAAAATTGTAGAAACAACTCCAGAAACCAAATGCGCTTTGGGAAAATAAAGTTTCATGTCTTAAAAAATAGGTGTTGAGTATAGCCCGATCATCCTAGACAAAATTTGTCTATATATCAAAGTTAAATGAAGTACAAAATGTTTTGATGCAGTTTTGTTCCAATGATATATAAGAATATAAAACCACAGTTTTACACCAAAATTTGTAATGGCGTCTAGGGTAAAATGGGGTAAAACTGAAAAAGGGTCCAAAATCTAAATTCTAAACGGGAGTTTCTAGAATTTTTTTTTTTTTGTTGTCGATAGATGTTAGAAATATAAGAAAGTCATGCCTATATTTAAAAATTCTAAAAAAAAATTTGAATTAGTTATGAGTGTTTAAAAGTTGAAAACAAGAAAATAGTTATTTTTAAAATAATTCACCAAAAATCAGAATTTCAACCGATTTTGATAAAATTTCTATTTTTTGAAAGATAATAAGAAAAAAAATTAACCATGTTTAAGGATATTTTGATGCTACTTTTCTAAAATTTTTCTTGATTTTTTTAAAAACATGCTTTTTTTGCGTCAATTTTTAACACATTTTAGCTTATATCTTTTTAAGGGGGCAGGCTATAAACTTCAAATTTTCACAGCACATACATAATGTTGATTTTAATTTTTGAGCAAAATTTTGATTTTTAAAAATACCGCTAAGCAGGGATATTTGCATTTTACAGTTAGTTTAAAAAACACATCATATGTTTGGAGTTTATGAATATTTCAATTTTGTTTTCTTTCGTTAGGAAGTTTAATATTTGATAATTTTTTTGATATATCATACGAATTCAAAAATCGATTAAAAATAAAAAAAATATCACCGATTTATCTTTTAAGGCTAGTAACTTAATTATTCGACGTTGGATCTTTACGATTGATGTCAATAATTCAAGCTGGACTACAACCGATTTTTATGGAATTTTATTTTTTTGTTATGGTAATAAAAATAAATTATCCGTGTTTCAGGAAATTTTAATGCGATTTTTGTTAAATTTTTTATTGATTTTTGAGGAACATAATGTACATCTTTTTAGGTCAATTTTTGATACATTTTGATAGTTTGCTTTTTAACGGATGATTTTAAAAATTGTTCACATCAAAAACTCATTCAACACAGAGGCATGGTGGAAGCGATTCAACTCATTTCCACACCACCCTGGAGGTAGAGTCTTCGGCGTGCTTTTTTTAACGTGGTTTCCCCAGTAGGCCTAATCCACTGACAACAAATTTATTGAAAGGCCTTACTGCAATCTTAATCTTTTTGGTGGACATTCAACTTCAGTATTGGCTGAAAATTGGGTTTCTCTCTGAGTTTGGTCTTCAGTCTCGGTTACTTCAGTGAAACTTGATTCTAACTGCACACAGAAATCGTCTACAATTTCATCGTAGTTTTCCTCGTCCACTGGGTTGTTCGGGGCATTTGTGCATGAATTAACACTACAAATCTCACAAATCAGCGTACATTTAAGCCCAGCTTTTCGACAGCCACAAGCTATTCCACAACCAGTTTTGCATTTGCAAGAAATTGTTCGCAATAGTGACTCTGGGGCAGGTGATGCGTCATTGTCGATAGGTACAAGGCACCGTGCGGTTTTTTTCCACCCCCATTCAATTGGTTCTAGCTCTACTCCTAGCCACTTTTGCACTTGATAAAACACCCGAAATGAATGCTGACGCGCCGCTGATTCCGAAGGTGGTAATTTTGACATATTATTTTTGTTTTTAGCGGCAGATTTCAGGAAAGACTCGTATCTAAGGTGATTGAGTGATGTTTCTGTTTTTTTACCACTATAAAGGGCTATGAAAATTTGTTTTCCGGAGTTTTCAATTGTCTGTTTATTCGACTTTTTATCTTTGAAAGTATTTGCGAATGCCTGCAAATCTTCGCGATCTTTCAAAAGCTTCACAAGTTTTCCTTTTCCGATGTTGAAAAGCGAGGAGGTTGTATCGCAACCAGTAAAGGCATGTAAGAGTAAAACATGATCTGAGACCTGTGTCCCAGACCTGAGACTTTGAGTAGAGTAGAACTCTCCTTTGTTTTTGCCTTTTGCTGGTTTTTGCAGATAAATGTTGTTGTGCACTCTTCCTAGTTCTGTTAATAAAACCAGCAGATCGATGTCTTCTCCAACAATGAAAATGGTTTGATATTTTTTGGAATTCCCAATGGCCGTTTCAACAATCATATTATCAGCGTCTTCAAATGCTTGTTCTGCTGTTATGTTGTTTCGCTTAGCGGTATTTTTAAAAATCAAAATTTTGCTCAAAAATTAAAATCAACATTATGTATGTGCTGTGAAAATTTGAAGTTTATAGCCTGCCCCCTTAAAAAGATATAAGCTAAAATGTGTTAAAAATTGACGCAAAAAAAGCATGTTTTTAAAAAAATCAAGAAAAATTTTAGAAAAGTAGCATCAAAATATCCTTAAACATGGTTAATTTTTTTTCTTATTATCTTTCAAAAAATAGAAATTTTATCAAAATCGGTTGAAATTCTGATTTTTGGTGAATTATTTTAAAAATAACTATTTTCTTGTTTTCAACTTTTAAACACTCATAACTAATTCAATTTTTTTTTTAGAATTTTTAAATGTAGGCATGACTTTCTTATTTTTCTAACATCTATCGACAACAAAAAAAAAAATTCTAGAAATTCCCGTTTAGAATTTAGATTTTGGACCCTTTTTTCAGTTTTACCCCATTTTACCCTAGACGCCATTACAAATTTTGGTGTAAAACTGTGGTTTTATATTCTTATCTATCATTGGAACCAAACTGCATCAAAACATTTTGTACTTCATTTAACTTTGATTGAATTCCTAGATTTATCGGGCTAAGTAGATACACCAACTTTTCGGCAACATATGGTTTATGTCTTAAAAGATAGGTGTTGAGCAGACGCACCTTTGGGTAAATTTTTGAGGATGCCACTTTATGGAAGGATACTTTTTTATGTCAAAGGGCAGGACCTTCTCTTTTTTTTTGCTTTTTTTAATATATAAAGTTGCGGAAACACCTCCAGATACCAACCAGTAGATATTTAAAGAAATTATTTTGTATTAAATATTTCGTGCATTGAATAAAATTGTTTGATATCAATATATTAATTCATTTTAAACGGGCGCCTTAGGCGCGTTACAAGCAACTAGTTTAATATAGTCAAAGCATATTCCAAAAGCGTTGAACTCCTTAATTACTTCAAAGTTGCTGCTTTCAATTGTGATTTTTTGCCTAGGCCGGCCAGTGGACAGGTTGTGACTGCTGATGACAATACCGTTCGCATACTCTACTCGTTGGGCATATCTTTTGAAATATTCATCTTCCACCTTCCTGCGCACTATCTGTTCCAGAACGGGATGTAGGAAATCACATGATAGTGAATCTTGGAGAACTTATTTACTATTTGCATATCCCATATACCGAGTATGGCCTCATAACGAATGCTGTTATATGAGGCTTTCAAGTCGATGCAAAAATGGTGGGTCTCCAATTGAAAATGTTCCTAATACTTGCTTCTATATGAATGAATGGATGATGCCCATTTGGAAGCTGCTATTGAACATATCGGGTTGGCTACGAATTCTCGCAAATCAAAATCTCACATTCGAAATCTCGAATTACGAAATCTCGCATAACGAAATCTCGGAATTACAAAATCTCGTTTTTCATAATCACGCAATTACAAAATCCCGCTTTTCATAATCTCGCAATAATGAAATCCCGCAAATTAAAATCTCGCAAATCAAAATCTCGCAAAATTTAATTTAAATTTTTCGAGATATCCAACCTTCTGCAAAATATGTAAATCTATTGCGTAAATACTTTTAGACCATACTATTATTTATTAATTATTAATGTTGATTTTTCAATTTTATTGTTGTCAAAAGATTTTAAATTGCGAGATTTTAGTTGAAACTTGCAAGATTTTTATGTTGGAGATTTAAATGCGAGATTGTTAAAAGCGAGATTTTGTAACTGCGAGATTATAAAAAACAAGATTTTTAATTTGCGTGATTTCGTTATTTGAGATTAAAAAAAAAAAATGCGAGACTTCGTTATTCGAGATTTTGGTTTGCGGGATATCGCACCTCTCGCAACATATCTGCTATTCCTTGTCATTTGACTTTTAGATAACCTTTGCTGAACCTTTGAAGAGCCTGCATACTGCGTTCCGGGAGTAAAACCAGCAGCAACTATGGCTTAGTCTTATAATAGAATCTGTGCTTCCGGAGGTTGCTTCAGTCACGATACTCTTCGAACTCTATTAGCTGATGGAGACTGCTTATATGCCCATTTTATAGGTAGTGGTTTTTGCCAGCTCTTTGATAATTTCTCGATACTAAAACAACATATTGTAGGCGTCAGTGGCTAGTTTTAAGAAAATGAGATTTTGCAAGGCACGTGGACTTGACTAACTTGGCAAATACTGCGAATTTGAAGATCATTACTTTATTTCTACGAAATCTCGCAAATTAAAATCTTCCAAATTTCGCATTACGAAATCTCGCAATTACAAAAAATATCGCTTTTCATTACGATGCAGTTACAAAATCCCGCTCTAAGAAATTTCGGAATGGCAAAATGCCAAAAACTTAAAACTTGGAAAAGGTACTTTTCGACCATATTTTGTTATTCATAATATTGTTATTGTAAATTATTTTAATTGCTCCAGTTTTAATGTCAGTTAAATTTTGAAAATGTTTAAAATACTTTTTGGAAATAGTAAGAGTCAAAGGAAAGGTTCTTCGTTTTCGAATTTCTTATTTTTTTGGTTCGCAGGATTTTTATTTTTCAGTGTGAAACTCAAACTGAATGTTACTGTGAGGTTTGAATTTTGAAACTTTGACTTGAGAGATTTTAAAGTGTGAGATTATGAAAAGCGATATTTTGAAGGATTAAGAATATGCGAGATTTAGATTTGCGAGATTTTTGTATGCGAGATTTTAAACAGCGAGATATTGATTTTTACGAGATTGTTGAAAGTGAAATTTTGTTATTGCAAGATTATGAAAAGCAGGATTATTAATGGGAATAGTACTATTTCCCGCAAAAACAAAATCTCGAATAATAAAATCTCGCATTTTTTTTTAAATATCGATTAAAGAAATCTCGGAAATTAAAAATTTAAATCTTGTTTTTCATTATCTTGCAATTAAAAAAATTTGCTTTTAACAATCTCGCATTTACATCTCAAACCCAAAATTCTCGAAAATTCACGGTAAGAATTGGAAAATCACCAATTGAAAATTAATACAAAAACTGGTAATTTAACATTCAAAACGTAGCTATTTACAAAATTTGTTTCTTCGTGATTTGCAATTAAAATCCATGATACAAGCTTGTACTTTTCATTGCAAAATACAACTTTTTTGGCGTAATAATAGTTGCAAATAACCAACAAAAAATTCTTAAATCACGACTTTCTTGTCGCAATTTACTTCTCAAAGAGATAAAGCACCACAACATGGCATGTAGGTATCTAATGATTAATGTGTGACACCAACGATCTGCAATGCAAATTGGCCTAATGGTTGCATGCTCGCTCAGCAACTGGAGGGTTGCGAGCTCAAATTCAAGTAGAGTGAAGCGCAAAGTATTTATTTCAAATAAAATAAATTAAATGCGTATACCTGCAAAAATATCACGAAATTGCAAATTTACAATTGAGGTATAATTGGATCAAATTGCGATTCGCAATTTTTGTTTTCTCTCAATGGAAGAATTGATATTTAAAGAGTGCTGATTTACGGTTTTTGAGTATCAATATCTTCATTTTGCTCAGTTTTGCAAATTGCAAACAAATAGTCGAAAATTACGAAACGCCGAGCTAAGGTATAAATCGGGATTCATTTTTCGTAATTTGCAGCTCATTTTTCGTGATCTGATCCAAGAATTCTTTCCGTGTTTCAACTAAAATCTCGCAATTTAAAATCTCGCAAATCAAAATCTCGCAAATTAAAGACTCACAGCAACAAATCGCACACAGCTTTTACAAATTTATTGTTTTTTTTTTTTTTGAAAATATACCCAAGTTTTGCATAATTTTTCTTTCCAAAGTGATTACTACCTATACCCACTATACCCGCCAATTAGAACAACCTTACTGTTAACAATCTCTGTAATCATTTTACCTTCCTATCTTCTCTCTCTATTGTTCTCTTGACAAATTTAATATTGAAAAATCAACAGTAGGTAACAATTAAGAGATAACAGTGTGGTCCAAAAGTACTTAGGCACTAAATTAACATATTTTTCAGAAGGTACCTATAGGATATCTCGCAAAATTCAATTGAGTTTCAACAACTAAATTCTTTTATAAAAGAGATTTGTGGATTTGTGAGATTTCGTTATTGCAAGATAATGAAAAGCGGGATTTTGTAATTGTGTGATTTTGTAATTGCGAGATTTCGAATGCGAGATTTTGTTCTTCAAAATTTTTTAGGAATGCAAAATTATTCGTTATTTAAATTTTTTATTTGCAAGATCTCGCACTGCTCCCTATTAGACTGGAACCTGAGTTGGTGTGGTTAAAAAGTGTGTAATGCAAGAACTTAGTTTGGCAGTGGGCACTATAGCGCACCCTTTGATTAGCTGGAAGCCGTTATATTTATGTTTTCCGTTCGTGGTGGCTGTGCTTATCAAACTATCAGCTAACAATTTTTCACTTTCCAACTTTAGCATTGCTTGATTGGAGGGCAACTCCGGATAGGCTCAGTCTAGGAAGTCATAACACTAATCCTGTGAAAAGGTTTTAAGTTTCACTGGTAAAAACATGTGTACATTTATTTGCTTTTGTAGTGGAAAATTGCCTTGATGCAGATCACAGCTAGGTGATCACTTATCAGCTTCATATCAATAACTTTGCGGCAACTTAAATTCCTTTTTTCAAAACGCAATTAAATCCATTTCTTCAATTAGAATTGTAAGTATGTAGGGGGGTAACGTAGATTCTTAAAGTTAAGTTTTTGCACGCCCTCCATTCCCCATGCACTGAATAAGCTGATTTTTGGTGCTAATCGCATTGAACTGGATTTTTTGGTGGGAGCGGATATGTTGGCAATTTCTTCGAGGATGTTGGCTTGCTGCTCTTTTAGGATCCTTAGATGGTTGACATAAACGCATAAACGTTTTAAAGAGCTCCACAAAAACCCTCAAGGAGATAGATCGGGGAAGAGGGCTGGTAAATCGCTCCTTCTTGACTTAAGGTGCTCTGAGAAGTGTTCTTTCAACCAACAAATCACTATCCTTGAAATATGAGCTAAATCAGATGCATAAAGTCGTGAAAAAAAAAGTCTCTAGTTCAGGTTCGAATACCCTGAATTCACTTTCACTGTGACCTTATTTTATTCTCACTGCATCGATTTTTCAGGAAATCTGATGCGCTAAGGACTCCAGTTTTTCATCTTGTCACACTCGTGGATTGTCTGAATGTATAGTGACCAATGAATGTAATAATAATTGATTTCGGCTCCAGCACAGGAACCATAGCCGGGGCTACATTGAAGCGATTTTGGAAGGCAATCACAGAGTGTAGGTCTCAATGACAAAAGCACACTTCTTAATGTTTCAAAGTTTGATGGCAACTAATAAAGCAACATTGTAGAACCATGCCTATCAAATAAGATTTTTTCTGTCCGCTACGAGCCTTGTAAGACCGATACCGATGGCGTGCATTTAAAAAAAAAGAAGTTAGGTTGCCGTAAACTGTACACATAAAAAAAGTGGCCCTAGGTGACTTCCCTGAGGTACCTACTCTCAAATTGGCAATGGTTAGATAAAAGGTCCTTTATTTCCATTATTGGCAATGACATTGGATATAATTTTGTTGATTTTTTTTTATGAAGTGGTATCTGGAGAATTGTTTTTGTTTTGGTATGTGAAGAATTTTCTGTGTTTTTGTAATGCATGTAATGAATCTATTTTGACTATTTGACTTTATACGTATAACATCAGGATAATGGCTCTAGAATCGCAGCTTCCAAGCGCTATCACAAATCACATTATTACTTAACATCTCATAGTTATTGTCAACTTAAACACATTATTTACCTATTCAAACTAACATATGTACCGACAGTAATAAATTTCTCAACAAGTTTCTCCATGTAATTAAGGAAATTCCATAAAACAAGTAATTTTTCATAGAATCATATTTTACTCCTAAAAAGAAAAAAAATAATAATAATAATAATTGTCGCCAAACGCGACATTGTCGTCTTACCATAGACTTGTAATCTCCTTCAGTATGCTGATGATAGATACAAATTTCATTCATTCGCAGCGCCGCATAGACCCCTCACTTGTGTTCTTGACAACGATAATTGCGAGATTTATCTTCCACATCATGTGGGGAGATGCTGTTGTTGGGAACTTGCGCAGCTCTCCATGTTTCTTGTCGTGGTCTGGGTCCCGCGAGCTGATGCCAGGCCAGTCAGTGTCATATAGCGAGGCATTTCATCTTCAGGTGTGCAAAATTATCCATATTACTCGGATGAGATATGTCAGTAATGTGGATCTCTGGTAAGCGCGGACTGCATTCAGATAGTTTACAGCCCGCAATGTCGTAAAAGCCACTCGCTGCTGTTTTGTTGCAACAAAATAATAATAATAAAATGTAGAAAGGTGGGATTTGGAATTTTTTCTTTCAAACATGTGAAGCAAATGGATGCAGAGAACATGTATTTCATTAAAGAACCAACGACGACGACGACGCGACTTCCAGCTAAAGAGTTGTTCGAGATTATGTTCTTTTTCCTGAGGACAGCTTGCAGTTTAAAATTACAGACACATATCTATACTTCGCTATACCCATCAGGCTCCTTGTCAGTGGCGTCCTCGAATTTGTTGTCGCCGTTGTTTCATTTTACTGTCAGAATGAGAAATGTCAGCGGGGGCTTGTGCTGCAAGTTGACAGCAAAAAGGTGGCACCCATCGATTGGCCCATCTGTCGATCGGTTGGTCATAGAGGGGGGTAAAGTGAGTGTGTGAGACATAGAGTTTGAAGTGAAATTTATAAACGCAATGGCAAGGCGACCAATTGAATGGTGTTTTTTTTTACATTGCCAATCGAATCAATCATAATCTGTTGTCTTTGATGTCGTGAGAAGGTTCGTTAGTTGGTTTTGATTATTTTTTGTATTTTTTTTATGTTTAAGATCATTTGTTATACGAATGCCATCTTGCGGATTTGAAAAGATAGACTCAAGTATCATGAAAGAGGTCGTGATATGAGGTCGTTACCGCCTCTTGCACGAGTTATTGCTTCGTTTAATTTTTTTTCCTTTAATTTGTTGTAAGCTTGTCATTGAATTTTTTTTTTAATTTACGATAATTACTGAGTAATTGTTAGGCAGTCAAATGAAAAATAAATTTCTGTCAATTATTAAAAAAAAATTGTATTGATGAAAAATATAAAAAATTCTTCGAAATATTTAGGATTTCATTAGAAAAATCGCGATCAAGGAGACAACTAGATCAAAGTTCACACAAAACCCAGTTCTCACTTAACGTCAAATGAAACACCAATGCGTTCCAATATCCTAAATCTTTAACACTTTAACATGGTTGTCATATTAAAAAAAAAAAATCGTTGTTTTTTCCAATATTGACACTAGAAAATGTAACATCTTAAATGATGCACGATTTACGTTTCATTTCACGTTTCGTCTTATGTTCATTTTTACTTGAACTTTGAACAGCTTGTGTTCTTTTAAGGTAAGCTTGGAGTTTTTTCTTGAAGTCGCGTGGTGGAAAAATGAAAATTTGAACTAAAAAAGGTTGTAAAATTAATTTCCGATAAGAGGAATGAACTGGCCTTTTGCTCCAATTCATTATTTTTCCCTATGTGGGATTGTATTTGGAGCAAATAGTTTTTCTATAAAGTCTTATGCTTAAAATAGTTTTTAAACATCGAACATTCCAAAAAACTGCTTTCCTCAGTGTCAAGCAATATAATAAAACTGTTGTGATCAAAAATCCAAATCAATGACATCAAAGAAAACATGAAAAGGAAGGAAGAATGAATAATTCTAGTTTTAAACAAAAGAGTTGTTGTACGAACCTGATTTTTTTTAATATAGAAGCGTTAAGTTGAAAATAGGGGTAAGTGACATTTTTAATTTGAAAATTTAGATTTGTATGTGATTGGAGTCTTTCTACGATCTCAAGTTTCCAAGTTAGATCTGAGAAAAATGTTGTAAAAGAGGTGTATGTAATAAAAAAAACTTCAGGATATTAGTGGAAAAAGGAGTTAAATTCACTTTACACCTTTACGCATTAAATAATTCAAACTCAAAATATTTTTATTTTCTTAAAGGGGCTTAAGACGTTTTTGCACCCAAATGTGTACCTTTTTAGCAAATTTCCTTATAATCATGTGTAACTTTTATATTGTCCGATAATTTTTCTTCTAACATGCTCTGATAATTAGCAAATGAAAGGGATGTAAGTAAGTACCGCAACTATTAGTGTCTACCTTTGAAGACCTAATTGGATCGATTTATCGAATAGAAAATGTCGACAAATATCTCCACATTTTGAAGTTCCTAGAAACCAATCCATTTATATAAGAGAGATGCTTGTGTGTGGTTTCGTGCCTACTTTCGTGTCTATGTAGACGTCATAAAGTGTAGAAAAGTCTTAGGAACAAATTTACTCAAGAACTACAAATGAAACTTAACCTCTATAAAAATGTTTGTGGAGCAAAACAGAATAAAAAGCACGGTTGATGCGAAGCACGTACTTGCTACTATGTTCAAGAGGCAGGAGGATTTAATAAAATTGTAGGTATATAAACACTCAGAGAAAAAAGCAGGTATCTATAATTAACCAATTCTGGTCAATTATGGCTGATTTTCAGGTTGTTATTTTTCAATTCGGAAGATCAGGTTAACTGTGCAACCGGATAGCTGATTTCAAAATTGAATTTAACCAACATACCTAAGTTGCAGATAAAATCTGCATGACATCTTGTAAATTTAACGCTGGCTTAAAGTAGTAATCATGTTAATTTAACATAAAACTCTAGTTAAATTTACATAAAATCGAGTTAATTTAACAGATATTAATGTTCAAAATCTTGTAAATTTTACATGAAAATCTGGTTAACTCAACATGAGAATCTAGTTAGCTTAACATGATTCAATATTGAATCAACCCTGTATCTTTATGTATGTGATGAATTCATGCGTCTCAATCTCAGCCGTCGGTAAAGCTGCTGATCGTTTAACTCGTTTTACATTACCTATTCTAAAAGTATAAGAATTCATTATATAACTATTAATTTTATTTCAAAAATACTTTGTGATACTTGCTTTGTTGTGGACTGGGAATCTTCCACACACGGAGATAGCACTCATTTACTGGGCTTATTTGCTACAAAAAATACTGGTGCCAAAAATCAATACGTTGAAATTCATTGGATGGCCTGTGTTTGTGTTTTTACATTGAAATGAAATGACAGATTGTTACTTTAACAGGAGGCCAGGTTAAATCTAACAGGTAAAAATTGTTAAAATGACCATATAAACTGTAACTAAACCTGATTTGTAGTTAAATAGAAATTGATAACATACAGTGTTAAAAAATCACGACCTCGGTAAAAATTAACAATGTGCTTTTGTCAAAAATTTTGATTTACAAGAATTTAGGGTCAACATAACTGGACATCTTCTTAAATTAACATGAATATGATTAGAAAAATCTGGTTAATTAATGAAATGTCTGTAACTTCATATGGAATAGTACACCCTTATAATAATTATAATAATTAATACGGCGGTGCGTGTTAATTATTTATCGGTCGTTTTTCTCTGAATGAAGACACTGAAATTATAAGAGAGAAATGTTAAAAAGCATGAAACCTCTTATAACGGGCAGCTCTCTTAAGCGGATAGATCTCTTAAGCCGACAAATTCTCGCGAACGGGGATTTAGGATTTTTATACCATTAATTTTACTATCCTTAAGTGGGCTCTCCCTTGATCGAAGTATACATCAGCCATAATTTTTTAAAATATAATTCTCTTAGGCGGACGAATTTTTTTTGTAATAATAAATTTCTACCAATCTTTTAAGTATGTAATTCTTTTCTATATCTTCTTTTGCATTCAAGACATGCGCACTGGTTCACAGAGGCAATTTGTGCATACATAGGTGGCCCTTATTTTTTTTAATTTACAGGTGTAAACCTTCAAAAGGCTCTATGAAGACCGAAAAACGCGTGCTCATAGGTGTATGAGACTCTTTCTGCACTTCCAGATTGCAACTAACTTAAAACCAAATTATTAAAAATTCCTGCTTATTCCGCAATTTTAAAGCGGTTTTCTGTTCACCGCACCAGGTTGGAAGGTTTTGTTTTTCGCAGACGGCGGCGTACTAAATTCGGGTCAATAATCGTGTTCTAATAGCCGATTTCTATGTTTTCGTGCGAAACTATTTATTTGGTCCCGAGCCGTAGGAGTCCTGAGATCCCTGTGAAGATCTTCGTTTCTTATATATACCATCGTGCATTCACGAATGCACTAAGCAATTTATTTTCAAACTTTTGTAAGTTATTTGAATTTGTATTCCAGGTACAACTATCGATGAATACCATAAGTCCAAACAGGTTTTAAGTACCAGCATGTACATCAACTTATTATCAATGCCAAGCTTAGAATATTTATACCAAGTAGCCAGTTATTCATGTCTCTTAATTACTTTTATTTTTTTCCTTTTCAATTTCGCGACTAGAGTCGTTCCCAGATATTTTGCCTCATTCCCAATGGAGCACGACCGGTATTATTTTTTTTTTTTTTTATACGTGCGAAGTCCACATAGACTGACTTTAGTTTATTGAGCGCTATTCGCCATGTTTTTGTCCACACATTAACATTAGCACTTTGTAATTTAATTGTAGCTCCATTAATCGTATTAAGGAAGTACATATATCACGTGTAAATAAAAGGTACACAACTGGACCTAAAACACTTCCTTGTGGTACCCCAGCCACCAGCCACTATTTCTTTGAAATTAGAATATTTACTTCTGTGTCATGAGCCTAGTTTATAGTTCCCGTGCGCAAGAAAAAAATCTACGCAAATACTCTCGCATGTCAAAAATAATTGATGTGAAATGTAAAATCAATTGTTTGCATTATTGCTTTACCAGTTTCATGTAAAAAAAACACCATTGCTGTCACGGAATGTCATGCAAAAAAATGGACCGGCAATTGTTTTGCATGCGAAAAAAAGTGTGGTGAATAAAATATTTTTTTGTATGGTCGGTTTACACTTCAAAAAAAAAAATAAATATATTCACCTCAAGGCATATTTATATCTCAAATGGTTTTTGGTTTGATCTGTTTTCTAGATTTTGTAAAGTCCTTCAGGCGGAACCTATCTTAATTTGAATTTGAGGCCTTCGTGCCACACCTTGTCAAACGCTTACGACTCATCCAAAAAGACCGTCGAACAGATTTTCTTTTCTTCAAGAGCTCTCTCAATTACATCAGTAATTTTATGCACTTAACCAATCGTCGAATGCTTGCTTTTAAATCTGAACTGATGTTCAAGTTTTAATTTCTTTTCTTCTATTATCGGCTGCAGGCGCAGGAGTAGTATTTTTTCAAAAACTTTCGATATTATCGGAAGAAGTGAAAGTCATTTGGAAGAGTTCTTTTCATGAGATAGTTTGCCAGGTTTCAAAACCTAAATATAAGCAATTGAACAAAAAAAAAGAAGAAAAAGTATCTAAAGCATTTAATGTGACTTGTTCAGAAAGTCGTTTTTATCCTTCCTTCAGAGTTTCTTTATAGTTATTTAAAGGATGATTTCAATACTAAGTAAATTTATATTTTTACAAGGATGAGGAGGATTATTAAAGTGCAATAGTTAAGTGCCAAAACTGTGTACTTAAGTTTATTTAATTCTGAAAAAATACAAGTTACCCCAATAGTCAAAAAATAAAAATATTTATTCAATTATTCAATGTTGAACTGTGACCTATCGGATTTTTATGTGCGTATATCAGTTTACGTGAAAAAAGAAAAAATATATCAAAGAATTATATTTTTGATAAGATTTTTTGAACTTTGAGAGGATTGGATTTCTTAAGAGGTATAGAACTTTAAGTTGGCAACACTGTTTTATCTGGCGGCCATTTTGTCAGCTGTCAAGTGATTTATTTATGTGCGTGAGGTTAGCACCGCCATTTTGGATTTTCAAAAAAAAAAGGTTGTGCTGTATTTTGCTCAACTTGTGCTGGCATGTGCCGTCATTATTTTTGAAAAATTCGCAAATTTGCCAATTTTACGAATGAAATTTTTTGCCGTAAATATTTTTAAGAAATTTGCAAATTTTTCAAAAAAAAATTGGTTTGGCATTTCAACATGAATAGACTGACGCCTGAATATGATTCGGTGAATGGGTCCAAAACAAGATTGCTGTTGATCCCAATTTTCATAAGTGAATTTCGTTTAGCGATGAGGCTCACTTTTGGTTGAATGGATATGTCAATAAACAAAACTGACGTATTTGGTGTGCTTTATGGCTTGGTGGAATAATTAGTCCGTACTTGTTTAAAAACGATGCTCGCCAGAACGTTACAATCAATGGTGACCACTATAGAGCCATAATTACTGACTTTTTCGTTTATCATTTGAACAAACATGATGTGGCAGGAGCTGTGGTTTCAAAAAGACGGCGCAACATGTCACACAGCTCGTGCTACAATTGATTTATTGAAGGAAACGTTTGTGCAATTTAACGCCACCCGCTTGACTATTTTCTGTGAGGATATGTGAAGTCGCTAATCTACGCCGATAAGCTCGAAACGATTGACCACTTGGAGGACAACATTCTCCGCGTAATTGCCGATATATGGTCACAAATAATGGAAAAAGTCGTCAAAAATTGGACCTCCAGATTTTACTTCGTCGTAGCCAGCCGGGGCGGTCATATGCCAGATATCAATGCCAGAAAATTATCTTTCTAAAAAAGGAAGTTTTATGTCAATTGAAAAAAATCATCTTTGTTTTATTCCATTTCAAAATTCTATACCTCTAAAAAAAACACCCTCTATCACTACAATATCTGCTTAGCAATGAAAATCCAATGTCAATTCAAAAGAGATCAGTTTCTACAAACATAAAATAACATTACGTTTGAAATAAGAAAAATATTGTCGAATCATAAAAATTAGTTCACAGAAGCATAACAACCCTAGACGCGCTACACGATCAGAGACAAGTTCATTCAAGTGTTCTTAACGCCTTTTCAAGTTCCCATAGGTCTTGGCTGACTGCTTGCCTTATCGATTGTCTCTTCCTATTTCGCCATAAGTACGATGTGTGACATGTGACTCGCCTTTAAATCGTTACTGCCGCAAAAGGTGTCTCCGATCTTGTTAATCGCCCAATAATACACGTGCGTCGTGATCAAAAATTATGTCATTGTCATCTTAAAGTCTAAATTATTTTTGAATAAATTCACTCAACCGATACAAAGATTTTACGGAGACACATTCCACTTAACCAATCGATCGAACATTATTAAGATGTCTTTTCTGTCTGCCGGTTGCGCTGCGGATCATGCGACATTTGAGTATCAAGTTGCATCTCCTTAAAACAAAGAAAGAGAGAGAGAGAGATATATAAACCTTTTAAGATTTAGGTCTCCTCCATCAAACGATGTGAATAAATTTGTGTCGCACGCGTTCTTCATCATTAGAGCGGTTGATGTCTGTCGCCTGAAGATGTTCCATAGGCTTTAGGTTTCTGGAATATTGAAACAGAAAAAAAAACGATCTCTTCATCATTTTGTATAATCATTGATTTGATTAATTAAATACCTTTTGATCGCACACACCAAATAATCTTGTACCTTTACACACCTTTAAAGAAGTCTCGGAGCGTAGCCTGTTTTTGCTTCTGATTTATTGAAAGTGCATCAGGCCACTTAATTATGCTAAGCGAAGTGTAAACCTCTGATGAGTCTGACCGCAAAATAAGGGGGATATCACAGGTTAAGGGGGATACTGCGCACATCGTTGATCCCCTCCCCCCCTCCTTCCATCACTATATAAACTGGATGCAGTGTGTATAGTTGTCGCCGCAAAATGCCCATAATATTTACATATCACCTGGGTAATGGATCGTTAATATTTCTGACATCATAAATACCTACTGCCATCATCATGGTATTTTTTTTCTGTACATCTTCTGACAGGGTTTTCTCTGGATCTCCCCTACAACGTCTGTTGTTTTCATTTCGTGTCCCATCACCCGCGATCCGTCTCTGGGAAATACCAAATATTCACCTTGTTGTTCACTCGCGTGTACTATACAAAGTTGCTGGAGCCGCCTGTCAGTGCTCGGTGGTGATGGTTGTCTCATTCGAAATGGATTTGGACCAAAACACCTGAAGGGCTTTTAATTTTTTCAAAATGCCTCGTCTTGGTTTTTTAGCTGCAGTAACGCTGAGCTGCTTGGATGCGGTTGATTGCGTCGACACGAGGTAAATTGAATTCAACTTTTGGCGCGGCAATCTGATGGATTTGCTGTTGCTTTTAATTGTTTGTAGGATTTGTTTATCAAAAACTGCTTTCCATGGATTAGATACGGTTGCTTGATGATAGTTTGTTAAGGTTTTGACATGTAAATGTGACCTTTATGACACCTTTTGCTTGTTTCCCATTTCATTTCATTTTCGAAAGTCTGAGGTATTAGAGACTTTCAACTTTGAACTGCTGGGCTTCACCGTTTTGACCTCAATTAATTTTCAACAAGTTCCTAGTCAAATTTCTGGCAGTTTTGTGGCTGTATCCATAAATTTAACTTAAGTCCTAACGAAAAATTAAAAATCTATTTGCTGTTAACCTTGGTTAAGTCTATACTTGTGGCGTACTTACTTAGATCCTCGGACCTGTTACGTCCGTGAGCTTCCCCTTGCGGGGCATATGGCCTCCACTACTCCTACACGCCATCGTGCTCGGTTTCTGGAAATGTACCTCAGCTCTCTCCAACTCTTCCCCAGTTGCCTCTTCGACCGTTGCGTTCTTCGCCAAGTACTTCTAGGTCGGCCCACTCCTCTGCTTCGCTGCATGAGAGGGTTCCATTGCATCGCTTGTTCAGATTGCTCTTCGACCGTTGCGTTCTTCGCCAAGTACTTCTAGGTCGGCTCACTCCTCTGCTTCGCTGCATGAGAGGGTTCCATTGCATCGCTTGGCTCGCAATGCACTCGTGGCCTTTTCGAAGCGTATTTCCAATCCACTGCCGACTTACGTTTTCGTATTATAGAGTCGATGGGTTCCTGTCCTGTCCTCGCATGTAGTTCATCATTGGAGATACGGTTAGGCCAGAAAATCCGCAAGATGTTTCGCAGACGTTTATTCACGAAAGTTTGCAGCTTTCTTGTGACAATGGGTGTTACTTTAAAGAAGCACGGATTCTATATTGGAGCGAAACAGTCGTAGCTTGGTCGTTAGGCTTATACAGTTGTTTCTCCATATTTTGGACAGCATCCCGAATGCAGCCTTTGCTTTCCCGATTCAGCTGGTTATATCTAGCTCGGTCCCACCATCAGTAGAGACAATGCTCCCAAGGTATTGAAAGCTCTCTACCATCTCTACTGGTTGTCCATAAATATCTATTTGAGTATATGAGGAAGTTCCAAGGCTGATCCTTTTTGTTTTTGCCGTATTGATCTTGAGCCCGACGGTTTCAGCTTCTCTCTCCACCCGTGCGGAAACCTGCTTGTTCGGCGTCAAGCGTGTCTTCTAGGTGGTCTTTTATTGGCTCTTGGACGATTCTGGCTATAACCTTCGCTACAGCAGGCAGCACGCAAATTCCTCTCCAGTTTTCGCACTGCGTATAAGGTCTCCTTTCTTTGGGAGCTTGACAATCATTCCCTTTTTCACTCCTCAGGAAAACTCTCTGTTTTCCAAGCTTTTTCTATGAGTGGGTGCAAGAGCTCAGTCGATGTTATTGGCGCTGCTCGTAAGAGCTCTGTGGGAATACCGTCAAGTACAACCGCTTTGTTGTTCTTCAGTGCTCTAATTGCGGTTAAAATGTCTTCTTTACTGGGGGAAACAGTGTGTAATCGGGAATTTGTAACTACGGACGGGTCATTGGGTGTTGGGTTGACTTTAGTGGTGAAAACGCGATTTAAACTGCCGAAAAGTGCTTCTTCCACCTTTTGAGCTGGTCCTCATCCGAAACTAGCAGTGATCCGCCTATGTCCTTTACCAGGTGTTGTTTAGAGCTTTGGACACCTGTAAGCTCTTTGGTAATCCTGTAGACGGTTCTTCTGTCACACCTGCTTGCGGCCTCTTCTGCTTCTGTTGCCAATGCGTTGATATAGGTACGCTTATAACGTCACACGCTACGGTAAAGTTCTCTCATTTTCATGCGATACGCAGACTCTAGCTCGTTTCTGCCTGCTGTTGGAGTTGCTGCAATGTGAGCTTTGAGCTGTTTTCTTTCTTCGATCCTAGTCCAAGTTTCTTCGGAAAGCGAGGCACTGTTTCTTCCTTGCGACTGACCGACTATACTTTCAGCACCTGATATGAAAACATTTTTCACAGCACACCAATGGTTTTCGATGGAGGTGGTCTCCGTGCTACTGATTGCTCTCAAGCCTTGTGAAAGGTGGTCCCCTAGTTGTTGGCGGATTGCGGGATCCTTAAGTCTATCGGTGTTGTACTGTCTGAACTGCAGCTGTTCGTAGTCTTACGGTAGCAACCATCAAATGGTGGTCCCGGGCAATTCCCATGTCTGCACCTCTTCTGTTTCTTATGTCCTGGAGACTGCTTCTAAATCGCCGACTGATCGTGAAGTGATCAATTTGGTTGGAAGTTGCTTGTCTGTCCGTCGACACCCAACTGATTTTGTGGCACGTCTTGTGCTCAAACATGGTCCTTCCTATAACAAGGCGGTTGGCGTTACACAAATCGACAAAGCGTTCACCATTGTCGTTGCAGTTTCCAACACCATGCTTTCCCAGTACATGCCTAAGCCCATCATTGTCATTCCCAACCTTGGCATTCAAGTCTCCCATTACCATTATGATGTCTTCACGTGGTGTACTATCATAAGTGGCACTCAGCCGATTATAAAAGGCACCTTCTCCTCGACAGAAGAGAGCTCCGTTGGTACTCTAGTCCGGAACCTAGCTTTCATGATCCTGTCATCTAAGGGCTCCCAGGCAATTAAGCTCTTGAGAGCTGTCTTAGAAACCAGCAATCCAACGCCAGATTCAAGGTAACTTCCAGGTGCCTTTCTGGAGCAGAGTAGCATAGTGTTACGAGTTGGTGACTTATATTTCCCCGAGCCCAACCATCTAACTTCACTGATCTCTAAGATGTCCATCTGGTATCGCATGAACTCCTTCTCTTGTTGGAAGAATCTGGCATTTTGAGGACCTTCATTTCCGTTGTCGAGAAGCGTCTTCACATTCCAGAAACCAATCTTTGTCCGGGTACAATAGCCAAAAGTCATCAACATGTTATCGTTCCTTATCCGAGGCGTAGTGTCTGTTTCGTTTGCGGAATTGATTTCAGTTTCGAAGAATGCTAACCTCTGAAACCTATATATATAGAGATAAGCAAATAGTTGCTTGGGGACCACCATGAGGAGGTAAAACAAGCACTTCACCGTGACTGATTGTTGCGATACTGGCCCAGACCAAGTTCTGAGCAGTCAATATTTTCCCGATCAGGCACGATGCAGGTCCCCAACCGTGGCGTACTTAGATATTTTAAAACTTATATCCAAACTGGCGAAAATTTCCAAAACTATAATTACTATGGCCTCGAGTTTAAGTAATTTGAAATGCGAATTTATAGAAAAGTCATCAAACTCTCACTATGAGAGCTTAACAGCGAAAAAACTTCCTGCTTATCGACCTCCAAATATTTAGCAATCCATCATGATGGCTTGTCAAATAATCAAAATTAACTTAGCCAAACAAGATGACAAATACTAAACAGAAAAAAAATATAAAAATTGAAAAAAAACCAAATCTTTAAACACAATTCTTACAAAACGATTAATAACACATTTTTTTTATCGTATCTAATCTTGTTAGCAATGCAAACGTGTATTTAACTCCTCTTCACTCCGCATTGCTTCATTCAAAAGTCGCTAACAAGATCTTAAGTACCTATACCTCTATATATGCGCATGTACCTTAATGTCTCGGCCTTTTGTCAAAAGTTTATCGCACAGATAATAGATACTCCAAACTCTAACGTTTGGTTTTACTGTTAATGTCAAATCGATCATAGTCGGCGTCGTCCACGTCGTATAGCTTGAGATGTTTGCTTTTGCGGCTTTGACGATCTTTCAGATTTACAGCTTGCACTGCAGGCTGGCAGGCAGCATCAGCATCATCATTTCATTTAATTCTCAAGGCTGCTGGCACGATTTGTCAACTTAATGAAAATTGTTGCTAAGTCATCAATCAGCTTATTGTCGCGAGACGTTTTAGATACTTTTCAAATTTTCGAATGTGGGACTTTGTGATTTTTTGTTGTCTAAGTAAGTATAGTTGAGAGGTGTAAAGTGTTAGAGGGGAGTCTTATTATATTATATTTTGGAGATGATCGTTGGTTGATGGTCAACAAGACGCGTTAAATGGTTAATAATACAAAAAAAAGTAATTACAATAGCCCCATTGGAATATCTTTAAGAGCTTGTTAGCTTGAACTTGTGATTTGATATTTTTGTTAGCTTCCTCTTCCTCTACCTCTTCAATGCGCCTCTTCAAATTTTTGGAGACATTTATCTGTGTGTTGTGTTATTGTTAATGAATAAAACAACATTCTATATTTTGTATATAGCCTTGGAGTCATATATATATTTTTGATGTCACTCTGTCAGTCGTAGTCGTGTCACGAAGTATGGTCACCAAATTGATTTTGAATTGAAAACCAATTACCGGATACAAAAGGAAGAGAGAAGCAACATGTTTTTGTAATATAAGCTGCGATGATGACGATGATGCTGGCTGGATGCTATGATGATGGTGTTCTTTTGTTGTCGATGAAGGCATTTGTGGTGATGGTATCCAGTTCTTCTTCATTCAAAGAGTTCGCTGACTGTTTATTTGATAAATAATGCTACTGGAAATTTTTGTTGGTTTTTTGTTATTCAAAAGAGGAAGCTGGCTATTAGAGGATAAGGTGATTATTTGTGGAATCTTGAATTGGTTGAATCTGACCACGTGCTAAGGAATCAATAGAATTGAAAGAGGAAGGAAATTTGAGTGCAAGAGAAGAATCGATAGGTACTGTAGTGGTTTTCAGAATTATTCACATCATCTTGTTGCCTAAAGAAATTATAGAAAAAGATTGAGAAACTTTTGGAACATGACCATAAAAACTGCACGTAAATAAAAACTTTTTAAATTTTCTTAAGGATGGCGTTGAACGCAAAAACTATAAAACTCTAAGCTATAGTCCTTTTTTGCGTTAAAAAAGATAATCAGCTTCTATTGAAATGGTACACTGTGGCGTATGCGTACTATTGTTCAAATCGATTAAACCGGCAATTCTCCAAACACATTTTCGCTGCCTCTGATTCAACACTTACTTGCAATCGCACGAGGAGTGTTCCCATTAAGGCACTTCTCCTTTATCTAGGCGGCAGCGGAAGGATTCTCCAGTACCTGTTAGGTTGAACACCTTAGTGAACAACTTATATGGGCTACTAAGGCATACTCGCGTAGTTCAGGCCCATAAGGATTAGTTTATCAGGCACCCTACTCTTGAAGTTATACTAAGGGTATGGTCCTCTTAGTCGGAGGTTGTGTGTTGGCGGTAACTTCCCTACCACGGAAAAACTTACCGGTTCTGAAAAAACAGCAAGCCTTGGATATGGATGATATTAATATGGGCGACACCAAATAAGGACAATGAATTTCGGATCTGCAGGTAGAATGTCTAGACCTTTAACAGGTCATGTGTAGATGAACAACTAGTGGAGAGCCTGGATAGGCTTAAGGCTGACATTACAGTCTTTCAGGAAGTGCGATGGGACGGAGAGATCATAAGAAGGATGAAATCGTATGCCATCAATTTCGGCGAGTGCTGCAAGGAGCAGGATCAGTGGCTTTTTGGCTGTGGTTTTGTGGTAAGGGGAAAACCTTGGCAGGAAGTTTTATAGGCTTCAGAAATGAAAGCATGCGAGAACATCACGTTGATCTTTGCCCATGCCCCAACGGAAGAAAAATATCACTCAACCAAGGAAGAATTCTACAATCTCCTCTAGAATACGTATGATAGGTGGTCCAAGTATGACGTCAAGATTTCATTCTTGGCGACTTCAACGAAAGAAGGGCATCTTTGGTTCGTTAGTCAGTGGACACAGCCTGCACGACTACACTTTCGGTTACAGACTCGGGCTGATGGCGGTTTCCATATCAACGAACCGTCAACCAGATTGATCATATAGACATTCTTCCAGTACCTTGATGTCTAAACGTTCCAAGGTACCAACATAGACTCGGATGACCACATGGTGGTACCTCAAGTAATAGTGTGGATATTCATGGTGCCACAACGACGAGCGGATACTGTAAACAAATTTAACGCCGTGAATTTGGAAACGCAAGAGATCGCCAAGACTTTTGCAAACTATGTCTATCTCAATCTGTGAGCAAGTCCGCTATGAACATCATTTACAGAGGACGAGTGGAAACACTGTCACAGTGCCATTAGGAGTACGGGGCACACTGGCACCATAACGAAAACCCTGGTTCGGTGAAAAATGCAAGTTAGCGCATGCAACAAAGAATGAGGCCTACCAATCAATGCTGCAGACTAGAACCAGAGCTGCTGAGAGGGCAGCAAAAACAAAGGGACGAACTTTTCAGAAGGAAAAAAAGAGCATCCGAAGCGAGAGGTCGAGTCTATTGAGGACTGTAGCAGCAAGGGCGATGGTCGAGAGTTCTACCGAAGGTCGAGGCCATTGGCAATCTACCCAGGGCTACAAGGTTTTAGACAAACAGTCCGTGCTGAGGATCTGAAAACAATACTTTGCCAAAATTCCTCTGTTAGAGTTCACTTCATACCGCTCTACACGCCTAGTCACACAAAGCAATGTGAGTTGATGAGTTTGAAATTTGAAAAAAGCAAATAACACTTTCATAACTGCCATCACAGTGTCTTGAACAACGGGTACTTTGAATTTTGTGAAATGAAGTTTTGCAGTTTGTATAGCTATAGATGAGTCTCAAACTACGAACCGCTGCCGTACAAAAACCAGCGCAGGATGCAGCAAGGAGCACAAAATTCATTACTAATGCTTTAAATGACCCCAACATATGTCGAAACTATGTCACCACCCTTAACGACAGAGCCTCGTCATTAAATGGAATCCAGAATTCAACAATTGATGAGATGTGGGGTAAAATTAAAAGTGTTTTTATGGAGGCTGGATCCGAAACTGTACCCAAGCGAACGAGACGTAGAGACTCTTGGATATCCCAAGACACCTGGGATAAGATCGAACTTCGCAAATCGTTGAAAATCCAAATAAATGCCGAAGCTGATGTTCAACGAAAGGCTGACTTGCGAAGAGAGTACCGCATTGCACATAAGATGGTCTACCGCTGTGTGAGACGTGACAAGAGGGTGAAGTTGGATGGACTCGCAGATAATGCGGAAAGCGCTGCCAGAAGAGGAGATATCCGGGAATTGTACCAAATAGCCAAAGATGTTATCGGGAAAAAAAGCAACACCAATCATCCTGTAATGGATGGATCAGCTTCGTAGATGGAAGGACCATTTTTGTGCCCTGCTAAATGAGGATTCAGTTGAGCAGAGTGCTGAAGTGCCCCAACTAAACGAGATGCGCAGGTCCTATAGGGGTATTGACATCGAACTTCCGTCAGAATCGGAAATTCGTACATCAATAAATCTCCTCAAAAACAACAAGGCAGCTGGACTGGACGGAATACCAGCTGAATTCCTGAAAGCCGATCCCGTAGCAGCGGCTAGTATTTTACATCCGCTGATACAAAACATTTGGGAAAACGAAAGCTATCCCAGGGACTGGAAGGATGGTGTGATTGTTAAGTTGCCAAAGAAAGGTGACTTAAAGAATTGCAACAATTGGCGTGGTATCACCGTTTTGTCCGTTTTCCCAAAACTAATGGCAACAATCATACTCGAGCGAATAAAGGATAGAATCGAGTCTACACTCAAGAGGCATCAAGCTGGCTTCCGCAGTGGTCGATCGTGTGTCGACCATATCAACACCCTGCGTATCGTCCTCGAGCAGTCGATGGAATATCAATGACCGCTTTACCTCATGTTCGTGGATTTTGAAAAGGCCTTTGATCGAGTTAACCGAGAATGTATATGGAGATCGTTGCTTGGTAGAGGAATTCCACCAAAAATTGTTGCCATTATTAAAGAGTCCTACAACAACGCGAGGTGTTTTGTTTTGCACAATGGGCAGCTATCCGACTCCTTCGTAGTGCAACAGGGTGTGAGACAAGGGGATGTTCTATCGCCAATTCTCTTCCTGCTGGCGATGGACGACGTATTGACGGCCAGTGTTGGTACAGCTGAGCGACAGGGCATTCAATGGAGACCGTTCGAAAGGCTCAGTCATTTAGACTATGCCGATGACATATGTCTACTGGCAAATAACATCAGTGGGCTGAATGGGATGTGCCAAGCACTGCAAGTGAAGGGAGAGTCGAGTGGTCTAAGAATTAACAGCTAAAAGACAAAAATAATGCTCACAGGCCGCTCCACACAGCAGCGTATTATTTTACAGGAGACGCCAGTTGAAGTATCGGAACAATTTAACTACCTTGGCAGTATTGTTTCTGCAAACGGTGGTACGGATCTGGACGTTAAAAGTAGAATAAATAAAGCTCGTGCTGCCTTCGGTACTCTGTCCCCAATTTGGAAATCCAGTCAAATCTCCTTACACACTAAGTTGAGATTCTTCGAATCCAATGTCAAATCCGTGCTGTTATATGCTTGTGAAACCTGGAAAGTCACGTCTACCATTTCGAAGAAATTGCAGGCTTTTGTGAATCGCTGTCTTCGACACATCCTAAAGATTCGCTGGCCACAAATAATATCAAATGAGGAATTGTGGCGCAGGACAAGTCAAGAGCGGCTGGACGTCGACATAAGAAAGCGTAAATGGCGTTGGATTGGTCACACACTGAGGAAACCAAACGATGAAATTGCAAAGCAGTCCTTTGAATGGAATCCTCAGGGTGCACGGCGGGTTGGAAGACCAAGAACAACATGGAAATCAACTGTCTTAGCGGAAGCAGAATCCCAGAGAAAGACGTGGCCACAGCTTAAGTACCTTGCAGCAGACCGTGAAGGATGGAGACGTTTTGTTGACGCCCTATGCCCCAGCCGGGGTTACAGGACACGATGATGATGACAGCTATAGCATGGTTTTTTACAGCGTTTTTGAGTTCCCTCTGGATATGCGTAACTCCACAATTATATACTCGGAACACATAATGGCACAGTGGTATGTTCCTATTCAGACACATGACGTTCGAGTTCGAGTGAAACTTCAAGCCTCTTCTTTAGCTAGGACAACCTAATCTAACCTTGCCAGTAAAAGGCCGTTTTCGAGAACGTCATTAGCGTCAAAGATGCATTTTGCAGAATGGTCTCAAACGCAAACTACATGAGTCTTCTGTTCAAAAAGGCAAATTCAAGCTTTACTGCATAAGCATTGTGTTCGATAATGCAGTTCGGTTAAGTCACATATTCGAAAACATCATGCTTGGTGCAATTCTGCAGTAAGAACTCGAACTGGCAAAAAAAAATGCCATGTCAAATGCGTTTGTAAGAAAAATGAAGAACGTTGATAATGACGGTTTTGTGCACACAAAATCACTGCATTAATTTGACAATAGCTGTATTTTAGCTAAACTAAAATTATAGATCACAACCGAGATCTCAGATGCCTTCGTCATCGATACAAAACCAAACTTTCTGACATTGAAATAAAACACAAAGATTGTAGTGGAAAATATAAACAAAAAAAAACACTCTTTATTAAACCTTTCCGTCCGAGCTTCTCAGTTCAGCCGATTGTGACAAACTTTCGTTAAACATTTCATTTACAATGTACTAAGTGTAATAATATGCAGCTGAATACAGCCAATGTATACTTTTACTAAATAAACCCTGGATGCACTTATCCACTGGCTATACCAACTGAACTTCCAGCATTTATGTTCGTCATATTAAAAATAGAATCTTCTGTTGTATGCACGTACAATTTAATATTATAAACCAAACAATTGACTAGTGTATTTTATTAATACTTAAACCAAGTATTACACTAAGCCTTCGTTAAGTTTTAATATAAATGTTTCATATAAGCTCAAAACATCGACTGCAGAATTGCCAGACTCATGCAGTTCGATACAATAGCAATACTCACGTTGAAAAATGACGATCATTTGACAATCGAATTGACGTTGAATTGACGTTTTCAAAAACGACCAAAAACAACTATCCTTAGGTGCAAATATTAAATCCAACTTCTCTTCGGCAGTGACTGCTGTAGTCGTTTCCTGTTTTCTCTTCAATCTTCTTCGTTTGATTCGTTCTCTTCGTCAGTTTTACGCTGAGCTCAAACACATGTGCATACTCTTAAGGTGCTTATCCATTTCAGAGTAAAAAGACGGCGATAAGCTCTGAAGAAGTTCTCGAGAGTAAAACTCGAAAGTGAACACAGACACAGTTAGGAAATAAGCACCAGAGGGGAAGACAGATATCCGAGAGTCGCCCTCGAGAATTTTCTAGTGAAAGTACTCACTCAATGGAAACGCACATTTAAATATTTTTCATACAAAGAACTCAATCACCCTTTTAGTATGAAAAATTTTGGTATTTCTCAAAAATTTTTACTGTAGATCCGAGCATTTGAAACAAGTTTAGAAATATTTGAAGCTAATTAAATCGACGTAACTATCTTAAAGATACATATTTTTTTGTTTTGAAATTAAAATCAACTTTAAGTTTGAAAATTTAGACAAGTGCCTCTTCCGTTACATTTAACTATAAAAACCACTACCAATGTAGAGGAGGGTTGGAGGTGGAGCAATAACTTTTTAAAACATTATTTTTCAAATTGTCAAATTTTTCATTCACAGCATTTGAAAAGTGAAAATCAGATCGATTTGGGATTCGATCTGCTCCCTAGTATGAAATAAATTGACTATTCTCATAAAATGTTATACCGTAATATAGCCTGACATTGATCTTTTAATTTAAGGCCTGTACTTTTAACATCAAACATCTAAAACCGAAGTTATAAGCTTTCCAATCATTCGATGTGAAGGCTATCTGTGCAAAGCGGAACTTTTCTTCACTGAACCTGGTCAGCCAGCGGTCAACGCACAACCACTCATTGCTGCAACGCTGCGCTACCAAAAAAAAAATTTAAAAACGTATAACGAAATAACCTTTTTTTGATTACATTCTTGCCCAAGGGGGGGGGGGGGGCAATTGCACCCATTGCCCCCCCCCCCCCTTGTATGCGTCTGGGTCTAAGTTTCCTCAACGTTGCATTCAAAATCTTATCATCTGTACTCTGTGATCGCTTAAAACTGTTTGTCAACGATCCGATCGTCCGTCGCCTAGATCAAATGTTCACACTTCACACTCCGACAGATTTTGGAAGAAAAAAAACCCAGGAGTTTCAAATCGATATACACCACTTTTTTCGGTTTAAAAGTTGCATATACAATTGCGTAGATAGAGAAGAACTATACAGAACCATGTTGTATTTCGACATCACTGCTAAACTCTTCCGCTTGTACAGGAGAAAACTTGCTGTTGCGTCAAAGTTGGTTAAGACCCCATTGATTTCGAGATAGGTTTGATGCAAGACGAGGCGTTATCATGCAACATTTTTAACATCCTTTTTGCAACAATTGTACGCAACACGCAAGTCAACAACAGAGGTACAAATTTTCAAAAGTCTGTTCAACTACTTGATAATGCAGATGATATTGTGGGAGAATGAAGTGGACAGTCATAAAATTACCTCACAGAGTGGTAAATCTAAAGGTGTGTATCCATTTGAAAGTAAAAAGACTGCGACCAGCTCTCAAGCAGCTCTCGGGAGCAAAAATCACAACTGGGTTCTGTAAAAAGTTATCGATTGTGTTGCAGTGAGAGTATACTCCTAAATGGAAACGTACCGCACCTTGAACAGCTATCCGAGAGTCACTATCGAAAATTTTGTAATGAAAGAGCAAATAGAAATAGAAACGCATCTTTGCAATATAAAAAAAAAGTTTTCCTAAATTAAATTTCGGAAAAACGGTTGTTGTTGCCTAACTTTTTAGTTAAAATATCAAATTTCTGCTAATCCATCGATCGATACCTATGGTTTGATATTAAAAGTTTTGTATTTCAAAAAAATCCTTTCATGAAAGCAAAAAGATTTCACTTGGTTTTTCCGCTTTTTGAAATTGTTATTTACTATTTTTTTTATTGTTTTAACGAAATCCACAATTGAGGCTTTAAGTGCAAAAGTAGTGTAGGTGTAACCCATATTGATCTTGATAAACCATATTAATAATAATACCTAATAAACTTCTAAGTTTGAAATTCAGATTAGATTAAATTTTTGGAACGCTTAGCTTTTGGAATATTTATTTAAAATGTAAAGGAGACAAAAATATCGATTTTTAATTAGAATGAGCTTTTGTTGGTACTTACAGCCTCAATTATGTCTTAAATTTGTCATCATTAAAGTGGTTATAATTTACATAATCCCACTATTCAAATTTCATTATGCATTCAATGGTGTCAAGTAGTTTTGTCATATTTCCCTCAAGCCTATTATTTTTATTATAATTAAAAATTACAAATGCGAATAAATCCGTGACAAATCTCAATCAATTTTAAATTTTCCCACAATCAATATGCAAAATAATAATCATAGAAGTTTTTAAACAAAAAATCTTTACCTATAACTATAGGAACCTATTAGACCAACAACCCAGCAGTTAGCTAATTAATATTCAAATCTATCATTGACAATTAATTTAACCATTGAACGTATATAGATGCACGATTTCTGTGCTGTTTATATAGTTCCACCTTATACCTAACTATATGTTGGTAATTTAAAGAAACAAGTGTTTGCTTGTTGGTTGTGTCTAAAATTGGCTTTATAGGAGAGCTGCATGCGCTCACGTAAAACTATAAATCCTATAAAACACCAATATAAAACCTACTATAAGAGTTCGATTCTGTGCCAAGCTTACAGATCAAAAAATTATATACATAGCTGTATGTATCTACTGATCTATAGGTAATGATATACTACACTGAAGTAAAAAAATTAAAATAGGTAAAAGAAAAATCTAATTTATGTTTTGTTGATATTTTTTTAATGTTGTATATGTTCAAAAGTTGAACTGGCTTCAATCTATCCATAGTCTCCACACTGCTGGTTTGTAGCTACACTCTTTAGTATACCGGAAGTGCTTTGTGTTTTCACTAGTATAGCAGAGTTGGTTTGTGGCTGTACTAAGCAAGTAACAGAAACTAACATAGAGATTGTATGATTATTTTACAGGATGATTATAGAAGCGAAAGCTCTGTCGTAATTTCATAAGAGCAATATAGAGAGATTAAAGAAACATTGGTATCGCTTCTATCAAGCTGATATCATTTGCACCAGAAAATACTTAAGGAATCAGTAATGCTCCAATAAGGTATTTACTTCCCGTCGGAGGGGTAATAGGAGCGCTATAGAAACAAAAAAACACCATAATGTCTGAAATGCGAAGCAATTTTGTTAGTTGGGTGGGTCCCGAATGCAAAGTAGGGGCCATTTGGCTACTTAAGGGGCCAAACGGCAACGCTTCGCGGAAATATTTTTCAAAAAAGGTATGTGACTAGAATAGAGCCATTTTAGCTGCATTTAAGGCAATTTTTTCAGTACGAGATCATCCTGGTAAGTTAACTCAGGGACTTAATTGAGGGCATTTTCCGTAGCAGCACCATCTCGATTTCGATACTGAAATTATTGGCAGTGTGGTTCCATTGCAGCGCCATCTCTATTTCAATGTGTGAAATGCGTAGAAGGGTGATATCCATAGTGTCGCACATCGATTTCAGTATATTTTTGACAACTGAAAGATAAACAATTGAAAAACTGTTCCTGAGTTAACTTGATGTTAATTTATTTTGAAGTTTAGCTAACTCTGATTTAACTCCAGAGCTAACCCTGAACTGAAAAAAAAACTTGCTCTTAGAGCTTGAATAGTGTCTACGCTTAAACGTAATAGATTTGTCTTTTTTGTACTTTATTTGATCTTTAAAAACAATTTCTTCCGAAGTTGAATCATTGTGATTGTTTATAAAGTGTATTTTCTTTAAGTGTATAGTTGCTTTAGAACCCTGGCAACTGATGTAAAAAGTATTAGTATTCAAATTAGCGCTAGAACATTTGCAATATTTGTAGATTAGCCCGGTTTCGCGAATGTGCGCGAATACTTGTATATTTAATTGACAATTTGCTGAATAGCCTGTGGCTTGCAATTAATTTGCAACACGTTGACAAACACCAAACGGACGTTTCGCTGTTGGAAATATATTCAAAGTTGCACTGTTAATGTTAGTTGTATTGAATGCGGTGCGCGTAGGTTAGATTCCGGAATAATATATCTATAATAATAATTGGCGATCGAGGGTGTTGAGATGAGGAAGGTCATTATTCTAACAAGCCCATGATTGCATTAAGTTGTATAATCTATAAAGTATAAGGTGTGTGTTGTTGTTAATCTTTAAATATATCTTTGTATCTATTGCATTTTTATGTGTGTCACTAAATAGACAGCTATATGATAGTATTTGACATATGAAATGAGCATTTTGATTTAAAAAATCAAAGAACTTCTAAAAGAAAATCATATTCTATCCACTTATCTGGAAAGGTAGCAAGACGTAGACTTTAAATAATTAAATATGAAAAATATACTCTTCTTTCATCCCTTGAAACTCTTAAGAAGCTTCAGATTTGTTGGGTAGTTTAATGACCTTGGGGTCACATCTTATTTTTTGAAGGCGGTTGTTTAAAAGATGTCACCGCTTTCTTTACTTCGATTCGTGCGAGTATCAGTTTGAGAACAACAAATCGTTGGCTTAGAGTAAAAAACAGCTAACTCCTATTTTGCACTAAAAAGAAAAAATATTTAAAAGAAGAGATCGCATTCTTCGAATGTTTGCCTTTGCACTTCATACGCTGACTAGGTGGAAACGCACACTTCGCAAGAAAACGGGACTAAAGCTGAAAAATCTCCTAAAATTAAAGTTCTAATTTGAAGATGCATTTACAAATTTTGAAGTAATATTCTAGCTCTTTAGTTTCAATAAGACATTAAGTTACAATTGTTTCTATTTTTACTTGAGGTACTGGCCTTATGTCAAAAAAATTGAAGGATCTTTGAAATCGCTCAGCTCTAGTAATCTAGACTTAAGGTTTCTCCAGGTCACGTTGATAAGGTCTCGCGCAGTTTTAGAAACCTCATTTGTGAGGTATTCAATCTGAAAATGTCAGCCATAGATTTTAATTATATGAATTTCAAAAAAAAAATTTAAATGACAGTAAAATTAATATGACCTACAAGTTTTTTGAAAAATCTATGGCTGAACAGTTACACAGTACACAAATCTAAGGTATTATACTGCGCAGGTTGTCAGTCGAAAATAAAAAATGGCTGTGAGCGTGAGGAAGAAAACAGAAGTAAAAACAATAACAAATTAAAATTTAAATTGTCAGAAATAAAAATGGCTGGGAGTGTGATGACACAAATTTTAATATATGTGCAGAAGAAACAAAAATCAAAACTCTAATGACATTACCTTCAATATGTGAACTGTGGAACAGTTATTGAACAAGCTGATCAAGTGATTTTTTATGACAATTGAGTGCCCTGTCAGATAGTATTAATTTTCTACGAATATTTTCAAAATGAAGTACCAAAAATCGGTATGACCTTGAAAAAATTTAGAAAATTCGTTACAAAATCATCAAAAATAAAATGTCAATTACTGAAACTAGCTCATCTGCTACTAATGGCAATTTTCTTTCCAATAAGCTGACATAGGTTTTTGGCGAATATCCTAGGAAGTGCCAAGATTCCAGGGCCGAATGCCTAGCCACGTTATAGTCTTGAACCAGAAGACCAAGTACGTGTAAATCAGTCCTTTTTTTTCTATCACATTTTATTTTTCCATTTATTTTTGGTATGAAGAAAAAATAGTTTATAAAAAAGTGACTCAAACATGCCAATTTATAACAGTTTTGATTATAAAAGTACTGTTAAGGCAATCCTTTAAGCCCATCTAACTCCACTGCTGGTGACACTATACTTGTTATTACTAAAAGAAAGGGGTTCCCCAAGGCGGAATTTAGAGCCCAATACTATTTGCTTTGTTTAATTGCTTACTGAACCTTACCCGGAGGCAGGGCTGTCGAAGTACTGCAATTGAAGTATTTGTACTGCTTCTTGAAACTCCGTACCTACTGCCGTACTGCTAATACGACCAAAGTACTGCTTTTTTGAAAATTTGTTCACAGAATATTTTCAAATCATAATCCTATCCAAAAAGCTTTAAAATTTATAAATTAAAAAAATCGTAGATTTATTGAACAAAATCTCGCGTTACAGTTTTTTACGAATGCATAGTTTGTCGTTCAGGCTAGGCATTGCCTGTATATCGCAAGTAAAAATTTGAAATTCTGGAACTGTTCAGATTTTCTTTTATTATCCAAAAAAAGGAAGTTTATGGACATTTTGTTGTCATTTGAATTAAATATTCCACACACGTCAAAATGTAGTTTTTCACCCATCTGTCAAGCAATGTTAAATTATATTAATGGATCTCTAGCCCAGGAAATTAAGGCCCATTTGCTGATTCGGAACATAAATCTTATACATAGCTAGGTTCCACATATGTAAATTCTATGCGATACTTAAATTTATGTAAGTTGCGCGAAAAAAATTATGATACACATAGTAAGTCATCACTTTTGAATTTTGACTAACTTTGTTTGCAAGAACGTCAAAATATTGTGAATTTCGGTAAGATTTTGTATTAAATTGGATTTTACGCGTATTTAAATTGAAAACGGTCTGGAAATAGTAAAAAAAAATGTTTTTTGACCCTGATTTTCTTGACAAACCCGAAATTGTCAAAAAAGGGTTTTTCGGTTCTCAAAAAACACCGAAGGGACCTCAATTGTGTTGTTGATATAAGCAAGAAACGGAATTTGTTTTAAAATAGTTTTAAAAATGAATAAAAACAAGCCAGTTTCCATTGTCTCTTTCTTTTTGTTATTATTAAAGTTAATTTGTGCATTCCTTGAATTTTTATTCAAAAGAATTACTTGGAGCACACATCATAAAAATGTTTTAGTGCTCATGCCACTTTGATAGTTTATTTTTCACCTCAACTTGCCCCAGCAATAAACCTATGTAGATATACTTCAAGGCAGGGTTGCCACTTCTCAGAAAAATGTTCGCAGTATATTTGGAAAAAAAGTGCAGTAGATTAAATATTTTGTCCGTAAATATCTTTTTTTTATTTATTTTTTGAAAAAACTAAATATGTCATTCGAACAAAACTGATAAATAAATAAAATACATATAACATTTATTTTTCTTCAAAACATAACAAGAACAAACAAAATAGTTATAAATTAAATATATCATATTATTAATAAGGCGTGAAGTGTAATTTTGTTCGTAAAATCAAGTGCAGAAGATTTTATTTTAAGGCAGCAAATTGATTTTGAGAAAAAAATCCAGTAGATCTACTGCAATTTCAGTAAAGTGGCAACCCTGCTTCAAGGTTATCCTAGGCTTCAAAAAATACAGAACTTTCTGGCCAGGAAGAGTTAATGGTTTTCTAAAAATTCTTTGGGGTGATCCCAGGGTGACTTCAGAGTTCAACGAACAAACCAAGAGACTAGAGAGCTTCAAAAATTAATTTGTTAGTTCCAAACAACAAGATAACACTCCAAGGACTTCAAAAAGAAGACCACTTCAAAACTTAAGATAGTGTATTTATTTTTCTTTAGTTTTTTTTAATGAAATTATCTTCATAATTCTTGGCAAATAAGTCACAAACAACAGTAAACAAAAATGAAAGTCTAGCACAAATATCTTAAGTGCCACTATTTCTTCCACCTAAGTTATGTTGAACATATGGATTTTTAAGTTTGAGTTTACGTTTGGTGCAAACCAAAAAGTGTCACTTAAGGGTTTATGTAGGACATATGTAAGTAGGGCTAGGATTTTCATGCTCTTAAAAATGGGAAATATGCACTTAAAATATGCATTTAAATCCAAATTTTTAACCATATATATCTTTATTTCGTTTCAATACAAAAAAATCTTGCCATACAATCTTTTATAGCAAAAAATTCTTTTTAATTTTAAAAGGAACTAAAAAACTCCTACAAAGCTGAATTTTTGTTTTGACTTCCTGAGCAATTTCCAAAACCACCCTTAATTTTGGCTGAAGAAAGAATTTTCGGAGAAGTAAAAGAGTGAAAAATTCAGTTTTTTGCTAATTTCACGAAAACTATCAACTTTTTGGAATGAAATATTAAGATAAAATTGTAGCTTATTCAATTCTATACAAAAGAAAATTACCACGCTTTTTCTTCATACAACCAATAGATTAAAAGTAAATCATGCAGGATTTTTAATTGAGTAGCAAATTTAGTCAAAAAATTAATTGAAATAGCATTAATCGACCAGCAATATTTTTTGTAATATTGTATATAGGTACCTATGTACGAAGTTACAGCGGGTCAAATTTGGTCTATTAAGGAAGGGAAAGGAAAAAGAAATAATATCAATAAATATTGTATGTACATAGCTTATAAAATTCTACCCAAAAATATTAACTTTTTTCCTAAAAGCAACAAATTTTGAGAAAAACGTGCACAAACATAACAAGAGCTTTTATGTAATGTAAACTTTTTAATACCACCATTGCAGTGCGCTAGAGGTAAATAGGTAATGGGCGCGTATGTTAAAATTTTTAATGAACAATATATGCATTTAAACGAAATTAAATGCACTAATAATTGTAACAATTGTTTGTAAATAGATATATATTTTACTGTCGTACTGCTGTGTACTGCTATTTTTTTCCTCGAAGTACTGCTTTCTGAAAAAGTGAAACGACAGCCCTGCCCGGAGTCCACACGGGCAAGTACTGGCAAGCAAATTGGCATACATACTCATTTGTTCACTAACACATACAAACCCAAGCAACTTGCTCATCAACTGGCATGGAATTTTTGAAGCCAGTAGTGAAGCAGTTGGGAGACAAGAAATTGGAATGCAAGTGGGAGGCAAGTGGAATACAAAATACCGTGTGGCCTCCGGGTTAAATGTAACTCACAGCCCAGGTTGAACTACGGCCTCAACCTACAAGCCCTTCCAGGCAGCTGGGTCACCAAGTAGCTGCCTCCAGTTACCTACTCCTAGTTTGTTGAGGTGTTCTCCACTTGAGTGCCCCACCTAAAGTCGGGTCTTCTTCTGCTGCGCAGACAATCAGGGCCAGATTCAAAGACTAGTTGGGCTGGTGTGTCGGTGTCCATTACGCTCTACGGCGTGTACCAGCCTTATAAGCCGCTGTATTTTCAGCTTTTTGACCAGGTTGACGTTGCTGTAAAGCCCGTAAAGCTCGTTGTTAAGTCCTCTCCTTCATACTCCATCGATACAGACTGGACCGAAGATCACCCGAAAAATTTTCCTTTCAAGACACCCAAGCAGATTCTCGTCTGCTTTTGACAGGATCTATGCTTCTGCCACATAAAGCAGGATGGTTAGGGAAGGGCCTTATATAAGGTCTCCTTGGTTCTTTGAGAGAAGGCTTTACTACTCAAATGCCCAAAGAAACAGCAGTTGGCAAGAGTAATTCTTTGTTTTATCTCTACACTCATGTTGTTTTGCGATGTTATAGTGGAGCCCAGGTGGACAAAGTCCTTGAAGACTTCGAAGTTGTACCTATCCATCATGACGTTTTGCCCGAGTCGACGATGTTGAGATTCCTTTCTCGATGGTAGCATATATAATTCATTAACATCCAAATCCATTTTTGCCTCCTCCGATTCAATACAATACAAACGCACCGGTAAAAGCTCGCTTCGTTCTCCCAACGAGGTCAATATTATTTGCATAAGCAAGTAGTTGAACAGATTTTTGAAAAATTGATGCTCTGTTATTGACTTGCGAGTTGGGTGCAATTGCTTCAAGAATGATGCAAAACAGGTTGAATGATAACGCGTCGCCTTGCCTAAAACCTTTCTTGACATCAAAGGGTTCGGTGGTGTTCTTACCAACTTTAACGGAGCAGTGAGATTTATCCATCGTCATTCTGCACAGGAGGATGAGTTAAGTAGGGATGCTGAGATGCGACATGGCTCTGTATAGTTCTTCTCTGTTTAAGCCTTCATATATGCGTCATGCGATTTTGAAATCGATAAAGAGATGGTGTGTATCAATTTGAAACTTGTGGGTTTTTTTCCAAAATCTTTTTGAGTGTGAACATTTGATCGATAGTTGAGTTGCCGGGCCTAAAACCACACTGATAGGGGCCGCTCAGATCGTTGGCGCAAACCGTTTTAAACGATCACACAGCACAGATGACAAGATTTTGTATGCGATGTTGGGGAAACTTATACCTCTGTAGTTGTCACAGGTCAGAGCATCTTCTTTCTTGTCGAAGGGGCACACTTTACCGAGGTTCCATTCATTGGGCATACTTTCATCCCACCAAATTTTTGAGATTAGTTGGTGTATACTCCCTGCTTTGGATAGCTCGGCTGGCAGTCCATCCATACCAGCAGTCTTGTGCGATTTAAGCTTGGCTATCGATAACCACACTTCATTTAGGTCGGGTGGACGAAAATTTTGACCATCATGGTCTAGGTCGAATGGATTGTTCTGTCTAACAGTGGAATTTTGGCCACTTCGCCATTTATCAGTCTAGAAAATTGTTGTTTCCAGATCCTCAGCATGGACTGTCTGTCTTCCACCATATTCCCACTGTCATCTTGGCAGGCTTTGCTACAGTCCTCAATAGACTCGACCGCCCACTTCGCATGCTCTCTCTTTTTCCTCCAGAAAAGTCGGCGTTCCAATCTTCTGTTTTGCCCGTAGAGCTCCCGGGCTGCTCTCTCAGCAGCTCTGATGGTTTTAGTCTGCAGCATTGATTGGTAGTTGGACTCATTCTTTGCTGTATGCGCCAGCCTGCATTCTTCATCGAACCAGGGGTGTCGTTGTGGTGGCTTAGTGAAACCCACAGCACATCAGTGGCGGTACTCCTGATAACATTTTGGTAGTGTTTCCAAAGGTCTTCTACCGATGATGCTGGTGGTGGGCTTGCTGAGAGATTAAGATAGACGTGGTCTGCAAAAGTCCTGGCGATTTCTTGCAATTTTCACTTTGCGACGGTAAATCTTTTCACAGCATCCACTCGTCATTGTGGCGTCATGGATATCCGCATTCGTACTTGTTTACCACCAAGAAGTGATCCGAGTCTATGTTGACACCTCGGAACGTTCGGACATCCAGCGTACTGGAAGCATGTCTAGCGTTTATCACAACATGACATGATCTGGTTGACGGTTCGTTGATTCGGTGAACGCCAGATCCCTTAGGAGGTGTGGGAATCGAGTTCTTGTTATGATGGCATTTCACCCCGCCACAAAGTCAATCAGCCTAAGTCCGTTACCGGAAGTGTTGACGTACAGGCTGTGTCCTCCGACTATCAAACCAAAGATGCCCTCCTTTCCGATCTTGGCGTTGAAGTCACCAACAATAAATTTGCTTTATTTATTGACACGATATTAGTGTCGTACTTCCATCAGTAGGAATATTTTCCGGCAAAAAATTACGCAGTGAATATTGCAAAGCAGTCCTTTCAATTGAATCCTCAGAATGCACGGTGAGTTTGAAGACCAAGAACAACATAGAAATCCACAGTCCTAGCAGAAGCAGACTCCCAGAGAAAGAAGTAAACACAGTTAATATATCTATCAGCAAACCGAGGAGTGAAAAATGGAAACAATTTGTGGGCACTGTATTAACCAAATCGGGGTTACAGGACAAGATGATGATGTGAATTTAGCTGATGAGTGACGGCCTCTTGTTAATAACTTCTCATGACTTCAATGAGACAATAATAACATCTACGAAAATAGAATTAATTTCTTAAATGCGAACTTAAAAGCGGCCTTTCTCCGATAAAATCGCATAACAAAGAACGATCCATTAACACAAATTAACTCAACTACTATTTTAAAAAGCTTCGTTAGACTTATTATTTTTTTTTTTTTCTAAATCAACTACATAAAGATATAACCATCTTTAGCTACCGAACACCATTTGAAAATCATAAAAAGTCAAATATACGCTAAACTCCGTCTATTCCTCTGCTATTTAGATTTTTCTTAAAAGATAAATTCAATTAATTGTAATTGGCCATAAATAAAAAATATAAATATAAAAAAAAAACACTTTGATGGTTTACCTGCAAAAGTACCAGAGGGTACCCTAGTTTCATGACATTCACTTAGAAAAAAAAATCAGATTAAAAATCTTTATAGACTGATCTACTCGTAGAGACTATTTCCTGGAAGTTGTCAAACCAAATCGAAGCATGTCACCGAGTGCTTTGCCAATGACCTTCCCGCATTATCTAGAGTGCCGTCGCGTCGCGTTGCCTCGCGTGTCGTCAGTGTTGTCGCTTGGTCTTCGATCCTCATATACCCTCCCTCGTGGTTGTTTGATGTTTTCTTATCTCGAAAGTAGCATCGCAGTTAGCTCTCAAAACATTAAGCACCTCAATAATAGAAGAAATTAAATTTAACCAACTTAACCAACAACAACTTTTATAAGAAACAACAGCCATTCGACATCATATGTGTATAGCCAGGCCACAGAGAGGAGATGACAAAACACTTAAAACCAGAATTTCAAGACTCCACAATCTTATCGCCTCATATATCCATCCACACATGTATGTATGGTCAAGACTCTAACTGCGAACCCCCTCCACCTCCTTAGCCTGAAGCCCGCATAGCTCGAACTAGAGCCATTCAATCCACCCGTAAGTCGTCGGTTTTAAGACATAAAATTAAAAAAGCATCTAATCGCTGAGCGGCCTACCTAATTACACCCGATAGGCCATAGAGGTGTGCGCAGCAGCGGTATAATTCATCAGTAGCAGCACATTCAAGATAGATTTATACGCGGGAAAATGACTGAAATTACATTCCGATGTTGGATGTCGTTCGTCGTAAAACACGCCATTAAATACAACAACTACAACAACAAGTGACATAAAACAAGAAAAGTCCAGTCCACTCATAGTCCGGTCTTAATCTCTGAAGATAGAAGATGCACGACCGTTTGGACAGAAAACACAACATAACCAGTGTTTTATGATTTGAAAAAAAAGGAGCACCTCTTTTTCTATATTTGTGTCTATAAACTTATACACATACATACACAAATGTATCTTCTAGATATACAATAAATGCCAAAAAGTATCCAAAAGATTCAAAAGACAGATACAACATTGTAAAAAGGTCATCGACAAGGCCCAAAACAATGTGTCAAAAGTGTAATTCTGGGAAGTTTATCATATTTTGTTTTTTCTCATTTTTATGACTAAAAATATTGGAGTTTAGTTTAAGGAGGCTTTATTGGTGGAAAAAAAGAAACTGTCATCAATCGGAATTTATTGTCAAAATATCTGTGAACTTTTTTGGTAGTTTTATGGATTTTTTTTAAATTCATTTTATGCTTCGTTTATGCTCCAATAAAAAAAGTTTCCAAAAGTCAAAAGAGTCGATAAGGTTTGTGTAGGGATTTTTGTAATCCCATTCTTTAATGCAGATATTATTACTCCAGTCCCTGTGTCGTCTGCTCTTCGTTGTGGTCGGTTCGTCATAGTGAAAAGGTGGTGGTGGCTTTGATTTAATAGAACAATAAAACACGAAATTTCGAATCTCTAAATTGATCAGTTTGTATACATTTGATGAGTTGGTTCATTTCTATTACATCAAAGGGTCGATTCGGTGGAACTGCTTAAATAGTTTGTTATGAGTTCTTTTGAGACTTTAAGATCTTGCCGCGCCACCACCTATGGCGAGGCCATACAGTGGGACAGAATTCAATTCAAAACGAAAGAAAACTCTGACTAATGATGGAAATCTGCGAAGCCAAAGATGAAAAATATCATGGTCTCAGGATGTACCAGTATTAGTCATACGTCATATCTTTTGTAAGATCAAGTTTCACAAGTTTATTTTTTAAGAATGTCAGGACTGCCTGGTCCCTATAGCGGAGGTTTGGTCTTCCTGGTCGTCTCGAACTGAGATTCGAAGATTTTTTTGGCTGAAGCGTTGTTGTCCATTCGCTCGGCGTGGCCGAGCCAGTGTAGTCGATGTGTTTTGGCTCTTTGGACTACATCCACATCTTGGTACAGCTCGTACAATTCACGATTGAATCTTCTCCTCCAATCGCCCTCTTCGCATATAGAACCAAATGTCCGCCGAAGAATTTTTCTCTCGAAAGTGCCCAGTATCAATTCCCCTTTTTTACTTATCGTCCAGCACTCGGCACCGTAGAGTAGAACTGGTAAAATTAGCGTTTTGTATAGCGTGCATTTTGTCTTTCGAGAAAGGAGTTTTGAACCCATTTGTTTGGCCAAACCGAAGTAGCAGCGGTTCGCTAGGGTAATTCTTCGTCGGATTTCCACTAAGGTGTTGCTTGTGGAATTGATGTTTGCTCCGAGGTAGGTGAACTCCTTGACTACCTCGAAATTACTGCTACCAACGGTGACGTTTTGTCCTAGGCGATGGACAGATGAGGCTTTGTTTGTTGATAGCATATACTTTGTTTTGTCTTCATTCACTTCAAGACCAACGGGTTTCGCCTGTTCATCAATAGCTGTGAATGCTTCAAGTACAGCTCTTTTGGAGCGGCCGATGATGTCGATGTCGTCCGCATAGCCAAGCAGTTGAGAAGACCTGTTGAAGATAGTGCCTTCCATATTAACACCACTCTTGCGCACTATCTGCTCCAGGACTAGGTTGAAGAAATCACATGATAGCGCATCTCTTTGTCTGAACCCTGTACACGTCTGGAATAACTCGGATGAGCTGTTACCCATTTGCACGTTGCACCGCGTATTCTGTAACGGCATAGCTGGACTAGTTTTTTTCGGGATCCCGAGTTCCGACATCGCTAATAGAAGCTCTTTGGCGACTTATGCTATCATATACGGCTTTGAAGTCGATGAATAGGTGGTGGGTCTCGACTTGAAAGGACAATCGGCAAAAATGTATGGAAGGTGGTCTAGGAACCAATAACAACGAGACGTATGTCGTTGGAAAGGTATTTTTATGCGCTACAATAGTCACTATGGCGGCTCATTTCAAATCACTGTGTGAAAAAAGTTATTCGTTAACCAACGTTTTGTTTTGGTACCATTAAGTGTGGAGAAAATGTATACAAACTGGTCTTACCAGTACTAATAAGATGCATGTCGTTGAAAAGGTATTTTTATGAACAATAATAGTTACCATTACAACTTATTTAAAATCACTATGTGGAAATAGTTATTCGCCGTTTTAGGGAATTTTAGCACAGATAAAACGTATGGAGCATGGGTAACATTTTTGCGAATAACTTTTTTCACACAGTGATTTGAGCTAAGCCGCCGTATTGACTTTTGTAGTGCATAAAATTTCCTTTTCAACGACATACGTCCCGTTGTTATTGGTTGAACTTGCCATCAAACTTTTCGCCCGTACTAAAAAAAAACATTTTTTTTGCCACTAAAATGAACCACAATATTTCATTAGTTTACGAATAACTTTTTTCACACAGTGATTTGAACTAAACTAATACGAAAGATATTGTAGGTAATGGAAATACCTTTTCAATGACATATATATTGTCGTAATTGGTTAGACCGGTTTTCATAAATTTTCCCCATACTAAATATACCTTATTCCTACTAGAATGCACCAGAGCACAATCCTATTTAGCGAATAACTTTTTTCACACAGTGATTTGAAGTAAGCCCCCATAGTAACTATTGTAGTACCTAAAAATACCTTTCTGACGACATATGTCTCGTCGTTATTGGTCTTGTAGACCGTTTTGTCCTATTCTCCTTTGTTGGTCTTTTCCAGGATTTGCCTCAATGTGAAGATTTAGTCTATCGTCGATCTGCCTGGCCCTGAAGCCACACTGGTACGTATGCCGATCATATTGTTGCAGGGAGGTTTTAGACGCTCACATAGTACGTTGGATAGGATCTTGTAAGCAACATTAAGCAGGGATATGCCTCTGTAGTTCTTGCATGACATAAGATTGCCTTTTTTGTAGATTGGGCATATGGAGTTATTTGACCAGTCGTCGGGCATACTTTCCTCCTCCCACACTTGGTTGATGAGCTGGTGCATGCACCCTACCAGGACATCTCCTCCATACTTGAAGATTTCCGCTGGTAGGCCATCCGAGCCGGCGGATTTGTTGTTCTTAAGCTTGTGGATGACACTGCTAACAGTGGATGAGAACGCGTTAGGCTGTTTTGAGAGGAAAATTCTCCGGGTGATTTTTGGTCCCGTCTGCATAGATGGGGAATGGAGAAGAAGATTCAACAACGAACTGTATGGGCTGTACAGCGACACCGACCTAGCCACAAAGGTGAAAAGCCAACGACTGAGATGGCTGGGTCATCTAGAGCGAATGGACACCAATGCTCCGGCCCGGAAAGTCTTTGAATCCAACCCCGTGGGACAACGCAGTAGAGGTGGACAGCGTAAAAGGTGGCGCACGCAAGTGGAAGAGGACCTCAACCAACTTGGCGTGCGAAACTGGAGACAGCTAGCTAGAAACCGAGCCGGCTGGAAGAAGCTTGTTGGTTGAGGCCCTGGTCCACCCCGGACTGTAGCGCCATCTTAAGTAAGTAAGTAAGTAAGTAAGTAAGTAAGCTTGTGGATGGCTTTCTTAACCTATTCAGTACTGGGCGCCGGGACTGGATCTTCATTTACTGCCTTCTTTGTTCCTCTGTTGCCTCCTCTTCATAATGTCCACTAAGCAGTTGCTGGAAATGCTGCTTAAACACGTCTACAATTTCCTGTGCTTCGGTGACCAGGTTTCTTTCGCTGTTTCGAAGAGCTTGCGTGCCAGTCCTATAACCAGATGCCAGTTGCTTGGCTGTTTTGTAGAACCGGTGGCGGGTGTTGGTGGGAGCGCTAGACTCTTCGAGATACTTGAGTTGAGAGGCTGCGGATGCTCTTTTCTCTCTGCGCAGGGTTTTTTCTCTTTTCACGGTACTCCTCTCTTGCTGCTCTTGTTTTTTCATTGCAGCATTTGCATTCGTGCATTTTCCGTCTCCTGCTTCAATACCGCGTATTCATCATCATACCACGGGTTCTTTTTTCTGGGTGGTTGATAGCCTATGGTGGTCTCGGCTGTCTCCTTAATAATGTCGCGATACTGGTTCCACTGGTTGTTGACGCTTGTGGCTGGGTGTACGGCAGAGAGTTTCCCGGTCAATTGCTCACTGTAGTCTCTGGCTTTCTCAGATGTGCTTAGGCATGCAATGTTGAACTTGTTTCTTTGGGTGGTCTTCGTTTTCTTTTCGTTGGACAGTCGGGCTCTGAACTTTGTCACAACAAGAAAGTGGTCAGAGTCCACGTTTGCGCCTCGGAAAGTTCGCACGTCCAAGATGTTCGATGCATATACCTTGCGCCAATTAGCACGTGGTCGATTTGGTTGGCAGTTCGACCATCTGGAGATCGCCAGGTTGCTGTGTGTATCCTTCGCCTAGGGAACCTAGTGCTACTTATCACCGTATTACGATTTGCAGCAAAGTCGATTAGTCGGAAGCCATTGTCTGTTGACGTTTCGTGGAGGCTGTGCTTTCCAACTAATCCGCCAATGATGTTTTCCTTTCCGACTTTAGCATTGAAGTCTCTGAGCATGACCTTGACATCGTACCTGGAAAGACTCCGTAGGCTCCATCCAGGAGGTCGTAAGACTGCTCCTTGTTAGACTCCTCAACTTCATCGGTAGGGGCGTGTGTGTGCACATATAAGGCTGATGTTTTGGAAGGTAGCTTTGATGCGGATCACAGCCAGGCGATCGCTAATCGGCTTAAAATCGATGACTTTCGATCTGAGTCGATTTCCCACGACGAATCCGCATCCTAGCATGTGCAGTCTTTGGTGACAGCTGTGATAAATTTCGCAATCTTTTCTTTTCATTATACCTGATCCTATCCATCGTATCTCCTGGATCGCGGTAATGTCTGCCTTGTACCGCGAGAGGACAGATTCAAGTTTTTGAGTAGCACCTGGTGTGTAGAGTGTCCTAACATTCCAGGTGCATACTCGTATATCATAGTCCATTTTCGTTCCGGGTCTGGTTGCTATTTGAGGGGGGTCGTTATCCGAGGCTTCTCGCGTCTCTCTCATAACAATTGGTTATTTTACTGTGGTCATCTGTAGGACCATAGGTTTAATGTTGCGATTCTTTCCTTGATCAACATTCGCACTTACAAATTAAGTAAGTCTTGGCATAAAGCCAAGACCAGTATCCGGCGGCTACCAACTTGGAGGTATTTTAAGCACTTGATGTGTAGGAAAAGATACAGCTCGAGGCCCCCAGTTCCTACAACATACAACCACCAATATAATAAATGTCAACATTTCAAAAAAAATTCAATTCAGTTTGAAAATTTGAGATTTGCAGCACAAGTTGAGCACAATACAGCACAATTTTTGTTTTTACGAAAATCCAAAATGGCGGTGTTAACTTCACGCACATAATAGTTATGAGTGCTCGCCATTGATTCTTCAAGATAGCAAAAAATATTTGAAATTATTATTTTCGCTTAAAACTTTTAATTTATGTTTTTTTTTCTGATTGTGCCATTATATAGTCCCACTATACAACCGGACGGATTGCCACGATCGAATAATATAAGTCATAAAAACTCCATCTTCGATGACATTAAAGTGACACTTGTGGGCAATTTAAATGTGTGAAGGGGATCGAATATTTGGTTTTTGTTTTTATTGATGCCCTGATGGTCAGCTTAAATGAGAAAGGAGCTGTTTTTTTTTTCTTGTTTTATTTAAATTGATTTGTAGACAAATTTATTGAATCGAATATTGAAATCGAAATCGTTGATGGTGTATACCTTGTTTGTTTCAGGGAGATAACTTAAGATATTTTTTATTAGTTGTTGGTAGGCAGGTACCTATACCTAAAGGTTTATGTGAGTTTTTTATTGAAAAACTGCAACATTGTAGATGGATTAAATTTTGTTCCAAATAAGCCTTTAAATTTATGTGTGTATTAAATGGTTTTTATAACTATAAGCATAAGATGGAAATAGATATTAAAAGAGTTAAAGAAGCTTCTGGGAATATCAAAACAAATTTTAGATTAAAAAAAAAAAGCTGTAAATTTCAGCATATGTTTTTTTGGGCACTTCTTTTTAATCAATTTCATATGTTTTTTTTTTTCTTATCAGAAACCCTTTGAATAGTGAAAAATTAAATTAATTTAATTTTTTGGACAAAACATGTTGTTGCATCTTGTTATTGGCCAGGCAGCAAAGATTCCACGGGGGAGTTCTTCGGTACCCGAAAAGTGGCTTGCGCTTGCGGTTTCTTGGCCTAGATCGTCGTAGCCACTTTTCCCCTGTGGAATCCTGGCTCCTAACAATCTTTCCTTAAACGACCGAATTCCGTAGATGACTATAAGGCAAGTTTTGGATTCGTGAGATAACAAACAAACATGATATTACGATGATAGAGAACACCAAAAAAGTATGTGGCACAATTCTGTCTGTCTGTCTGTTCGTCTACAGCCTAAAGGGCTCAATCGATTTACTTCAAACTTGGTAAATAGTGGTTTTTGGTGATTATGCCCACACGTTTTTTTCATTTTTTTTCTTAGAACCAAAAATAACGGTACCTGCCATACAATTTTTTTAGCAATTTTACAAAATCGTATTTTTTCAAAAACGACTCGACAACTTTTCTTAAAAAAAATTTAATAAACTCATTTCAGTAAAGGCTTCCATTGGGTGGAAAACCATTTTTCAAAAATGGCTATTAATTGTGACGCCCAAAGAACCATTTTTTAATTTTTGATTTTCTTCAAAACGGTATAACCGATTTCAATTATTTTTTTTTATACCAGAAGCTTCCAAAAAATATAAATAGTTGCGTGTTCCAAAATTTTTGAAAAAATGCTTTTTGGATTTTAAAAAACTGTTTCAAAATTTTTTTTTGGAAAATCAAATATTTCGAAAACGACATGATCGATTTTTTTCGAAGCTCGATATTTAAGAGTTTTTTAGTACTCTCTGCAATATTTTAAGAAGAAAATTTACATTTATGAAAAAATAACTGTACCTTCCTTACAAAAGTTAAAAAACCACAAAGGAAAATATTTTTTTGCTTAAAAACGACTCCTACAATTTTGATTAAACTTTCTTCATATACTAAAATTAATACGATCTACTACCAAAAATTATATAATTTATTACTAAACAATTATTAATAGTACGTGTCATAGAACAATTTTTTTATTTTGAATTTTCTCGTTATCGGCTGAACGGATTTAGATGAATTTTTTTATGTACAAATTTCAGATAAGATTAAATAATATTGCATATCAAAATTTTCAAAAAAAAAGTTTTTGGATTTTTAAGAAAAGTTTCAAATTTTTTTTTTTTTTTTGAAAATATCAATTGACAATTTTTTTTCAAATTTTGTTTTTATATGCACATAAATATATACTTAAGATTTGCATACCAAAATTTGTTCTTAAAAATGTTTTAAGGATTTTATATATAAAAAATTATTTTTTTTAAAAAACCGCTACAACGATTTTAAATTTTTTCCCATACAATCCTATTCTATCAAGAATTAAGATGGTGTTCTTTTTTTTCACCTCAAACTGTCTCAGGAGTTGTTTTAGCCAATTTGAAATTTCGAATTTCATGCTTCTCTACATTTTTCTCTCATAACTTCCATGTTTTTATATACAATTGTCTTAAGCCTTGAACATAAGAGCAAGTTCGTGCGACCCAGTCGTGCATTTTATTTTGCCATGACATAAGGATTATCCTAGTTGCTTTCTAGCACAAGTGTATACATTATTTTAAGATGTTCTAAACATGAGGTAAAGTTATTTTACGAAGCATATTATCAGAGGAAGTGCATCAGGCTTAAGAGAACGAATGCTTTTTATAACCTCAGATTCTGAAATGGAATCAAACTAAAACCATGTAGATGGCTTGCAAGTAATGACGGCACAAAGTCTAGACTTTAGATTTCTCTCAATATGAATATCGTGCTAAGTTTATTTGGATCTAAAATATTCCAACAAACTCTTTTTAACCGATTCTGAAGGACTGAAGACTGCCACTGCCACAGAGCTGCCGTGGTGACCTCTTAGGCCCATTTCTGCGCTATTACATCAAATACATTTCAGATTTTTATCCTACATAATTTATAATTTATTAAACGTTTGTATCTTTTATTTCATAACTCTATATTCTATAGTTGTATCTTTGAATAAACAAATTTAACAGTTGCAGGATTAAGATGTACGATGTAGCTCAGTTGTAGTTGCGCTGAAATAACTTATATTTATATTTTTGATATGCTTAGGATGTAGTTTAGCCTGGGAGTTCTTGTTGCAATCCTTGAACGCCATTTAAAAAAAAATGGCACCCAATCTGTGGGAAATGGTAAATTAAAAAAAACTCGTAAATTCCATGATCCAAATAGCGATTTATGTCTCAAAAGAAAGGTTTTGAGTAGACGCAATTTTGAGTAAAATTTCAGTATTGCCACTTTTCGGGAACTTACTTTTTTATGTCAACGGGTGGAATCTCCACTTTTTTGATAATTTTTATTAATTTAAACATGCAAAAAGTTGAAGAAACGTCTCTAGATGCCAAGCACGTGGTGGGAAATAAAAATTGATATTTTGAAAAATAGGTGTTGACTAGACGCACCTTCGATTAAAGTTCCAATATGATTCCACTTTTCAAGAACATACTTTTTGTTTGTCAAAGTGTGGGACTTCCACTTGTTTGGTTGTATTTAACTCGGAAATGCCTCTGGATGTCAAACGTGTCCTAGAAAAATAATGGTTGATAATTAAAAAGATAAGTATTAAGTAGACGCACCTTTGGGTAAAATGTCAGTATTGCCACTTTTCGGGAACATACTTTTTTAACAAAAGGGTGGGATATCCACTTTATCGGTAATTTTAAATATTTTAAACATGAAGAACATGCGGAAACACCTCCAGATGCCAATAAAGGCTGGCATCGTAAAACATAGGTGTTGAGTAGAAGCACATTCGGTTTACATTTCAGTTTTGCAACTTTTAGGGAACCTACTTTTTTTGATGTCAATGGGTGAAATTTCCACTTTTTGGTATCTTTTTAATATTTTTAACGTGTAAAATGCAGAACGAATTATTTTTGGCATATGGATAAAAGTTTATTAAAAAAATCTATGGCTTATCAATTACTAAAACTAGCTGACCTTTGACCTTTTATATAGATCTTGGGCCTTTAAGGTGGTATTAATTTTTTGCAAATTTACTATAAATGAGGTGCCAAAACCGCTATGACATTGAAAAAAAAATTTGAAAATTAATTTAAAAAATCTATAGCTGGCCCAATTACACCCAAAAAAATAATTGGTTTATATAACTAAAAAGCTCGTTTATTGTACGAAACATTCGTGGTGCAAAACCACGAATGGTTTTTGTACATTGTACAAATTGGCTTTCGTTAATTGTACGAATATCTTGTCGATAAAAAGTACAAATGCATTCGTAAATATTACGAAACTTTTGTATTTTTGAAAAATATTGACAAAAAACTTTAGTGTAATGTACGAAATAGTTTTGTTATATTTTGTACATTCTGCGATTTTTTTTGTACATGAAATCTCATAATATAAGAACGAATGCATTCGTAAATTTACGAATATTTTGTATTTCGTTTAAAGTATTGCGAATAAAATTTTGTTGCACATGAGAAATATTTATTTATATTTCGTATATTAGATATATGAAATCTTTGGATAAGAATTAGAATGTTGATTTCTTGAAATATTATGGCTATAATGAAAAAGATTTACTTATGATGTTTTGAGTCAAACGAATGGAATGTTTTCAAAAGTTTATTTTATAAGATAATAATAAATTTCTTACAATTCTTATAATTACTAACAGAATGAATATATTAAGTGTTGTCATCTCTTGTGAAAATCCAGGGTTTCTCTTTCTTTCTTCCCGACTTTTAATTGTAAAATAATAAGAATTAAACATTTTATAATAAAAAAGACTTTGGAATAAGATTTACGTTGTAATTAGTTCTGTGGATTTAGATTGCTGCTTTTATCCAATAACATTTGTGACAGTAACATAAATACCTCTCATGGACTTAAATAATAAATTTCAGATTAATTTAATGTAAAAATTACTATACCTAAACACTTCAACGGCCTAGACAAAACTGATGCCTTTATGAAATATGTAGATAAAATTAGGTTCAACTGACGGAAGATTTAAGATTTCAGAAAACAAAATTGAATAATACAAAAGTTCATACAATCTACGAAATCATCTCGATAATATTCAGATTGTTTCGATAGTTTACAAAACTTTGTAATTTTATGCAATTATTGGTAAACAAAATGAAAACAACAATAAGAAAATTAAGTATTTTTCGTAGATGTTTCTAAAATTTGTGGAAAAGATATTCACGAAAGCGCTTTCGTAGATTTTACAAATCCTTCGTTACTCAGAAATGATTGTTTCTTATATTCACTACGAAAGATTCGTTCAATTTACAAAAATTCGTGCAATGAACGAAAAAAAGATTTACAAAAGAATTTCGTAGTGATTTTACGAAATTTTTTTCTGGGTGTACTATAGAACCAGCTAACACTGACCCTTTGTACAGTTCTAAGGGCCTTTCAGATGGTAGGTACCTATTAATTTTTTTGTAAATTTTCCATAAATAAAGTGTCAAAAATCGCTATGATCTTGAATTATTTTCTAATTCATTGAAAATTCTTTAAAAAAATTAATGGGTGACCATACTGAAAATAGCTGACCTTTTAAATGGCATATTTTTTTAAATGACCCAAATGAGGTGACAGGTGAAGTTTTTTTTGTGACCTTGAAACGAACTTTAAAAATTCGAAAATCTATGGCTGACCAATTACTGAAAATAGTTGGCGACCTTCTATTACGACCAAGAGATCTTTCAGATGGTATACATTTTTTGTAAATTTCCCACAAATCAGGTGCCATAATGCGTGACCTTGCATGACCTTACGAAACTTCAAGCCTTGATTACATAGAGATGACCAATTTATAGGACTAGTTGATCTTTTTTGACCAATTCCTGACAAATAAAATGGCATTTTCTTTTTTTCAAAAATCTCAAATGAGGTGCCAAAGATCCAGACCATATATCACTGTTAGTTTTCAATAAAAAATGACTTTTTAACATGCCATACTAAGGCCTATAGCCTCTACTTCATTTTCCCCTCCTAAAGTCTTTCTTTGCTCCAAAAAAGTACAATTTATTATTAAATTTAGAAACTTTTAATTTTCGATTGCTAAGGTTGTTTTTTTGTGAACTTTTCATAATAAATTCAATACCCTATATTTTATCAGTCCTTCGTGGCATCATTCATCACTATCTAGTTTCTGAAGATTGAATATTGAACAATTGAATATTAACAAAAATTATTCTTTCTCCCTGATTTAAATTTTGCAAACGATATAACTTTGAGCTCTAGCAAATAAACTGATCAAAAAGTTATTAATTTTTATAGGTAACAGTCTTCACTAATATAAGAGATTGAGATTTTTTTAATCGAAATTTACATAATTTGTTAACACTTAGGGAAATAACACCACCAAGGGTATTATAGTAGAAGACGTTATTTGTATTGTACCTATCCTTTTCCCTTTGTTTTGAAGCAAGAATTTTTGATCTCAACAAAGATTCATTTAACTAACAATAGGTACCTACTTCAAGTGTCAAATACATCCATACACAAATATCCAACCAAACTATTTTTAAATGTCAACAAAGTCTAAGCACACCTCTTTTTTTCTCAAAGCACCTGCGTGTTAAATCAGACGCACTCGGTTTTGTCTCAAAATATTATCATCCAACAAATGTACGCAAAGGATTAAAATAAATGTCAAGTGTTCTAGCCAACACTCATGATGACAATATTCCATGTAAGTCCTTCAGAAAATATTTTACACACTGACGCGTAGGTTTACCTATATCTTATCCTCCCTTCTGTCAACGTGATATTTACCCAAGATCTCAAGGTAGCAAAGCATATAAAAAAAGTGAAACCAAAGCATCCCACTTGAGCTCACCTATGCAAATAAATTGACGCCTGTCACAAGTGAGATGACTGACCGACGACGACGATGGGACGCAATGTTGAAAATAAGAACGAACGACACAATGACAAAGGGCCTAGTTGAAGTGACATCGTCACTGAGTACCTGAAGACCGCACAGGTAACACAAAAAAGATTACTCATTGCCGTGACGCATGTGTACGATGCCCGAAGACCACTTGTCGCGCTATATTTACCTCTTGAATGAGTTGAAGATGAGGCATGATCGTTGTCCCATTGTTCGAAGTGATGAGTGGGATCTCTTGGGAGCCCTTAATGTGTTCGTGTGTGTGGCTTGATGATGTCTCCAGAGGACACTTGAAGTTTCTTTTTTTTTTTAGATTTTTGTCACATCAGAACTTTACTATTTGGGAGGTCTCTTGATTCCTGGGAATAGCATTTCTTTTTTTTTGTCAATACAATCTAAGCTCTTATATTCCAACTTATTGATTTTTTTTTGTATTTGTCTTCTTGCAGGTTATTCACTTGAACCAGATACGTTAAGGAAATGATGACATCCATGCTGGCCAAAAATTTCATTGAATGTCTTAATGAGCGTTAATCAGGATCACAGCAGCGGAAATAGAGGGAGTAGCAGCGAAAGCAGCATTACCAACGACTATCCTCGCAATCCGGAGCAGCTGGCTGCCAGACAAATGGTGATGTCACCCAGCCGTAGGCCATCGCCACCTAGAGCAGCAACACACCCAATGAACATGCATTTGAGTTCGTTGGCTCATGCACAGATGCAGTTTCAATCGCATTTGCATCAAAAATTGGCCGCAGGCCTACCACCGAATCATCTCAACAATTACTTCCGAAATCCACCGCCTCCGCCACCACCACCACCTTCGAATCAGACGGGAAATTCGAACTCTCAAGGCGGTGGTAATCCCGGCTCGAATCCCCTAAGTCATCTGCAGAACATGCAGCCTTTTGATTTTCGAAAAATTAACACGGCTGCACTTGGTGCCTTTCCGCCGTCGATGATGCATGGAGGAGCTCGAATGAGTCCCGAAATGGCAGCCCAACAGCAGCATCAACATCATTTGCAACAACAGGCCCTGGCTCAAGCTCGCAGACGAATGTCTGAGGAGAAGAATGCCTCCAATCAGTCGTTGTTTAATGCAATGGCAATGTCCGGACATCACTTACCGTTTCATCTGCCACCTCCTCCGCCACCACAGTCATCATCCGCGGGAGGTGGGCTCACAAACAATCAGGTGGCGGCAATAGCAGCAGCAGCTGCTGCCTCAGGCAATCCAATGCCACATAGTCTGCTGGCCTCGCACTTTCCGTCGATGAATTTACAGCGGAACAAGTCGCCCGAGTGCAAAAAGGAGAAGCTAGGTCCTACGGGACAGAATGCCCTCAACTTGAGCAATAGTCGAATAGAAACAAAATCACCCCAGAACAATCACCACCATCCTCCCCATAACTCAAGCTCCCAACAGCATCAACAGCACCAACAGCATCAACAACACCAGCAGCACCAACAACAACTGCAGCATCAGCAGAACCAGCAGCGTATGTCCCGGTTGAGTGCGTCTTCGATGCCTTCCCACCAAAGCCGGAAGGCTCACTCACCTGGAGGCAAGCGTCAGTGGGGATCCCTACCAGCAAATCTGGGGACACAATTTATCAACCCAGTAACTGGAAAGAAACGTGTCCAGTGCAACGTTTGTCTGAAGACATTCTGTGACAAAGGGGCTCTGAAGATCCACTTCTCTGCGGTTCATCTGCGTGAGATGCACAAGTGTACGGTGGATGGTTGCAGTATGATGTTCAGCTCAAGACGATCCCGAAATCGCCACAGCGCCAATCCAAACCCAAAGCTTCATTCGCCGCATTTGAGACGAAAAATTTCTCCACATGACGGGCGAAGTGCCCAACCACATCCTCTCCTGCTTCAGCCACCAAATGGTCTCATGGCCGGAGCCCTCAATCCCCTCAATCCATTTGGAAGCTTTCCACTTCTCACTCCCCCACCAGATATGCGTCACCACCAAATGCCCGGCATGGACCTCAAACACAGTCAAGACTTCCTTCATCGATCGTACATGGATAGCGCCATGCTGGGGCGGTATGACGGTCGAGGTCATCCTGATGGGCTCAAGCAGCACTCGCATCATATGGACACCCATCCGGAAGACCTTGATGATGACGACGATGACGATGACGATCATGATGATGATCACGTGTTAGATGACGACGATGATGATGATGGAGAGGGAGGAATCGTCGTCGTGGGTGAGGAGTCTGATAATATTCTCGATAAGACCGTTTCTGATGACTACGCGACTGAGGGTGAGGATCAGCCGACCGATTTCAGTCTAACCAAAGATTCAAAGTCATCCGATGTGGATTATGATGTGGACAATCACAGCAACACTGATGACTCGCTCAGCATAGCTGACTCGTCTTATGGTGGTGGCAAGGAGGAATATGACAGTTCGTTGGCTGCAGCTGCAGGAATGAGTGTTGGCGCCGAGAGTGTCGACAGAGAAGCAGGGGCTAATGCAGGTGGAGCTGGAAGTAAGCGAAAGCGAAAGAGTCAAAACCCAGTCCGTTGCACTCTCCAGTCCTTGGACAATTCCTGTGATAATTCGTTAGAGGAGTTTGATGTGGCCGATCTCTCTTTGAAACCTCAGCAAGTTCCAATTTCTGCTTCCGATGAAGGAGCTTCAGAAAACCCAACTCTTGATTTGTCAAAGAGACCCCGCAAGTCAGAGAGTCCAATGTCAGCAACGAACTCAGAAACATCGAAGGTTCTCCCATCACCACCGCTCACTCCATCGACGTCAGTCAATGGCACCGAAAGTGGTCACCAATCGAGGCTAAAGTTGGAAGAGAGTGAAACACGTGAAGCTCAGAATCTGACACTAGATCTCTCAGCGAAGAAAAAAACAGCTGATGAAGTGATCAAGCAGGAACCCCAGGAGGCTGATGAAACTGAAATAGAGACAGAAATAGAACCTGAAGTTTCGGAGGCTCGGACGGTAAAGCAAGAACCCATCGATGAGCAGGCCTTCATCAACAATAACAACAACAACAACGAAAATAAGAACGATCAGCCCCTGCCAACACCACCACCTGCACTTTACTCTGGACCGGAAAGTGAACAGGAACCACCGAACTACGACGACTTTATCGAAGAGGAAGATGTCCCCATCGATAAGGATAATCCGCTACGGTGCACAGCGTGTGGCCGAGTCTTCCAAAATCACTTCAGTCTTCAGACGCATTATCAAAACATACATCTTAAGCTCCTGCACAAGTGCAACATTGATGGCTGCAATGCTGCTTTTCCCTCGAAGCGGAGTCGAGACCGACATAGTTCGAATTCAAACTTGCATCGGAAGCTTCTATCGACGGGAAACTCAGATGACAATGGAGACGAAACCACGTGCAATAACAACAAGCCGTTTGGTGGTCTTCCTCCGACCATCCAAGCTGAGTTCTTAGCTCGTCTCTATGCCGGATCACATGGCATGCCTGCTATGAACTTTGCTGATGCCCTCAAGGGCCACTTTCCACCAAGCAGCGCACCTGGTTTCCCACCCGAAAGCTGGATGGGTAACGATCCTCGACTGTTCCACAACCCTCTGGCACTATTTCACGGTCTGCCAGGAATACCAGGCTTCCCTCCTCTTTCGGCGCATCTCCTCTCAGCTTCCCCCTTCAATGGCCTTAATTTATTCAGCCGGCGACCATCTTCAGATTCGCACTCTCCCCACTCTATAACCTCTCCGCCGGCCGCTTCACCAGCCAGTGCTACCAGTCATCCTCCGCTGAGGCAACCCCCTGTCGGCCCCTATTCAATGCCCCTCGAGGAAGATCGCACTTCACCAGGCAATCGGGACACCCTCGCATCGACAACCCATCACCCGACTCCACCCGATCGAGTATCATGACCGTACCCCGAGTTTTTATCGTAGTGGTCCTGGACCTGGTGATCACCATCAGACTCAGAACAAGAAATTTTAATCAATGTGGTGCAATAAAGTAAAATCCAACGAGAGGCCGTTTCACAGAATGCTCATCATATCAAATCGCAACGTATCGTAGCTTCTTCCCGTAGAACCTATAGCCTCAAGGCTCCTTCTTGTATAATAAAACCTCTTAGCTTAGAAAAGAATTCGCTGTATAGAAAAAAATAATAAAAAAAAAAAAATACTCGTCAATGTAGTAACCGTTATTTTGTATCCTTAAACTTTGTTTATATTTAATATAATTTTATTTAATTTTTTTTGCAAAAATACAAATCGATATCTTCAACCTTTAAAGTATTAAAAAAAAATAACAAATAAAAAAATATTGAGCATGAAAATGCATTTCCTGTCATTATGACCCTAATTACGTTAGATAAAAATTAAGATTTTAATTATATTTCACTCTTCAGTTAGAATATTATTAATATTATGTAAGAAATGTTTTATTTGGACCTCATTATATAGTAAAATAAAAATAAAAAGAATTTATATATATATATACACAATTTAAAGAAGAAAAATAAAAATATAAGAGATATTTTGACGTTTTACGTTCTTATGTACGAAAATTAGTTTTTAAATATATTTTTTTTTTTTAATTTTAAGTTTATGTATATTTTTAAAAGCATTCACAATTTAAATGCATTAAAATTTATATTGAAATCCTAGTTAAAATATTTTATGAATTAAATATTAAATTAAATGTATAAGAAAACAAAAAAGTAACTTATAAATTAAAACAAACAAAAAAATTAATATTATTATTGAAAAATAAGTAAATAAATAAAAATGATTTCAACGAAAAATAAAATATTGGAGGTGTTTTTTTGTTTTGTTTAAATATATATTGAACTAAGAGAAGCACTCGGATGAATCCTGGCAACAGAATATAAAAAATAAGTTGAAATATTTTAAAGGTCTGCATTTAGTTTATATGTAAGCCATGCAGACTTAGCCTTAATTATAATACTATTGTCGTTGTCATAAGAAGGCCTATTCTGAAAATTATTTCTAACATTAACACAAAACTGCTTTTGAAATATGATGATGATGACAACTAGAATAGAGCACTAATATCTAAGTAAGCCTTACTGCCTGAGCTCGGCTAGCTGTAAAAAAATGTCGTTCATGCATTTTTTACGCGCCCACAATGTAGCTGTACAGCTTTCTGACTTTTCAGTATCGAAAATGAAAATAAAAATGAATAATAATGAAAAAGGAGCTAAAACTAATTTGCGGCTTTGTGAGAGGTTGAAAGCGTTTGAAAGAGTTTGAAACTCACTTCAACTCCCACGTAAATATTTGGTTGTTCTCGGAATGTTGAAACGTCAAAAAAGCTGCAAGCAAAAGTTTAAAGCTCCGTCTCCATCATGGGCGCCCGCAGGGGGGGTCAGACGGGGCATTTGCCCCCCCCCTAAAATGCCAAGTTCTTTACATTAATTTTATTTTAATGCCCAGTACTACGATCTGGTTCAATTTTTAGAATAAGAAAAGAAAATTGTAGGTATCCTACCAACCTAGCACTAATGCAATTCAATTTTTGTCACTCAATAAATTGAATATCCAACAAATAAATGTTTTTCTGCCTCTCATGAAATTAGTATGTTATCGGTTATCTACTCAAGCCGTAAGAGCATTAGGTATTTGAAAAAAGTGTGCTAGAGAGATTTTGTAGGGAACACCAAGAAAACTACAAGTTCTCTTGCGAGAAAAAGAATAAATCCAATATTCCATACAAGGTCTAATTTTGTAAGTCTATTTTATAAGTTTTTGTCGGGTTACGTACAAATGACTGACAAAAACAAATGTCGACTTTTATCGACTTTTCTTTAAGTTGAATTACCGACTTTGTTTTTACCGACTTATTGAAATGTAAACAGTTTGAAATCTCGATTTGACATAAAGTCGACTGCCCGGATAGAAGTCGAGAAAAATATCCTCTTCTCCGTATTTTTCAAGCGCGCGCTTGAAAACATCATTCCCTAAACTATGATCTGACCAAAATTTCGACTTTCATAATGTCAACTGTTGAAGTCTCGATTCATTAAATCTCGATCACTGCCGACATTTTGAAAATCAACATTTTAAAAAGTCGGTCAAATTTGTGTCTATATTTTGATCTGTCGGTCTTTTAACCAGTCGAAATTATTTTTGTCGAGATTTTAAAAGTCGATCTTACGGAGTCGATATTTAAAAAGTCGACAAAGTTTGTCTTATTAATTAAAGCAGTCTTGAAAATTATGTACACTTCTATAGTCGTGGGTCCACTGGACCCAGCTATGTTAATAAAAATTTAAGTATGAATTATTTATTTTTTTTTTCTTCCGAACTTTAAGAATGATCACGGTTATTGTTTTAAGAAAAAATCAACAATAGCCCTGTTTTTTAGTGAATTTTTATCTTCGCTTACAAAAAAGTAACATGTTAAACACAACAACAATTTGGTATAACTCCGTATTGTTGTTGCATTTAACATGCTACTTTTTTTAAGCGAACATAAAAATGCACTAAAAAACAGGGCTAATAAGAGCTTGCATTTAATTTTTAATTTGCAATGAAAACAATAGGTCGCAATTCGCCTGTCCTAAAAACATATCATTTAAAAAATACATATATGTTAAATAGTAAACAAATTAAAATCTTAAGAAACATTTTTCCTAGACTATAAAACATCCTCTTTAGAATTCCTGAAACAAAAACTTAAAATGTTTTCTGTAATAAATTCTGACATTGGTCAAATTACGTGAAATTTATAGCATTCAAAACACACTGGCGCAGAGCAAATCATACTTTTTGCACTTACCATTTAATTAAAATTTTAATTTACGCTATTTTCGTCATCGTCACTGGAATTTTTAGCACTTAGCTATTGCTCCATCATATCGTCTCGATTCGATGAATTTTCATTTCACAAATTTGAATTAGAACTCAAACACCAAATTGGTAACAGGACAAATATATCACGAACCCACGCGTATGCTGAAACTGACCTATGGGAGCAGCGAGCCGAACGCGTCCGTCACTCTGCACTCACTTCGGCTTATTATATGAAGATACTAGTTGGAGGGAGCTGAGGTAACCGTGGCGTTTTTTACACTCGTTTAAAGGTTGAGTATAGGTCCATTGAACCCACGACTGCAGTTAAGGTTTAAGAAAACAATTATTTCGATAAATAAATAATATTTTTATATATCTAACGGGTGCCTGTTTATTATATGCCATTAAATTTTTTGCAACAATGACTTATTTAGAATTTCAATTTTTTAAAGGTAGGTACATTTTTTTTGCCCCGCCCTAGCAAAAATCCTGCGGGCGCCCATGGTCTCCATTCTGTTCAGCCAGTTAAGGATCATCAAACTCAACACCTGAAGTGCGAATCAGTTCCAGGTAAATGGTAATTGTCACATGCCGTTAATTTGGTAGATGATATAGTTTATACTTACGAACTTAATATTATTCCAGATCAGTAAGTTTGTTAAGCTCTGGTAGCAAATGTTAAAAAGATTACAGTAAAACCCGGATTCTTGATCTCACTCTTATGAGTCATAATGATAGGATCTCTGTAGAAAACTGGAGAGTCTCACCTGAGGAATCCTTTTCGGATCACTTTAGGATACTCTTTACTATAGACAGAAATCAAAATGATATTAAACCTTTTAGAAACCCAACTAGAACTGGACAGAGTACACAAAATGGTTGAATGAACGTATCGACCCACCTGATGAAGAAACGTTTTCGATAACCTCAACCATTGACACTGTTGTTCCAAACCTAACTAGTAAAATGAGAACGGCCTTTGAAAAAAACTGCCCTATATCTCGTAACATTAAACCCACTAACCCACCATGGTGGAACAGTGAACTTAAGAAGCGAAGAACAGGGGTCAGAAAACTTTTCAATGTAGCTAAGCTGAGCAAATTAGAGAAAGACTGGATTTCATACAGAGCCGAACTTAACTTATACACCAAAGAGTTAAGAAGGGCCAAGAAAGATTCATGGACTAGGCACTGTGAATCCATTGAGAACACAAGTGAGGCGGCGGCGAGACTTCGAAAGGTTCTTACCTTTAACCCCACGAATCCAGGATACATTAAGCATCCCGATGGATCAAGGTCGAATTCGAGCCAAGAAACACTTGAACTCTTCATGGAAACACATTTCCCTGGGTGTAAGGGTCTTGAGATCTCAGGTTATTCACAACCAGACTCCTTAGAAATTTTACAATCAACACAAGAATTGGAACAGGTTATCACAGAGCAGAAGATTATGTGGGCTATAAACTCGTTCAAACTCTATAAATCAGCTGGACCAGACGAGATTATTCCGGCATTTCTTCAACACGCTCTACAGATAATCACCCCATGGCTTAGGGTAATCTTCAAAAGCTGCGTCAAACTTAGATACGTCCCTACTAGCTGGAGAAAGGTTAAAGTTGTCTTTATTCCAAAAGCTGGAAAACCGACACACTCGACTGCAAAGGATTATAGACCTATAAGTCTCTCTTCGTTTCTCCTCAAGACACTGGAGAGAATTATTGATCTGCTTGTCAGGGACCTTCTTAATCCAAACATTTTGTGCAGCTACCAACACGCTTACCTCAAAGGTAAGTCAGTGGAGACTGCATTGCACGAAGTTGTTACACAAATTGAGAAAAGTCTCGAACACAAAGAACACACCCTTGCAGCGTTTTTGGACATTGAAGGAGCGTTTAACAATGTAAAAACGGAGTCCATTAAATCTGCTCTGGAAGAGGTTGGGGTTGAGTCTGCCATTGTGGACTGGATTTATACCATGCTCAATGGTAGAATCATAAGCTCGCAACTTGGAGATACGATTGTTGAGAAAACAGTAACAAGAGGCACTCCACAGGGAGGGGTGATTTCGCCTCTTCTTTGGGTCCTGGTTGTTAACAAAATTCTTACAAGATTTAGGAATCAGGGCATTAAAATCGTGGCCTATGCAGACGACATAGTAATTTTGATATCGGGTAAGTACCTTACCACCATCAAAGATATTATGGAATCCGCACTCAAAGAACTATCTTCGTGGGCAGTACAAAACGGTCTTGGGGTTAACCCTTCAAAAACTGAGCTAGTTTTGTTCACGAATAAAAAGAAATTAGAGGACTTTACTCCTCCAAGGCTTAATGACATTCCTTTGAAACTTTCCAAAGAAGCTAAATATTTTGGCGTAATCCTTGATTCCAAGCTAACATGGAAACAGAAAACAGAGGAAAGAATGAAAAGAGCACTATGCGCTTTCTATACATGCAAGAAAACCTTCGGTACACGGTGGGGTATGCGACCGCACGTCATCCAGTGGATGTACACGGCGATTGTTCGTCCCATACTAACCTATGGTTCTATCGTTTGGTGGAAGGCTGTTGACAAAGTAAGCTATTAGATATGGGACTTAACATCCCGATCGGCGTGATTAGAACGAAAATAGACCTAATAACAAAAGAGCAAATCAATAAATCCTGGAGGACTAGGAACGACTGTGTTATCTCTAGAAGTTTATGGCCTAGAATTAATGAAAAGAAATCTCGGTATATTTTATCACTGAATAAAAAGAATATTAGAATCTTGATAGGTGTACTAACGGGCCATTGCGCCATTGGCACAATGGCCATCAGACTAGGTGTATTTGCACCCGATTTCTGCAGGAGCTGTCAAGACGTAGAGGAAATAGAAACCATTAAACACCTGCTCTGTGATTGTCCAAACCTCCAAACAAATCGACTCCGTTATTTTCTAAACAGGTTTTTTGAAGAACTGGAAGTTCTAGCGCAGGTCTCAATGGCAAACATGAGAAAATTCATAGAAAGCACAGGCTGGTTCGCAAACGATCCAGTCTATGTGAACCATTAGTTTGGGTGCATCTCTGCCTTCTTTTATAAGGGGATCACAATGGACCAATAGGCCCCCGTGTACGCAACAGCCTCTGTGCTGTGCACGCCCCTCTTAACCTAACCTAACCTAACCTAAAACCCGGATAAGTGCCTAACCCCCATAAGTGCCTCTATATCTTGAGAACCAAAATTTTGAAGAATTTTTCATATAAGACCCATCTTATAAGTACCGGTCGCTTAACTACCTTCCCCGCTTAATTGCCACTCACTTACTTTGTATTCTTTGTTTTAATTTTACCTAAAAATACTTCCTTTGAGTACCAAGCCTATTGAAATCAGTTCTAAAATGACTGCTTTTGATAAGTTCATACATTCTAAGCTATACTTATGAAGTAAATTCATAGCAGCAATGGACTTTCTTATGTCATGTTTTTTAAATTTAGTAATTGTTTTAGGCAGTTAATAATATTTTTTTTCTGTCAACAAGAGATATAAGTGCTTTTGAGCACTAAAGCGGGTTTTTATAACTGCCTAACCCCCATAAGTACCTCTTAAAACGGGGCATTAATGGTGAGGCACTTATCCGGGTTTTACTGTAATTAAAAATAAATTAATATCCTGCGTTGAACAATTAAACATCATGCCGCAAGACCAATTCGGTTTCAGTTGACAGGATAACTTAAATATGTTTTTATTAAAAGTAGTCTTATTAAAGGTAGTAGTATACGAAAAATAGTCTACCTTGAAGTTGAAAAGCAACTGATTCGGTTTATCATGAAGGGCTGGTTCACAAACTGTTAACTTTGAACTTCCCACTTTTCATATAGGAAGTCAAAATGATATCATCTTTTGGTATTTTCCTAAAAAGCGTACCTTTCAAGTTTCCGTAAATAATTTGGTATTCCGACGTATTCTAAATTGCTGCAGGTACCTATACCCCAAGGTTCCGTACTTGGACCATTTTTGTATATTATATACGCATGATTTTCCTAGACCCCATTGTAGTACGGGGTAGTTAGACTTTTGCTGGGAAATAATTCAAACATGCAGTTTGACTTCGATATTTGAAGGGGTATTAGTACACGAGCCGTAACCCAAATTTTTCACAACTGCACCTAGTCATTTGGCTGCCATTTTGTTTTTAACGTTTTTTTCAGACGTAACTCAGAGTGGGGCTGTTAGTGAGACTAACCTTTAATTTTGACCTGACGGGTTAAGCTTTAGTATACAAATGTCCTAACTTAACTTTCAAGAAGTGTTGCCATGGTGACAACACTATCAAAAAGACAAGAGAAGGGTTTTCACTTACCAGTTTAAACCCCGAAATGTTGCTTCTAAATCGAAAACCCAGGGTTGGACGATGACCTGAGAACACCCGTTGGCTTCAGCACCCTTGAAATCATAAGACTTCATTATTGATTTTCTCCCAAACCTCTCATTGCACGAAGGGGGTGTAGAAAAGTAATTTTGGGAAAGAAAATTTGAAAAGCCAAGAAAACTAAGAAAAATGTTTTTATTAATAAAATTAAAAGATGGTGTAGACGCAGAATTTCACAATCTTCTACATTACATCCAAAGTTGATTGAAAACCTACTTTGGTTTTCTTAAAAAGCCACTTTCAAACTGCTAGGGAGGGGGGACATGAAAGATAAACAAACTTAAATATTTATCTTGGTATAATATAAGCATATGACACATGTTTCAAGGGTATTTTTTAATGCCCAATCTTACGAAATCAGAATGAACTCGATACAGCTACCTTCAAAAAAGTTATAGCCTTCTTCATAAAGGATGACCGAATTTTTAGTGAAACAAGTAAAATATTACCAAATTCCAACAGCATTGACACGAAACCTTCTCCTCATATTTCATTTGTCATAAGCAACGAGAATCAAAATAGTCTACAAAAATATTTATAGTCAAAGGGTAATTTTTTCAGTGAAAAGGAAACATTTTGAACTTCTATCATGATTCCCCTCCCGAAACTGGAACTTAGATGAAAATTGGTAAAAATGCTTTATTATTCATCGAAACCTAGAATCAAAAAAGACCGTTCCATGCCTGAGGGTCTTTTTTGAGAGGTAATGTCGTACCTATTCTAGTCAAAAAAATACAATCATTTACAGACATTAACTCCTGAAAAGTAAGATAACTTTTTAATGGGAGCTTTTATCTACTTTTTTTTAATATTATTGGATTCAGCATTAAAAAATACCTTAAAATCATGCACCATATTACATTAATGTATCTTAGTTTCGAAAACATAAAAATGTTGGGTCAAAAACTCTGATGTTCATTCCACATTGAAAAACACCCTCAGACAGTTAATATTTGTTTGGTCTCTTCTGTTTCTTGGTCTTGATAAAAAGTCAAACATTTTGACCGATTTTCATCAACCTTCCAGTTTCGGGAGGGGATTCATGGTAGAAGCTCAAAATGTTTCCCTTTCACTGAAAAAAAAAACACCCTTTAGCTATAAATATTTTTTTAGACTCTTTTGATTGTTGTTGCTTATGGCGAATGAAATATGAGGACCAGTGCCGAGATTCAGCTAATTTGAAGCCGCAGGGAGTGAGTGAGATGAGTCACTTTTCGTCAAAAAGCGATTCAGTTAGCAAAAGGGAGTGAGTGAGCGAGTGAAATGAAATGTCAGATTACTCGCCAGATATATCCGCAGTGACTTGGTGTAGGTATGTGTTGGTAAGTTTCTAGTTTTGGATAAGTATATGTGCTTTTCTCAAGAATTCCTATTCATGGATAGGAAACGAAATAAAAAACAACAACGTAGATAAAAACAACTACCCTTTTATTGATTCTTTAATTTTATTTTATTTTCATATGCACATATATATATTAAATAAATTTATATTCTATTCACTTTTAAACTTTTTATTTCTCAAAGGTGAAACTCACATTAAACGTTAATTATGACAAAAAAAAAAATAATTGAAACAAAATATACTCCAAACTCCATTATTAAAGATTCCAATGTTTACATTGTTGTATTTGTTGTTTCATTTTGTTTTGCTTAACGAGTGTGACAAGGAGGTAGAATTTAATTCTCTTATATTTATTCTTTGTCTCATGTTCGAAACTAAATTCGAACTTACTCATTTCACTTAAATAGCTGAATCACTTTTGCGAGTGAAGTGAGATGAGTCTGCGAGTAAGGCGAGTCATCTCATCTCACTCGCTGAAATAGCTGAATCTCGGCACAGGTTTCGTGTCAATGCTGTTGGAATTTGGTAATATTTTACTTGTTTCACTAAAAATTCGGTCATCCTTTATGAAGAAGGCTATAACTTATTTGAAGGTAGTTGTATCGAGTTCATTCTGATTTCGTAAGATTGGACATTAAAAAATACCCTTAAAACATGAGTCATGTGCTTATATAGATTCAAGATAAATATTTAAGTTTGTTAATCTTTCATATCCCCCCTCCCCAGCACTTTGAATGTGGCTTTTTTAAAAGACCAAAGTAGGTTTTCAATCAATGTAGTAAATTGTGAAATTCTGCGTCTTCACCATCTTTTAATTTTATTAATAAACAATTTTTTCTTAGTTTTCTTTGCTTTTCAAATTTTCTTTCTCAAAACGACTTTTTTCCGACCCCCTCGTGCAAGGGTAGGGGTGGGAGAAAAACAATGATGTGGTCCTATGGTTTCAAGGGTGCTGAAGCCAACGGGAGTTCTCAAGTCATCGTCCGACCCTTGGTTTTCGATTTATAAGCAGCATTTGGGGATTTAAGCTGGTAAGTGGAAACCCTTCTCTTGTCTTTCTGACAGTGTTGCCACATTGGCAACCCTTCTTAAAAGTAAAGTTAAGACATGAACTATTAGTGTACTAAAGCTCAACCCGTTAAGTCAAATTGAAAAGTTTGCCCTCATATCGTGCACACTAAACATTCGTAACATTAGCAAATTTGCTAATTCTTCAAAAATATTTACGGCACAAGCCAGCACAAGTTGAGCACAATACAGCACAACATTTTTTCGAAAATCAAAAATGGCGGTGCTAACTTCACGCTTAAAAAAATGGGTACGTGAATGGAAATGGATAGTTAAAAAAATTTCATAAAAAAGTAAGCAGGAAAAGTTAGCAAAAAGCAAAATAGAAAAATCGAAAAATCAATGATTTTTAATTTGTTCTAAATAGCGCATAACTTTTTTCAGAGCGAAGATACGCTCAAGACATACTTAAATAAAGTTAAGTTGAGACTTAAGGCCTTAATATCACATGTTAAGAAAGCAATATTATTTGAAAACTGACAGAGATATAGCCATTCAAACTTTACCATTTCTTTTTATTTTTCGCATTTTTTGCCCGAAAACATATTTTTTGGGACCTTATGACGAATTTAACATTCCTAGCACCTAGTACTGAATCCTTTATTAAATGGACCAGCCGTTCAGTCTGAAAGTCTGAAAGCATTTAAAAAAAGGCGAGAAACAAAATATTGCGACCTAACATACTTTTTTAATATTCTCTATAGTCGTTATGTCATATTTTATCAAAATCTTGATTTCGAATATTTTTACGAATGTGAAACTTGCCATATTGTACCAAAAAAGAGGCTTTAGGGTCAAAATTGTGAAATATTATAAGAAATGGTTAAGTTTGAATGGGCATATTTCTGTCAATTTTGAACAAAAAATACTTTTTGAACATACCATATTAAAGCTCTTAGTCCCTACTTTATTTAATCTACGCATGGCTTGACCCTATCTTTGCTAAAAAAAAAGTTATGCACAATTTATTAAAAAAATTATAGATCTGATTTTTTTTTTTTTGTTTTTGTTTACTTTTCCTGCTTTAATTATTTTATAAAATTTTTAAAACTATCCATTTCAATAGAAAATCTAATTTTGAACAAAAAGTTTTAAGAGTAAAATTGTCAAATTCGGCTTAGTTTGCGAGTTATACTAAAGATATTGAAAAGTGGCCAGTGTGACCATTCTCTCTGAAGTTAACGTAGGTATTTATAAGTTATTTTGAATTTTAAACTTTATCATTATTGGCTTAACGGGTTAGAATTAAATTATTTATACAAAAATTTCAAAAAGTTCAAATAATATCTATTGCCTATTAAAAATATTTGAAAAAAAAAATAAATTTTTGAATATAATTTTTTCGAAAATTTGATATCTCAAAATATGGCTATGCAATCCCCGTTTTCGAAGGAGTACGGACCCACTGACATATATCCGACCAATGGCGGATTCAGGGGGGAGGTCATGGGGGTCATGACCCCCCCCCCAGAGCTCCAGCGAAAACAACAAACACGAGCAATCTTTACTGATTATTCAAAAAATTAGAGGACAGAGAAAAACTTTTTGGGCAATTCCATATTTGTTAGTAATCTACTATCTATACGAAAAACATGACCTATTAATGGTTAGCTTCTATTTTCTTAACAAAGCCAAGCTTTTTAATGAAATTAACAGCAAAGAAATATTGATCAAAAATCACTACTAGCCCTCGAGGATACACTAAATTGCCTTAGATATCCATCCGACTTAAAATTCTGCGGACTCTCTTAAATAATAAAGTATATCCTTATTCGTGACCTTTTTAGTAATATAATGAATTCCTAAGTGAGCTGGAGGTCAGTTTTTGTTTTTATTTTTATAAAATTGTGACGTTTCGGGCGTGGTTACACCCTTCTTCAGACCTATATATTCAATAGGCTAGATTTTTAATAAAATTTTTTTGAATATATAGGTCTGAAGAAGGGTGTAACCACGCCCGAAACGTCACAATTTTATAAAAATAAAAACAAAAACTGACCTCCAGCTCACTTAGGAATTCATTAAATAATAAAGGTTCCCCACAGTCACCATCATCGCATTAAGCTATATTTAAAGTAAACGGGACCCATAATCATAAAATCCGTTATAACTCGAAAGCAAAGCGAAAATGAGAAAAATACTTCTTAAGTTTTTCAGTAACCCATGGTTTTCATCTGCGGTGGTAACTGTGATAACAAGTTATCGTAGGATTTTAAACATTATTTACCTAACTTTGCTTTATTTTCAATTGAAAAGAAAATAGTTTTAGGTGTGACAGACATTTTGTTGCGGATGCACCGATCAACAAAGGTATTTTTCTTTATTTGGAAATTTTATAGCAGAAGATCTATGCAAGCTGCTTATTTTAAATTTTCTAAAAAATATTACTTGGATGTCTTCGTTTCTTAATGTGCTTGTGCGTGAAGTTAGCACCGCCATTTTTCGAGAGTAAAATTGTGCTGTATTGCGCTGATTTTGTGCTGCCTTGTGCCGTAAATATTAAAAAAAATCGCAAATTTGCAAATTTTGCGAATTCATTTTTTAATTTAAATACATATTTCTTAAAAAAGAAAGTTGTGTTATTTTGTGCTTCGATTATGCTGCTAGGCGCCAAAGAGATAAAAATAAAATTCGCAAAATTTCAACTTTAATGGACAAGAATAAAATGCGAAGGGCTGTAGCGTGAAGTTGCACCGCCATTTTCGCTATGCTGTATTGTGATCAACTTGAGCCGTAAATTAAAAAAATTGCAAACATGCTAATTTTATGAATGATTTTTTTCGAAATTTCGCAATTTCTTAAAAGTGAAAGATATGCTATTTTGTGCTCAGTTTGAGCTGTCATGCGCCGAAAAGATAAACAAAAATTTCAAAATTTCAACTTTTAGGCCAAAAACTAATACATACATACATATATGCCTTTTTGTATAAGTTTCACATTTTTATAAAAAAAAACTTGATTGTGTTATTTCGTGCTCAGTTTGTGCTGCCATATGGAGATACAAAAATTCGCATATTTGCAACATTTATGGCCAAAAAACAACAAACATTAAAAAAAATTCTTATCCGTAAAATTTGAAAATTCTCGATTTTTTTTTAATAATTGCGGCACAAGGCAGCACAAGTTGAGCAGAATACGTCACAACTTTTTCTTATCGAAAATGGCGGTGCTAACTTCTCTCACAGCTTATCTTAACTAACCTAATTCTTTGAAATCAAGTACAGTATTGAATTAATATGATCATATAGCTTTCTTGTGTGATTATTGTTAAATTGAAATAATAATTTTTTTTGGGTTACAATCAAGTTTTTTTTTTAATAATAATTACATAATAGGAAAATACCCTCCTTTTTGCTTTGAAAGCTGTTTTTTTTTCTTTACGGCATGGAATCCACCATATTTTTTGCAATTTTGTCTGTCTGTTTCATCTCAAATTGACGCTTGATACTTGAATTACCCCTTTTGATTTTTTTTGGTTTTACGTATGTACCTATGTGAGCCGTTTATTTTGAAAGTGATCTAAGTCCATTTTCCAAAAAAATCGAGATAATTGATTGAGTCATCTGAAAATGACGTAATCTTTTATTTTAATAAGAAAAACCACTTGTTTTTATTTGAAATCACTTAGATTTTGTGAGTCAAAAAATGTTCAGTTAATAAAACGACAAAAAATTTATTTTGAAAATGGTTTAAGTCCCATTTTAAAATTTTAAAATTGATTAAATGTTAGAAGCGAACAAGTTCAACCCATTCCTAGAGTAAAATACAAACATAAAATGGACTTACTAAATAAGTTATGTATCCCATTACCATTCTTATTCTATTCTATTCTGTTGCTGGAGTATTGCTTATGATAAAAGTATTTAGTTTAATGTTTAAGTAAGAATTCCAGACCCAAGTGAAGTTCTCATAGCCTATAGCATGTTTTTGATAAAAAATAAAAAATTGTACATTCGTGGAACTACATTTGGTTGAAAATGGATCCTTTGGATATGTTAGGGATATTTGGAACCAGTTGTTGTACAATTTGCCCAAAGAATCAGCACAATAGCTCTTGTCCCAAAACTGCGAACAGAGTTTCGGAGTATCTTCAAAAGGCCCACCTGAACACCCTAGACTGGCCCAGCATGTTCTCCTGACCTAGATTCCATTGAACATATCTAGGACATGCTTGGCAGACAATTGAACAAGAAAACTCCAAGTCCATGAACTTTGGGTCAGCTGAAAAGTGCATTGCTTTAAGCATGGGGCCAAATAACCCAGGAAAACATCAACAATGTTATTAGAAAACCAAAGAGACTTATTTTTGTCCTTAGAGCAAGAAGATAGGATATACCAAGTACTAAACCATCCTCATTTCTACTGAGCTTTAAAGGAATACTTGAAATTTTTTAAATCCATTTTCTCAGCAAAATTCCCCTTTCCAGATTTTTGTGTTTTTTTTAAGGAAAACAAGGAGCAGAATAATTGTAACCATTTCAAACTATTCTTAATTCATCAAGACATTAATCTTTATTACAGAAAAAAAGATAAAATGATCTATAACACGCAACTCTTTCCTTTTTTAATGTTTCTAAAATTTTATAGAGGACATGATACAATTTGAATAAATCAAAAGACAATTTCATTTATTTTGAAAATGGTTTAATTCCATTTACAACTGTACAAATATGGTTTCTGTTCAACAATATTTTTTTTTCTTACTGAGTAAGTAAATTAAATATATTTAGATGAAAAAAATACTTCACTTTTATTTTAGCTCTTTCCCATATTTTTGAATTAAGTCAAACGCAAACCTTTAAATATCTCGAATTAGAAATAAGTGGACTTAGACCACTTTCAAAATAGGCGGCTCATGTAATGTGTAATCCATTACTGTCAATTATTCTTTGTAGATTGCCCAAAAGTTTTCAAAACAACGGTTTTCTCGTCAATTTCGCTTCCAATCTAAATGTTTATCTTATCCTCATCATTGTCCTGAAAGTATGAAATGAAACTAAATCTTGTTGATGAATACAGTTTCTAGCTCAAACTACATATAACCGGGAGTCCGATTAAGTCTTAAGCTTCCCCCTGATCAATCCTTCGACTGGAATGAAGCCATGATTAAGCTGGACTTTTGCTAAGCAGTTCTTATTGATGTTAAAATTTCATGACCCCCCCCAAACTGGATTCCTGGATCCGCGCCTGTATCCGACCGACCATGATCCATACCAAACAGTGACTTTCTGCGAATGCAGTGTCACTTATCCTCGTGTTAAGTCCCACAGTTTTGCTTGTTGACATATCCATTAATTTCATAGTAAATGGGTCCGTTTCCAACTTGATGCTTTTCAGCAGTTTTTGACGTATGGGTAAGGCTATTGGCTGATTATTCACTGAACCAGCTGACTTGAATTTTCCCACTAAATACTTAATAGTCGCCTCGAAACTTGGAAGGACGACCATTTAAACCGTAAAATTGACGCTCTGTACGGTGGTGTGGTGTTTTGTCTCAACTGCCTACAAAATCAAAAAAAAAAATTGCATAACATTACGGCAATATACTGCCTGGCACTATGAAACTTTGATTTCTATATTTCAATATTGAAATTTCAGAAAACAAGAAAAGTTCAATTTTATAATTCTTCAAAACAAACATCCCGGGCGACAACGAATTTCACAACTCTGACTTTTTCGCCCATGGATCTGTGCTAACCTTTCAATAATAACCGCAAGTATTGTTTTAGTCTATGTAGGTAAATAACATCACTATCCTCATCGTAGCAGTAATGTTACAAAAACAGACCAACATCAACTCTAAGTGTCTATAGGCCGGTACATGGTATACATGTCAAAATCTCAGTCGACTATCAAGTTGGACGACTTGAAAAATCTCAATCCATCACGAAGGTTGCTCTCCATTTCAATATTTTTATTTTATTTTATTGCCAAAGTATATCTCGATTCCACCACCCATCTGCTCCAAATCTTTCATGGCACCTAATCCGGATCATCAGCCATCATCAACCAGAGTCACTATCATAAATAAATATGTATGGATGTACCAACAACCAACATGAACATGAAACTTAAATAAGCAAATAATACTGCAACTAAAAAAAAAGAATGACATAATCTTTGCCATCATCACCATTGCCATTATATTGAAGTCTACATCTGACCCATTGTAATGTGTATGGGTATATCTCGATAAAACGTAAATTTTGAAATCCTATCCTCGGGCTGTAAGATTGTATAGTTTCCAATCTTCGGTTATACGCTCTCCATTACAAATCAGATCTAAGCCAAGCCAAAGCTGAGGAGTTTCTCAATCGAACTTCATTCATACAGGTGTGGCTGCTGGCCACTATAGAGTCTGGTGCTGAGTTGTTTTGAACTAAGTACCTACCTATCTGTATCTGTGATTGTTGTAGACGAAAATATACAAGACTCTAAAACAGCCTAGGGCCTACACCAAAGACGTAATCTAAGTTGCATCTGAGTTTGAAATATCAACTTAAAGTTATGAAGACACAAACAGACTTAGTTGGTCTAAATGGATGACGTTTACCAATTAGTAAATAACTGTACACAAAAAACAGGTAGTCTTTGCTGAGGTGAAGCCATTTTATGTTCATTTTCACCTGTGTTTCTGTTTGGTGTAGGTGGAGCTTTTTGTCGTTAAATAGAAATAAATGCACCCATGTGCCATGTGCCACGCCTGTCGAAGGACATTGAACCCTCGTAAAAATGACATTATTGTAGAAGGTATTGGAATGGTCCCTGTTTGCACAGCATTGAAATGCAGACACCTCTCCCTTTCCCCATCCCATTGACAAATTGTGTGACTTTTTCAACTGTGTCCCTCGAACTCGAGTGAGGGTGTATGGGCGCATATAGCTTTTTCATCTATTCAGTTACCAACACAAAGGAAACCAAGCTATATGACATTTGAATAGTCCGAACTCCGAACCAGAGCGCAGTAGCATTTTATCTGGTTGGGTGGTTTTGTTGCATGAAATGCATGCAGCATACTGCACTTGCAGCCAAGAGTATATCTGTAAAGTTACACAAAAAGGAATTGCGAATCCTTTGAAGCTGAATGTGAGATTGGGATGTTGGGGCTGGTGAAAAAAAGTCAAAAGTCTTTTGAAAAGGATATTTCTCTGAAGTGCACATCGAGATGTTGAAAGGAATTAGTTTTGAAGTTGAGGGAGATGACTATAAAGGTATACCTACCATTCAAGAAACAACTATATCTACACAACACAGTTATACAGATACACACGAGAATTATGTCCTTTTTTGTAAATGCAATTACCTTAATGGGTACAAGCTCTGCAGTATCTTTGTAATTTAGAACAATTGTAAGTAACTTTTACTTAGATCTTTATGGTCTTATATTATTATGCCATTCATTTAGATAGATAGATACCTGGAAGTCGGACGATTTATTTTGACATATATTTTTGCTATCTGTGGTTTGTAGTTGTTACTTTAAAGGCTCTTGTTAAGGGATATTAAAGACTACAAAATTATGTTTAGGCCCATTTGCTGATACAAAACTTAAATATTTAAGTACCCAACATAAGGGCTTATGTGACAGTAGTTTATGCAGAGGAAATAGTAGAACATAAGCTTTTTAAGTAGAACATAAATGCTTAAGTATCGTATGAGCAAACGGCTCTTAGAGTTTAAATTTTAAAAAAATTATTACAAGACTTAAAATTAACATATCAGGAGAACAATTGTTCATTAGGAATTAAAAGGTTGAAAAATGCTTAACTTATATAGTAAGAACACTATGAGCCACATTAATGTTTTACTGTGAGAGATCAAGTCCTTAGTATATAGCAGAAAATTGTAAAAGAGTATTATAGGAGTTTTTTTTCAGAAAATGGAAGCTAAGCCCTGGAGAGTTTGTTAGTTGGGAGTGGATACCTATGGCTAGCGAATACTTAGCGGATACCTAGTGGATGCCTAGCGGATGCCCAACACATACCTAGTAAATGCCTTACAGATACCTAGCGGATATCTAGCGGACGCTAGGCGTCCATAGGGCCTCCACTAGAGGCCACTCAGCTTCCGCATGGCACTCGCTAGGCTTCCACTAGGCCTCCACTATGCCTCCACTAGTCGCCCGGTAGGCCTCCACTAGGCGTCCACTAGGCGTGTGCTCGGCGTCCACTCAACGTCCGCTGGGTGTCCACTACGCATATCTGCTATAGGAGTCCACTAGAGCTCCATCATTAGGCCTCCGCTAGGCATCCGCTCGGCGTCCACTAGGCCTCCTCTAGGCATTCGCTAGGCCTCCGCTAGGTGTCCGCTAGGCATCCGCAAGGCATCCGCTAGGCCTCGGCTCGAATGCCGGCAAGTACATGAAGGCATGCAGCCAAACAACAGGCAAACGCAGTCGGTGCTGAGATATGGAAAAATTACTTATGCAAATTGTATAACTGCAATAACGAACCGAATTTTACTACTCATCCCGATCTCGATGAAGTGAAGATAGCTACATCTAAACTTATTAAAAGTGGTTGGCGATGAATTTGTTAGGAGTATGCATCAGCTCATCTGCAAAATATAGTTGGAGGAAAGAACGGACGATTAATGGACCTTCAGCATTGTTTGCCCGATCATCAAGAAAGGTGATCCTATGGACTGCACCAACTACAGAAGTACTAGTCTCCTTAACATAGCATAAAAGATCTTTTCTGCCATAAGTTGTGAACGCCTGAAGCAATTTCTCAATAACCAGATAGGTCCATATCAGTGTGGCCTATAATGTCATCGACCAAATATTTACACTACGGCTGATCTGGGAAATAACCTATGTGCTTCAAATCGATACCCGCCACCTTCTCATTAAGTTCAAGGCTGCGTATGACAGCATCTATAGAGACTCGTAGAGCAATGTCTAGTTCCCTCCCAAACTCGACGTGTGTGAAGTTAGCATATTATTTTTGAGCTAGACCAATGGGACCATGGCAGGAATTTGCATTTTTTCACACTGTTGCATTTTGTATGCATTTCAATTCCGGATTTTGCAGTTCAGCCAGTGACGGTGCGTCAATAAGACGTTTTAGACAGTGTCTACCCTACCGCAAAGAGAAAAAAAAGAAACCTATTCGTTACAATCAAGGAACCTGTGTTTACATTCATTTCATTATGTCCCTAAATCCATAACGTATCTCAAATTGTCAACAGCTATAATTTGCCAAACATAAACCATAACATTCATCCCTTACTGTTCACACACTCACATTTTCCACACCTACTTTTATATCATTAAATAAATAATTTTACCTCTACCAACAACCACAAAGCACAAAATCTCAATACTCAAACAAAATACACACATTTTAGCTTCGCTATGCCTCTGCACTCTGCTTCTGCTACGTGCTTCGGGAAACCCCGACTGAAAACGAAGACAGAGTCTTTCCTTCTACCTAAATTATATGAAAATAAAATCAGCGGGTTATGTTGCTCAGGTATAATTTCTATGTGGAGCAAGTAGACAGATTCGAATCTGTCTAATTGCTTATTTTGCTTTGAACTTTGAAGTAAATTCGAAACTTTTTCGTTGACTGTTAGGTGAGGAGCACAACTTCTTCATCTTTTATTTTTGGAGTTGATTAAAGAGGAGGATTATTTTGTGTTTTTTTTTTATTTATCTTTGAAATTATTAGGGGTATTCATGCAACTGCGTAAAACACTAGATAAGTTTACGATTTGGTTAATTTTATCTTTTGGTTAATGAACTGTCAAATTTTGTATGGGAAATGGTTTACACAATTTGGTTAATTTTATCCAAGCTGCGGAAAATTACCCAAATATTTGGTTAAACTTATCCAAACGTCATTGTGACTTTTAGAGATTGAATTAGGCGTGTTTGTGACTTTAAGAATCAGGCATGTTTAGAAACATGATATAAATGATAATATCTCGGAGCACTAAAAAAGCTCTGAAAATTACCCAAATATTTGGTTAAACTTATCCAAACGTCATTGTGACTTTTAGAGATTGAATTAGGCGTGTTTGTGACTTTAAGAATCAGGCATGTTTAGAAACATGATATAAATGATAATATCTCGGAGCACTAAAAAAGCTCTGAATGTGTTCTGTTATTATTGCATTGCAATTAGTTGGTGATAAAAGTTGTGAATTAAAACGTAGTTTACACAAAAAAAAAATATTTAGAAGGTTCACATTTACTCAACGATTAAAGGCTCTGCCCAACCAACGCGAAATTATAGCGAAGCATTCACAAAGACAGTTTTTTGTTGTTTTTTAGTATTGAGATCATTCACATTAATTTCGTGTTGGTTTGGGATAGCTACTTTTCGTAAATTATTAAGGTAGAACTATAAATTCCCACCCAAACCAATGCGAATCTTTCGTTGACGACGACGAACGTGTTATTTTCATTTACAACAACGTGTTGTTATTAATATTTTTGCTGTGGTCAACGAATGATTCGCACTGGTTTGGAAGATTCTGAATAGTCGGAAGCTGTTAGAAACAGATGTCATTAGCCAATGCAAAGTATCTTTCTAAACTCTCAAAATCAGAACTAAGCCATAATTCACTTTTTCTCTTTTTTTCGTTCCTACCTCAACAAATTTCTGTTTCACTTTCGTGAAGTGTACTCGGGGGCGCTCTATTCACTTCCGAAAGCAAAAGTTAACGAAAATGAAGAAAAGTACATTATGGGCGTGACATATGATTTGTTTGTATTCGCTGATTTTCGTCTGACCACTGCGGTGAGCTTGCGACTAATATATTTCTAACTTACAACGCGACTATTGTCATGAATATTAAGGTAGAACTATAATAATTGTTGATAGTTTACTGAAGTGGTCGGTTGAAAATGAGCGAATACATGAAAACCATACTCATCTCACGGGAATAAAACTGACATTTGTTGAAGTTGGAACGAGAAAAAGAGAGGGATGATGCATTTTACTTAAGTGGAATATTTTTCACTTCTTCTTTTGACTGTTTGGATAGCAACTTTTCGTGGGTTTTAATCCAGGTTTTTTGTCACTTGAGTTGAGTTGAAATGGTATTGAGATTCCAGCAAAAAGAATGGCATTGATGTATTAATTCCAATGCAAAACAAATATAATTGAATTAACAGGACTACTTACTACACGTATCTATTAAAACAAATATATATTTGTACAGGTAGACACACATGCAAATAAACAGACCATAATGCATTATCTGTAAAACCAACTCCTCGACCCAAGCCGAACGCGCCCAAATATTTGACGTTTAACGAACAGCTGATTCAATTACACAGCATTTAACCAAATTAATAAAAAGGTCGTTCATGCAAACTTTTTCGTAAACTTATCATTTTACACAATTTGTAAACTTACGACGTTGCATGAATACCCTTATTATTTTTTTGTTGATCGTTCGTTCACCATCCAGTGGCCAGTAGGTCAACCCTAAAAAATGCAATAGGTAGGAAGGCTGGACTCTTTCGCAGAAGTACACTACTGACGAAAAACAAAGTTAAGGGAATAATAATTTTGGCCGTGTGTTTTTTGAAGAGCTGTATCTCTGTGTTAGTTGTCGTATTGAGTCGAAACAAGGAGCATTTTGAAACTGTATGTTTCTTCTTGTTTTGAAATTGTTTTAAAAATACCTACATATTTATTTTAAGGTACTGTTACTGCCTTATTGCGAAATTGTAAGAAATGGTACGAGAATCAAATGCTCTATTATTTTCTTTTTTTTATGGGTTTCCTAGATTTTTTTAAATAAATCAATGCATTTTTTATTCAGCTTTAATTGAGGTATATACCTATACCTATATACCTTTCAATCAAACATATGCATATTTTTGTCTTTGATCACCATTATCTCAACAAAAAATAATAAGGATGAGGATGACACATTAAATTCAAGGACAGTTTTGAAGACTTAATAGGCTTTCAACAAGATGTTTTAAAAACTTCATGTGGACTACTTATGGTGGCCCTTCAACGTTTGTTTCAAAAAATACAAGCATTTGATAAGTATCCCTTTCTGTGTACAATTTTTTGTAATTTGTATTCTTGTATTAAATATGTACCTATTTATTTTTGGTTAAAAGAGTTCGTTATTGGTAGCCATGTTTTTAATACACGTTTGTGAAGTCCTGTGTGAAGTCTTAAGGTTTGATTTCAATGAGAAATACGCTGTATTTTGAAACTCGTTAACAGTTTTTATTTTTGACTGGATAAAAAGAAAAATAATGAATTAAATTTATAACTGTCTACCCAGTTCGTTCGAGTGCCGCACGTCACTGCAGTTCACCAAATAGTGGGTGTAACCGACTGTACTGCTAACTTCACTGTGAAGTTAGCAGTGCCTATGCTTTTCTCAGCAACCGGGCTAGCTAGGAATCTGAAATTAGGCTCTGAATTTGCAGTTTAATTTGCAGTCCAGAAAAGGAAAAAACCAAATTTCTAAATCCTTACATACAAAAAATTTCATACTGTACTGCTAACTTCACTGTGAAGATAGCATAAAAGTCCTTTTCTCAGCAACGGTGATACTTAGAAATTTGCAGTTAGGCTCCAAATTTGCAGTTTAACTTGCAGTTCAAGAAAAATTAATGTCCAAATTTTTAAGTCCAAATTTGAAAAAAATCGAATAAATTCATTTTCCACTGTTAACGTCACTGTGAAGTTAGCAATACATACCATTTTCTCAGTAACTGAGCCACCTAGAAAATTGCAGTTTAGGTCAAAATTTGCAATTTTTCATGCACTTCAAGAAAAAACTAAGTTAAAATTTGTACGTCCAAATTTGAGAAAAAAATCGAAAATTTTACTTTGCACTGTTAACAACAGTGTGAAGTTAGCAGTACATACCCTTTTCTCAAGAACTGAGCCACCTAGAAAATTGCAGTTAAAGTCCAAATTTGCAGTTTCTTATGCATTTCAAGAAAAAACTAAGTTCAAATTTTTACGTCCAAATTTGACAAAAAAAAAATCGAAAAAAAGATATGTACTGCTAACTTCACAGTCCAAAATTAATAAAACAAGTTAAGTTTTATACTTTTTAAAAAGACTTGTGGACTAAATCCTTTATTATATCTTCTTAAAATGCCTGCTTAAACTACCTAGATACTGATGTCTATAACACTAATTTAAGAGACCCAGCAGGTATGTTCAGTTTATTGATGTTGGTTCCGTGTGCAAAAGGGATTATTTGTACATTTTGTTATTTTTTGGTTGTAAGTGTATACATTACGTTAACTCCAACCACCGATGTTAACAGTGCAAAGTGAGTTTTTCGATTTTAATGCCAAATTTTGACTTCAAAATTTGGACCGCATTTTTTCGTGAAGTAAATGAAAAACTGCAAATTTGGACCCTAACTGCAATTTTCTACCTAGCACAGTTGCTGAGAAAAGGGTATGTACTGCTAACTTCACACTGTTGTTAACAGTGCAAAGTAAAATTTTCGATTTTTTTGTCAAATTTAGACGTACAAATTTTAACTTAGTTTTTTCTTGAAGTGCATGATAAACTGCAAATTTTGACCTAAACTGCAATTTTCTAGGTGGCTCAGTTGCTGAGAAAATGGTATGTACTGCTAACTTCACAGTGACGTTAACAGTGAAAAATGAATTTATTCGATTTTTTTCAAATTTGGACATTAATTTTTCTTGAACTGCAAGTTAAACTGCAAATTTGGAGCCTAACTGCAAATTTCTAAGTATCACCGTTGCTGAGAAAAGGACTTTTATGCTATCTTCACAGTGAAGTTAGCAGGACAGTATGAAATTTTTTTTATGTAAGGATTTAGAAATTTGGTTTTTTCCTTTTCTGGAACTGCAAATTAAACTGCAAATTCAGAGCCTAATTTCAGATTCCTAGCTAGCCCGGTTGCTGAGAAAAGCATAGGCACTGCTAACCTCACAGTGAAGTTAGCAGTATAGTCGATTACCCCCACTATTTGGTGAACTGCAAAATCCGGAATTGAAATGCATAAAAAATGCAAAAAAACTGCAAATTCCTGCCATGGTCCCATTGGTCTAGCTCAAAAATGTTATGCCAACTTCACACACGTCCAAACTCGTCCGTTTTCAAGGTCGGCAAAGATCTCACCGATACATTGGATGTCAAAAAAGGTTTAAGACAAGACGACGGGCTATCATGTTACTTTTTCGACATCGTTCTTGAAAGAATATCGCAAAATTCTCACGTCAACACTAGAGGCACAATCTTTCAAAAGTCCGTCCAATTACTCGCTTACGCTGACGACATTGATATAATTGGACGAACAAAACGTGTTGCTAGTATTGAGGACGAATCAAAGGCTCTTGGCTTAATGGTAAATAAAGGGAAGACCAAGTATATATGCTGTCAACAAGAAACGACACCCAACATTAACGTCAGGACAGAACGTCACTAAAGACAGCCATAATTTTGAGGTTTGCAGAGACTTTGCCTACCATATCAAGGCTCTGCTATCAACTCAGCGATCTATTTCAGTGATGAGATCAAACGAAGAATTGCTCTTTCCAATCACTGTTTCTTTGGGCTAAAAAGGCAATAAAGAAGCAAAGCTCCTCTCGAGCAACTAAACTGTTTCTGTATAAGAGGCGCTTTCCGGTAATTGTGTATAGTGCAGAGGCATAGAAGACACTAGACACAATGGATGAGAACGCCTTACTCGTTGAACAGACTGGAGACGGAGCTGCAACTGGAGCTGCAGCAGGAAAACCTGCAAAAGGTTGAATATAGACAAATTCAGTTATATACGAACACAACACGACGCTGCAGGCGGAGCTGCAGATGAAGTGGGACAAGTTGGCTAACTTTTAACTTTTCCTTGTAGCTTTTTTGAAGTTGAAGTGAGTTTCAAACTTTTTTCAATCTCTTTTTGGTGTAGGCACTGGTCCACCCCGTACTCAAGTGCCACCTTAAGTAAGTAACGATGAAATTAAACTATACGTTGTGCCGAGTCCAAACGGTTAGATGAGCAGCACTTAATTATGACAAGTATACTCTTGGAGGATTTGTCAGTTCCTCGTAAGACGCAGTACCTCGAGAAAAACATTTCTGTTATTATAGGTGACAGTGGCTGGGAATCGAACCTACACCTTCGACATGACTATCCAAGGCACTAACCATTATGCCACGAAGTACTATTATAGTTAACTTTGGTTGAAAAACAAAGCATTTAAGAGAAAAAAACTTTTCCCTTTCCTGATGACAAATTCTGCCCAAGAAATTTTTTGGGCGGAAATTCTTTGATCTGTCAAATGTCAAGTTGAAGTATATTAGTCAGATGGATGTCAGATACAAACAAACAAAAATTCTTGCCAACAGTTGCCACCAAACCGTTCAACACTTTTTCGGCAATTTTCTTTTCTCATTTTATCAAAAGTAGTCTAAGAGCCGACAGCAAATTTTGGGAGTGGAGGTATAACCAAAATCGGAGTATGAGGAATTATAGGTACATGTATCGTGATATCAAGTACTAAAGTCTGGCAGGTTGTGTTTTCAGCCTTTGGGAGGGGTGGAGGTTAAAAAGTGCTAGATCCCTTGATTTATTTTTAGGATTATAACCTTATTAAATCATTTTTAAAAAATCGGATATGATTTCTTGCCATTTATTCTAAGCATAAACACCACAATATTGACGGTCCGATTAAAAGAACTCAAGTTATAACCATTTCACGTGAACCTTATCATCCCTTTTTAGAGATTTTCAACAAAACAAAAAATGAGCAAATAAAGCCTCCACAAAAACGCTAGTAAGTTTAGCTTATAAAGGTTAAACCCTGAGTCCTACTCCTATTTATTGGATCAGCAAAATAAAAGTCTTGATACTTAGGGAAAATGACAGAGCATCATATCATATTTTTAAAAGTGAATTGAAATTGAAGTGTTAGTAATCCTTCCATATAAATAGGAAACCAAGTGGGTTGTAAACCCCCACCCTCACCAAAGGCTGGAAAAAAGCCTGCCAGACTTTCATATTCCATATCACGATTCATGTAGGTACCTATAATTCCTCATACCTCCACTCCCAAAATTTGCTGTCGGCTCTTGGTCTATTAGCCGTTTGTCTGCCGAATACCTAAATGCATGTCAAATAGGTGTAAAATTTGACGTAAATTTTTAATATCAATTCCTTTCAATGCCTATTGCTCGGAGGGAAAACTGTGCATACAAGAAATATTTAGCTTGTGACTTTGGTCAAACTCTCTGTTGTTTGTCCCTTAATAGATAAAAGCGACAAAATTAAAAAAAAAACCCTCAGGTGTAAGCAAGTGATGATTGGAAACTTCGTGGCTCTCTATCTAACCTCAAAGGCTATTGATATGACAACTTTACGCAAATGACTTGACTTTTTATGTCGTTGGCTCTTAGACGACAATATCAAAAGTTATGGTTAATTTCTTCCTTGATTTTTCAAAATCATTTTCATATAAAAATTAAGTTCCTTCCATTATTTTCCGGCAACAATCAAATAAAAAAATATGAGCTAAGCGGCACCGGCAAAGGAAGGAGAATGGGAAAGCACTTGGCTTTCCTATCTAAAAATCTTACCATTACCGACTTTTACATCATAATTCCTTTAACTCAAATCAAAATTGAGATTAATTGTAGCCAGCGGTGTCTATACTGAGATATATTCATTAGAGTTTGATTTTGAAGAAACGCATTAGGTTTTTTTTTTGTCGGTTCAGTATTTAACAATAATGGTAGGTACTTTGTATAGTTATTAAAAATCAATGATCCTACATCATGAAGCCAAGAAACCTCCTTGAGCCCAATTTTATTTAAGTATAGTACCCTCGACCACCTAATATAAGCCTACTTTAAATAAAAACACTTTATAACTATAGACACAGCTTTCAGATGTATAAGTACCAAATTGAGTATATTTCTTTTAATTGGACTTAGATATCCTTAAGGTTTGAAATAAAAATTCAAAAACCTTAAGGCACCATCATTGATTAGCGTAATGTCATTTCGATAAATCGAAAACGATTCGTAGAAAATAGAAACACCTTCAATTATATAAGCCTAAAATGCCTTTCGGTTAATTATACATACCTACCTACATGATTAAGATTTAAAAAAAAAAAAAAACAAATTAAGCGTGCGAAAAACTTTTCTTTTTTCCTCCCATAAAAATGTTAAAACTGCAATTGCATTCAGGCTTATCTAAAAAACAGTTAATATAAACTGCTTTTAGTCTAACTTCAAGATTAGTATGAACCTACCTAGTTAGAGAGCCAAACATCGCAGGCATTGCAATTAAATGCAAAACTGCAACCAGTCATTTTTGTTATATCAAACTAACTGTAGGCTGCATACGTACCTACATACACTCTGTTTCAATAAATTAGGGACAGTATTTTATTAATGATTTTTTTTTTGTTCATAACTTTTGAAATTTATTGCGATCAAAATATTTTATTCCAAGTCTTCTTAGGCCCAGTTTTCAGTAGAAACTAAAAGTTAAGCTTGACTTAACTCACCATGCTAAGGTAAACTCTTGTGTAACTCTAATACTTTGATGATTGCATACCAAACAAAAAATTGTGAATTGAGTGAAGCCTTACCTTGTGATGACTTAAACAAAAACTATCAAAAATATCTTTAAACTTATGAAGCGGAGTGTAGCTCCAGCACAGGTACAGCTATTGTGCACCGGAAAGTTTTCAGGGTAATAAAATAGATATAAATGCGTCTAATAGAACATTTCATTATACCTACATAAGGATACTGACATTGTGCCTATCTGCATGTGTGTGACATGCAGAAAAATTACAGGAAAATTGGCGAAAAGCGTTCGTGCCACCAATTGCCACGTACCTACGAACAACCATGTACTTGTGACGTCGCGAATTAGTTGCACAAACTCGCAGGTGTATATAGTAGGTACTTCGCAATATGGCGCCCCAAAAACAAAAAAAACATGTATAGTTAGAGCTAAGGATAACTGTGAAATTGGCACCGGAACTTTGGCTGGCGAAAATGTAGTTGGATCATTAATTTGTTTTCGGCCCAAAAACAAAACAGAAAAGAAACCTTTTTACCCTGTGATAACATTGCAAGAGGCGAGTTCTTGCAACGGAACACCACCCCATAATATGTTGTTATCCTTCCACTCGAGGGCATGGGATCTGTATAATGGAAATTGCCTTGCTATGATGGTGGCATATTTGCATTCCAGTAAAGGTAGTCCTAATGGTAACAAGACTCGTCTTACAAAGAAGGGGCAGCAACGAGTTGCCATCAGTTGCATAAGGACCCCACACAATAGAAGCCAATGATGTCATGTGAACGTCCTCGTCGCAAAAATTATCCATTGTGCGATGGAACATTCCGGGTGTGTGTGTGTTGTAAAGTCGTTCCTCACTCAAAATGAGATTCACATTCGGTGTTTCCTTCCGGCTTTTTTTCGGTGAGGGTCATCCGCAAGCCACCTCCACGCGCTGCCAGAAAACTGCAACTATACTTCTGATGTATGCCCAATGATAAGCCAAACTATTCGGGCTCTACTGGAGCCCTCGAGGTTTTCATGTTCACCGATCAATATGTGCCGCAAACAAAATTAGCTAGATAGAGGGAAAACTATTATATACAAGAGTCCTATATAGGTACTTCCGGCAGAGAGGAAACGAAGAAGCTGAAACAATTTTAACCCACAGATTCAGAAGGGGCGCAATAGTTGTGATTATTTGCAATTAACCTGCTGCAATTGCAAGTCAAATAAATTACTCTATTTGTTGCGATGGCATTCCGGACCGGGCCGAGCTGGGCCAGGTAAGTTAGGGCTATTATATTTTGGAGGTTGAGTAAGGCATCGTATATAGTGGGTGTATAGAGTGTGCCTTTGTTGTTTGAAAAATCCTTGGGGAGAACAACCGGAATTGGTGAATTGTTCTTGTCCAGAATTGTTTCGCCATTTGTTATTTAAGTTTTTGTATTTTAGTTTTAACTTTTTCAAGGGATGAACATAATGTTTGTACTCGTATGTAGGTATCGTAGCATTTGTAAGTGAATGTATAATATTGGGATGTATATGTTGAGTGTCAGGATAGTGAGTTATGGAGAGTGCTCTAATCGCAGAGGTAATAAAACTGATGAATTCTTCGTACAAAATTAGCATTTCCGTTGATTGATGGTTATAGTAAGAGGTGCACTAGTAATCACACAGGAGTTATTTTTTGTTTATCTATGCTTTTGATTTGCATTTGCAAGGACGTTTGATTCAATGAAAAGATAACTAGGATAGGTATTGCTATGTATATGCAGGTTCCTAAATATGTATACCTAAATTTATCTGGTAGGTATTCGATTACACCCAAAAATGTGGTCAAAATTTAGACTCCAGGGGTACTTCACTTCAGACTTTCAGTAGTCATACAATAAGCTCCACCTTTCTAGAGTCTGTCTAAGGTTTATTAATAAAGATCCTCTTAAAATGTCATCGCCCCCGATTCCACCAGTTTTAGAATCAGTGATTCAATTTAAAAAATATAATAATATTTTTGATTAAATATAATCCACAGTTCAATACAGATATATATTTTTTTCAAAAAAAATTTCAAAAAAATTTTCGAAAGTGTTTTAATCCAATTTTTCTACTTCGAGAAACGATATTTACTTTTAAGTTTTCACCTGACTATACTAAATTCAAAATATTCCACTATTATGACAAGTTCAAAACTTCCCCTTTACTTGGTCAGGTTTAGCCCAACTATGCGAACGGTCCTAAGAACACGGTAATACACATTGAAAATTCTACCATCAAAACTGTTTAATATCGCCCTAAGTTTCGTTCACTTACATTTTATATTATATTAAACTACATGCCATGAGCCTGGCAGTGTTTCAAAAGCCCTAACCCAAAAGTGCACTTTTGTGGTCTAAGGCCGTTATTCATAACGCTGCCAAGTTGACGGATGACGGCATATAGTTTTCACGAGCATAGAGTATAAGTGAACTAATATGGTTGGTATAAAACAATTTTTCGTTTGAATTTTGAGAAAATATTGTGGTGGTCAAAGGTCCATGGTATCGCTGCCTTTGTAGGTGACATGTAGCTTGCACTTATCCGAAAGGTAAGTGCACAAAATTTTGAGCGGTAAAAACATTCTGATAAAAATTTTCACCTCTCAGACTACTCGTATATAAATTATTGTTCTAATTAGGGCTGGCCACGATACTCGGCGCCACCTGTAACGAAAACCGAGGTGTCATCCCTCTCCTTCCCTTACCACCACTAAAAATCCCATTATTACAGGTACAGGAGACTAGACCTGGCAGCAGGAAGGAGAGGGTGTCCAGGCTACGGCAGTGAGGCATGCTAGCTAAAGCACATCACATGTTGTTACGTATCCGTCATGCCATTGAGTATACTAATCGGGTTCAAAAAAAACTATCTGAAGCCCGAATTCGTTCATATGTAAGGGGTGTGATTCCTATAGGGGGAGGGAGGGTTAAAGGTGTTATCGACCCTCCGGAGGATTTGCCCACCCATTGTATCTCTAAGATACCACCTTGCCTATATGCATCCTCCAATTCGCGCAGTAGCCCCTAATCTGTTAATTACGTCAGCTTACCTAGTCTTTCAATCTTCCAGCGACCTTCTCTTCTGTGGGTCACCTCCACCTCTGACCAAATCGTTTAAACCATCCTCCAACGATACCACCCGAAACGATACCGAGATGATAATGAACCGATAACATACTTTTGGGACCGAAATATGCCGAGACTCTCGGTCGTATTGTTTGGTATCGGCAGAAAAAATGAATTTTTGAATATTATTATTTATTACTACAAGTAAACAAACCTGGAAACGGCTCTAACGATTTGGATGAAATTTTCATAGTTCTTTTTTTAAGCAAAGAGGTCTAGGAAATGATTTAAGTGAAAATCACCTAGTAGCACGCCCATTTTTATCATGCTTTATTTTTCGGATAAAATTTCAAGACTCTTACATGGGTGAACTAACTTAAGTAAAAGCCACCCACGAGCCACGCTTGTGGGATCCAACCTAACAATTTTACCCAACCCATTTTTACTTGCGATTATAGGTATTATAAGGCAAGTTTTGGATTTGTGCGAAAAAAAATTTGAGATAACAATCAAACATGATATTACGATGATAGAGAACACCAAAAAGTGGGTGGCACAATTCTGTCTGTCTGTATGTCTGTTCGTCTACAGCCTAAACGGCTCGATCTATTTTCTTCAAACTTGGTACATAGTGGTTTTTGGTGATTATACCCACCCACACGTTTTTTCACATTTTTTTTAGAACCAAAAATAACGGTACCTGCCATACAATTTTTTTTAGCAATTTTACACAATCGTATTTTTCTGAAAAACGGCTCGACAACTTTTCTTAAAAAAAATTCGTTAAATTTATTTAAATAATGGCTTTCTTTGGATGGAAAACCATTTTTCAAAAATGGTTATTAATGGTACCTATCAATGAACCATTTTTTTAAATGTTTGATTTTCTTAAAAATGGTGCGACTGATTTCAATTATTTTTTTATAAACAAGCCTTCATAAAATATTGATAGTTTCGTGTACCAAAATGTTTGAAAACAAATGTTTGGATTTTTAAAAAATGTTTCAAATTTTATTTTGGAAAATCAAATATTTCGAAAATGACATGATCGATTTTTTTGAAAATTAATATTTAAGAGTTTTTTAGTACTCTCTAAAATATTTTTAGAAAAAATTTTACATTTATGAAAAAACAACGGTACCTTCCATACAAAAGTTAAAAAACCGCAAAGGAAAGTATTTTTTTTTGCTTGAAAACGACTCCTACGATTTTGATTAAACTTTTTTCATATACTGAAATTAGTACGATCTACTACCAAAAGTTATAAAATTTTACACTTAGCAACTATTTATAGTACCTGTCATAGAACGTATTTTTTTATTTTGAATTTTCTCGTTATCGGCCATGTGGATTAAGATGAATTTTTGTATATACAAATTTCAGATAAGGTTAAATAATATTGCATATCAAAATATTCAAAAAAAAAGTTTTTGGATTAAAAAAAAAAATTTCAAATTTTTTTTTGAAAATTCGATATTTCAAAAACGGGTTGACAATTTTTTTTCAAATTTTGAATTAATGTACACATAAATATATACTCTAGATTTGCATACCAAAATTTGTTCTTAAAAATGTTTTAAGAATTTTATATATAGAAAAATTTATTTAAAAAAAACCCGCTCCAACGATTTTAATTTTTTTTTCCATGCAATCATATTCAATCAAGAATAAAGATGGCATTCTTTTTTTTCACCTCAAACTGACAAAAGAGTTGTTTTAGCCGATTTGAATGTCGTATTTCATGCTTCTCTGCATTTTTCTCTCATAACTTCCATGTTTTTATATACAATTTTCTTAAACCCGCAGTGTCTTGAACATAAGAGCAAGTACGTGTGACCCAGTCGTGCATTTTATTAAGTATATAACCAGTACCATCAATAGAATGTTTTTTTTTAAATTTGTTCATTAATTGCTTAACTGATATGGATCAATCTTTTTAAATGGCTAACGCTTAGTATACAATGTCTGAGCTTAGTTCTGATGAGTCATCTAACATATTGCATACATTTTAACATAGTCAAGTCAACAACAAAAAAATACTTTTGGGATTTACAACCCATTCAAATGGGACATAAAACAGTTTGTGAATTGTTTGTCCTATTAACTCATGGCCTTACTTCAATATTTACTTAAACATTGTGAAATCTTTAAAAATTATTAAGTCATACAAAAAATTAAGTTAAAAATAAATGTCTTCCATTCATTATGCATATTTTCTTATAGTGAATTTTGTAATAAATCTTAAAAATACTAAGCGTTTTAAACTACAAGACCTAGGACATGTAACCAAGTCATGCATTTTTTTGCGACTGACACCAGACCGAAACCAGGCGAGATCGATACCGAGATGAGACGAGACCTTGTTATACGAGACAGAGATGATACTGACGAGACCGATACCGAGACGATACTGAAATTTTTCGTTCGTATCGTTTGGTTTGGTATTGTGGCCAGCCCTTCTAATTTAACTGTCTGGTACTTTTAAAATCGATAAATTCTACTTTTCGACATAATTTTCCCTTAATTAAATCGTTTTTCTAATATTTTAAAATATAACGTTGCCGTTTTAAATTAATAAAAGTAACCTAGATTACTAGTTGGGTTGTAACGGTGTATACAAGGGGGGGGGGGGGTCACGGGGTCATGGTAGATATCACAATTTGTTTTAATCGGCTTAACTTGATTCGGTCGTGAGAATTTTGTTCAAAATATGGAGGAAATCGTCTCCAAGAAAAATGAAATGCACGACTGGGTCGCACGTATCTACTTGCTCTTATTTTCAAGACACTGCAGGCTTAAGAAAATTGTATATAAGAACATGGAAATTATGAGAGAAAAATGTAGAGAAGCATGAAATACGACATTTAAATTGGCTAAAAAAACTCTTTTGACAGTTTGAGATGAAAAAAAAAGAATGTCATCTTAATTCTTGATTGAATATAATTGTATGGGAAAAAAATTAAAATCTTTGGAGCGGTTTCTTAAAAAAATAATTTTTATATATAAAATTCCTAAAACATTTTTAAGAACAAATTTTGGTATGCAAATCTAAGGTATGTATATATTTATGTACATATAAAAGCAAAATTTGAAAAAAAAATTGTCCTGTTTTTGAGATATCAAACTTCCAAAAAAAAAATTTAAACTTTTTTTAAAAATCCAAAAACTTTTTTTTGAAAATTTTAATATGCAATATTATTTAATCTTATCTGAAATTTGTATATAGTAAAATTCATTTAAATCCGTTTAGCCGATAACGAGATAAATAAAAATAAAAAATACGTTCTATGACAGGTACCTATACTATTAATAGTTGATAAGTGTAAAATGTATTTTATAATTTTTAGTAATAGATCGTACTAATTTTAGTATATGAAAAAAGTTTAATCAAAATCGTAGAAGTCGTTTTCAAGCAAAAAAAATTTCCTTTGCGGTTTTTTAACTTTTGTATGGAAGGTACCGTTATTTTTTCATAAATGTAAAATTTTTTCCAAAAATGTTTTAGAGAGTACTAAAAAACTCTAAAATATTGAGTTTCAAAAAAATCGATCATGTCATTTTCAAAATATTTGATTTTCAAAAAATGTTGGAAACATTTTTCAAAAATCCAAAATATATTTTTTCAAAAATTTTGGTACACAAAACCATTTATATTTATTGCAATCTTCTTTATAAAAAAGATAATTGAAATCAATCGTATCGTTTTGAAGAAAATCAAAAATTAAAAAAATGGTTCTGTGGGAAGTACCATTAATACCCATTTTTGAAAAATGGTTTTCCATTCAATGGAAGCCTTTACTAAAATAAATTTATCGATTTTTTTTTAAGAAAAGTTGTCAAGCCGTTTTTGAGAAGAGTACCATTATGTAAAATTGCTAAAAAAAAATTGTATGGCTGTTATTTGTGGTTCTAAAAAAAAAATGGAAAAACGTGTGGGCATAATCACCAAAAATCACTATGTACCAATTTTGAAGAAAATCGATCGAGCCGTTTAGGCTGTAGACGAACAGACAGACAGAATTGTGCCACCCTTTTTTTTGGTGTACTCTATCATCGTAATGTCATGTTTGATTGTTATCCCAATTTTTTTTTTGCACGAATCCAAAACTTGCCTTATATTTATTTATTTATTTATTTATTTAAATCTATCAAGTACATTAAACTTTCTTAGATTGATAAAATAATACATATGTACATAGTTTAATAAATTAATATAATATACTAAATTAAGTTCAATAACAATTAAAAACATAACACTTATAAAGAATTTAATATTGTGGCTTTACATAACTCTCTATTAATGTTAAAGTCGATTAAATGAAAATTTTGATTAAAACAAAAACAAGAATTGGTTATGGGGTTATTTTGGCCATAATTGGTGTAATGTCTAGGAATGTAAAAGAATTCGTTTTCTCTAGGTCTAAGGCAGCGTTGATGTGCATAAAAACCAAAAAAAGAAAGCAGAGTGGAACATTCGATATGACCAGATATGACATCATGAGCAAACATAGTTAAATAGTACGATCTCCTTTTATGGAGGGGCTTTAAATCAATGAGTTGACATCTTGTTTCATACGAAGGCATTTGCGGATACGAGTAAAGTTTGCGGAGAGCAAATTTTGTGAACTTTTTTTGAACTCTTTCAATGCGGAGCATAGTTGTGTTGTGGTAGGGGCACCAAACAACAGAGCAATATTCAAGAATAGAACGAACTAGTGCAACGTACAACGATTTAAAGGTATACGGATCTGTAAAATCACTTGAGTTTCTCCTAATAAAGCCAAGCATTGCGTTAGCTCTAGAAATTATGTAATCAATATGAGAATATAGTACCTATAATCGCAAGTAAACATTGGTAACGTTTGTGAGACCAGCAGAACTTTATTACAACAAAAGTTCAAAAGCGAAAAAGAAACAACACTTTTGATTAATACTGATCTAGGTAATTTTTTGTTACTGTGACCAGAAACCCAGCAGAGTCTCATGTTATGTTGCATTTCAAGAATCCTAAACTCTTCGCGAAAGCAAGTTACAAGCTTTGAGTGTGTCTCGGTGGCAGAGATTGCTTTTATTGCTGCTTGGCTATCAATAAAGAGCGTGATATCAGCTCGTAGTATCGCCATCATTAATATTTGCGCAGCTGCTTTAGTGACTAGCTTGGAAGATGCTGCAGAAGTCCGGAAGACTGAAGCATCTCGCTAGTCCCAGTGTCTCCGGGAAAATTCCTGCACCAACTCCAGTGTTAATCTTAGAACCATTAGTGAAGGTAGTTATCGTAGATTCTATTAGGAAAAGAAGTAGTGAAAGGTCTGTTGAAGTTTGAATGGGGAGCTATGTAGTCTATGCAAACATTTATTCCCGCATATGTCTGCAGAATCTGAGTATGGCCCGTTTTGTTTTTTTTTCCAGCAGTTAGTCTGGCTTAGCCGCAAGGCACTGTATGCTGCTAATTCTTGCTCGAATAAATCTAAGGGTCTCAGGTTGAGTACCACTTCCAGTCCCGCTGAGGTGGTGGTTCTAAACACCCCGTAATACCTTCGCATGCTAATCTTTGAACTTTTGCCAAAAAAAAAGTAATGAGATCCAAAATATATGCCAGGTTTTAGGTACATGAAGTTTAATAACAAATATCTTAAGTAGAGTTATGTATATCGAAACAACTCCAAATTATAACTTGAAGAGTGACCTGAAGAGCATACAAATAAAACAAATAAAAATTGAGACTTTCATTCAGGGGGCGTGGCATCCACCCACTTTCTCAGAATTACTACTTTTTATATGTGGAGCACTTTCAGTTGCCGTAGAATTATTGAACTTTGTAGAGCGGCAGGGAATATCGAAACAACTCCGAATTATGAGAGAAATTTGGTATTAAATGATTACTGATTAAAATTTGGTGGGTTTATTTGGCAAGTTTTCTCTTAATAACTTACTTAACCACAAAATCAAAACGTATGAAAACTTGACCAGTGAATCCACCATATTTTAATCAGTAATCATTAAATACGAAATTTCTCTCATAATTCGGAATTGTTTCGATATTCCCTGCCGCTCTACAAAGTTCAATAATTCTACGGCAACTGAAAGTGCTCCACATATAAAAAGTAGTAATTCTGAGAAAGTGGGTGGATGCCACGCCCCCTGAATGAAAGTCTCAATTTTTATTTTTTTTATTTGTATGCTCTTCAAGTCATACCGTTCTACCAATTTTCATCGTTCTACAACATTCGGAAGAGCTCTATATAATTTGTAAGAATTTTTTAGGGGTATCCACGCCCCGCCCCCTGAACGGTAAATTACAAATGTTTGAGCTTTTTCTTCTACCAATTTTGATGATCTGTGAGTGAGTCAGTGAGTCAGTAAGTCAGTGAATCAGTGAATCAGTGAGTCAGTGAGTCAGTGAGTCAGTGAGTCAGTGATACAGTGAGTCAGTGATACAGTGAGTCAGTGAGTCAGTGAGTCAGTGAGTCAGTGAGTCAGTGAGTCAGTGAGTCAGTGAGTAAGTGAGTCAGTGAGTCAGTGAGTAAGTGAATCAGTGAATCTGTGAGTCCGTGAGTGAGTCAGTCAGTCAGTCCGTCCAGTCAGTTAGGGCTTATGCGATTTTTGAAGTCATATATCTCGGGAATTACAAACGCTACAGAGTAAAAATTTAGTGAGCCACCTGTGTTTGATAAGTTCAGTAAATACTGTGAATTTGAAGTTTCTGACGTTATTGGTACTGAAGTGAAAGAGGGGCTGAAATTTTGATTTTTTTTTTCCTTAAAATTACTGTTAATAAAAAATGTAAATATTACCTCAAAACCTTCTGTCGGTCCATGAGTGGGGTGGTGTTGATACTATTTTATTATTTTATTAAAATCCAACCCAGTGTTATGGTAATCTACATCGGCTACAAAAGGCGTCTGTTTTCCCATAGTGGGCGGCCTCGAGCAGTTATGTGTTTGACCATACAAAAGGCGGGTGTGCCTGTCAAATCTGAGCTTATGTATGTTATTAATCGTATCTCGGAAAACACCATGGTGGAAGGATATATGCTATTACATGAAATATGACAACAATTGGAAATGAGTCCCCAAGAGGTAACCATTTTATGGAGAATCCTTCTGCAGCTTCGGCTGCTGTAAACCGCACATCGGATTTGGGGGTGCGGCATCTTTCGTGTACCAGCGTCAATCAAGACGCCATAACAATAAATGAATCGTTAACAAATAGAAGAAGTCTTTTAAGAAGAGCAAATGATACTTTTGGCTACCGCATACGTACGAAAATCGGAGCATGGAACGTTCGATCCTTGTACGGCGAAGGTAGATACGAGCAGGTTGAGCGTGAAATGCTTCACCTTAAGATCAGTATCCTGGGCATCAGTGAAACTAGGTGGAGAGGAAGAGCCGAATACAGAGCTGACTCTGGGCAAACGAGAATGCTGTATTCCGGGGAGGATGAAAGAGAGGGTGGCCAAAGGCTGCATGGTGTTGGAATTATGTTGAACGAAGAAGCAAGGCGTAGTCTTATATCCTGGGCGCCCATTTCTGCAAGAATAATGACAGCAAGGTTCCGTTCAAAAATTCGCAACGTCACAATAATTCAGTGCTACGCCCCCACAAATGAAGCGACAGAGGAAGACAAAACCGCTTTCTACACTCATCTTAACTCAGTTTACAGTGGTGTTCCAAGAGCCGACGTCATAATTGTCATGGGAGATCTCAATGCCCAAGTCGGATCAGACAACTACGGTCTGGAACGCGTCATGGGGAAAAATGGCTTGGGGTCACGAAATGAAAATGGCGATTTGCTGGTCGATTTTTGTAACGCTAATCGTCTTGTACTGGGTGGAACTGTGTTTAAACATAAGACTTGCAACAAAATCACCTGGGTACATCCGGATGGTCAAACTGAAAACCAAATTGACCACATCATGATTCAGCAGCGATGGAGGAAGTCAATGTGCGATGTTCGGAGCATAAGAAATGCCGACATTGGAAGCGACCATCATTTGGTTCTCATGAGTCTCAAGCTACGAACGGCAGCTGTACAACGTCAATCACAGGGTGCAGCAAGGAATTCGAAGTTCAATACAAATGCTTTAAGTGATCCCAACATATGTCGTAACTATGTCACCAACCTTAACGATAGAGCTTCGTCATTAAATGGAATACAACATTCTACAATTGATGAGATGTGGGGTGATATAAAAAGTGTGTTTATGGATGCTGGATCCGAAACTGTACCCAAGCAGTCGAGACTTGAGAGTTAGAGACTCTTGGATATCCCAAGACACCTGGGATAAAATCGAGCTTCGCAAATGGTTGAAGATGCAAATAAATGCCGAAGCAGATGCTCAACGAAAGGCTGAATTGCGAAGAGAGTATCGCTTAGCACATAAGATGGTCTATCGCTGTGTGAGACGAGACAAGAGGGTGAGGTTAGACGGTCTCGCAGAAAATGCGGAAAACGCTGCAAGAAGAGGAGACATGAGGGAATTGTACCAAATATCCAAGGAAGTTGTCGGGAAGAAAACCAACACCAATCATCCTGTAATGGATGTGGATGGTACACTTTTGGTATCAATCGAGGATCAGCTGCGCAGGTGGAAGGAGCACTTTTGTGCCCTGCTTAATGAGGATTCTGTCGAGCAGAGTGCTGAAGTGCCCCAGCTTAACGAGATGCGTAGATCATATAGGGGTATTGACATCGAGCCCCCTACAGTACTGGAAATTCAATCTTCGATAAATCTTCTCAAAAACAACAAAGCAGCTGGACTTGATGGTATACCAGCCGAGTTCCTGAAAGCTGACCCTGTCAGAACGGCTAGTATTCTACACCCGTTGATACAAGCTGTGTGGGAAAATGAAATCTATCCCAGCGACTGGAAGGATGGTGTAATTGTTAAGTTGCCAAAGAAAGGTGATCTTAAGAACTGCAACAATTGGCGAGGTATTACAGTTTTGTCCGTTTTTCCAAAATTAATGGCAACCATCATTCTGGAGCGGATAAAGGTTAGAATCGAGTCTACACTCAAGAGGCATCAAGCTGGTTTCCGCAGTGGGCGGTCTTGTGTCGACCATATCAACACTCTGCGTATCGTTCTTGAGCAGTCTGCGGAGTTTCAATCACCGCTTTACCTCATGTTCGTGGATTTTGAGAAGGCCTTTGACCGAGTCAACCGTGAATGTATATGGAGATCACTTCTTGGTAGAGGAATTCCCCCAAAAATTGTTGCCATTATAAGAGAGTCCTATAACAACGCAAGATGCTTTGTTTTACATAATGGGCAGCTATCCGACTCTTTCGAAGTGCGGCAGGGTGTGAGACAGGGAGATGTTCTATCGCCAATTCTCTTTCTACTGGCGATTGACGATGTCTTGACGGCCAGCGTTGGAACATCAGAGAGGCAGGGCATTCAATGGAGACCGTTTGAAAGGCTTAGCCACTTAGACTATGCCGATGATATATGTCTCTTGGCAAATAACATCAGCGGGCTGAACGGGATGTGTCAAGCTCTGAAGTTAAAAGGAGAGGCGAGTGGTCTTAAAATAAATAGCAAAAAGACAAAAATAATGCTCACAGGCCGCTCCACACATCAGCGTATTTTAATACAGGAGACGCCAGTTGAAGAGGTTGAACAATTTAACTACCTTGGAAGTATTGTTTCAGCAAATGGTGGTACTGATCTGGACGTTCAAAGTAGAATAAATAAAGCTCGCGCAGCCTTCGGTTCTCTCTCCCAAATTTGGAAATCATGTCAAATCTCCTTGCGCACAAAGTTGAGATTCTTCGAATCCAATGTCAAATCCGTGCTGTTATATGCTTGCGAAACCTGGAAAGTCACGACTACCATCTCAAAGAAATTGCAGGCTTTTGTGAACCGTTGTCTACGCCATATTCTAAAAATTCGCTGGCCACAAATTATATCAAACGAGGAATTGTGGCGCAGGACAAGCCAGGAGCGGCTGGACGTTGACATAAGAAAGCGTAAATGGCAATGGATTGGTCACACACTGAGGAAACCAAACGATGAAATTGCAAAGCAGTCCTTTGAATGGAATCCTCAGGGTGCACGGCGGGTTGGAAGACCAAGAACAACATGGAAATCAACTGTCTTAGCGGAAGCAGACTCCCAGAGAAAGACGTGGCCACAGTTAAAATATCTATCTGCAGACCGAGAAGGATGGAAACGATTTGTTGGCGCCCTATGCCCCAACCGGGGTTACAGGACTTGATGATGATGATTATGGTAATCTATAGACGACAATCTTTTCATTTTTTAATAACGTCAACATAAAAAGAGAATTTATTTTTTAGTTATTAAGTTGACAGCAATTACCCTCCCTAATCGTCTAATCTTAAATAATATACTCGAAGTTTGATTAAAACACGATGTCCCCAGGAGTGTATCGAAGTCAATACACCAATGTGTCGTGCGTGAGATAACAACTTTGCAATGCCATCATCAAAATCTCAACAAAAAAAAAGCAGTTGAATCTGGTGTAATTTTCTAGGAAAGTTAATGTAGGAATATCTAACCTCGTATAGGAAAACTATCTCATCCCAGTCGTGTCGTTGGCCCATTATGTGATACATCCTAAAGCCATCCCGCAACTACTTGATCAGATAATTCCATGGATAAACTCAAAAGCCAATTTCAAGTCCAGGCCAGCCAGAACTCAGCATCACCATGTCGCATGTCGTTCAATGTGCTTCCCACTGGCCCGCGTCCACCACGTAAATAACATCAACGCCCCTAAATTGTATCTGATTTAATATTTTTTTTTGTTGTCTTCTCTAGGAATAGTTTAGTGTCCAGGTTCACTGTTTACCCAGACTGCAGAGGGTTAGAGAATATTGCACATCGAGGATGAGATGAGACACCGGGCTCTAGAATGACTACTTTCTTGGATAATCATTGTGAGTCTTCCCAGAGGGTGATCTTCAGGAAAGAATTCTGCGTCGTTTTTTTTGTAATTTATTTGTGTGCAAAGATGTGATGCCACCACATTGGGACATTGCCCTGAGATTGATTCCTGATTTCTATATAGCTGGTGCTTTACTAGGAGTGTATGCGGGGGAAATATAGCCCGCGCAGAATAGAATATGCGTTCCAGTAAAGTAGCATCATGATGGAGATGGAGCAAGCAAAAGGCATTTGGTCTTTCTCTATATTCACATCCATTAAATGGGGACGGGAGTATGAAATTACATGAAACTATGCGATTCTGCAGCCCGATTTAAGTTGACTCTAATTACAGAGTGGGCACTCGATCTGCGGCAGTGGTTGGCGTAGCGGTGCAGTAGGATTTCACATATACTACACTGTATACACTTCAGCAGCAGGTCTGTTTCTTGGTTGGTTTTGGTTTAACTCGACTCTATATGGCATTCGGAAGCTTCAACATTCTTCGAATTATTATGGTCATTCGGGAGAAGAGGGAGGAAAAACTGAGCGGAATATTAGTCGTGCTCTGACATGCCCCCAAAACCTATATCATATCCAATTTATGCTTCTTGGATGATATTAGGTTTTAGGTTTAATGTTCAGAATTCTATATAAAAGGTGGAGACTTACAGTGAGTGAAGCAAGAAATTATACGAATGCAGTTCTAACGCGGAATATTCAGAGAATTTTTTCTTCAAAGGAACTGCTGGCTTCAATTTGGGTTAGGGAAGGAAATAACTTCAAAAGAGTGAATTGATGACAGCTCTCATTTCCCTGTAGTGACAAACTGACATCGGATTATGTGGCCTGTTGTCCAGAGCTAAGCAAGGACCTGATTATATGTACTGCTCTGAGCAAAACGAATTCCTTTATAAACAAAACGTATTCTCAAGTTGGTAAGGTTAGGTGCTCTATTGACTTGCGAAATTCCCTGAACTGTGAATACTTCTTTTCTTCACTCAACCAAACTCTTTCGAATCAAATTCATAATAATAACCAAAAATGGCAAACTTGGCTCGTCCTTGTATCCATGACCTTACCTACCTTACCCATATCTTTAGCCCGAGTTGGTTTTCTGTCCCAGTCTTACTGCAACAACCCGCTAAGATTCAAGCCGTTGTCGATTTCAAACATTCAATCAAGAATCAAGAGCAGGACTCCTTTAATGCTGTTCATACTGTAACTATATGATCCTTTGGTGGACGATATGCATTATGTGCTCACTGGTACCACGACAATCTTATCCAGGCATGTTAGTCTGGATGTCAGATTGGAAGCGCGGCAGCGCAAGTCCCAGCGCAGATGCAACTATAAACGCATGTGAAAAGTAATTTCATTTAACTCGTCTTCTTGACTTTGTCTTACACCATCAGAATGATGACCAATCTTCACCGATCGACGATGACGACGAAGATCTTTTCTGCTTAAAGATCATCCCGGTCCATGGCGATCGTTTTTATTCAGGTACCTATACTGCAGCCCGAATGATAATTGATGGCTCTGCATATCCGCAAAAATTCATCTGTGCGATTTAATCCCAAAAAAAAAAAAACGACGATTGCTTTCGATAGATGGATGATCGGTGATCATGTGAGAGGGAGGCCTGATCCAATGATGAGGGAACGATCACCTACCGCAATTCCTTTTCATGGTACTTGAAAGGAAATAATTGCTCCCGCTTCGGAGTCTTCTAGTACATAAGAGCTCTTTGGGTTTAAAATGTTCAGGGCGGATCGCAAACTAATGACATGATCGTTCGTCCTCGATTCTCCGAATATGCTCCGCTTGTACAATCGATCGCTGAATTTATCGATGTACACACGAACTGCACTGGCCATCGTCGCGGTCGTCGCATCAAGTCCTTTATATCGATTCACCTGTTGTTGTGTTAAATTAAAGAAAAATGCCTAATTTTGCGATGATCGCGCAAACCGTGAACTCTAATCCCTCTCCAATTGCCGTAGAGCGCATATTGATTGGATGTCGGGATCGGGTAATTGCCGTGGTCAGTTGGTTGCAACTTGCAACCAGCAGCAAACACCATCAGAAGCAACCCAGGAGTAGAAGTCATGTGATATTGCATTGAATATGGGCGTTAAGGCGCTGCTGTTGCTACTCCAGAGAGCGTGGTCTATAATAACTCGCGCGAGAAGGAACACACCAACAAAATAACAGACATATGTATATGGCATAAGGTGCGGGGAAAGTTAATCAAGTTTTAACTTCTGGCCCCAACCATCAGAGGGATACATACGGTGAGTTTACATTTTAATCTTCAATATCGTGGGGGATTACTGTTAAGTATGGGATACTTTCGATAAATATTCTTTAAATATACGGTTGCAGGTTGCAGGGTCTTAAAGAAATTTTACTTCGGGATAACTATTCGAGGAACATTTATATTTGGGTAGCAAAAGGTGTTTCGTTAAATTATGTTTATGACGAATTTAAGAGGTTAATTTGTTTATCTTCCTTTCAAATTTTCTTTTTTATTCATGCTCATGTTAATTGTTTTCCGATCTCTTAACGGAAAAAAAGTAATTTAATATTTTTTAAGTGTCAAGTTTTTGTTGGTATTGTCGTTTACTTAAGTGATTCTCATTTCTTTTGGAAAATGTAGATAATAAGGAAACACTTTCTACAATTTGTATGCAGTTTTTTTTTTCAACGAAGGAGAATGGGCAAATTGGGCCAAACATCCACCACAAACGAGACATATGTAGTTGGATATAGCCAGCTATATAAGGACTAATTTTTACCATGGCGGAAAATAAAAAAACATACTTAACTTTTGCAATCGATACCAAATTGATTTATAAAAAAAAGGAAAGCTTTAAGCAATGGACATGTATACAATTAACATTTAACATTGAAGGACAAATTTAAAGTCTAATAATCTATCATCATCGTGTCCTGTAACCCCGGCTGGGGCATAGGGCGTCAACAAAACGTCTCCATCCTTCACGGTCTGCTGCAAGGTACTTAAGCTGTGGCCACGTCTTTCTCTGGGATTCTGCTTCCGCTAAGACAGTTGATTTCCATGTTGTTCTTGGTCTTCCAACCCGCCGTGCACCCTGAGGATTCCATTCAAAGGACTGCTTTGCAATTTCATCGTTTGGTTTCCTCAGTGTGTGACCAATCCAACGCCATTTACGCTTTCTTATGTCGACGTCCAGCCGCTCTTGACTTGTCCTGCGCCACAATTCCTCATTTGATATTATTTGTGGCCATCGAATCTTTAGGATGTGGCGAAGACAGCGATTCACAAAAGCCTGCAATTTCTTCGAAATGGTAGACGTGACTTTCCAGGTTTCACAAGCATATAACAGCACGGATTTGACATTGGATTCGAAGAATCTCAACTTAGTGCGTAAGGAGATTTGACTGGATTTCCAAATTGGGGACAGAGTACCGAAGGCAGCACGAGCTTTATTTATTCTACTTTTAACGTCCAGATCCGTACCACCGTTTGCAGAAACAATACTGCCAAGGTAGTTAAATTGTTCCACTACTTCAACTGGCGTCTCCTGTAAAATAATACGCTGCTGTGTGGAGTGGCCTGTGAGCATTATTTTTGTCTTTTTGCTGTTAATTCTTAGACCACTCGACTCTCCCTTCACTTGCAGTGTTTGGCACATCCCGTTCAGCCCACTGATGTTATTTGCCAGTAGACATATGTCATCCGCATAGTCTAAATGACTGAGCCTTTCGAACGGTCTCCATTGAATGCCCTGTCGCTCAGCTGTACCAACACTGGCCGTCAATACGTCGTCCATCGCCAGCAGGAAGAGAATTGGTGATAGAACATCCCCTTGTCTCACACCATGTTGCACTACGAAGGAGGCAGATAGCTGCCCATTGTGCAATACAAAACACCTTGCGTTGTTGTAGGACTCTTTAATAATGGCAACAATTTTTGGTGGAATTCCTCTACCAAGCAACGATCTCCATATACATTCTCGGTTAACTCGATCAAAGGCCTTTTCAAAATCCACGAACATGAGGTAAAGCGGTGATTGATATTTCATCGACTGCTCGAGGACGATACGCAGGGTGTTGATATGGTCGACACACGATCGACCACTGCGGAAGCCAGCTTGATGCCTCTTGAGTGTAGACTCGATTCTATCCTTTATTCGCTCGAGTATGATTGTTGCCATTAGTTTTGGGAAAACGGACAAAACGGTGATACCACGCCAATTGTTGCAATTCTTTAAGTCACCTTTCTTTGGCAGCTTAACAATCACACCATCCTTCCAGTCCCTGGGATAGCTTTCGTTTTCCCAAATGTTTTGTATCAGCGGATGTAAAATACTAGCCGCTGCTACGGGATCGGCTTTCAGGAATTCAGCTGGTATTCCGTCCAGTCCAGCTGCCTTGTTGTTTTGAGGAGATTTATTGATGTACGAATTTCCGATTCTGACCGGGGTTCGATGTCAATACCCCTATAGGACCTGCGCATCTCGTTTAGTTGGGGCACTTCAGCACTCTGCTCAACTGAATCCTCATTTAGCAGGGCACAAAAATGGTCCTTCCATCTACGAAGCTGATCCTCAATTGATACCAAAAGTGTGCCATCCACATCCATTACAGGATGATTGGTGTTGCTTTTTTTCCCGATAACATCTTTGGCTATTTGGTACAATTCCCGGATATCTCCTCTTCTGGCAGCGCTTTCCGCATTATCTGCGAGTCCATCCAACTTCACCCTCTTGTCACGTCTCACACAGCGGTAGACCATCTTATGTGCAATGCGGTACTGTCTTCGCAAGTCAGCCTTTCGTTGAACATCAGCTTCGGCATTTATTTGGATTTTCAACGATTTGCGAAGTTCGATCTTATCCCAGGTGTCTTGGGATATCCAAGAGTCTCTACTTCTCGTTCGCTTGGGTACAGTTTCGGATCCAGCCTCCATAAAAACACTTTTAATTTCACCCCACATCTCATCAATTGTTGAATTCTGGATTCCATTTAATGACGAGGCTCTGTCGTTAAGGGTGGTGACATAGTTTCGACATATGTTGGGGTCATTTAAAGCATTAGTAATGAATTTTGTGCTCCTTGCTGCATCCTGCGCTGGTTTTTGTACGGCAGCGGTTCGTAGTTTGAGACTCATCAGAACCAAATGGTGGTCGCTTCCCACATCGGCATTTCTTATACTCCGGACATCACACATTGACTTCCTCCATCGCTGCTGAATCATGATATGATCAATTTGGTTTTCGGTTTGACCATCCGGATGCACCCAGGTAATTTTGTTGCAAGTCTTATGTTTAAATACAGTCCCACCTGTCACAAGACGATTCGCGTTACAAAAGTCGACAAGCAAGTCACCATTTTCATTCCGTGACCCCACGCCATTTCTTCCCATCACGCGTTCCAGTCTTTAATTGTCTGAACCGACTTGGGCATTAAGGTCTCCCATAACAACTATGATGTCGGCTCTCGGAACACTACTGTAAACCGAGTTAAGATGAGTGTAGAACGCGGTTTTGTCTTCCTCGGTCGCTTCATTTGTGGGGGCGTAGCACTGAATAATTGTGACGTTACGAATTTTTGAACGAAACCTTGCTGTCATTAATCTCGCAGAAATGGGCGCCCATGAGATCAAACTACGCCTCGCTTCTTCGTTCAACATAATTCCGACACCATGCAGTCTTTGGCCACCCTCTCTTTCATCTTCGCCGGAATACAGCATTCTCGTCTGTCCAGTGTCTGATCTGTATTCAGCTCTTCCTCTCCACTTAGTTTCGCTTATGCCCAGGATACTGATCTTTAGGCGAAGCATTTCACGCTCAACCTGCTCGTATCTACCATCGCTGTACAAGGATCGAACGTTCCATGCTCCGATTTTCGTACGTATGCGGTAGCCAAAAGTAACATTTGCGCTTCTTGAAAGACTTCTTCTATTTGTCAACGATTCATTTATTATTATGGCGTCTTGATTGACGCTCGTACATGAAGGATGCCGCACCCCCAAATCCGATGTGCGGTTTACTGCAGCCGAAGCTACAGAAGGATTTTCTATAAAAAGATTACCTCTTGGGGACTCATTTCCATTTGTTGTCATAATTCATGTATTTGCATATATCCTTCCACCATGGTGTTTTCCGAGATATGATTAATAACATACATAAGCTCAGATTTGACAGGCACACCCGCCTTTTGTATGGTCAAACACATAACTATGCTCGAGGCCGCCCACTATGGGAAAACAGACGCCTTTTGTAGCCGCCCAATATGGGTTACAGACGCTACCTGCTGCTGCCGTTGGCCTTTTACCAAAAAAAGCTCCTCCGCCACCAGACTATCATGCCGTTGACCGCCACCTGCAGTTCATCCGCCTTAAGGGGGCTTTTAACCATCCCGAGGACAAGTTTGTGCCCTGACCAGCATAGCTGGGTTGTCTGCTTATCCCGGCATCCATTCGGTCCCCCTGCACGTTAGCGTTACCCACCCTCTACCACGCGGAGGTGTGCATAGGGATTTTCCTATCATTGAGCCTAGGGCCATATGGCGTCCTAGCACTCTCAAGTACTTTTAGAGGGCAAAAAAATAATCTATGAGGTGGAGGAATTATCTAAACCATTAGTTTAAGCGATCAAAACTTCAATGGTCTGGTGGAATCCCTTATTTCAAATGAAAACAAATTTTGTACACCGAAATCATTATAGAAGTCGAATTCCTTACGAAAATACTGAAAGAAAGTGTATCAGACTTTTTCCAACTCGTTCCCAATGTGCGCCGTGATGTTGTTATGTGCGGTGCAGGGACATAAGGCCCAAGGACCTAGCACCAAATTTTTATTTTTGAAAGATTTCGATGAAAAATATTCATAATGACCTTAAAAATTAAATTTCAAAAAATTACCTCGAAATAATATAACCCAAAATTTGCATCGAAACTCATTTTTTTTCAAGACTTTAGATTCAAAAAAATGATTTGATACAGCCATTCTGAGGCCAGATTCGAATTCAGCAAACCAAAAACCATCAGAAAAGTATATCTTGGTTCATGTTAAGGTTAAAAATTCAAATTTTGTCATTTAAAGTAATCAATTAGTGTTTTCGAGTTAATTTTCGAAAACAGTAAAATTACACCAATTTTCAAATAGCACTTGTCTCAGAAAAAACTTTAAACAGAAATTTGTTGGAAATTGTGTATAGGTTCCAACCTTTAATTGAATTTTAATGAAATTTACGAACAATTGATAATTTTAGAGTCATAAGTGAAAAACTCATACAAAATGCACGAAGTTTCGGTTTTGTCACCCTTGAAATCATAAAGCAGGAAACAAAATCAAAACTATCCCACAATTTGCTCGCTAAGGGCCCTTTTGAGCACAAATTGACTAGACTATTTATTAGGAAAAATCTTTAAAACTAATTGAATGATAAAGTAAACTTGAAATAAACTTGACCACCCAAACCCAATACTGTGCTTTGTGAGTAATTTTGAAGTGCGTTAAGGAAAATGTCATCGAAAATCCAATATTCTTTTCTTATCTTGCAGAAATATTATTTAAAACATTTAAGCATGACTTTTGAAGCTCTTAGTCTAAGAGCTACCAGCCACTTTGACTAACCTACTAGGCACAAGGCTACAACTTTGTGTATGCTTGATTTGGGACTAGTTAAGTATGAAAACCACGGTCTGGCAGGGTTGCCGCGGTCGAAAGGTTGCCATCTGATTTTTTCAAAATGCAAAAAAAGGGTCAAAATTAACCTACTCGCACAAGGCTCAAACTTATTTATAATTTAGTTTATACATTCTTATGCATGAACAAAATTATGCCAGACGGGTTTGGCGGTCGAAAGTGCTTGCCAGACGAGCCTAAAGCTCTTAAAGATTAATAAAAGATATTGGATAACTTAAGAAATTTGTTACGTACAAAGATAAAACTTAGTGTATTCTTTATTCGTGAACAGATAAGTAAAAAAATAAAGATCTCAGAAAATTTCCGCAATTCTAGGGTTGCCACCTATTTTTTCAAAATGTAAAATAACTTCTAAATGCAACATATCTACTTTTAGAATGCTGATTTTTGAATTTATAATAACTTATGTCTTTTTGTGCATGAAAAAAAAGATGCCAGACCAGTTTTGGTGGACGAAAATAGCTTGCCAGACGTGTTTTTAAAGTTGGTATTCAAAAATGTCATTGATTAGTCAGATGTAGGTATTAAATATAACACGTTAACTGCGTATAGTCCTTATACATATTAAATCAAGTCAACAAATTATGATATGGTTATTTTACTGTAGACGCAGGGTTGCCATATATTTTTTTCAAAATTTTATAAAATTGACAAAGCTGAAACACCAACCTACCTAAAGTTTTCGCACATATGTAAGCTTATGCCATCTTGTATATAAAAAAAAAATGAGAGACGGTGGAAAGCTTCTGTCAGACAAGCCTAAGACTTAAAAAATTGGTATTATAAGAAATATCCTTTCTTGATTTATTCTTAAATTTAAAAAAAACGTGTCAAAATTGCAAACCTACCCGCACAAAGCTGATTTTTACATATATGTTAGCTGATATATTCTATCACACCGGACGGACGGTCGAAAGTTCCTGCCAGACGGGTCTAAAGTCTTAAAAGATGGTTTGCGATTTTGACAGTTTTTTGAAATTTAATAAAAAAAGGATATTACTTGTAATACCATCTTTTAAGACTTTAGGCCCGTCTGGCAGGAACTTTCGACCGTCCGGCCGGTTTGATATATTTTTTTTCATATTTAAGAATATATCAGCTCTACAAGGGCTCTCTGAACTGCATCGTTTTCCACATTATTGAATGCTCCTTCAATATCTAGAAGGGCAGCAAGAGTGTATTCCTTGTCTTTGAGAGTTTTATCAATTGTACAGGGTGTCCGCCGGGAAGGTATACTACTTTGTTTGTTTATAATTTTTGATTAAATTAAAGAAAATGGATCTTATGTTGATAAATGTTTTATTTAATGTCCGCAATTGTGTATGGAATACACTATCAGGTAAATGTCCACCTCTGTTAGTCTCACAAATGCGAGCCCTTTTGAGCACATTTTTTATTACATTCTCATACATTTCACGCGGTATTTCAATAATTTCATCACGAATATTTTGTTTGAATTGCTCAAGCGTTTCTGGTTTGTTTGCATAAACCTTGCTTTTCAGATATCCCCACAAATTATTGATTTATTTGATTGACAATAAAGTTTCAAGAAGTATAAATTGTACTTCTGGAGTTTCTCAAGGAAGTCACCTTGGTCCATTACTATTTTTACTATATATTAATGATATAGTGAACGTAATCCAAAATTGTTTTTATCTGCTGTATGCAGATGATTTAAAATTGTTTCTTAAAATCAAATGCATTGAAGATTGTGTAAGAGTTCAATATGATTTGGACCGTATTTCAAATTGGTGCTTTCTTAATAGTTTAAAACTAAATATTGGAAAATGTAAAACAATTACATTTTCTAAATCAGCATTAGCTCTTTACTTTCCATATAACATTAATTCTAATCCTCTGCTTAAAGTTAATGACATTAAAGATCTAGGTGTTATTTTTGATTGCACGTTTTCCCCAAAAAAACATATCGACTATATTGTTGCTAAGTCAAACACCTTAGTTGGATTCATTAAGAGAAATAGTAAAGATTTTATGGATCCTTATGTTTTACTAAACCTTAACATCTCACTGGTTAGGTCGACAATTGAGTATGCAGATGTAATTTGGAACCCATATTATAGAGTCCATTCCGATAGAATTGAACAAGTTCAAAGGCGATTTACTAAATTTATTTTTTATAAAATGCGTTGGAATTTTAGGCCTGACTATAAAGCTAGGTGCCAATTGCTTGGTATAAGATCATTAGCATCTAGAAGAAGTACTCATGATGTAATGTTTGTGAGAGATATAATATGCAACCATATAAAGAGTCCGTTATTGCTTTCTGTTATTTCCTTTTATGTAACGGGTGATTTTTTAAGAGGTTTAGAACTTTTTTTTTTTTAAAAACACAAAAAATTCGAAAAAATGAATGAAATATTTATTTGAATCGATAGTTTGAACCTTGCAATTTAATGTTTAAAGATAATTTCATGCAAATGTTGACCGCGGCTGCGTCTCAGGTAGCCCATCCGCTGAGTCCAATTTTGGCATACTCTTTCACACATATCGGCCGGTATCTCACGAATGAATGCATGGATGTTGGCTTCCAGTGCGTCAATCGAAGCGGGCTTGTCCCTATAGACATTAGCCTTGACATACCCCCACAAAAAATAATCTAATGGTGTCAAATCGCACGATCTAGGCAGCCAATTGACCGGCCCGAAACGTGAAATTAACTGTTCACCAAACACGCCTCGCAATTGCGCCATTGTTTCGCGTGCTGTGTGGCATGTGGCACCGTCTTGTTGAAACCACATATCATGCAAGTCAAGAACTTCCATTTCGGGCAAACAAAAGTTTGTTATCATCGCTCGGTAGCGTTCACCATTGACAGTAACGCTGCGATTCGCATCATCTTTGAAGAAATATGGCCCAATAATGCCGCCGGCCCATAAACCGCACCAAACAGTGGCTTTTTCGGGATGCATTGGTAGCTGTTGCAATGCTTCTGGCTGATCTTCACTCCAAATGTGGCAATTATGCTTATTTACGTACCCATTCAACCAAAAATGAGCCTCATCGCTGAACACAATTTTTCGATAAAAAAGCGGATCCTCGGCCAGCTTTCCAAGAGCCCATTCACCAAAAATTCGGCATTGTGGTAGGTCGGCTGGCTTTAGTTCTTGCACCAGCTGTATCTTAAAAGGCTTTACGCCCAAATCCTTCCGCAAAATTTTCCACGTAGTGCTGTAACAAAGGCCTAACTGCTGGGAACGGCGCCGAATCGACATTTCGCGGTCTTCTGTCACACTAGCTGATACGGCCGCAATATTTTCTTCACTACGCACAGTACGTAAACGTGTTGGTGGTTTAATGTCCAACAAAGTAAATTTGGTGCGAAATTCGGTCACAATCTTCCGAATAGACTGCTCAGAAGGTCGAGAATGCCGACCATAAAATGGAAGCAGCGCGCGATGAACATTTCGAACCGAGCACGAATTTTGATAGTAAAATTCAATAATTTGCAAGCGTTGTTCATTTGTAAGACGATCCATGGCTAAATTGCAAACCAAACTGAAGCTGTTTGACAGTGACACAAGGTACTAAACACACGTCAGCTGTCAAAACCAGTGTTGCCAAAACCAAACCAGCTAAAAAATCACCCTTTACCAACAAGACAGTTAAGAGGAAGATATCTCCTTTTTGAACAAGTACATAGAACAAATTATGGACAGAATGAACCAATATCAAGAGCTATTTCCTCGTTCAATGAAGTTTGTGCCATTTTTGATTTGCATTTATCTCGTGAAAAATTTAAAAATGAATTATTATTAAGAATTGTATTCTAATAACTTATTTCCTATTTTTATATTTATATTAACAAATCATTGTTATTATTCCATATCTGTTAAGCAAGTGCTTGTAGATGAAATAAATAAAAAAAAAAAAAAAAAAAAAAAAAAAAGAAGTCCAGAGCAGTCAAATCAGGCAACCGTGGAGGCCAATCAACATCACCATTTCTTGAAATAACTTGTTGCGGAAAGATGTCTCGCACTAATTCCATTGTAATCCTGGCTGTATGCAATGTGGCAAAGCTTGTTGATATCGAATAGTTTTCCACAATAAATTTGCCACGTGTCTACTTCACGACTGCCAATTATGAACTGTCAAGACTAATGTTTACCAAAATGTCGGTAAACAAAGTAGAATACCTTCCCGGAGGACATCCTGTATTAACAACACAGTGAATAGAATAGAATCTTTATTGTAGCTGAATTTGTATAATTTTTTCTCATAAACTAGACTGCACAATTTACAGAGATATGGCTTTTTACTACCTTACTACTGAAAAAGCTTATAACATTTTTATTTAAAAAAAATATCACAGATTTAAAACGATTTTGTTGAGGGGAAAGCTACTACAAAAAACCTTCAATTAATTAAGAAAACAATTTTTCCATTAGGAGAGAGAAGTGGGGCCGAGCTATTACAAGTAAAGATGTTGTTTACATTTTATTTTAAATAAAACAATAACAAATAAGTAGGTACATATATGTATATATTCACATATATATATTTTTATATCACAGAAATAAATTAATAAATAAATAATAAATTAGATAAATAAATAAATAACTAAATAAATTAATAAATAAATAAATAAATATATGGATAAATGAATTAATAAATAAATAAATTAATAAATTGATAAATAAATAAATAAATTAATTAATTAATAAATAAATAAATAAATAAAATAATTAATTAATTAATTAATAAATAAATAAATAAATAAATAAATAAATTAATTAATTAATAAATAAATTAATGAATAAATAAATAAATGAAAAAACACAAATAAATAAAACATTTTTTCAATTTTATCACAGTACCTATGCATAGAAATAAATAAATAAATAAATGATTAAATAAATAAATAAACAGATAAAGAATATTGAAAAAGTAACAAACATATATGGAATAGAAAATAAATAAATTAATAAAGATGAAAATAAAACTTACAACACCTTAATTTGATAGGTTTGAAATTAGATTATTTTCAGAAGAAATGCATGAAAGTTTATAACGTTCATATAATTTCACAGTGAAGTGAAGTTTCTACGCTTTTGCCTTTCGTATAGGCATGCTGCATTGGAGAAATCACCTCCGGCTTCAGTGAGCTGCGAATATAAATGTCCAACAATCTCTCGAAAGTTTTAAGAGTGAACGAAATGATTGGTCTATAGTCCTTAGCTTCTGATGTGTGGCAAGGTTTACCAGCCTTCAGGATAAATACAACTTTGACTTACCCGAGCAATATAAATTAGGTACCAAAGACGGTGATCTCCAGTTTGATAGGATATTTTCATTTCTTAAAAAAAAAAATCATTCAACGCCACATGAAAGGCAGAAAAAAAGTTACTGACCAGATTAAACCACTTCTTTTGGGTTCAAAATACTGTTTTCTCAGTTTTTTAATAATCTACTTACTTCATTATCCGGTTCCCGATCTATGGAGGGTCTCTGCCTGGGGGTCTTCCATCGGTTGCGCTCCCTCGCACGCTCCCTCCAGCTCCAGTCATCGAGGCCAAGCGCTCTTGCATCTGCAACCGCCAGGTCCCTGTAGTGGGGTTTCGGTCTTCTTAAAAATCAGTTAGTAATTACTGTATCTAGAAATGTAGACCTGTTAAGTAAATCCACTTTCATTTTCTAGTAATAAATGGTTATATTAGTATAATATGATACAAGTAAAATTTTGACTTGAAAATTTGTTGCCTTGTATAATTTTTCTCGTAACTAATAATTCGCAGTTATTTTGCAACTTATGATATATGACAATACTTTTTAATCAAAAGTACACGGTTTACTTTCATAAATATAATTTTTTTAATTACAAAAGGGCAGTAACTTTCCAAAATTTTGGATGCACTAATCTCAGAATTTTTCCATCAAGTTTTCGAAGTATACATATTTTAACCAAAAAGTGGTGAAAAGTATGGTTTTTTTTTTTAATTTTCAGGTTATGTTACATAAGAATGTATAAGTTATTTGTATGCGAGAAACTATCAACAGAATATATGAAAATTTCCAATCAATCAATCGCAAAATTACCTCGACCCGTTTACTGATACAAAACATTAGTATATTATGTTCTACTAAAAATCTTATGTTCTACTTTTTCCTTTGCTTAAGCTGTCACATAGGTGCTTATGTTATATTATAATATTTAGGTTTCATATCAGCAAATGAGCTCGAACGAATCATTCCATTCAGCTGTGCCCAAACAGCTCATGCAGGCTGTGAGTTAATTTTAATTTTAAATTTACCAAAAGCCTCAAGAATGTCAAAACAAAAGAGCTGAGCTGCGAACTTTACATTAATGAGTTATTGAAGACGACTGGTCCTTATGATGGCCAAACTTCAATGACTTAGGATAACGCGTATACATCAGTATGATATTTTGGACAAGATCTATACGAATATGAATTTACTTGTTCTTAAATAAAAAATAACATTTACTTTGTTAAAACTAACTAACTAAAAATATCGAGGATGAAAGATCGTTTTTTTTTTTAAGGAGTAGGAAAGTTTGTGTTTTGAAAAATATATGTCATATGCTTAAGTTGTAACAAGGTAAAAGATTCCATTCAGTACAAAGTAACTATCCCTCATAAAAACAACCTCCCAAGCTTAATAAGAATATATTTATTCCTTTGATTCTCCTTTCTCATGGTAAATAAAACGTCTGCACCAAGTACATGAGAGGACGATTTTTTCTCGAAGGATTTTGTGTACTTACAATTTTACATTTTACCTGTGACTCCTACTTCTTAATTGGCTGCACAAAATAGTATTTATGGACAGATATAAGCTTAAGAAGGTTTTCCTTAAATTTTTAGAAAAATATTATGGTGAATGAAAATTTTTATGGTTTTCATAGAACGACCGTGGTCTACAATTAGAATCTAGTATGACACCTGCATTTAATTGAGATAAATTATCTTCTGTCTTAATTTCAAAACACCGGCCATAACGTAATACAATCCGATTTTATATACCTCCTGCTTCTATAAACACATCTCTATACGTCCACGTGAGTATTACTCTGCAAAGCATTTATCACCATTAAAATAAAGTCAAGCCCTCTTTATATTACATACCTACTAGTATCTTAGCCTTTTTATATATTGTATAGCTTAAAACTTGCATTCCAGTGTAATTAGGATCTCGTGGCTATTTTGGGGTCGATAATGACACATTTAATGAGAGTCTCCGCCCGCCCGACCGTATTATCTCGGGACAAAACTTCAAAATTACCTCTGCATCTGCAGGATCTAAATCACAAGTGATGGTGTATCTCTTGTACTGGCCTGGACCAGAAACTCCTTCATCATCACAGAATCATTTGTCTCACGCCACGCATCTATCTCCACAGTGAAGTCGTCAACGCCCCAAGACGATGAAGACGACCGACGATGGCGATGACGGTGACGATCGCATGCTCACAAGTCAGAAACCGTGCCTTGATTTTTTGGGACAAACAATTAAAATGACATTATCTGCCGCAGCACAAAATAGCAACTGTTAAGAGACAACCGCAGAAGACACACACTACGACTGACATACAAGATGGACGCAGCAATTGCGATCTGGCTTGGGGCTCAGAGCGTGCAGTGGTCATCATATATTGCGGTGTGTGTATGTGACTCGAATCATCATCACGAACATGGCTGCGGGCGGATACCTTTCTCATTATTTAAACCCTTTTTTTTTAGTCAATCTTTCCATCAGCGCTTTAGATTTGAGAGACTGAAGCTGGACTGATGCTGGGGTGGGTCCCGGCTTTGATTTGATTTTATTTCATAATAAATGATTATTGAAGTTGGTCTTCTTTTTATGTTTGCTGTTCAGCTATATTCTTTTCGTAGGTGAGAGTACCTATAGTTGTTATAGTCAGCGAGATAAAGTTGAACGTTGTGAATGGTATTATTCATTTTTGGCATGAGATTATTTGAGATAAAATACATGACGGTGGGTTGCTCGTACATATACTTGCTCTTATGTTCAAAAGTCATTGACACTGTTAAGGAAAAATGTTTGAAAGCAGGAAATACAATAGTAGTTAATAATAGTTAATAGTTTGATTGAGTTGAGGTAAAAAAAGAAAGAAGGGAAAAGCGAGACCCTTTGGAAGAGAAATGATACTACCTTCCGGCGGTATTCGTCAAATTTATTGGTAAACTCAACGTTTGCCTGAATTTATCGTATTTCTATCGATACTTAAAGAAGCTGCAGCTGTCTATGAAAATGCAAGTTGCGTTGGAAAACGATCCATCAGCCGATGAACATATCAAAACAACTTATGTTGGCAGTTGAAATTGGTCGAGTTCTAGTTGATAATTTTTTTAAAATCATTATTCATTATGCATTATTCAATATTCATTAGTCATTATTCATATTCATTATTCATTATTCATTATTCATTATTCATTATTCATAATTCATTATTCATTATTCATTATTCATTATTCATAATTCATTATTCATTATTCATTATTCATTATTCATTATACATTACTCATTATTCATTATTCATTATTCATTATTCATTATTTATTATTCATTATTCATTATTCATTATTCATTATTCATTATTCATTATTCATTATTCATCATTCATTATTCATTATTCATTATTCATTATTCATTATTCATTATTCATTATTCATTATTTACTATTCATTATTCATTATTCATTATTCATTATTCATTATTCATTATTCATTATTTATTCATTATTTTAAATCAAATCACAAAACGAAACCACTACTGCTCATTCCTTAAAATCGGCTAATCGTAAATATTTAAAATGATGATGAAGCGACAAACTATAAAATTGAATTTTAAAGATGGTTGGTTGAACCCGGTCTACCACCGCACATTTTGCAACTCAAAGTTGGCTCTGTCATCATAATGCAATCTGAAAGTATCTGAAACTATGCTATTGAACTAGGTTTACGGAGAAGAAAATCATGAACAACGTCTAGCCTTTGAAATATTTTAAGAATAATTAGTTTGTATTTCTCTAAATGGACAATTTTCCAAATTCGTTTTTTTTAAATAATCAGTTTCAAGTTTTTTTTTTCTTCTCGTTCTTACTTCTTAGCAAATTCAATTCAAGATGGCAGTTCATAATAATTTTGGCTAAAAGCTCTTAACCAAAACGCAACATTACCTCTCAGACTCCTAGTTATATATTCTTATGTTACCGTACTAAGCAGATTCTGGAAGTCAGCTCTATAGGGCTAAATGATTTTGATTTGAGACTTTTTGAACATGATCAATTCGTCCACGAATTTTATAATAGTAACAAAAACAAAATAATAATAATGTTGACAGTATTTTTTTGAGAAAGGGTATTTAGATAGTCAAGCATTTTGTTTGCAGCTAATAACATGAGGGAACAAGGCAGAACTAACTTTCGAACAAAGTGTTCGGTCCTGATCGAAAGAAGTATATAAAACTTGAGTTGTATATGTATATTGATTAGCGAACTACCTGATACCTACGATTGAACCTACTTTGGAATACTCAAGCTTAGTCTTTCAGAGCGAGATTGACGAAGTCTTGAAATTACATCTTTTTTCAGTCAATCAATATCAAAAAAGTGGTTTAATTCTGGATTATTACAAGAAGATTTGTACTTAAAATTAATTATTATTTTAAAGCCAACTTGGATGTATTATTTAGAGATCCATAGAGTACTGAAAACTATAGGACCTTACAAATATATCATAAATAAATGAATGCTTTAAGGTTGATATAGTTCTTCCGATTTTGTTTTAACAGCTGATTTTTAATGTTTCTTCATTGTTGAAGAAAAATGTCTTTCCAGCCTATGGATATATATTGGGGCTTTTTTTGATCGGAAATGAATATCCTTGTGCATACAACCGCACTCAGAAACAACATCCTCCCCATGAAGATATACACTAAAACATTTATGCTGATAATATTTTGTTCGGTAATTTTTGTTTTGCCACCATAACAAAATACCAAATTCATGCTGCTTCTCTAAATAACTTCACGCCTGCTAAGTATTGTATTTACATCTACAACAAAGAATATGCGTTGCGCACTTTTGTCAGACATTATGCAGCTTAAGTTATTACAAGAATTGACTGACGAAAGACCTTTTTGAAGGAAGTCCACAATATTCTTTGGATCCTTCTGTGAGCCATAAATCACTTTGAGTGAAAAATAAAATTCAACTCAAAATATAACTATCCTTCAGATGGACCAAGTCGAATAGATACCTATACAAGACTTAGCTTTAAGAAAAAAAAAAAAACAATCGCTTCTCTAGAGACCGCACACATGTTAAGAAGACCTTAAGAAGCAGTGATGTTAATATTTACGACAAAACATTCACATAAAAGACAACGTCAAGGCGTTATTTCAATGGATGTTGGCGGTGGGATGGTGAAGAAGCCAGGCAGGAAGGTCCGTCTGTCGGTGTCTGAATTTAAAGCGATATTGGGCGACAGCACTGACGCACTTTATGAAGCATGTAATTAGGAAACAGATAGACTTAAACGCGAGATGGCAACTGTTTGGTCATTCAAACCATATTGTCTTCAAGTTCAGAGGCCTACGACGCCAGTCGTATCTCACTCATACTTTTTCCAATGATGACCGCGACGCACAAGCACAACACAAAATGCGATTGCGGTGCAGGTGTTCCATAAAGACGGTCGTTGATGCGATTTCAAGGTGTCATTGTTTCGGGATATGAAATGTTTTAAGATTTTTATGTTGACTTGTTTACGAAGTTTTCCTGTGTCTTTGAAAGAACTCTGGAACTTTCAATTCTATCTTGATAAATGTTTCATTTTGTAATGTTTTCAAGTCATGCCATGATAAATAAATAATATTACTTCGTACCCACTCTACCCTATTTATTGTCAAAAACTTTTGAATGCAGTTTGTAGATCATGTGACCCTCTTCAAGAAAGCATTAACATATGTATTTATTTTCGGTCAATTTAAGAGGAAATTATATATTTTAAATGATTGCTATTATCGCTATGTCAAAGTTTTCTTGAAGAGGGTCACATGTCCTACGAATTGCACTCAAAAGTTTTCGATGAAAATGAACTTTTCAGTGTTTTTTACGAAAAACCTATACTTTCACTACTTCACCTTTTTCAGATAACATTATCATTTGCTGGTCGCTCTTATGCCAAAATGTGTTATAATATTTTTTGTATACAATACTATAGGGCCTGGACCTTCAACATCATAAAAGATCAGTTCATTGCAGTAATTGGCCAGTCATGGATTTATCTTATGAATTTTTTTCTTTGTGCCAAAAATTGTTCGTGACCTTGAAATTATTAAAACTAGCTGATCTTTAATAAAGTTTCAAGGCCTTTCAGGTGGGATTAATTTTATGCAAATTTCCCATAAATGCGAGGAGCCAAAAATCGCTGTGACCTTTAAAATCTTTAGAAATTCATTAAATCAAATTTATAGCTTACCAATTTCTAAAACTAGCTGATCTTTTATATAGATTTAGAGAACTTACAGAAAGTATACATTTTTTTGCAATTACCCATAAATGAGGTGCCAAAAATCGGTATGACCTTAATTTTTTGTATTCATTAAAAATTCATAAAAAAATGTGTGGGTGACCAATTACAGAAAAAAGCTGGCCTTTTATAATCGTAAAGTGGCCTTTCAATTGGCATTTTTTTTTTTTTAATGACCCAAATGAGGTGCCAAATGTTTTTAATGGACATTGAAACGAACCTACCTACCAATTTGAGCAATAACTGAATATAAAAACTCAGGCAATTACTGTCCACCATTCTTCATTATTCTTCGCCATAATAATAAATGAATCGTTTACAAATAGAAGAAGTCTTTCAAGAAGCGCAAATGTTACTTTTGGCTACCGCATACGTACTAAAATCGGAGCATGAAACGTTCGATCCTTGTACAGCGATGGTAGATACGAGCAGGTTGAGCGTGAAATACTTCGCCTAAGGATCAGTATCCTGGGCATAAGCGAAACTATAAGTGGAGAGGAAGAGCTGAATACAGATCAGACACTGGACAGATGGGAATGCTGTATTCCGGGGAAAATGAAAGAGAGGGTGGCCAAAGACTGCATGGTGTCAGAATTATGTTGAACGAAGAGGCAAGGCGTAGTTTGATCTCCTGGGCTCCCATTCCTGCGAGATTAATGACAGCAAGGTTTCGTTTAAAAATTTGTAACGTCACAATTATTCAGTGCTACGCTCCCACAAATGAAGTGATGAGGAGGACAAAATCGCGTTCTACACTCATCTTAACTCAGTTAACAGTATTGTTCCGAGAAGCCGACATCATAGTCGTTATGGGAGACCTTAATGCCCAAGTTGGTTCAGACAATTACGGACTGTAACGCGTGATGAGAAGAAATGGCTTGGGGTCACGGAATGAAAATGGTGACTTACTTGTCGACTTTTGTAACGCGAATCGTCTTGTGGGACTGTATTTAAGCATAAGACGTGCAAAAAAATTACCTGGGTGCATCGTGATGCTCAAACCGAAAACCAAATTGATCATATTATGATTCAGCAGCGATGGAGGAAGTCAATGTGTGATGTCCGGAGTATAAGAAATGCCGATGTGGGAAGCGACCACCAATTGGTTCTGATGAGTCTCAAACTACGAACCGCTGCCGCACAAAAACCAGCGCAGGATGCAGCAAGGAGCTCTAAATTCAATACTAATGCTTTAAATGACCCCATAACATATGTCGAAACTATGTCACCACCCTAAACGACAGAGCCTCGTCATTAAACGGAATCCAGCATTCAACAATTGATGAGATGTGGGGTGAAATTAAAAGTGTTTTTATGGAGGCTGGATCCGAAACTGTACCCAAGCGGACGAGAGTTAGATACTCTTGGATATCCCAAGAGACCTGGGATAAAATTGAACTTCGCAAATTGTTGAAAATGCAAGTAAATGCCGAAGCAGATTTTCAACGAAAGACTGAATTGCAAAGCGAGTACCGCATTGCACATAAGATGGTCTATAGCTGTGTGAGACCTGACAAGAGGGTGAGGTTAGATGGACTCGCAGATAATGCGGAAAACGCTGCAAGAAGAAGAGATATCCGGGAATTGTACCAAATAGCGAAAGATGTTATTGGGAAAAATAGCAACACCAACCATCCTGTAATGGATATAGATTGCACACTTTTGGTATCGATTGAGGATCAGCTACGCAGGTGGAAGGACCAATTTTGTGCCCTGATAAATGAGGATTCACTTGAGCAGAGTGCTGAAGTGCCCCAACTAAACGAGATGCACACGGCGCAGGTTTTATAGGGGTATTGACATCGAACCCCCGTCAGAATCGGAAATCCAGACATCAATAAATCTCCTCAAAAACAACAAGGCAGCTGGACTGGACGGAATACCAGCTAAATTCCTGAAAGCCGATCCCGTAACAGCGGCTAGTATAATACATTCGTTGATACAAAGCATTTGGGAAAACGAAAGCTATCCCAGGGACTGGAAGGATGGTGTGATTGTTAAGTTGCCAAAGAAAGGTGACTTAAAGAATTGCAACAATTGGTGTGGTATCACCGTTTTGTCCGTTTTCCCAAAACTAATGGCAACCATCATTCTCGAGCGAATAAAGGATAGAATCGAGTCTACACTCAAGAGGCATCAAGCTGGCTTCCGCAGTGGTCGATCGTGTGTCGACCATATCAACACCCTGCGTATCGTCCTCGAGCAGTCGATGGAATTTCAATCACCGCTTTACCTCATGTTCGTGGATTTTGAAACGGCCTTTGATCGAGTTAAACGAGAATGTATATGGAGGTCGTTGCTTGGTAGAAGAATTCCACCAAAAATTGTTGCCATTATTAAAGAGTCCTACAACAACGCAAGGTGTTTTGTTTTGCACAATGGGCAGCTATCCGACTCCTTCGTAGTGCAACAGGGCGTGAGAAAAGGGGATGTTCTATCGCCAATTCTCTTCCTGCTGGCGATGGACAACGTATTGACGGCCAGTGTTGGTACAGCTGAGTGACAGGGCATTCAATGGAGACCGTTCGAAAGGCTCAGTCATTTAGACTATGCCGATGACATATGTCAACTGGCAAATAACATCAGTGGGCTGAACGGGATGTGCCAAACACTTCAAGTGAAGGGAGAGTCGAGTGGTCTAAGAATTAACAGCAAAAAGACAAAAATAATGCTCACAGGCCGCTCCACACAGCAGCGTATTATTCTACAGGAGGCGCCATTTGAAGTAGTGGAACAGTTCAACTACCTTGGCAGTATTGTCCCTGCAGACGGTGGTACGGATCTGGACATTAAAAGTAGAATAAATAAAGCTCGTGCTGCCTTCGGTTCCAATTTGGAAATCTAGTCAAATCTCCTTACGCACTAAGTTGAGATTCATCGAATCCAATATCAAATCCATGCTGTTAAATGTTTGTGAAACCTGGAAAGTCACGTCTATCATTTCGAAGGAATTGCAGGCTTTTGTGAATCGCTGTCTTCGCCACATTCTAAAGATTAGCTGGTCACAAATAATATCAAATGAGGAATTGTGGCGCAGGACAAGTCAAGAGCGGCTGGACGTCGACATAAGAAAGTGTAAATGGCGTTGGATTGGTCACACACTGAGGAAACCAAACGATGAAATTGCAAAGCAGTCCTTTGAATGGAATCCTCATCAGGGTGCACGGTGGGTTGGAAGACCAAGAACAACATGGAAATCAACTGTCTTAGCGGAAGCAGAATCCCAGAGAAAGACGTGGCCACAGCTAAAGTACCTTGCAGCAGACCGTGAAGGATGGAGACGTTTTGTTGACGCCCTGTGCCCCAGCCGGGGTAACTGGACACAATGATGATGACCGATATCGTTTCTTCCATCTAATTCCCTTCGGGTTTGCAAACAAACAGATCTATTATTATCGATCACTATGAGAGTCCGCTGACTGCCAATCAGCCTAACATTGACGTTTGCATACAATTTTTCGATAACAAAATAAACCAGAGTATTTGCACACGATTTTTGCATGTACTCCAACATTAAGTACAAATCGCAAGAATTATTGCATCGTTTAAAAGCAGCCTTGAGCGTCGAGAAGAACTTAGCTACTTTTCTGCAGCACTGAACGCTGCCATTGGACATTCCCATAATCTTTCCAGTCAGCTGGAAAATTGGTTGGTTGGTGGGTGGACAAAATCAAAACGTCACCTATTTGTCGACGTTTTGATTTTGTCCAAATAAAAATTAAAAGTGAACGATATTAATAATAACAAAGAAAAGCACATTAAACAAACGAGTAAAACAAAACAAAAGTGAAAAGAAAATATAACCACCATATTATAAAAGGGCAAACACGAATCTTAATAAGTGTTGTGAAAAATTTTAAAGTGAAAATGTAAAATTAAGTGTCGGGAGCAAATAGGTACTCGGTCTCGATCTGGCTCTCGCTCGCACTTATTGTGCAATTTTCTTTTGTTTGTTAAATGTTTGCATTGCATTCTGTGCAAAAAAACCTTTTCAACGCGTAGATTGTACCACAAAATTCGTGCTTGCTGTTTTATTATTTTACCCTATTTTGAAAAAATGATATATACGGTCACTCCCGAAAGTATTCGGAATTAATCTATATCAAATCTATATAATGATTTTTCTTGCTCTGTTGAAATTATAAAAAAAGTAACAGCAGGTGGAATCTCGCGCTATTAAATTTTCCTGTTTCCTATATTAAAATGACCATATAACAAGATGAAACAAAGAGGAATGTAGATAACAGATAAACAACAATAATAGAACAAAGAATAATAACAGAAAAAAAGAATCAGGCTTAAAAAAAAAACCTTTTATTCCGAATAATTTTGTGAGTGACTGTATCTTCTTCGCGATCAGTTGAAGGAGCATAAGTACGTCAATCTTTTCTGTGAAAAATTGCATGTTCTTGTATCAAAAAATTTTGAATATGAGAAAAATCAGTTTTTTGATATTTGAACTTGCATAACTTTTGATGTGCACACCATCCATATTACAGTGGACATTTTGGTGAGTGTTCCTTATTTCAAAATAAAGACAATTGCACCTAAAATCCCTTATTTGGATCAATTCTACAGATTAGCCACTTTTTGTAAATTTTGCCTAGGCTTGGAGATAAAGGAAACCCAACTCTCTCAGAGTAAAAATTAAAGAAAGAAAGTTGAAAAACTACACTGGTTTTTCTTTAATTTTAAGTTATGAAATCTTAGTCAAGTGAAAAAGCCAGACGTTTTTGGACGCTCTAGTTTTTGAGAAATTGAAAAAATAACACAAAACAATTTTTTAGATTAAAAAACAATTTTTCTAAAATAAAAATGGTTGGCTGCATTATTTTGTTGCAATATTTTCGTCATGGGGGGGGGAGGTGAGCTGGGCGAAAGAACGATACAATAAATAATTATTTTGGGTTATTTTTTATGAACCTGCGTTTACTGAATAATTTCGGAAAAAAACGGTTTTCAAACTCAAAAATAAGGAAAAAAACATGAAACAAATATTTTATTTTTAAATTTTCCCAAAAACTAGAAGACATACACCATATTTCATTTATATACATAGGTACATAAAATTAGTAAGAGAATAAGAAATTAAAATCGAAATAAGTATTAAGGCGCCAGTTATAGCTATCATTGAAACTCATCATTGAAAATTTTAATGATTGATTTTGAGACGTTTAAGAAGTAAAATCAGTTATTATTTTGAAGAACAAATAAAGCTCAAGACTTAATAAATATTTCTAGTAAAAAAAAAAATCAAATATGCCCAACTTTCTTCAAAAAATTACTTTTAATTTTTTAGTGATCATTGGTAAGGTAGTTCAATCATTGAAATAAGAAAAGTGTTTTTATGTTGAAAGTTAGGCCTTTTTAAAAAATTTTTTTGCCTAGAAATATTAACTAAGTCTTAGCCTTTATTTGTTCATCAAAATAATAAATGATTTTACTTCCTAAACGTCTCAAAATCAATCATTAAAATTTTCAATCATGAGTTTCAATGATAGCTATAACTGGCACCTTTAATAGCCGAAAATTTTGCAAAAGATACCTTTAGGTACCTACAACTTTTTCATTTATTCAAAATTTTGAGTTTGAAATCGTTGAGCTGAAACTTTTCATTAAATGACCTTAATTCGAAAATTGAATATAATAATGGACTAATGGCTTTTAATAATTGGCCCTCCCATCTAAACGGAAGTTAATAGGCCTCCCACCCTAGACGACATTTTCTTGTTTGGACTATCTGATATTTTTGTACGTGTTATAAGAATCACTCTGTACTCTGAATAAGTAACTTAATGTGTAAATAGGAATACAGAGGGAAGGAAATACAAATCTAAACCAAATAGGGGAAATTGTTGTTTTAGTATTTCGAGCCGAATGAGGGCTATCCATATCCACGACTATCTCCAATTTTAAGACCATGCATCCTAGTATACCAAACATCAACAAAAATGATTTTGTTTCAAAAAATATATTGATCTTAGGATAAAAAAAATAAGTGAAAAATCCGTTAGCCCACTATGGTGGCTAATGGAAAACCTGTCCACATCAATCTTTTTTTTTTCTTTCTTTTCCTCAATGTATGGTCTCTTGAGTCAAGACTATTCTTGTTCCCCTCTTTTTCTGTGGCACATCGTGGTCTTATAGTCTTGTTCTTCTACGACTATACGGATTCTTTTAAGCTAATTTAACATATTATTTTATTGAAAAACTTCTATACCTACAAGTAAGTGACTATATCGTTTTTATTCTATCAGCTCTTAGCAGACAGGTTTGTTTCATCTGGCAATAACTGTCCACCACTCTTCAAAATAAACTTTCACTGAATAAGATAAAGATAAAACATTGAACGTTTCACACATATACTACATTCAACTCGTATACCTTCTTCCAGTTAACCAAACCTCCATAGAAATCTACCTCCATAGAATTCAACTTACAGACCCTTTCATACCCATAATATTACCCCTTGGGATATACCAAAGTACACCTCTACCCTGATTCTTAAGTAAAATCGAACGAATTTAGTAATCTTACCAAAATTTGAATCCTTATGTATTTTGCAAGTAATTTCAATTCGTTTTGTTCTTCTGGAATCCATTCAAAAACTCTATGATTCTCAAATAAAATTCGCAACGAAAAATCAATAATTTATCAAGATTGTTCGACTACAAAACAAAATTGCTTCCCATTCCAGTAAGAACGATAGTCTAATCAAGCCTCAATCCCAATCTAACACCTGAATTGATGAATGAGATCACACCGAAAAAAATCCATCAGCCTCCGTTTAGTCCTGATTGCCTTCTAAATGCCCTTTATTCTGCTTCTTCACTTTGTTTCTACCTTATACCCTACTTGTCCAAGATGTCCGAACAAATTGGACCCGAACAAAGGTGTCAGCCTGCAGTAGCATACTATATAAATATATATTTTTTTTTTTTTCATCTTATGCTTCCAAATTAAGATTTATTGCGGCATAAGTAAGTGTTACACTTTCGTGGACCCGAAGGACGGTCAAGCTAAACTACATATATACTTCCTTTCAGATTCTACAACAACAACAACTAGTACCACCCGATACCGATCTGACATTGATGCATAGTTTTTATTTAAATTCCCAACATTGATGGGTTCCGTTCATTTGGTATTAAAATATTCTTTCCTGCTTCCATTTCCAGCACCATGGTTTCACTGGGGGGTTAAAATAAATCCATCACCTGTGATAAGGGGCACAACCCTTTCCTGACGGGTATATGGTGGTGGTATGGTGGTGTACCCGTACTTCTGCTTCTACATAATATGTCCTAGCTGATGGTCTCAGTCTGCATATTGCAACACACATAGTCCAGCAATAACCTTTCTGCACATCCTTTGTTGGATAAATAAATTTATTATGAGGCTTTGACACGCAACAATTTCGCTCCAATGATGGCAGTCGAATGCAGCAGAGGGAAAATAATAACTGTCACCCTTTTTCAAGACCACCCTTTCGAGCTCGAAGCATTGTGTGTCTGTTCAACCCCCCCGACTACTGCTAAAGTGGAGCTATTTTCAAAATGATTTCGGTGCCATTAATTACGTTGAGACTCTTGATTTAAGGTTGGCAGTGCAGTTTTATAGTGCGGAGACCATCCAGGAGACCGCCTATACTATAAGAACAAAACATATGTCACGATAGTGTCCTGTCCGCCTGTCCTATTCAGGGAATTGCGGTTCCACCCTTTGGCCTTCCTAGTGTCGTATATCGAGCTATGAGGTGGACACATTAAATTACCTTGGAACACATGTGGAAATATGAATTTTCCCTGCGGCTAAAGGTATAAATCTTGACTGTAAAATAAAAACTCTCCGCCTCTCATTTTGTATTGCTATTAACTGACATTTTAAACTAGCTGGTAAAGTTGTGTATATGTAGTACGTATGTATAGTGTATTGTGTGTGTAGAGAAATGATTTAAGTGGCACCATGTCGCCAGCCGGCAATCCACTGCCGCCATGAAACTAAGTAATTAGGTTCGGTTTTTCGTCTTCTTGATGGGATTAAACTTTAATCTGGAGAAATTTAAATGTCAAGTAAAGTAACATTGACATCAGAAAAGCTCAAATGTGGAAATGTCAACATGATGTATGAACAGCCATTATGATTGGTTTTGAGAGATTTGTCCAGTTTATATTTCTGAGGGCTCAGAGAATTTCCCCAGTTTTGCTGTCAAAAACTAAGTAACAAAATTTTTTGCTCCGTCAGCTCAGTGAGCGCTCATGAAACATAAACTGAACAATTTTAATAATGCACTTTGTCACAATGCTAGAAATGAATGGTTGTTATTATTATGAGTTCATAAAATTCTTCAATTTTTGCCAAATATGTTTATCAAGTAATTATCTAAGAGCCAAAGGCTTCCGCTAAAAAGTAAATAAGTTCCCTCTCAATTCGATTTTTGGCATTTTTATTTCTAAAGTTGATGAAAAATTTCACAATTTTGAAAAATTTTAAATTAAAAGACTGTAACTGCTCTATACCGCCTCTAAGATAATGTTTTACAATTTTTAGGATCCAGATTACTAAAAAAGGAAGAATGAAAGCTGTTCGTTAAGTTCCAGCGACTTCAAATATAGATGATGCTCGAAGTACATGGGGGATTTGTTTTCAAAATATTTGTTTCTAGAAACAAAATCAAATAGATTATGACATATAATATTGGCTTTTTACCCGTGATCGAAAAACTTTTGTCTCTGTTATTCTCAAAATGAAAAAAGTGAGTTTCGTGTTTTGATAAAGCACCACTTTTTGCGTGGAAGAATTAGAGCCAACGGATACAAAACAGAGACTTAAAAATATTTTGAAGACTCTATTGCTTTGCATAAAGCGGTGGTCGTATGAGCAGTGGCGATTCCTCTCAGTTGGCTAGGTTGGCTGCGCCAACCCTTAAATTTCGTCTTAAATTAACGTACTACAAACAATTTCATTGTATTTAAACTTGAGAATAAAATATCCTTTTATGTTGATAAAAAAACAACACCCCAAACCGTTTAAAATCATTATAAAACCAGCAAAACCTATTTAAATCGAGACATTCACTGCAACCCCTACGTGCTATATTAATCCCACACAAAGTAGGAATCTCTTTTAATATTATTTTTCTTTCAATATTGGCCGTGTTGGCTACAAAAATTTGCGCCAACAAATCTCATACAAACTACATATTATTCCCGATTTGCTGTGTCACTCTATCTTTAAGAACAGACCCACAAAAATACCCACACAGGTAGGCTCTATTGAAAGAGCCAACGCCTGGGTAGAAAAATGTGAGTTGATTGCCGACCAGTACCCACCAGTGGAGAACCTAGTTATCAGAAGCAAATGTTTTAGTTCGAATTTTATATGGTTAACTTGAAAAAATCATAACTCCCATTCTACTCATCCTATATTCAAGGTTAAGGTCTTTAAATAAAGCCAAAATGACACGCTACATTGTGTGAAAAAATCATTAAAAAGGGGTAAAAAAATTCATACTAAAGGGGTGATTAAGTCTGCCTTCTATTCGATTTGCAGCATTCTAAATTCAAAAGTTGATGAAAAATTTCAAAATTAAAAAAAAAAAAACAAAAAATGCTTATTTTTTGCTTATTTTCTCTTCTTAGATTATGTTATACAATATTTTACCATCAAACCTACATGAGCGGTGCTAAAATTGTTTTAAATGATTTTTTACAAATTTAATTAAAAAACTGATCGACATAGCTTCATTAATATAATGATTACTCAAACAAATCTGCATGAATCTTTATAATTAAGGTTTTAAAATACTGCCAGTATTTTTTACATGGTAACTATGAAAAAATGTAAAAACAATTTGAAGTAATGTTTTTTTACACCTACTTAATGGCATTAATATCTAAAAATTTCATATAAATATTGAACATAGAAAAAAAATAGTGAAAAGTGGAAATTGCAAATTGCAAAGTGCAGATTGCAAAGTGAAAAGTGAAAAGCGAAAGTTAAAAGTGAAAAGTGCAAAGCGCAAAGTGTAAAGTGCAAAGTGAAAAGTGAAAAGTGAATAGTGAAAAATGAAAAGTGAAAAGTGAAAAGTGCAAAGTGCAAAGTGCAAAGCGCAAAGTACAAAGTGAAAAGTGAAAAGTGCAAAGTGCAAAGTGCAAAGTGAATAGTGAAAAATGAAAAATGAAAAGTGCAAAGTGCAATGTGTAAAGTGCAAAGTACAAAGTGCAAAGTGCAAAGTGCAAAGTGAAAAGTGCAAAGTGCAAAGAACAAAGTGCAAAGTGCAAAGTGCAAAGCGCAAAGTGCAATGTGCAAAGTGCAAAGTAAAAAGTGTAAAGTGAAAAATGAAAAGTGAAAAGTGCAAAGTGCAAGGTGCAAAGTGTAAGGCACAAAGTGAAAAGTGCAAATTGTAAAGTGCAAAGAGCAAAGTGTAAAGTAAAAAGTGAAAAGTGCAATGTGCAAAGTGCACGCTACACTTTCCACTTTTCTTTTTTCGCTTTTCACTTTTCATGCTTCACGCTTCACTTTTCACTTTTCAATTTTCGCTTTTCACTTTTCACGCTTCACGTTTCATTTTTCACGCTTCACTTTTCACTTTTTACGCTTCATTTTTCACTTTTCACTTCCGACTTTTCACTTCTTACTTTTCACATTTTACTTTTAAGTTTTCACTTTTTGCTTTCGACTTTTCACTTTTAACTTTTCACTTTTCGCGCTTCACTTTCACTTTTTGCTTTTCACTTTTCAGTTTCACGCTTCACTCTTCACTTTTTGCTTTTCACTTTTCACATTTCACGCTTCACTTTTCACTTTTCACGCTTCACTTTTCACTTTTCACGCTTCCCTTTTCACGCTCCACTTTTCACACCATTGTTCAAGCTTCACTTTTCAAGCTTCACTTTTCACTTTTAACTTATCACTTATCACTTTTCGCTTTTCACTTTTCACTTTTCACGCTTCACTTTTCACATTTTGCTTTTCATTTTTCACGCTTCAGTTTTCACTTTTCACGCTTCCCTTTCCACGCTCCACTTTTCACACTTCACTTTTCACGCTCTACATTTCACTTTTCGCTTTTCACTCTTCACTTTTCGCTTTTCACTTTTCACTTTTCGCTTTTCACTTTTAACGCTTCACTTTTCCACTTCACTTTTCAAGCTTCACTTTTCACGCTTCACTTTTCACGCTTCACTTTTTAAGCTTCACTTTTAACTTTTTGCTTTTCACATTTCACGCTTCAGTTTTCACTTTTCACGCTTCCCTTTTCACGCTCCACTTTTCACACTTCACTTTTCACGCTTTATAATTCACTTTTCGCTTTTTACTCTTCACTTTTCGCTTTTCACTTTTCACGCTTCACTCCTCACTTTTCAATTTTCGTTTTTCACTTTTCATTTTTCACGCTTCACTTTTCACGCTTCACTTTTCGCTTTTCACTTTTCAATTTTCACTTTTCGCTTTTCACTTTTCACTTTTCGCTTTTCACTTTTCACTTTTCGCTTTTCTCTTTTCACTTTTCGCTTTTCACTTTTCACTTTTCGCTTTTCACTTATCACTTTTCACTTTTCACTTTTCACGCTTTACTTTTCACGCTTAACTTTTCAATTTCGCTTTTCACTTTTCACTTTTCGCTTTTCACTTTACACTTTTCACTTTTCGCTTTTCACTTTTCACTTTTCGCTTTTCACTTTTCGGTTTTCGCTTTTCACTTTTCACTTTTCACGCTTCACTTTTCACGCTTCACTTTTCACTTTTCGGTTTTAACTTTTCACGCTTCACTTTTAACGCTTCACTTCTCACTTTTCACTTTTCACTTTTCAATTTCCACTTTTCACTTTTCGCTTTTCACTTTTCATTTTGGCTTTTCACTTTTCACGCCTCACTTTTCATTTTGGCTTTTCACTTTTCACCTTTCGCTTTTCACTTTTCACGCTTCACTTTTCACGCTTCCCTTCTCACTTTTCACTTTTCACTTTTCACTTTTCACTTTCCACTTTTCACTTTTCACTTTTCGCTTTTCACTTTTCACTTTTCATTTTGGCTTTTCACTTTTCACTTTTCGCTTTTCACTTTTCACGCTTCACTTTTCATTTTGGCTTTTCACTTTTCACTTTTCACTTTTCGGTTTTCTTTTTTCGCGCTTCACTTTTCACGCTTCACTTCTCACTTTTCACTTTTCACTTTTCGCTTTTCACTTTTCACTTTTCATTTTGGCTTTTCACTTTTCGCTTTTCACTTTTCACTTTTCACGCTTCACTTTTCACGCTTCACTTTTCACTTTTCACTTTTCACTTTTCGCTTTTCACGCTTCACTTTTCATTTTGGCTTTTCACTTTTCGCTTTTCACTTTTCAATTTTCACGCTTCACTTTTCACTTTTCACTTTTAACTTTTCACTTTTCACGCTTCACTTTTCATTTTGGCTTTTCACTTTTCACTTTTCGCTTTTCACTTTTCACGCTTCACTTTTCGCTTTTCCTTTTCACGCTTCACTTTTCACGCTTCACTTCTCACTTTTCACTTTTCGCTTTTCACTTTTCAGTTTTCGCTTTTCACTTTTCACTTTTCGCTCTTCACTATTCAATTTTCGCTTTCCACTTTTCACTTTTCACTTTTCATTTTTCGCTTTTCACTTTTCACGCTTCACTTTTCAGCTTCACTTTTCACTTTTCACGGTTCACTTTTCACGCTTCACTTTTCACGCTTCACTTTTCACTTTTCACTTTTAACTTTTCGCTTTTCACGCTTCACTTTTCATTTTGGCTTTTCACTTTTCACTTTTCGCTTTTCAATTTTCACGCTTCACTTTTCACTTTTCGCTTTTCACTTTTCACGCTTCACTTTTCATTTTGGCTTTTCAGTTTTCACTTTTCGCTTTTGACTTTTCACGCTTCACTTTTCACTTTTCGCTTTTCCTTTTCACGCTTCACTTTTCACGCTTCACTTTTCACTTTTCGCTTTTCACTTTTCACTTTTCGCTTTTCGCTTTTCACCTTTCACTTTTCGCTTTTCACTTTTTGCTTTCCACTTTTCACTTTTCATTTTTCGCTTTTCACTTTTCACGCTTCACTTTTCACTTTTTGCCTTTCACTTTTCACGCTTCACTTTTCACTTTTCACTTTTCGCTTTTCACTTTTCACTTTTCGCTTTTCAATTTTCACTTTTCGCTTTTCACTTTTCACACTTCACTGTCAAAATTGAAAAATGAAAAGTGAAAAGTGGAAAGTGAAAAGCGAAAAGTGAAAAGTGAAATGTGGAAAGCGAAAAGTAAAAAGCGAAAAAGTAAAAGTGAAAAGTGAAAAGTGAAAAGCGAAAAGTGAAAAATGAAAAGTGAATTGTGAAAAGTGAAAAGCGATTTGAATAATATTTTCAGATTTGGTTTTTTAAGCTGGGTGAAGTAACTTCATAAAAATCAACCCACTGCCGCGCTTTTTTTTCAACGGCTCCAACGATGTTTGTATCAATTTTACTGAACCAATTTTTTTTAATATGCAATCGGTTTTTTTACTTTACTTTGCTCTTCACTATTCACTTTTAACTTTGCACTTTTCACAACTCACTTTTCACCTTGCACTTTTTTCATTTCGTTTTTCCATTTGCACTTTTCACCTTGCACTTTGCGCTTAAAACTTTGCAAATTGCACTTTGCACTTTTCACTTTGCACTTCGCACTTTGCACAACTCACTTTTCACTTCACTTTGTACTTTGCACTTTTCGCTTTTTACTTTTCACACCTCACTTTTCAGTGTTTACTTTGCACTTTTCAAAGCTCACTTTTTAATTTGTACTTTTCACTTTTAAATTTCCAGTTTTCACTTTAAAACTTTTCACTTTGTACTAAGCACTTTGTGCTTGTGACTTTCTCACTTCTCACTTTTAACTTTGCACTGCACTTTTCACTTTTCACTTTTTAACTTTTCAGTTAACACTTAGACCTATAAACTTTGTACTTTTCACACTTCACTTTGCACTTTAAAACTTTTCACTTTGCACTTAGCACTTTGTACTTTTCACTTTTCACTTCTCATTTTTCACTTTTCACTTTGCACTTGCAATTTTCACTCTTCACTTTGCACTTTGCGCTTTTAACTTTGTACTTAGCACTTTGCACTTTTAACATTGCACTAAACACTTTGCGCTTTTAACTTCTCATTTTCTCACACTTCACTATTCATTTTTCACTTTTCTCTTTCCACTTTGCACTTTCCGTTTTTCACTCTTCACTTTTCGCTTTTTACTTTTCACTTTTCACTTTGCAATTTTCACTTTTCACTTTTCACTTTGCACTTTCACTTTTCACTTTTCACTTTTCACTTTGCACTTTGCACTTTTCACTTTTCACTTTGCACTTTTCACTTTTCACTTTTCACTTTTCACTTTGCACTTTGCACTTTTCACTTTTCATTTTGCACTTTGCACTTTTCACTTTTCACTTTTCACTTTTCACTTTGCACTTTGCACTTTTCACTTTTCACTTTGCACTTTGCACTTTTCACTTTTCACTTTGCAATTTTCACTTTTCACTTTTCACTTTGCACTTTCACCTTTCACTTTTCGCTTTTCACTTTTTGCTTTCCACTTTTCACTTTTCATTTTTCGCTTTTCACTTTTCACGCTTCACTTTTCACTTTTTGCTTTTCATTTTTCACGCTTCACTTTTCACGCTTCACTTTTCGCTTTTCCCTTTTCGCTTTTCACTTTTCACATTTCACTTTTCGCTTTTCGCTTTTCACTTTTCACTTTTCACTTTTTGTTTTTTAATTTTTTTTTTTTTTTTCTTTTTCAATTTTATTGAATATCATACTGAATATATTTTAATTTATTTTTTTTCAATTTTATTAAAGCCAAAGTAAAGTAAAGTAAAAAGCCAAAATGAATAGTGAAAAGTAAAAAGCCAAAAGTGAAAAGTGAAAAGTGAAAAGCGAAAAGTGAAAAGTGAAAAGCGAAAAGCGAAAAGTGAAAAGTGAAAAGCGAAAAGTGAAAAGTGAAAAGCGAAAAGTGAAAAGCGAAAAGTGAAAAGTGAAAAGTGAAAAGCGAAAAGTGAAAAGCGAAAAGTGAAAAGTGAAAAGCGAAAAGTGAAAAGCGAAAAGTGAAAAGTGAAAAGTGAAAAGTGAAAGGTGAAAAGTGAAAAGTGAAAAGCGAAAAGGGAAAAGCGAAAAGTGAAAAGTGAAAAGCGAAAAGCGAAAAGTGAAATGTGAAAAGTGAAAAGCGAAAAGGGAAAAGTTAAAACTGCAAAGTGAAAAGTGCAGTGAGAAGTGCAGTGAAAAGTGCAAAGTGCAAAGCGAAAAGTGAAAAGTGATAAGTGAAAAGTGAAAAATGCAAAGTGAAAAGTGAAAAGTTAAAACTGCAAAGTGAAAAGTGCAAAGCGAAAGATGAAAAGTGATAAGTGAAAAGTGAAAAATGAAAAGTGCAAAGTGAATAGTGAAAAGTGAAAAATGCAAAGTGCAAAGTGAAAAGTGCAAAGTGAAAAGTGAAAAGTGCCAAGTGAAAAGTGAAAAGTGCAAAGTGCAAAGTGAAAAGTGAAAAGTGAAAAGTGAAAAGTGAAAAGTGCAAAGTGAAAAGTGAAAAGTGAAAAGTGAAAAGTGAAAAGTGAAAAGTGCCAAGTGAAAAGTGAAAAGTGCAAAGTGAAAAGTGAAAAGTGAAAAGTGAAAAATGAAAAGTGAAAGTGAAAAGTGCCAAGTGAAAAGTGAAAAGTGCAAAGTGAAAAGTGAAAAGTGAAAAGTGAAAAGTGCAAAGTGAAAAGTGAAAAGTGAAAAGTGCAAAGTGAATAGTGAAAAGTGAAAAGTTAAAAGTGCAAAGTGCAAAGTGAAAAACGTAAAGTGAAAAGTGAAAAGTGAAAAGTGCAAAATGAAAAGTGAAAAGTGAAAACTGCAAAGTGAAAAGTGAAAAGTTAAAATTGCAAAGTGAAAAGTAAAAAGTGAAAAGTGAAAAGTGGAAAGTGCCAAGTGAAAAGTGAAAAGTGCAAAGTGAAAAGTGAAAAGTGAAAAGTGAAAAGTGAAAAATGAAAAGTGAAAGTGAAAAGTGCCAAGTGAAAAGTGAAAAGTGCAAAGTGAAAAGTGAAAAGTGAAAAGTGAAAAGTGAAAAGTGAAAAGTGCAAAGTGAAAAGTGAAAAGTGAAAAGTGCAAAGTGAAAAGTGAAAAGTGAAAAATGAAAAGTGAAAAGTGCAAAGTGCAAAGTGCAAAGTGCAAAGTGCAAAGTGCAAAGTGCAAAGTGCAAAATGAAAAGTGAAGAGTGAAAACTGCAAAGTGAAAAGTGCAAAGTGAAAAGTGAAAAGTGAAAAGTGAAAAGTGGAAAGTGCAAAGTGAAAAGTGCAAAGTGAAAAGTGAAAAGTGAAAAGTGCAAAGTGAAAAGTGCAAAGTGCAAAGTGCAAAGTGAAAAGTGAAAAGTGAAAAGTGCAAAGTGCAAAGTGAAAAGTGAAAAGTGAAAAGTGAAAAGTGCAAAGTGCTAAGTGCAAAGTGATAAGTGAAAAATGCAAGGTGAAAAGTGAAAAGTGAAAAGTGAAAAATGAAAAATGAAAAGTGAAAAGTGCAAAGTGCAAAGTGCAAAGTGAAAAGTGCAAAGTGAAAAGTGAAAAGTGCAAAGTGCAAAGTGAAAAGTGCAAAGTGCAAAGTGAAAAGTGAAAAGTGAAAAGTGAAAAGTGCAAAGTGCAAAGCGAAAACTGCAAAGTGCAAAATGAAAAGTGAAAAGTGCAGTGCTAAGTGCAAAGTGAAAAGTGAAAAGTGCAAAGTGCAAAGTGAAAAGTGCAAACTGCAAAGTGAAAAGTGCAAAGTGAAAAGTGAAAAGTGCAAAGTGCAAAGTGAAAAGTGCAAAGTGCAAAGTGAAAAGTGAAAAGTGAAAAGTGAAAAGTGCAAAGTGCAAAGCGAAAACTGCAAAGTGCAAAATGAAAAGTGAAAAGTGCAGTGCTAAGTGCAAAGTGCAAAGTGAAAAGTGAAAAGTGAAAAGTGAAAAGTGAAAAGTGAAAAGTGAAAAGTGAAAAGTGCAAAGTGAAAAGTGAAAAGTGAAAAGTGCAAAGTGCATTGTGAAAAGTGAAAAGTGAAAAGTGCAAAGTGCAAAATGAAAAGTGAAAAGTGCAAAGTGCAAAGTGCAAAGTGAAAAGTGAAAAGTGAAAAGTGCAAGGTAAAAAGTGAAAAGTGAAAAGTGAAAAGTAAAAAGCGAAAAGTGAAAAGCGAAAAGTGAAAAGTGCAAAGTGCAAAGTGAAAAGTGAAAAGTGAAAAGTGCAAAGTGCAAGGTGAAAAGTGAAAAGTGCAAAGTGAAAGTGAAAAGTGAAAAGTGAAAAGTGAAAATTGCAAAGTGAAAAGTGAAAGTGAAAAGTGCAAAGTGAAAAGTGAAAAGTGAAAAGTGAAAAGTGAAAAGTGAAAAGTGCAAAGTGCAAAGTGCAAAGTGATAAGTGAAAAATGCAAGGTGAAAAGTGAAAAGTGAAAAATGAAAAATGAAAAGTGAAAAGTGCAAAGTGCAAAGTGCAAAGTGCAACGTGAAAAGTGCAAAGTGAAAAGTGAAAAGTGAAAAGTGCAAAGTGCAAAGTGAAAAGTGAAAAGTGAAAGGTGCAAAGTGAAAAGTGTAAAGTGCAAAGTGAAAAGTGCAAAGTGAAAAGTGAAAAGTGCAAAGTGAAAAGTGCAAAGTGCAAGGTGAAAAGTGAAAAGTGCAAAGTGAAAAGTGAAAAGTGAAAAGTGAAAATTGCAAAGTGAAAAGTGAAAGTGAAAAGTGCAAAGTGAAAAGTGAAAAGTGAAAAGTGAAAAGTGAAAAGTGCAAAGTGCAAAGTGCAAAGTGATAAGTGAAAAGTGAAAAGTGCAAAGTGAAAAGTGAAAAGTGAAAAGTGAAAAGTGAAAAATGAAAAGTGAAAAGTGCAAAGTGCAAAGTGAAAAGTGCAAAGTGAAAAGTGAAAAGTGCAAAGTGCAAAGTGAAAAGTGAAAAGTGAAAAGTGAAAAGTGCAAAGTGAAAAGTGAAAAGTGAATAGTGAAAAGTGCAAAGTGAAAAGTGCAAAGTGCAAAATGAAAAGTGAAAAGTGAAAAGTGCAAAAGTGAAAAGTTAAAAGTGAAAAGTGAAAAGTGAAAAGTGAAAAGTGCAAAGCGAAAAGTGAAAAGTGAAAAGTGAAAAGTGCAAAGTGAAAAGTGCAGTGAGAAGTGCAGTGAAAAGTGCAAAGCGAAAAGTGAAACGTGAGAAGTGAAAAGTGAAAAATGCAAAGTGAAAAGTGAAAACTGCAAAGTGAAAAGTGCAAAGCGAAAAGTGAAAAGTGATAAGTGAAAAGTGAAAAATGAAAAGTGAAAAGTGCAAAGTGAAAAGTGAAAAGTAAAAAATGAAAAGTGAAAAGCGAAAAGTGTAAAGTGAAAAGTGAAAAGTGAAAAGTGCAAAGTGCAAAGTGAAAAGTGAAAAGTGAAAAGTGCAAAGTGAAAAGTGAAAAGTGAATAGTGAAAAGTGCAAAGTGAAAAGTGCAAAGTGCAAAATGAAAAGTGAAAAGTGAAAAGTGCAAAATGAAAAGCGAAAAGTGAAAACTGCAAAGTGAAAAGTGCAAAGTGAAAAGTGAAAAGTGAAAATTGCAAAGTGCAAAGTGAAAAGTGAAAATTGCAAAGTGAAAAGTGAAAAGTGCAAAGTGAAAAGTGAGAAGTGAAAAATGATAAGTGAAAAGTGAAAAGTGCAAAGTGCAAAAGGAAAAGTGAAAAGTGAAAACTGCAAAGTGAAAAGTGCAAAGTGAAAAGTGCAAAGTGAAAAGTGAAAAGTGAAAAGTGCAAAGTGCAAAGTGCAAAGTGCAAAGTGAAAAGTGCAAAGTGCAAAGTGAAAAGTGCAAAGTGAAAAGTGAAAAGTTTTTCACTTTTCACATTTCACTTTTCACTTTTCACTTTTTACTTTTCACTTTTCACTTTGCACTTTGCACTTTGCACTTTTCACTTTTCACTTTTCACTTTTCACTTTGCAATTTTCACTTTTCACTTTTCACCTTTCACTTTTCACTTTTCGTTTTTCACTTTTCACTTTTCACTTTGCACTTTACACTTTTCACTTTTCACTTTTTACTTTTCACTTTTCACTTTGCACTTTGCACTTTGCACTTTGCACTTTTCACTTTTCACTTTTCACTTTTCACTTTGCACTTTTCACTTTTCACTTTTCACTTTGCCTTTGCACTTTTGACTTTGCACTATTCACTTTGCAATTTTCACTTTTCGCTTTTCACTTTTCACTTTGCACTTTTCACTTTGCACTTTTCACTTTTCACTTTGCACTTTTCACTTTGCAGTTTTCACTTTTCACTTTTCATTTTGCACTTTGCACTTTTCACTCTTCACTTTTCACTTTGCACTTTTTACTTTTCACTTTTCACTTTTCACTTTGCACTTTTCACTTTTCACTTATCACTTTGCACTTTTCACTTTTCACTTTTCTCTTTTCACTTTTCACTTTGCACTTTTCACTTTTCACTTTTCACTTTTCACTTTGCACTTTTCACTTTTCACTTTTCACTTTTCACTTTGCACTTTGCACTTTTCACTTTTCACTTTGCACTTTGCACTTTTCACTTTTCACTTTTCACTTTGCACTTTGCCCTTTGCACTTTTCACTTTTCACTTTGCACTTTGCATTTTTCACTTTTCACTTTGCACTTTTCCCTTGTCACTTTGCACTTTTCACTTTGCAGTTTTCACTTTTCACTTTGCACTTTTCACTTTGCACTTTTCATTTTTCACTTTTCACTTTTCACTTTTCACTTTGCACTTTTCACTTTTCACTTTTCACTTTTTACTTTGCACTTTTCACTTTTCATTTTTCACTTTTAACTTTGCACTTTTCACTTTTCACTTTGCACTTTTCACTTTGCAGTTTTCACTTTTCACTTTTCATTTTGCACTTGGCACTTTTCACTTTTCACTTTTCATTTTGCACTTTTCACTTTTCACTTTTCACTTTGCACTTTTCACTTTTCACTTTTCACTTTACACTTTTCGCTTTTTGCTTTTCACTTTTCACTTCTCACTTTTCACTTTTCGCTTTTCGCTTTTCGCTTTTCACTTTTCGCTTTTCACTTTTCACTTTTCGCTTTTCACTTTTTGCTTTCCACTTTTCACTTTTCACTTCTCACTTTTCACTTTTCACATTTCACTTTTCACTTTTCACTTCTCACTTTTCACTTTTCGCTTTTCACTTTTTGCTTTCCACTTTTCACTTTTCACTTTTCACTTTTCACTTTTCGCTTTTCACTTTTCGCTTTTTACTTTTCACTTTTCACTTTTTACTTTGCACTTTTCACTTTGCACTTTTCACTTTGCACTTTTCACTTTTCGCTTTTCATTTTTTGCTTTTCACTTTTTGCTTTTCACTTTTCACTTATCGCTTTTCACTCTTAGCTTTTCACTTTTCATTTTTCACTTTTCACTTTTCACTTTTCGCTTTTCACTTTTCGCTTTTTACTTTTCACTTTTCACTTTTCACTTTTTACTTTGCACTTTTCACTTTTCACTTTGCACTTTTCACTTTGCACTTTTCACTTTTCGCTTTTCACTTTTCACTTTTCGCTTTTCACTCTTCGCTTTTCACTTTTCACTTTTCGCTTTTCACTTTTTGCTTTCCACTTTTCACTTTTCACTTTTCACTTCTCACTTTTCACTTTTCACATTTCACTTTTCACTTCTCATTTTTCACTTTTCACTTTTCACTTTTCACTTTTGGCTTTTTACTTTTTACTTTTCACTTTTCATTTTGGCTTTTTACTTTACTTTACTTTGGCTTTAATAAAATTGAAAAAAAATAAATTAAAATATTCAGTATGATATTCAATAAAATTGAAAAAGAAAAAAAAAAAAAAATTAAAAAACAAAAAGTGAAAAGTGAAAAGCGAACAGTGAAAAGTGAAAAGTGAAAAATGAAAAGTGAAAAGCTAAGAGTGAAAAGCGATAAGTGAAAAGTGAAAAGCAAAAAGTGAAAAGCGAAAAGTGAAAAGTAAAAAGCGAAAAGTGAAAAGCGAAAAGTGAAAAGTGAAAAGTGACAAGTGAAAAGTGAAAAGTGAAAACTGAAAAGTGAAAAGTGAAAAGCGAAAAGTGAAAAGTGAAAAGTGAAAAGTGAAAAGCGAAAACTGAAAAGTGAAAAGTGAAAAGCGAAAAGTGAAAAGTGAAAAGTGAAAAGTGAAGCGTGAAAAGTGAAGCGTGAAAAGTGTAAAGTGAAAAGCGAAAAGTGAAAAGCGAAAAGTGAAAAGTGAAAAGCGAAAAGTGAAAAGCGAAAAGTGAAAAGTGCAAAGTCAAAAGTGCAAAGTGAAAAGTGAAAACTGCAAAGTGAAAAGTGCAAAGTGACAAGGGAAAAGTGAAAAGTGCAAAGTGAAAAGTGCAAAGTGAAAAGTGAAAAGTGCAAAGTGCAAAGTGCAAAGTGAAAAGTGCAAAGTGAAAAGTGCAAAGTGCAAAGTGCAAAGTGAAAAGTGAAAAGTGCAAAGTTTAAAGTGAAAAGTGAAAAGTGAAAAGTAAAAAGCGAAAAGTGAAAAGCGAAAAGTGAAAAGTGCAAAGTGAAAAGTGAAAAGTGAAAAGTGCAAAGTGCAAAGTGCAAAGTGCAAAGTGAAAAGTGCAAAGTGAAAAGTGCAAAGTGCAAAGTGAAAAGTGAAAAGTGAAAAGTGCAAAGTGCAAAGTGAAAAGTGAAAAGTGAAAAGTGAAAAGTAAAAAGCGAAAAGTGAAAAGCGAAAAGTGAAAAGTGAAAAGTGAAAAATGAAAAGTGAAAAGCTAAGAGTGAAAAGCGATAAGTGAAAAGTGAAAAGCAAAAGTGAAAAGCGAAAAGTGAAAAGTGAAAAGTAAAAAGCGAAAAGTGAAAAGCGAAAAGTGAAAAGTGAAAAGTGACAAGTGAAAAGTGAAAAGTGAAAACTGAAAAGTGAAAAGTGAAAAGCGAAAAGTGAAAAGTGAAAAGTGAAAAGCGAAAAGCGAAAAGTGAAAAGTGAAAAGTGAAAAGCGAAAAGTGAAAAGTGAAAAGTGAAAAGTGAAGCGTGAAAAGTGCAAAGTGAAAAGTGAAAAGTGAAAAGTGCAAAGTGCAAAGTGCAAAGTGCAAAGTGAAAAGCGAAAAGTGAAAAGTGAAAGTGCAAAGTGAAAAGTGAAAAGTGAAAATTGCAAAGTGAAAAGTGAAAAGTGCAAAGTGCAAAGTGAAAAGTGAAAAGTGCAAAGTGCAAAGTGAAAAGTGAAAAGTGAAAAGTGAAAAGTGAAAAGTGAAAAGTGAAAAGTGCAAAGTGCAAAATGAAAAGTGAAAAGTGCAAAGTGCAAAGTGAAAAGTGAAAAGTGAAAAGTGAAAAGTGCAAAGTGAAAAGTGAAAAGTGCAAAGTGCAAAGTGAAAAGTGAAAAGTGAAAAGTGAAAGTGCAAAGTGAAAAGTGAAAAGTGAAAATTGCAAAGTGAAAAGTGAAAAGTGCAAAGTGCAAAGTGAAAAGTGAAAAGTGCAAAGTGCAAAGTGCAAAGTGAAAAGTGAAAAGTGAAAAGTGAAAAGTGCAAAGTGCAAAATGAAAAGTGAAAAGTGCAAAGTGCAAAGTGAAAAGTGAAAAGTGAAAAGTGAAAAGTGAAAAGTGCAAAGTGAAAAGTGAAAAGTGAAGCGTGAAAAGTGAAGCGTGAAAAGTGAAAAGTTAAAAGTGAAGAGTGAAAAGTGAAAAGTGAAGCGTGAAAAGTGAAGCATGAAAAGTGAAAAGTGAAAAGCGAAAAGTGAAAAGTGAAGCGTGAAAAGTGAAGCTTGAAAAGTGGTGCGAAAAGTGAAAAGTGAAAAGCGAAAAGTGAAAAGTGAAGTGTGAAAAGTGAAAAGCGAAAAGTGAAAAGCGAAGAGTGAAAAGTGAAGTGTGAAAAGTGAAGCGTGAAAAGTGAGATGTGAAAAGCGAAAAGTGAAAAGTGAAAAGCGAAAAGTGAAAAGTGAAGCGTGAAAAGTGAAGCTTGAAAAGTGATTCAAAAAGTGAAAAGTGAAAAGTGAAAAGCGAAAAGTGAAAAGTGAAGTGTGAAAAGTGAAAAGTGAAGCGTGAAAAGTGAAAAGTGAAAAGCGAAGTGAAAAGTGAAAAGTGAAAATTGAAAAGTGAAAAGCGAAAAGTGAAAAGTTAAAAGCGAAAAGTGAAAAGTGAAAAGCGAAAAGTGAAAAGCAAAAAGTGAAAAGTGAAAAGCGAAAAGTGAAAAGTAAAAAGTGAAAAGCGAAAAGCGAAAAGTGAAAAGTGAAAAGTGAAAAGTGAAAAGTGCAAAGTGCAAAGCGCAATGTGCAAAGTGCAAAGTGCATAATGCAAAGTGCAAATTGCAAAGTGCATAGTGCAAAGTGCGAAGTGCAAATTGCATAGTGCAAAGTGCGAAGTGCAAATTGCAAAGTGCATAGTGCAAAGTGCAAAGTGAAAAGTGAAAAGTGAAAAGTTAAGGTGAAAAGTGTAAAGTGCAAAGTGAAAAGTTCAAAGTGCAAAGTGTAAAGTGCAAAGTGCAAATTAAAAAGTGGAAGGGGCCATCTGCAAAGTTCAAAGTGAGAAGTGCAATGTGAAAATTGTTAAGAGAAATGGGCAAAGTGCAAATTCCAAAGTGAAAAGTGCAAACTGCAAAGTGTAAAGTGCATAGTGCAAAGTGTAAAGTGCAAAGTTCAATATGCAAAGTGCAAAGTGCAGTGCAAAGTGCCAAGTGAAAAGTGCAAAGTGAAAAGTCATATGTCAAAGTTAAAAGTGCAAAATGGAAAGTGCAAAGTTCAAAGTGGAAAGTGCGAGGTGCAAGGTGCAAAGTGTAAACGGCAATGTGCAAAGTGTAATATGGTTGAGTTCGGGTCTTCTTTTACGCTTGCACTTTCCACTAAATTGAATTGTTTATAAACAAGCTGAAAATTTTAATAAATAAAATCAGTATCCATCATGTTGTATGTGTTTTACTACGCCAACCATTTTACAAAAGTGCGCTTTAAGAAGCTTTAAGACAAAAATGCGTTACCACCATACTAGCACTTGAAGATCTGGCAAATTGCCTTAGAAAGTAAATTATTTGCTGGTACATACATACATATAAATGTCTCCAAATGCCAGAATATACGTAGATTAAGGTAGTCGTTAAAAAAAATCATCTCGGATGGACCTAAATTGGCTCTAAATGAAGACAAAAATCCTTAATTTATAGTCGCTGTACGAGTAAATTAAATAGCCGTTCCTAGCAAATTCGCGTAAAATCTGCCAAAAATTCAGAGTAAGTAGGTGGGGCAGTTTAATAAAACAATTGCATACAAAAGAAAAAAACTACTTAAAAAAATAACGTAGTGTTTCGGAATTCGAATCAATCTTAGATTAGATTATGTAATGATATTTCTGACTTGCGGATTTTCTACCTCCCCTAACTGAGATGTGTGGGATATTATATGGCTTCCCCAAGCCGAATATGGATAATGGCTAAAGAGCCGATCTGATTAATAAAAAAAACAGAATTTAACTTTCAGCTGAGGAGCTGATTATGTTCGATTTGCTTTCAAAACCGAAAGTGATTTTTTTTCAATCTAACTTAACCTATTTTTACAAAAATAATTTCCAATAATTTATAATTCTTAATAATAAATAAGTGAATATACATATCACATTGGACGGCACATTTTTGTTGTGTCATCAAATTCATGTTGAGTATCCATGTTCCATGCCCATTTGATGACCTATAAAGATATTGTGCATGCACAAGCAGTGCATATCATAGCGGGACATTGAACCAAAACAAAAGGTAATTCGAGGCATCATATGGCATTGAGTATATTTGAATCTAAAGACGAAATGCAGTTGTGTTCATCGGCCGCGGATGCAGACGGAGCATAATAATGTTACTTCATGTTTTAATACCAAAGCCAATGACCGAATGGAATGACGCATTGTTTTGATTCCATGTAGCGTATGAGTACAAAGAACGCTGAGTGCCCAGGATATAACAACTCCCAACTCAAGAAATGGTCAAAAAAGCCAGAATATTGTTTAAGGAAATCACCGTGTCCGTATCAGAAATCATTTTTTTTTTTTTTTTTTGCATTAGTTTTTATTGAACGGAAATTAATATTTACAATTGGTTCTTAATTCGATTCTTATATTATTATTACATTGACATTTTAATTTGTTTTGGCACATAAGGGGCCTAATTTTATACATTGTTTTATTTTTATAAAAATTATGTAAAAGATTGTGATTGATGATTATACTATTTAATACTATTAGGAGGATTCATCTCGGGTTGTTCAAATCCGGTTGTCTTTTGGAAGGATGTGGGGTTTCTGTGGCTTCTAGCCACGGTGATAATTTGACGCTGTATCTTCGTAAAATTGAATTGCCTCGTCGTCGTTGATAGGAATGATTCCGTTGTCCAGTAGTGCTGTCACATCAAGGTATCGTGGCTCGGGGTGTCTCTCTTCACTTGTGATGGTTCTCACCAGAGGGTTTGGATGATTGCTTAGGTTGTTCGTCAGTCTTTTGGCAGCACTGATCATGTATTTGTCAAGGGGTGCTATTCCGGATGCCTCGTAGAGTCGCTTGTTGCTGAAATGTTTTCGCCGCCGTTGGTCGAAGTGGAGTCCCGTGCAGATCCGAAGGATCTTCCTCTCGAACACTCCCAGTTTCTTCATGCTGGTTTTGGAAATAGTAAACCAGACAGGAAAGCAGTATGTGATGATTGGTCTGAGAAGTTGTTTATAGAGAAGCAACTTCGTCCTTTGGCTGAGTCCATTCCTTTTCCGCAATAGGGGGTGGATACGGTAGAAAGCGTAGTTTGCTTTCTTCAGAACAGCTGTTAGTATCAGAAATCATCTGGTGAATTACTTAACTTTAGAGAAATTTCAAAATTAAGATTACCCCTCATTCTGATTTATAGTGAATTATTTCTGAAATCTCTATTTTACAATAATTCTTGACTTTCAAATGTTCATATCTCGATTTTCAGTTTTTAAATTTTTTTTAGATACATGATGATTTTCTTGTATATTTAAAAAATCTACCGATCACAAAAGAAAAAAACTCATTTTTCGTTCGGAAAATAGAATCTAGACTTTTCCCTTATTTGTTTACCCTCATTATCAAATAACCGGCATGAAGTTTATAAAAACCAAAATAATAAAAAACTGTTCTTAATAAGATCGCGGAAGAGCTCCTCACAAATGAATCTAAAATGTCTCGGAAACATTAACTTAAGGAGCCTGTGGCAAAATGAACTAAAAAAATACAAAATTAATAAAAATGTTATTGCAGCTGCTAAACCTTGACGTCTCCTCGACATGATTTCATAGTTTTAAATAAACTAGTATCGCCCCGTGGTCGCAATTCGACCTTTCTCTATTAATGTTTTAATGGAATATTAAAATTAGATTCTGCCAGAACGATTGGCTATACCTTTCAATTAAAAAAAATTATGAAAATATGTTGCCATTAAGTCAGTTGAATAGGGAGATAAGAAAAGTGTTTACGTATTAATATATAGGTAACCAAATTTCTTGTGAAGTTATTGGCACTCCTATGTAAATACATCTGCAATAAATTGCGACAGTATGATGCGCGAGCTTCTTGCAAGATATTTACTGCAGAAGACATTGCAAGAATTCATTATAACAATTTAAACGCTACTGCAAGAAATTTCCGCAAGTGGAAACGCTGCCTGAGGCTTACCATCTAAGCTGAGGGTAATTGGAAGACCTCAAAAATTGAGAATAATTGCTTGGCAACCCTATGCCTTGTCCACATTTCGACAGCCAACCCATGTGCAAATTGTTTTCATAGATATTACGTACAAACTGTATACCGCTCATCTGGTACTTTTATGAGCGGGATCCTGGACTATTCTTCCTTAGAACAAAAAAATAGTGCACATACGCCAGAGTGAGCCATATTATTTATTCGAAAAATAAAATGTTCCACACTCGCCATAGAAAAGATTAAGATTTAGAAATGTATGTACATATATACAGGGTGTCTTGTAAATCCTGAACCTCTCCCCCTCCCCCCCTCATGAGGCAAAGGGAACAATTTCTGAAAAATTGACTTTGAATGCAAAAAGTATTTAATCTTAAACATCTACGAAAGCACATACTATTATGTGCCATAAACCTTTTTTTGGAAACCTCTTTTTTTTTACTAGAATGGCTTAAGCAAATATAAGATTGATGGGACAAAAAAACGAACTTTTTGGTAACAAGGGCATTTAAAATCCTTTTGAATTTATAAGCATTTTGTGAAACCAAAAAAACATCATTTAAATGCTAAATGTTTTTTTAAGTAGTTAAAAGTATTTCGTGAAATAGGCCACAAGTATTTTTATTTATAAAATCGCCTCTTCTGTATACCTATGCGGGGCGGGGGAAATAAAGTCCTCCTCCTCTAGGATTTTTCTATCTACTTTCAGTCTATATGCCATGCATTTTTGGGGCAGATTTTACGCGAATCACGCAGAATAAATAAAATGCACGACTGGATCGCACGTACTTGCTCTTATGTTCAAGATACTGCGGGTTTAAGAAAATTGTTTATAAAAACATGGAAACTATGAGAGAAAATTGAAGAGAAGCATGAAATACGACATTGAAATTGGCTGAAACAACTCTTTTGACAGTTTGAGGTGGAAAAAAAGAATGCCATCTTAATTCTTGATTGAATATGATTGTATAGGAAAAAAAAAATGAAAATCGTTGGAGCGGTTTCTTAAAAAATTAATTTTTTATATATAAAATTCTTAAAACATTTTAAAGAACAAATTTTGGTATGCAAATCTAAAGTATATATTTATGTGTATCTAAAAACAAAATTTGAAAAAAAATTGTCAACCCGTTTTTGAGATATCGAATTGTCAAAAAAAAAATTGAAACATTTTTTAAAAATCCAAAAACTTTTTTTTTTGAAAATTTTAAAATGCAATATTATTTAATCTTATCTGAAATATGTATATAAAAAAATCATTTTAATTTAATTAAAATGAGAAAATTCAAAATAAAAAAATACTTTCCATGACAGGTACTATTAATAATTGATAATTGAAATTTTATAATTTTTAGTAGTAGATCGTACTATTTTTAGTATATTAAATAGTTTAATCAAAATCGAAGGAGTCGTTTTTAAGCAAAAAAATATTTTCATTTGTGGTTTTTTAACTTTTGTATGGAAGGTACCGTTATTTTTTCATAAATGTAAATTTTTTTCTAAAAATATTGTAGAGAAAACTGAAAAGCTCTTAAATATAGAGTTTCAAAAAAATCGATTATATCGTTTTCGAAATATTTGATTTTCAAAAAAAAAAATTTGGAACATTTCTTAAAAATCCAAAAAATATTTTTTTTTAAATTTTGGTAGGCAAAACTGTTTATTTTTTTTGAAAGCTTCTGTATAAAAAAAATAATTGAAATCGGTCGTATCGTTTTGAATAAAACAATAAATAAAAAAATGGTTCTTTGGGAGGTTCCATTAATAACCATTTTTGAAAAATGGTTTTCCACCCAAAAGACGCCTTTACTAAAATAAATTTACTGAATTTTTTTTAAGAAAAGTTGTCGAGTCGTTTTTGAGAAAAATACGGTTATGTAAAATTGTTAAAAAAAAATTGTATGGCAGGTACCGTTATTTTTGGTTCTAAAAAAAACTGAAAAAAAGTGTGAGCATAGTCACCAAAAACCACTATGTACCAAGTTTGAACGAAATCGATCAAGCCGTTTAGGCTGTAGACGAACAGACAGACAGAATTGTGCCACCCACTTTTTTGGTGTTCTCTATCATCGTAATATCATGTTTGATTGTTATCTCAAATTTTTTTTTTGCACGAATCCAAAACTTGCCTTATAGTACCTATAATCGCAAGTAAAAAATATTTTCCTTTGCGGTTTTTTAACTTTTGCAAGAAAAGTACAATTATTTTTATGTATGTAAAATTTTATATAAAAATATTTTAGAGAGTACTAAAATACTCTTAAGTATCGAGTTTCAAGAAATATTTGATTTTCAAAAAAAAAATTGAAACATTAAAAAAAAAAAAAAAAAAAAAAAAATGGTTTCTGATTGTTTTTTGAAAGCTTCTGTATACAAAACAAAATATTGAAATCAGTCTTACCGTTTTGAAGAAATGGTGATTAGGGAGGTACCATTAATAAACATTTTTTTGAAAAATGGTTTCCCACTCAAAGCAAGCCTTTACTAGAGGAAATTTGTTGATTTTTTTTTAAGAAAAGTTGTGAAGCTATTTTTGACAAAAAACCAATTACGTAAAATTGATAAAAAAAAATTGTATGGCAGGTACCTACCGTTTTTGGTTGTAAGAAAAAAAAATGAAAAAAAAAAAAAAAACGTGTGGGCACAATCACCTAAAACCACTATGTACCAAGTTTGAAGAAAATCGATTGAATTGATCGAAGATGAAATTCAAATCTGAACAAATAAGGGAATCTTTTTTCTTTCAATAAGAGCCAATTCAGGCCCATCCAATGTGACCTTCTTTGAGACCACCACAAAAAAAAAACCATTTTAAATCAATTTTTAAGAAATTGCCTCCCTGTCCTCAGATTAGGGGAAGGGGTGACGGGATTTCCCTCTATATAAACATCTTTTTTCTTAGAGTGATCCTAGAAATCATCTCCCAAAATATAGCACACGAATTAGGGTTCACCCTGTTTAGTATAATTATTTTCCAAAACAAAAGAGCTGACATCCAAACTTGATAGTCCGGGAGCCGACTGTAAGATTACCTATCTCATCGCGGCCACGCATCGCGGATGCCAACTGACAGCTTTAGTCAAAACATTTACGAAACTACTGGTCGGACAAGCTTTATCTGGTCCCAATGGTTAGAAAATGCATTTTTCAGGTTGCATTTTCCGCTAAATGTACCAATAATATTAAGCAATTTCTACAAATGGGATATCAAATGAAAGTAAAGGCTGTCCTCTACACGATACCAATGGTCGGACAAACTTTTTTTGGCTGTTGTCACCAGTCCGACCACTTTTCTAAAATAAGGGATTTTGTTTATCCTCGGATGAAAATGAGAAAAAAGTGGTTTAGCTACTTTCTTAACTATTTGATATGATTTTACTTAGTTTTTCCTAATATAAAACGCAGTGTTAAGAAAAGACCATTTTTTTAAAATTGGTCGGACTGGTCGCAAAAACCAAAAAAGTCTGTCCGACCATTGGTATCGTGTAGAGGATAGCCTTAGCTTTCATTTGATACCCCATTAATGTAAGTTGCTTGTATTCTAGGCAAATTCAGCGGAAAATGCAACCTGAAATAGAATTGGATAAACCAAACAGAACCTGAAATTCTGTTTCATTGTTAAGTAATTTAGAACACCATCAGTTTTGTATCCCAATTTTTAACACAAACTGTTTTAAACTAATAATTTTGAATAATATTTAACCTTCCTTTTAGTTTATGTATATTCATTACAAATATTCTTTAATAGAAAATAATTTCTGATAAATTCTGACTTTAATCCAGTGTGTTAAGCTATGTAGCTGTTAATAGTGTTACAACAATGTTTATAGTATTTATTTGTTATAAATTTAAATTTTATACTAAACTTGTTCATACTCCAGAAGTGGTATCTATTTATTTTTCCACATAATTCGTTTATATTTTATTTTCATTTTTCTGGTTGTTTTTATGTTTCAAAAAAAATCATTCAACGAGTTCTGATAAATTAAATCCATCCAAAGAGTCAATAAAAATAAGCTACATGCATCGAAAGGTTTACATATATGATATACTTATCCCTACATTCCAGGAGAGAAGCATTTGTGTTATTGGAATTTGCCTCTAAAAGTGGACAAGGCTGTTGTCGTTTTCGTTGGTTGGTCATGAATGCCGTTGATATTATTTTTCCGAATTTTGTTTGATGGGATCGCGCGTGACGGATAATACAGATTGAAAACGCGAACCACAATTGATACTCTTATATATATTGCTGCTTTATACTCATGGTCCTGATATGCTGTTGCACATCACGTTTCTCTGTGAATTGTCCTGGAAAATATGCACTTTGTGATTATATAACATACATATGTACAATCATACGTACATACATATTTATTTTATATGTATTCGGTGTACTGATGGAAAAAATTAAATTTTACCAACAGATGCACTTGCATCACCAAACGAAATATCCTTATGAATATTCATGGTTATTACTTGCGGCAATTTGGCTGGTGATTGTAGGTTTCTGGCATGATAATCGTTAAATCGCTTGTTTACGCGTCGATAATGCGTGCACCAGGAATTTACCACAACTAATTTTTATATTAAAAAAAAGAATCCAATTGGACGAAATGAATTTTTAATGTAAAAAGCAATTTTATTTTTTTACCATTTTAATTGAATGAAATAATAATAATAATAATAAAACAAAAATGGACCCGCGAGAGAGCTATTAAAGTGCAATTGCCAAAGTGTGGATATTTTGTTTGTTAATATTTTAAAAATTTAAGTCATAAATTGATGAAAAAAAAACCAAACATAATAGTTGTTGAAGTTAAATCTAGACAAACATAAGATTGGTGGAGGAAAAATGTTTTTCGTTTTTTTTTGTGTTTGATGGTTTTAAATTTATTACTTCAAAAATGGATGGTACCAAAGTAAATTCATTTCTACATCCTACATGGACCACCTCTCCTTGTATTGTGGACTTTTTGAATTAATATTCTTGTACATGTAATAATTAATTAATCTACTCAGCCACACATAATTGAATGGACGGTAGTGATTTTAAAAAGGCGGATCGATGTTGATTTATTGCTATTAGAATTATGAAGAGGTTTAGAGGAAGGGAGTATTTGTCAGGATGAGCCACTGTCTCTGGAAACCTTATTCGAAATACTAAATATGGACTGGTACCCTGTGTAAAATAAACATGTTTTGCATGCATTTTATCTACATTTGGTTTGGTACTAAAATTCAAAGTAACAGTATTTTAATAGGCGTTTTTCTTTTTTTAGCTCCGAGCATATCACTGAGCTGTCAAAAAAAGATCTGTGTTTCTTTTTAAGCTCCGAGTACTCAGAGCGCTAAACTTGTGTTTCTTTTTTAAATCAGAGCTAGCTCGGAGTACACTCCATTTCTAGTGGACGCGTTCGACACATCAATTTCAGTTCACAATTTTGAAAATTTTCGAGTTTTTGATTGGCCAGCTGTCTGATGAAAGTTAAGTCATTACTTAAATTTGATGAGTTGAACGCATCGTAATGGTATGACAGTACAGAGTTCAGATGTGTTTCAAAATTATATCGGAGAGCTCTGATCATACTCTCTGAGCAGAGAGAGAGCTAACTCCGATAGCTCAAGCTTTACTCCATGCTCTGCTCAGAGCTAAAAAAGAAAAACGCATAATGAAAAAAAAAAATGCATACAAGAAATGTAAAAGGTATTCGTCGTGAGTTTACTCTTTTGTCTGATTGAAAAACAATCAGCTTGCGTTGTGAAACTCTGGAGACAACAGAGCCTCGGAACTGAACTGGATTGAAGAAGATTGTTGGTTAAGGCCATCATGAATGGTTTAAAATGAAACCTCTTGTTGGAACAGCCCACATAAGGCTCATCTGGTCATTTTGAACTTCTCTAGATAATTCTGTGGAGTTACGTATTATGCTTCCGTTGTTGAAATAGCAACAAGTTTTTGCTTTGAGAACACCTATTAAATTATTACTGCTCCACTGAGTTCATACTTGTATCCCGTATACGATACTCTTAGATCTTGTCATTTGCATATGTGCGTGAGGTTAGTACCGCCATTTTGGATTTTCAAAAAAAAAGGCTCTGCTGTAATGTGCCCAACTTGTGCTGCCATATGTGTCGTATTTTTTAAGAAAATCGTACTAAGGGTTTGGTTTTTAGAGGGTACCCATTTTTTTAACGTGAAGTTAGCACCACCATTTTTTATTTTTGAAAAAAAAGTTGTGCTGTATTGTGCTCAACTTGTACTGACTTGTGCTGTAAATATTTTTGAAAAACTCGCAAATTTGCAAATCTTACAAATGAAATTCTTGCGAAATTTAAAAATTTCTTAAAAAAAAGTTGTGCTGCATTGTGCTTAAAAAAATGCTACGAAACCAAAAATTAAAAAAAAAAAACAAAAATTCGCATAATTGCATTGTGGCCAAAACTAAACTTTGCGAAGGGCTGCAGCGTGAAGTAAGCACCGCCATTTTCGATTTTCAAAAAAAAAAAGTTGTGCTGTATTGTGTTCAACTTGTTCTGCCTTGCCATAAATATTAAAAACAAAATCGCAAATTTGCAAATTTTACGAAGGAAATTTTTGCGAAATTTCATAATTACTAAAAAGTGAAAGTTGTGCTGTTTTTGCTTAATTTATGCACCCATATTCCAAAAAGTTAAAAAAAATTCACATATTTGTAACTTTTAAGGCCAAAAACAGTTTTGCGAAGTGTAAAGTTATCTCCACCATTTGCGATTTTCAAAAAAAAAGTTGTGCTATATTGTGCTTAACTTGTGCCGTAAATATTTTTGAAAAATTTGCAAATTTTATGGATGAAAATTTTTCAATTTTGTAAAAAATTAAAAGTTTGCTTTTCTATGCGCTTTTTGAGCTGCAATATTCCGAAGAGAAAACAATAAAATTAGCATATTTGTATCTTTCACTACCAAAAAACAGATTTGCGAAGCTATTTTGTGCCCAATTTGCGTTCCCATGAGCTGTGGTGCATATTTACATATTTCGCCAAAAATAAAAATTTTCTGCGTTAAGTAAGCAGAGTTTCCGATTAAAAAAAAAAAGAAAACAAATGATAAATTTTCATCTTTTTCGTTTTTTTATTATAATTTATTTAAAATTGTGTAGAGGAAATGAAATGGCTTCTCATGTTTCCCTGGTCAAGCAATATAGAAATACTTTTGTTTCAGTTCAATGTTTCAGTTTCCGGTTTCCACTTATTTCGTGTACGACACCTATCTTCCGTGGCCTGAAACTCATGCTTATGGTCAGACTACACTATGTTAAACCGTTCTCTCTTCCTTAGCCTGAGGTCACGCGAGCGAGTATATTCACCAGCGAGTTGGGTACATACATTAATTGTCAAATCACTCGCTTCTCAACTAGCTTCAAAAAAGGTTAGCCAGTATCTAGTTGACAAGCGGTTTACGGAAAAGTTTCTATGTATGCCGTAAAAGTTACAAATATTCGAATTTTTTGTTTTCTCTTCGGAATATGGCAGCAAAAATAGCGCAGAAAACAGCACAACTTTTATTATTTACAAAATTGCAAAATTGGAAAAATTTTCATCCGTAAACTTTGCAAATTTGCAAATTTTTTAAAAATATTTACGGCACAAGGCAGCACAAGTTGAGCACAATACAACACACCTTTTTTTTCTAAAATCAAAAATGGCAGTGCTAACTTAACGCACATTACCCGTGTTTTTTTGGCATTCTATAAATAGTATAGTAGAAAATTCCCAAGAAAACGCATCGGCAGTAGCCAGATTTTTGTATTTAAAAATTGGTACAACTGAAAGAAGACCTGTCAGAATAAAAATAAAAAAAACACACAAATAGAAGAAAGTTTTGTGAAAATCAAAAGTTAAAATTAACTTCAGCAAAAAAAACTAACTTAAACTTATAAAATGGACAATTTTCAAGAAGATATGGTAAGAAAACATCTGGAAATCTGGCAGTCGATTTCAAAGTTTTAACCAAACAATTTGACATAAAATAAAAACTTCAAGAAGGGGGTTTGTTCGTAGACTATTACATTAACATGTGAACACCTGAATCGAGTTGAAATGAGCTTGATTCGACTCGATTCCGGTCGGGGATCGGATTTGAGTCAAAATTTGTGAAGAAAAACCTGTGTGGAGGAGTTGGTTTTACAGATTATGCATTATGGTCTGTTTATTTGCATGTTTGTGTACAAAAAATATAGTTTTGTTGTAATCAAATTAAAAAAAAAAATTGCACATGGAGTAGGTAGCATATTCTTATATGGTGCTGAACTATTCAGTTCTTCATTGTTTAACACGAATCAAACTATCTCACTTGCACTTCATAAGAAACATAGAAACACCATTTGCATTTTAGAAAGTGCTGTCAAACTTAATCATTTTTAAATCTTCTTGTGCGGTGGAAACACCAAACAAATTTATTTAATCTAAACTGAGATAAACCTTTGGTGGACACATAGCAAAACTTAATTATCTTTTCTATTGTTTTCTCTTGAAAAATAAGCCCAGTTAGTCCATTTTCATTAACAAAACTAAATAATATCAACAGTAACAGATTGATTTTTTTCCCCAATGGAAAACACATGATTCCAAATGCACAACTACTCAACGAACACAGCCATCGAGATACAAATGCAATATCAATCGTACCAACATTTGAGAACGAAATCACATAAGATCCATTCGAGACTCGTATAAATGTCAAAAACCCATCCGTAGTAAGATTCTACTTTAACTTTTATCGGTAGTATTCATACTGCGGATATTGTTTTTGTTATTCGTGTAATATCCTACTATACTATTGATAGATTTTCCAACAAAACACGGGTATTATTTGCATGATCAGCATATGAGAACCCTCGAAGACCAAATGTGTCCTTTGAGTATACCAACAAGTTCTCCGCACACCAGAATTATCGTAGAATGCAACTGACTGCTAACTTCCATTTTTCTATACCACTCGATTAAATGTTAAGTTTAAACCCAGATTTCTGCCGATATGATTGTTTGTCTTGTTGGTCTTCAGAGTGACGTTCTCCTACTCCTCTGAGCAATTTTGTATTCGCATCACCTTGGTGTGCTTATTGGTTTTGACTTATCGTTTTATTTCTTTTTTGCAATATTTCGGGAATATTTTGAAAACTAAGCGTTTGAGCGTTTTTGAGAAAATTGAAATATATGAAAACTATTTTTTTTCGGACTTAGTAAAAATTACTCAACAAAAATTATTTAAAAAAAAGGAGTTTTCATAATTTTCATTTTTCTCAAAAACTAAAAACCCTATAACCGTCTGGTTTTCAGCATTCGACTCAAGGCTAACAGCAAGATTGAATGATGAAAGACAATTTCCTTCTTTATAGTGTAAAATAAAAAATTAAAAATCATTTAAAAAACCATTGATGTTGTAAAACGATAACATTGTTTTTCAATTTTTTGAATTTTCTACTTCCCGTATCTTTCTTAACCTTGCTCCTACCGAAAATATGAATAAGACCTTTTCTGTAGTAAATTTATTATTCTTTCATTTTGTAGTGTACACTTTTCCGCTCAAACGCTTTGTTTTCAAAATATTTCTGAAATATTACAAAAGGGGACCCTTAACCCCCCCTCCTTGCTATAGCTCGCGGCCCTGGGCTGGGGACTTTTAGTATGTTATACCTGGGGGTCACCCCTACCACATTAAATAATAACCCAGAGAGCATGATTTATTGCATTTATTTTATAATTTTGAGTCTTCGTTGACTGGACTACAAGCTTGATGATTTCTTAAGTCAAAATAAAAATAAACAAAAATTTAAAAAGAAAACTTCATTTTTGTTCTTATTTTGGATCGTGACAATTTAAAATTTAAAGGCTGAATGCATGATATGGTATACAAAATGCCATGCATAACATGATTCACAAACACAAGCTACGTACAATTTTGGTAACTGCAACGATTTTAACATGCACACCGGAAAGAACTTTTTCGACAGTGAAACGTCTACAAACTTACCTAAGAGATTCTATCGATGAAGAAAAACATTTAGGGTTGGAGTAAATGTCAGTTCATCGACAAATTGAGACTTACACTGAGGCAGTTATCGTGTGGGAAGAATCTACATATTTCTCATAGGAGTGAGTTTTGCGCAAATAATTAAATGTTTGACGATATAGCATAGTTTACAGTGCCCATGCAAAAGAAAAATCAAATTTTCAAACAATTTTGCACCTATTCTGTGTTTTATTTTGTATAATATTTTAGGCACAAAATGTTTTCCTTTGCCTAAGCTACCCATTGTGGGTCATTAAATAGCCTCTATTAATAAATTAAAGGCCTAAAAACGAAAAAAAAAATTATTTTTGTGGATGCAAAAACAATTTGCATGCAAATAATGCGGTGAGGTGAATAATTTTTTTTTTTTTGTTCGGAAGTATAAATATTTGTTATTCACCACTTTATCTCACGCGAAAAAAAATGCCCAATTGTTTTGCAGTTCTAGTCTAGTTTATAGTTCCCTTGCGCAAAATAAAATGTATGCAAATATTCTCGCATGTCAAAAATAATTTAGGTGAAATGTAAATTAATTGTTTGCATGATTGGTTTACTGTTCCATGCAAAAAAAAACCCAATGCTGTCATGGAATGTCATGCAAAACAATGGTCTGGCAATTGATTTGCATCCGAAAAAAAGTGTGGTGAATAAAATATTTTTTTGGATGGTCGGTTTACACTTAAAAAACAATATATATTCACTTCAAGGCATTATTTGCACGCAAATGGTGTTCGCATCCAAAAATAATTATTTTTTATTCTTAGGCCTAAAGATTATAAATTAAGGTTAAATTAGTGAATCAATGGGTTGCTTGGGCCAAGGCAAACGTTTTTCGCCTTGAATAGTATTCAACTTGGTGCGTAGAATAGGTGGAAAATCGTTTTGAAATGTTTGATTAATTTTTTGCATGGGAACTGTAAACTATGCTTCTATGACAGCAATGGTTCCTTTTTGCATGAAACTGTAAGCCAATCATACATAAAAATAATTTTGTACTTCACCTCATTAATTTCTGACATGCGAAAATGTTTGCATAGATTTTCGCACGGGAACAGTAAACTGGGCATTGTATTTTGCTTTAATATCGAAATAAATATTTTTTTTTTTTAGTACAGTTTTTTTTTTGTCACTAAGCTTTTCTTACTGAAAAGAAGTGTATACTTAGCTTAAATGGTGAAAAATTTGTTCGAAAATTATATCCCCCCACGAAATAATTGTCTGGCTACGGCCTTGCTTGCCACGAGTTTTGTTTAACACGAATGCCTTTGCTTCATCATCATCATCATCGTGTCCTGTAACCCCGGCTGGGCATAGGGCGTCAACAAAACGTCTCCATCCTTCGCGGTCTGTTGCAAGGTACTTTAGCTGTGGCCACGTCTTGGCATTTGCTTCAAACATCTTAAAATGGCTTAAGTTCGGTAATCTATTGTTCCAATGTGCAAACGGTGTAATGGCCATCTAAATTTTCAAACCTATGTAACAGAATAAGCTAGTATCTTATCATTTCGATGAGTGTTAGATTTTTGTGATCAGCCACAGCCATGTGATGTATGTGAAACTGTAAGTCTACTATTTATTCCATTAACTTTCAGGAAATCGTCAAGCTCGTAGTTGCGGAATTCTTCCCAATTATCTAATACTTGATTTTGACCAGCTTGCGTCTCTACTTAAGCTTTTATACACCTTCAAAGCACAGAAGACCTCACTCTTTCGTTTCAGAAAAAAAACCTTCGCACCCATCGGCTGCTGTCATCGATGAAAGTGGCAAAGTACCTCGATTTACTTATACTAAACGACTCCATCCTGCATGGTCTCCAGACCCCATACATCAATCAGCACCTGGCATAACGATTTTGATTTCTCTTTGAATTTTTTGGAAACGACATTGACTTCATTTATCTATGAAAACAATTAAATCTCACAGGTTTTGAGTTCTCAATCATCGGTGATGTCCAGATGTATGTCTTTCGAGACATATCTTCTAAAGCTTCTTTTTCATTAACGTCACCCATTCACCGGCACCATTAGCACAAACTTCAAAATTTGCTGTTGTTTGATAATAAGCCTCGCATGCCTGGGAAGTCCTTTCTTCAACATACATAATTCAGCTGTCCAACTCGATTTTGGTTTCACCATCATATCAATTACTCCTTTTGTCGAAAATGTGAAAGGGTACATTCATGGTCCGTAATCCTCAAAAACGAAGTAAGGTTAGTCCTCAAATTCTTGACCAATAACATATTTTCTAGTTTTACTGACCTCTCAGACTTCCCGTCTGTAGTAAGAGATAATCCCAACTGTTCCTCTTGCATCAACTCCCGCTGAAGTGTCGTTTGCTAAAAAACAGATTCTCTTTTGCACAACTGAAGGTGGTAAATATACAAAAATTCGTCATTACACATATGAAGGATAAAAATCCCCAAGACCTGATCTTCTGCTTCTACTGTGTGAAAAGTACCCAGTCGCTTTAAGGCCATAAATCATAGGAGCAAGTACGTTCAACCCAATCCATAACTTTGTAATACCCAAAATGGGTCCTATAAGTTCCTATATAGCCTTAAAGCTGAGTTGACTCGAACCTTATCTACCTATTCATAACAGAGTAGGTATCGAATGTAGATGAACTAATGCAACGATATATCAGTAACTCACATCAGTATGACTTGCCTTACCCAAAAGTAGATATATCACCCATAAAGAGAACTCAATCAATCCTCTTGTGTCACACTTCACAGCGAGCATCATTCCGTGACGAATCCATACTCGTATACTCGTAGTGAGTCCCGATCTCAGCAATCGGGCGGTTTATCAATGACCAATTCGCTTCTATCAATCGAAATATGACTGGCTTCTCGAATCATATAGTCCCCTGCCAAGCGAAAATAAATGACAAATGTTTCCATCTTCTGCGAGTTATTTTTTTTTAAATTTTATTTTTCATCTATTTCGCGTCCGTCGCCGTTGTTAAACAAATTGAAGAATGGCCACTACGTCAGGTTACGTCGTCGTCGTGATGGACATTGCTGATGGCCGCGAAAGATCAATCTTCAAATGATTCTCGAGATTGTTAATTAATTGTTCTTATTGTCGCATTCCCATGTGAGATGCACCCAAAGAGCATATAGTATCTGTGGCCAAACATCTCAGGTGAGACTGTCGGCGGCGATCTCCTCGCATCTGCAATCTCCTCATCTCCTGCGCCTCTGTGTGAAGTTAAAGTAATTTATCACACAAGCTCGCACCAGCAAATAATAAAAAGAAGACACAAAAAAATATAATTACTTCACTCCAATGACGAGAACCGACTTGGAGTTGATGTTTATGATGAAGTGGATTCTGTTCGAATCGGATTGGATTGGATTGGTCGCCTGAAGAAGATGAAATGAAGAAATATATATGTATTGTGTCAGATCGAGATGATTGAAGCCGTGGGATGACGACGACATGGCATTGGGGTCACTTTACGTAAAAGTGAATCTGAGTGCGTGTTTTCTGATTTCATCGTCCCCCATGGCGCTCCGGAACCCAAGCAGAGAGCACTTTGTTTAAATCGCGCAGAGTCATTTCATGATTCCATATCGACAATGTGCTGCGGCCGATCGATGGTGGTGGCGGCAGCATTGGACCCCTCAACAATGGACATGGACAACCGACAGATCAATAGTATCCTCTTTCGAGAAGAACAAATTGCTTTTCGGTATCTATTAGTTGGAACACGAGGTTCGAATGAAATTTTAAATTGTTTTTAAGGCTTTCTGGTTATATTGAAGCTATGAAGATAATGCTGCGCCTGCGCCGCTGCCGCCACGAGCCGCACTTCTGCGCTGTGGTTTTACAGTGACTGACTTATATAATAAAAATACACCATCCGCTTTCATAGAACAAGTTAATCGGAATTCACTGTCTCTGACTACCTTTCTATTTGATTAAAACTATCCACATTACATTGGGGCATCAAAAGTTTAGTCGAATTTTACCTTTTACCGTGTTTTTCAAAAAATGTCAAGTAAATTTATTAATCTTCACATTTTCAAAAACCTAAAGAGACAATATCGTCGTCATTCCAAGAAAACTCCTTAAGTTCAAAAAAACAACAATACGTAAAGGCTTGGCCTTGGCCAATAAAATAAACAATAAATACGATATATTTAATAATAAACATATACCTAAACACTTTAGTTCCGTAAAAGGTAAATCTTTTTGATGATTTCTAAAGGAAAAACTCCCCCTAATCAATCATTTTCAAATTTTGGTTACTAAAAATCCATAAAAAGTAGGTACAGATGTTTCAAAACAAAACAAAATGAACTTAGGAATAGTTTTCATTGAACGACGAGGATATGTTCCCTGACTAAGGTTCACAATATGTAAGTAATCAAAACTGTTAATGCCCTCTGATCTTTTCAATACGAATTATTATTATCATTAAATGGGTACTTTTATGAATAAATCGGTAGAAATAAATTTGAAAAACAAAGGTTTTTTAATAAAAAAACTCAATAAGGTCCAACCTTTTCTTAAAACATTTTTTTTTTACTTTTTTTATTTACTTTTATAAAAAAATAACGGTAGGTACCTACCTTTTCCTAACCGTTAATATTCCAGTCATCAAGGCCGTAGCCAAGGAGGGGATCACTGGGAGTTAATGTCAGTTCATCGACAGATTAAGACATACACTGAGGAAGTATGGGAAGAATCTATTTCTCATAGGAGTGAGTTTAACGCAAACAAAAATTAAATGTTTGGCGTTTAAGCATAATTTGCAGTTCCCATGCAAATAAAAATCAAATTTTTCAAAACAATTTTCCACCTAATCTGTGCTTAATTTTGTATATTCACATTCAGGCGCAAAATGTTTGCCTTTGCCTAAGCCACCCATTGAGTCATAAATATTAACCCTTCATTAATAAATTATAGGCCTGAAAATGGAAAACATTACATTTTTAATTCAAAAACTATTTGCATCTCCCCCGAAATAATCGTCTCGCTACGGCCTTGCCAGTCATTTAAGCTTTTTGCTTCGGAAAAATGGCAGAAAGCAGAATTTTGGTAGCTTCTTCTTGGCATTCTAAGGAAACTGTAAAAAGTCCACATCGTTATGAGTGCCACTAACGGAATATCTCCCGAACGGTTACTTTTACAGAAAAACATCAGTTTTGCTCTTCAAACTTTTAAGTTTGAAAATGAATTTTTCAAAAACTGTTCACCCAAATAACTTTATTTTTAACTAAAATAAACGAAAAAAATTTTAGCTTACCAAAAAGGTAAAGCATGGCATTTTAAGTCCTACCATTGTTTTTTAATAATTTTTTTTTTCAGTTTTAAGTCAATTTTTTAGATTTTTAGATTGCCCATCCTGGCTAAACGGGGGAGAATAGAATCCCCTTCCTATACGATTTTTTCTTTTCTCAACCCACCCTACGCGCTCTAGGTTCTTATCACATTTTATGCGAATCAATTTGCATAAAAGAAATATCATATTTCGTGGCCTTCGACCCCGTATGATTAATGTAGTGGAGCCCGAATCGATGGGGAATTTTCCAAACCCTATTATTAAATCCGTGTATAAATTTATTAAAACTGAAGAAAAACTTACCTTGTACTAAACCTCAAAGGTGGTGTAAAAGAGTACATTTTGTACAGAAACATAAAATCTATAACTCTTCCGATTGAACTATTTCGAAAACGGTACTCTTATGAAAAAAGTAACAAGACATATTTTGAGAGAAATTTTTCTAAGCTACAACCTTATGATATTATTTTGTCTGTTAAAGTTACCGTTCGGGCTTTTGACCCCCGTCAAATTGCTAGTGGCGCTCAAATCGATGGGGATTTTTTATAGTTTCCTTAGAATGCTATGGAGATGCTATATACCAAAATCCAGCATTCCGCCATTTTTTCCATAGATAATTAGGATGATGTTCGGCTTATATGACTGGACTATAAGTCAAATTCAATATTATTTTAATTTGAAATATTTTGTGGGTGAAAAATCTGGTTCTTCATCGGCTGTTTTGGTTACTTTGATATATGCAATGAAACAAGTTATTCCATTTGCTTTCCCGACGTTTCGACAGGGGTTGCTGTCTTCCTCAAACTTCACCAAAAAATAGTGCAATTATTTCCCACTAAAGGTGAAATTTATTCCCATGTGAAGTTATTTCCCGTGTAATTATTTTCCTGCACCGCCTGCACCGTTTAAAATGCCAAATTTTCAAAAAAAAAAAGAAATTGAAACTTTTTATAAAAATAAAAATTTCTTTTTTCAAAATATTTTTTTTTGAAAATTGTTCATTAAATTATTAATCCGTTAAACTAATAATGAGAAAATTCAAAATAAAAAAAACCGTTCTATGGGAGGTAGGTACGTATGTACATCTAACAATTTCACTCCATAGATGCTTTTCGTTTCCATTCATCCCATTCTTAAAAGCACTCCTATTACAGCTTTATGGAGTTAATTATAAGAGTGTTAAAGAGGTTCACAAAAGAAAAATTTATGTAGGTAGATCTACGCATCGAACCCGGATCCCAATGCATCAATAGTCTTGCTCGCTAACCCCTTCGCCAATATAAGGAATACAAATATTGCATTAAATAGGAATCACTTTAATCTTGAATTTTCCAATGAGACAAAAATATAGGGCTTATACTAATAGTCCAGTCAATTTGTGTTCAAAAGGGCCCTTATCGAGCAAATTCTGGGGTATTTTCCATTTATCCTGCTTTATGTGTTGTTGAGGGTGCTGAATTTGAATCTTAGGTTTGCGACTAAAATTTCGATGCAACATAGAAACAAAAATGATGGTAAATTTCTTTTCTTAATTTTTCGCATTTCATCAAAGTTAAATTAAAAGTAGATATGTACATATAATTTTCAACAAATATCTGTTTAATATTTTTTTGGGCGACAACCCATTTGGACTCAAGCGCTAGTTGAAAATTGAAGTATGTTTAATGTTTTCGAAAAACCACTCGAAAACACTAATTAATTACTTTATGTGCTAAAATTTCAATTTTTGACTTTAACATGAACCAAGATGAGAAGATAATTCGAATCTAAAGTTTTGAAAAAAATTGTGTTTTTGATGCAATTTTGGTGTTATACCTATTATTTCTGTAGGTAATTTTTCTCAATTAAACTTGTCTTCTAAAGTATTTTTCTTTGAAACTCCTTTTGACTTTCTCAAATATCATCATTCATCTTTGGAAAATCATTATACAGTTATAAGCCTTCATCTTATATTGCCTTATACGAAAATATGTTGATAATGTAACTGTGATGTGTTACAGCAATTCTAAGGCTAGGTTAGATATACTTTTCTGATGTTCATGTTGAAGCAAAAAAATCAAATTAATTCGAAAAGGCACTTGTAGAAAAACAAGTATGCTCGGCTATACTATATTCTCAAGCCTTTGATAAGGGATCGCACTTGGGATTTGAGTACAAACTGCATACGTTCCCAGGAGATACAGAAATCCTACGTAACGAACCGACTCCTTAAGGAATGGGACGACCAAAATAACTCTGAACTAAAGCAAATTGAAGCCGGTGTACCACAAGAAAGTGTCCTCGGACCAACCCTATATCTGCTATATACAAGGGATATTCCAGAGTGGACATAAACGGTATCATGTCCACCTTTGCTGATGATACTGCAATATTGGTGCCAGATAAATCCGTAAAGAAGGTTACACAAAAATTGCAAAATGCAGTCGATAAAGTAAATGGATTCAAAAATGGCGTACAAAAATAAAACGAAGCAAAATCGATGCATATTAACTTTACCAACAAAAACATAAACAATATTCCAATTTTTATAAACATTACAGAAGTACCTTACTCCAATACTGCCAAATACCTTGAAATGACTTTGGATCAGCGTTGCCGATGTATGGCACAATCGTGAACTTATGGCACCTTTTCGTTTAAATGGCACTGTGCCACTTAAAGACTTCATATACGGCACTTTGATGTTGGTGTAGTAAAAAAAATATTTAAGCAACAAATATTTCATAGAATGTTTATAAGCCAACATTGCATCATTTATAATATGATTGTATTTATTATTCACCCGTTTAATTCAGATCAACTCTTAAATCTAAACTAAAAATAATTAAATGCGAAAATCACATCCGATTCCATATTATTCACTCGCTTAATCTGCACAATTCAATTTTTTAATCCAGTCAAATGTACTAGGAAAGAACTCTGACCTATCTATCCAGAACAAACTAATGTTATACTTATAATCAAGTACTGAAAACCGTTTGCACATATCGTCACCTGATTGCAAGAACTAGGTAACTCAATTTCATAAATTTTAAAGATATCAATATCAACGTTCATAGATACCTAGCTATTTGGAGAACGTGAGAAACTTTAACTTTTATGTTTCTTACACTTTGCAAATATCCTATATTTGTCTACAGCAGAAAAATATTTGACAAAAGTCTTGACAAGTGTACAAAATAATACCAGTTTTGTCGAAATATTATAAAAATAGAAAATTGAGTTACCTAGTTCTTACAATCAGGGGACGATATGACATATCCAACCATGAGGCTGTACAAAGAAAAGAAATGATGAACCCATCCAAAAATTCCAAAGGAAGGTCCTTCGTATAATAATTAATGCCTTTTGGTATAAGATATAGCGATCTACATCGTAATCTTTAAATTGAAATACATACATAGTTACAAAAGTGGTTAAAAAACACGCTATATCACACAATCAGCGACTGCAAAGTCATACCAATTCCAAAATGGAGACCGTCTTCAACGGGACAACGTTCAGAGATTGGTCTTAAGCTATGAGAAAGTGTTATATAGCCTTAAACTTCCCCCAATGTGATATATGAATTAAGAAAGAAAAATCATCTGTCGATCTTTCATAGATCATTGTTCCTGATTCACCGGTGGTACCGATTCCTACCGAGTGTCTTGTGAAGATTTCCATCGGATACTAAAAAAAGTTATACTAACGTATTTACTTTTCGTCATAGAGGAGCATTATAGCAACAAATAACACTTTAATGTCTGAAATAAATAATAAATGAAAATATTCTGAAAAGTGTTAAAAAACTCTTCGGTACATATCAAGTTTCAAAAAACTTTTGTTGTTGTTTTCGAAATATTAAGTTTTTAAAATTTGGATAGCAAATACTACTAATACTAATACTACTTTGTTAAGTTGGGTCTTGTGTGTAAATGGAAATCCACACAAGTGCAGTGCATGCTGCGCATTATACATCAATTTATATTGAATAATTTTGAATGAACAACAAGCCTATAAACTTGGTGGTAACACACACAAGTTGTTGTTGTTCATTCAAAATTATTCACTATTTGATTTTGTTAGGAGCTTCTGCACACACAAATTACTAAAATCAGCTAAGATCTTTTTTTTAAGAAAAGGTGTGTAGCCGTTTTAGAGAAAAATACGATTATGTAAAACATTGAACCATACAGATAGTTCTAAATTTTCAGAACGACGAATAGTGACTATTGTTGTGCTCGCCCCTGGTTCTGGGAAATACCACGTTAACAACATAGTTTTAGGTGCCAGTTATAGCTATCATTGAAAACTTTAATGATGGATTTTGAGACGTTTAGAAAGCAAAATCATTCATTATTTTGATGGACGATTAAAGCTCAAGACTTAATTAATATTTCTAGTCAAAAAAAATTTCAAATGACCCAACTTTCCACAAAAAATGACTTTTGATTTTTCAATGATCATTGATAAGGTAGTTCAATCATTGAAATAAGAAAAGTCTTTTTATGTAGAAAGTTGGGCCTATTTGAATTATTTTTTTGGCTTAAAATATTTACTAAGTCTTAAGCTTAATTTGTTCATCAAAAAAATAACTGATTTTATTTGTTAAAAGTCTCAAAATCAATTATTAAAATTTTCAATGATGATTTTCAATGATTGCTATAACTGGCACCTTTATAGCCTTTCTTAGAATTCTGTCGTTTTCTCTGTCGGAGTGTCAACGATTTGACCCCCACTCCTTCGGAAGATTTGCCCCCCCCACCCCCTCTGGAAAAAAAACCATGGGTGCCTATGTTAATAGGTAAAGATAAATTATTAAATTAAATTATTTAAAATATTACAGTTAGTCCACTAGTCCTGCGAACGTCTCATTTTTTCTTTTAAGGCAAACGTTTAAAATAAACGTCAACTTTAAAGTGAAAATGAAATTTTAGCAAAATAATAATATGATGTGGCTGCCATTTTGTTGGAAATGGAAAAATTGGGCTCTTATTTCACGGAATGTTTATGTGGAAGGTGTAAAATATAAGTATGACATTAAGTTGAAACATGATGCATCGGTCAAATGAGCACCTCTTGTTGTTGATACACATTGTTTTAGATTTACGAAATTTGGAACTGTTATACTCGCCAAAAATCTGGCACCTCATTGATTACGCAAACGTTTGCATGAACGACCTTTTTATTCATTTGGTTAAATGCTGCGTAATTGAATCAGATATTCGATAAACGTCAAATACTAAATGTAAAAACGTGACAGAATAGACGCGTTCAGATTTCGAAGACATTTTTAAAGGAAGAACCTCTCCTGAACCAACACGAAATCAGAGTCTGGAAACGATAAATGTATGTAAAAGCTGAACTATAAAAGTAGCAAGCTCTTGGAAGCTAAACTCAAAAACCAACGAAAAGAGTCTTTCCAAACAGTCAAAAGGAGAAGAAAGCAATGAAAATAACACGTTGTTGGTGTAGTTTGGGAGAGCCGAGAAGTAGCTTTCCTAGTCGTTGAGTAAATGTAGCCGTCCTAAATATTGTTTTTTGTATACACTTCCAGTCGTATTTATTAGATTTTCTTAGAACACGCTTGGGCAGTTGTCCAGCTAGTCAGTGCCTAAATAGTTTATTTAACTTGGTATTTTTAAACGCATTCCAACAACTGCCCAAATTTGACCTTATTTATTCAGTGACATACCTGTATTTATTCATTTTTGGATGAATTAATGAATTTTAGTAACCTTTGGGGCACTTTTAACTAGCTTATCATTTATTACAAAACTAGAAAATTAGAAAGCCAGATTTATTTCCCACCTTCATTCGTTGAACGTGTCTTCTTTAAAATAAGATTTGGACAACCAATTTCAGTGGCTAAGTTAGCCAATCGGTGATATATGTTTATAAATAACATTTGGGAGTTGGACAGGTGTCTAAAGTTAGACATCGCTTGGAATGGGTTCTTAAATATCACTGTACATTTTAATTCACAACTTTTATCGCCAACCAATCGCGATACGAATGTTACAGAACATGGTCAGAGTTTCTTTTAAGTTCTCTATAATATCATATCATATTTCTGAACAAACCTAGTTCTAAAAGTCACAATGACGTTCACGTTTGGATAAATTTATCCAAATAAATTTGGTTGATTTTATGCAGCAAAATCTTTGATTAATTTTAACCAAATTGTGTTAACCATTCCCCATATAAAGTTTGACAGTTCATTATCCAAATGATAAACTCAACCAAATCGTAAACTTATCTAGTGTTTTACGCAGTTGCATGAATACCCTTATTATATAAGTTCTAGGGCTTAAATGCATGAAGACAGGTTCAAGTCCTTTTTTTTAACCGTACTCAAACAAATTATACGCCACTTAAAAAGAAACATGGAATTCCTAACCGAACGACACAAATCAAAATATCCTTAACAACCTCCAATCTCACAACAACAACAAGGACAATATCATCAACGACAGCAAAAAAAAAACCAACTTCATAGAAAAGTGTGCAAAAGTATAGTGAGAAAATTTGCATATTTTGGTTGCTGCCACTTGTCCCCCTATAGTCAGGCGCTAAACATGGCACTCTCGCACAAGAAGTCCACATTATATACAATAAACATACTTCACAATTTCTTTACAAAATCCGCATCATGACATTTTTCCACAAAACGGAATAGCACGCGAACTTCGGAAATAAACAACAAAATTCTGATATTTGGCTCGGCTTTATTGCCTATTTCCTTTTTCCTATACGAAAGGATGGATAGAAGACGGGTTGTGAGGTGGTCTCTTTGAATGTGGGCGTTTTACATGCATGCATAAATATTTTTCCACTTAATTCTCGTGTCAAAAGTTTTCCAGGACATTTAATTTGCCAGAAAAAAGGAACATTTTTGCCATAAGGACATGTTGTTGGTATCCATATACAAACTAAGTATACATATTGGAGGGAAGACTGATGGAGCGAAGGACATGAGTGAGGAATTATACAAAAAAATAGTAAGTGTTGGATAATGGAGACAGAGGGAGGACGTAGAGAGCAAACAACACAAAGGCAACTTAAGAAAATTATAGGCTATCAAAACTGATGTAATTTCTGTTGTTGTTTTTTTTGTCCTCTTATTTTACCTTTGGATAGAAAGAAAAAATATTTGATACACTTGTTATATGGAAAGCTGCATGAACGTGTTGTCATTAAGAGAGTTTATAATTGAATTATTGTATAAAGGAATTGAAAGGACATAACTAAACAAACAAAAAACTCTTGAAGCAGGTGTTGTATATAAAATATATATATGTAGGTACCTGTGCATATAAGCTCAACTACTAAGGGCCAGTTTTTTAGTGCGAGATAATCCTTATCTTGGAGTTTAACCTAAGATAGTTCCAGAAACATGTTTTTCAGTGAATTTTAAACCCCTAAATAACTAAATTAGGTGACTAAACTTGGAGTTAGTTTGGAATTTAAATTCGCTGAAAAACATATTTCTGGAGTTAACTTATGTTTAACGCCAAGATAACGATGATCTCGCACTGAAAAACTGGCCCTCCCTAAGTAGGGAACCTAATTAACTCAACTTATTTGCTGTTTTAACTCAGAGACCAAATAAATGTCGAAACAGATGTTCAACGAAAGGCTGAATTGCGAAGCGAGTACCACATTGTACATAAGATGGTCTATCGCTGTGTGAGACGTGACAAGAGGGTGAGGTTAGATGGACTCGCAGATAATGCGGAAATCGCTGCCAGAAGAGGAGATATCCGGGAATTGTACCAAATAGCCAAAGATGTTATCGGGAAGAAAAGCAACACCAATCATCCTGTAATGGATGTGGATGGCACCCTTTTGGTATCAATTGAGGATCAGCTTCGTATAGATGGAAGGACTATTTTTGTGCCCTGCTAAATGAGGATTCAGTTGAGCCAGAGTGCTGAAGTGCCCCAACTAAACGAGATGCGCAGGTCCTATATAGGGGTATTGACATCGAACCCCCGTCAGAATCGGAAATCCAGACATCAATAAATCTCCTCAAAAACAACAAGGCAGCTGGACTGGACGGAATACCAGCTGAATTGCTGAAAGCCGATCCCGTAACAGCGGCTAGTATTTACATCCGTTGATACAAGGCATTTGGGAAAACGAGAGCTAGCCCAGGGACTGGAAGGATGGTGTGATTGTTAAGTTGCCAAAGAAAGGTGACCTTGCAACAATTGGCGTGCGGTATCACCGTTTTGTCCGTTTTCCCAAAACTAATGGCAACCATCATTCGCGCATTGAGCGCATAAAGGATAGAATCGAGTCTACACTCAAGAGGCATCAAGCTGGCTTCCGCAGGGGTCGATCGTGTGTCGACCATTTCAACACCCTGCGTATCGTCCTCGAGCAGTCGATGGAATTTCAATCACCGCTTAACATCATGTTCGTGGATTTTGAGAAAGCCTTTGATCGAGTTAACCGAGAATGTATATGGAGATCGTTGCTTGGTAGAGGAATTCCACCAAAAATTGTTGCCATTATAAAAGAGTCCTACAACAACGCAAGGTGTTTTGTTTTGCACAATGGGCAGCTATCCGACTCCTTCGTAGTGCAACAGGGTGAGAGACAAGGGGATTTCTATCGCCAATAATTATTCTCTTTCTGCTGGCGATGGACAACGTATTGACGGCCAGTTTTGGTACAGCTGAGCGAAATGGCATTCAATGGAGACCGTTCGAAAGGCTCAGTCATTTAGACTATGCCGATGACATAAATATGTCTACTGGCAAATAACATCAGTGGGCTGAACGGGATGTGGCAAACACTGCAATGAAGGGAGAGTCGAGTGGTCTAATAATAAACAGCAAAAAGACAAAAATAATGCTCACAGGCCGCTCCACCCACCAGCGTATTATTCTTCAGGAGATGCCAGTTGAAGTAGTGGAACATTTTAACTACATTGGCAATATTGTTTCTGCAAACGGTGGTACAGATCTGGACGTTAAAAGTAGAATAAATAAAGCTCGTGCTGCCTTCGGTACTCTGTCCCCAATCTGGAAATCCAGTCAAATCTCCTTACACACTAAGTTGAGATTCATCGAATCCAATGTCAAATCCATATGCTGTTATATGCTTGTGAAACCTGGAAAGTCACGTCTATCATTTCGAAGAAATTGCAGGCTTTTGTGAATCGCTGTCTTCGCCACATCCTAAAAATTCGCTGGCCACAAATAATATCAAATGAGGAATTGTGGCGCAAGAGCAGCTGGACGTCAACATAAGAAAGCGTAAATGGCGTTGGATTGGTCACACACTGAGGAAACCAAACGATGAAATTGCAAAGCAGTCCTTTGAATGGAATCCTCAGGGTGCGGGGCGGGTTGGAAGACCAAGAACAACATGATGGAAATCAACTGTCTTATAGCGGAAGCAGAATCCCAGAGAAAGACGTGGCCACAGCTAAAGTACCTTGCAACAGACCGTGAAGGATGGAGACGTTTTGTTGACGCCCTATGCCCCAGCCGGGGTTACAGGACACGATGATGATGATGAAATAACTAAATTAGGTGAGTTAACTTGGAGTTAGCTTGGAATTTAAATTCACTGAAAAACATATTTCTGGAGTTAACTTATGTTTAACTGGCCCTCCCTAAGTAGGGAACCTAATTAACTCAACTTATTTGGTGACTTAACTCAGAGACCAAATAAATGCCGAAAAAGATGTTCAACGAAAGGCTGAATTGCGAAGCGAGTACCGCATTGTACATAAGATGGTCTATTGCTGTGTGAGACGTGACAAGAGGGTGAGGTTAGATGGACTCGCAGATAATGCGGAAATCGCTGCCAGAAGAGGAGATATCCGGGAATTGTACCAAATAGCCAAAGACGTGATCGGGAAAAAAAAGCAACACGAATCATCCTGTAATGGATGTGGATGGCACACTTTTGGTATCAATTGAGGATCAGCTTCGTAGATGGAAGGACCATTTTTGTGCCCTGCTAAATGAGGATTCAGTTGAGCAGAGTGCTGAAGTGCCCCAACTAAACGAGATGCGCAGGTCCTATAGGGGTATTGACATCGAATCTCCTTCAGAATCGGAAATCCAGACATCAATAAATCTCCTCAAAAACAACAAGGCAGCTGGACTGGACGGAATACCAGCTGAATTCCTGAAAGCCGATCCCGCAACAGCGGCTAGTATTTTACATCCGCTGATACAAAGCATTTGGGAAAACGAGAGCTATCCCAGGGACTGGAAGGATGGTGTGATTGTTAAGTTGCCAAAAAAAGGTGACCTTGCAACAATTGGCGTGCGGTATCACCGTTTTGTCCGTTTTCCCAAAACTAATGGCAACCATCATTCGCGCATTGAGCGCATAAAGGATAGAATCGAGTCTGCACTCAAGCGGCATCAAGCTGGCTTCCGCAGTGGTCGATCGTGTGTCGACCATTACAACACCCTGCGTATCGTCCTCGAGCAGTCGATGGAATTTCAATCACCGCTTTACCTCATGTTCGTGGATTTTGAGAAAGCCTTTGATCAAGTTAACCGAGAATGTATATGGAGATCGTTGCTCGGTAGAGGAATTCCACCAAAAATTGTTGCTATTATTAAAGAGTCCTACAACAACGCATGGTGTTTTGTTTTGAGACAAGGGGATGTTCTATCACCAATTCTCTTCCTGCTGGCGATGGATGACGTATTGACGGCCAGTGTTGGTACAGCTGAGCGACAGGGCATTCAATGGAGACCGTTCGAAAGGCTCAGTCATTTAGACTATGCTGATGACATATGTCTACTGGCAAATAACATCAGTGGGCTGAACGAGATGTGCCAAGCACTGCAAGTGAAGGGAGAGACGAGTGGTCTAAGAATTAACAGCAAAAAGACAAAAATAATGCTCACAGGCCGCTCCACACAGCAGCGTATTATTTTACAGGAGACGCCACAGTTGAAGTAGTGGAACATTTAACTACCTTGGCAGTATTGTTTCTGCAAACGGTGGTACGGATCTGGACGTTAAAAGTAGAATAAATAAAGCTCGTGCTGCCTTCAGTACTCTGTCCCCAATCTGGAAATCAAGTCAAATCTCCTTACGCAATAAGTTGAAAGTCTTCGAATCCAATGTCAAATCCGTGCTGTTATATGCTTGTGAAACCTGGAAAGTCACGTCTATCATTTCGAAGAAATTGCAGGCTTTTGTGAATCGCTGTCTTCGCCACATCCTAAAGATTCGCTGGTCACAAATAATATCAAATGAGGAATTGTGGCGCAGGACAAGTCAAGAGCGGCTGGACGTCAACATAAGAAAGCGTAAATGGCGTTGGATTGGTCACACACTGAGGAAACCAAACGATGAAATTGTAAAGCAGTCCTTTGAATAGAATCCTCAGGGTGCACGGCGGGTTGGAAGACCAAGAACAACATGGAAATCAACTGTCTTAGCGGAAGCAGAATTCCAGAGAAAGACGTGGCCACAGCTAAAATATCTTGCAGCAGACCATGAAGGATGGAGACGTTTTGTTGAAGTCCTATGCCCTAGCCAGGGTTACAGGACACGATGATGGTGATGATGATGTATTGGATGTGTTACAGCCAGGGGCGTCTTTAAGTAATTGGTGACCCTCAGCCCTTTAGGATATGGGGACGCTTTTTCAAAATTTTTATTGATAACTATTTTAGGTAATCAATCATTAATTAGTAAGTTTTACCATCTTTACTTGCGATATAGATAGGCACAACTTTTGGATTCATGCAACAAAAAATCAAGATAACAATCAAATATGAAAGATATTACGATGATAGAGAGCATGAAAAAAGTGAGTGGCACAATCTGTCAGTCCGTGTGTACCTCAACTTACAGCCTAAGCCACTGAATCGATGTTCTTCAAACTTTGAACTTGAAGTTTCTTTGTAGTTCCCTAGAGGGGAAATAGAACTTTTTTTAGCTGATCCAAAAATAACAATACTTAGCATACAACCGTTAAGGAAAAGCTTTTTTCTATATATATTTTTATATAACGTTACTTGACAACGCCATCGCCATGTTCACAGCTAGAACTTGAGTTCTGCCACTCTACCGCTTGCCGTTCACTACGTGGCCAGGACCTTAGCAAGTCTACGCAATTCGTCGTAAGCCTACATTATTTTACGCAGGCCTACGTAAGTCAACACAAATCCACGCAATTAAATTCAAGTCTCCGCAATTCTACGCGGGTACATACACACAAGACCAAGAACAACATGGAAATCAACTGCCTTAGCGGAAGCAGAATCCCAGAGAAAGACGTGGCCACAGTTAAAATACCTTGCAGCAGACCGTGAAGGATGGAGACGTTTTGTTGACGCCCTATGCCCCAGCTGGGATTACAGAACACGATGATCATGACAGGGACAGTTTAGTTGCTCCAGAGAGGGCTTTGCTTCTCAACTGCCTTCTTAGCCCAATGAAACAGCGATTGGCAAGAGTAATCCTTCGTTTGTTGTCAACTGGTATAGTTCGATGAGTTTATAGTGGATCCTACGTAGACAGAGTCTCTGACCACCTCAAAATTATAGCTGTAGTGACGATCTGTCCAAGACGTCAATGTTGGGTGTCCTTTCTTGTTGACAGCATATATTTCGTTTTGCTTTCATTCACCGTTAACCCCATCTTCATGGGTTCTTTCTCAATACTCACGAAAGCACCACTGACATCTCGCTTTGTTCGTCCGATTATATGTCATGTCGTCAGCGTAAACGAGTAAAGGGACGGACTTGAAAGATTGTACCTCAAGTGTCGACGGGAGAGTTTTGCACTATTTTTTCAAGAACGACGTTGAAGAAGTCCCATGACAGAGTCCGTCGCCTTGCCTAAAGCCTTTTTTGACATCAAAGGTTTCGGTGAGTCTTTGCCGACCTTGATGGAGCAGCGTTCATTCTCCACTGTTATCCTGCACAAACGGACGAGTTTAAGAGGGATGCCAAAAATAGGAATTGCTCTATATAGCTCGTCTCTATAGATGCTGCCATACACGGCCTTGAAATCGATAAAGAGTTGGTGGGTATCGATTTTAAACTCTTGGGGTTTTTTCAAGATCTGGTCGATGGTGGACTTCCCTGACCTAAAGCCGCACTGATATGGACCACTCAGGTTGTAGATGAATGGCTTCAGGCGTTCGCCAAGTACGGCAGAGAAGATGTTGGTAGGCGATATTAAGAAGACTTATGCCTCTGTAGTTGGTGCAGTCCAGAGGATCGCCTTTCTTGAGGATCGGGCAAACAATGCTGAGGTTCCATTCATAGGGCATGCTTTCTTCTGACCCAATTTTGTAGCTGAGCTGATGCATACTCCTAACCAATTCATCGCCAGCCGCTTTGAATAGCTCAGCCGCAAGGCTATATAAGCTCCAGCAGCTTTATTGATCTTAATTTTAGGTATATCTATCTTTACTTTGTCGAGATTGGGTGAATGGAACTGTTGGCCTACGTCGCGTCACCGGACGCGTCGGTTGGTCGTCCAGGTTGAATGCTTCTCATTCGGTATAGCGGAATGCGATTTTTCATCGTATACCATACAATTTGCAGAAGTGATTTTTCCATATCCTTATAACCCTGGGAGGTTCATTTTACTTTATGGTAAGACTTCCGAACTTCATTTCTGCAATGGCATCCCTCTATGTCCTCGATCGCACGCTTCCCATGCTCTTTCTTTTTTCTTCTAAGAAGCTTGTGTTCCTCTCTCCTCTAGTAGTGTCGTGGCATAGTTCTATTTAAGAGGGCACGAGAGACTCGATCGGAAAAGGACTTGACGATTTCATGCGACTGTAGCCGTAAAACAACGTCGAACTTCCTCACAGTATTTCCTTGTTTTGGCTTTGGTCTGGACATCCGTAGCACTACCTTGGCTACAACGATGTAGTGGTCTGAGTCAACGTTGGCTCATCGGAACGTTTGGACATCCTTGATACTGAAGGAGGGCCTTACGTGCGATGTTAGCAATGTGGTCAATCTGTTTGGCAGTTAATTGACCAGGAATTCACCATGTCCCCTTGTGTATTATAGCTGCATTATTGCTACCACAACGTTTCGTCCCACAGCAAAGTTGATTAACGCAAGCCTACGCAGGCCACGCAAGTATACGCATGTCCACGCAAATCCACGCAAGGGCACGCAAGCCTGCGCAAGTCTTCCCAAGTAAAGCATGTCTACGCAAACGGAAGTCTACGCAATTCTTCACAACTCTACGCAAGTCCACGCTGGGATAGGTACTCATTCGTTCCAACTGTTAGCTTTACGCCTTTACGGTAACGGTATTGGCATCGGAAAATGCAGGTTGTCGCTAAACTAAATGCTTTTTTTCTACTCTCGTTAAGAGTTTTGTTTTTTTGTAAACACATATCAAGTCGTAGGCTGAAAACACACCGAATCAATCGAAACGTTTTATTCTGACTCATGAAACAATCGAATCATTGATCTTAGTCAGCCAATAAGAATTTTTTTTAGTGACATTTTGGGTATGTTAACATTTACACCCTTCTTCAGACAACTGTGTTAAAATTAAATAATTAAATTAAACAATTTCTGTTGCAACCAAAACAATTCAATTTTGACCTGAACAAAAACTTTTTACTAAATTAAAGGTCATGAAAGAGGAAACATTTTTTTCTTTTTTTTACTTTTTTTTTCCTTAAGATCCTTCTTATAATATAGAAACTGGAAACCAATTAGAACTAAATACTGAATGGTTGTTTCTCATTTACCGCTTGTAGACATGAACTTTAATTTAATGCACCTTCAACATTGAAACATTTATAGTTCGCGGAAGAAGTAAGCTATAGCTAAGCTAGCAACTGTATTTAAATAAAAGTTAATTAGTCCACAAAATATCGTTAAGGGACTCACGAAAAGAAGGCGGTATTTAAGCAAAATTATGTGAAAATAAGGAGCCTTTAGCTTCTTTAAACGGGGAAGCCATGTTAGAAATCCATTTAAATCCGAACAATTAACCATTTTAAAATGCATCCAGTAGAAGAGTTTAAAAATTGAAACTCATTTCCCAGTTGTTGGTTGCAGCTACTGCCGTGTCTATAGCGGTAGCCTCTAACAAGGCTTAAAATACAAGCGATTGCTAGCACCAAAGTTTGGTCATAAAAATTCTGTCGAGCATGCTTGATGATGCACAATGAGAAGCATCTATCCTCATCTCCTCCACATATAGTGTCCATCAAATTCAAAGAACCAGAAGTTGACTCCCAACCATCGTCGTCGACCATTTTCTGGCCAACAACGATAAATGTGTCCAACAAGAGAGACTGACTACCTATACTCCTTTCAAAATGTCATCCACACGTATTCGGCGGATGCGACTGAATTCCTGCGCAGCTCTCGGTCCACACAAAAACGTGTGGTCATTAAATTTGGATTAACGAAAGGCTAAGACAAGAAGAGATCATCTCATTTCTTTGCCCGGCCCGAAGCAGAGAAGGACAAAGCATGGCCAAGTGGGAGGAAAAGAAAGACAAAATCACGTAATTTGTTAAACGAGTAGGCGTGTCCCACTCATTACCCTGCTCCTAGGGCTATTTTGCTTGTTGCAGTCCAATGAATCCATACCGCAGATCCATCTCCAGAATCAAATTCAGGCCCAGGCCGATTCCAGACGAGGAACGCACAGCGCCTTACACTGAGTCTGTACCTGAGCCCTATGATTAAAATTTGACATTCTTGGATTCTTTTTGGGATTAGTCAAGGAAACTCTCGCTGCCTGGGTGATTATAATACTGCTCAGTTCTGTCAGTGATGACTGGAAATGGAGATGAGTATGCGATGGTGACTTTGGCGCTCCAGCTTGGGCATATGTCTGATAAATGACTTCTTGTTCTTTATAGGCAAAAAATGTTAGGCTTCTTTTTATTGTTGTTGTTGTTTTTTTATTAAAGAATGATGAAGCCGCAATGATTGTTTTTCGGCTCTTTTTTGTTTTGTTTTTTTTTTTTTGTTATTTTTTTTTTGTGGTGTATCTTTGGTGGCACAACAAATTGGTATTTTTTTTTTTCTCTCTTTCTGTCGAGATGAAGATTAATAATTTGTTTTCGGATTTTGATTTCATGGTTTAATTTTGTGATTAATTTTTTGTAATTATTAACTTTTCCTAGAGTAGATGAACCTACCTATACCTAACGGCTAAAGGGGAAACAGACATCAGACAGAGGGAGGAAGGAGTAATATGAAATTAGGTTTTTTGAAGTTTGTGAAAGGAAATTTGTGAATTAATTGGTAGGATGGTTTACCATGACAAATTTTTTGACACAGCCGCAAGGTTCAAGGTAAGTTTGTTTCTGTTCTTTTTGTTCGTGTTTTTTTTTTGGGAAATTTATGTGGGAAAATTTAAAGTTGTTTGCAAGGAGAAAAAAAATACGAAATTTTGAAGAACAGTTTTAACTAAAAAATAAACAAAAGCACTTAGGTCTAGTTGTACAGACGTGGTCCAAATTTGTATCCGTGGCTCAATAATTTTTACTGGCTGATTTTGGCGAAATTACTGAGGTTCAACGATGGTTCAAGGTTCAAGTATGTTATAGAAGCCAATAAACCAATTGAAAATGTAATGCCTGAACCATCGTTGAACCTCAGGATATTCGCTATTGGTGAGCTAAAATTGCTGACATACGAGCTTAATATTAAGTTTCGATATTGGAAATAGTTGTCCGAAGCCTTTTGAATTTTTAATTTAATATGTTTTGTAACCATTTGTGTTTTTTTTTACTGGAAAATTACAAGATCCCTATAGTGACTGAAGATCCCGATAAAATCGATCGCGTGTTCTATTCTATCTATTTCTGGCTTCCTCTTTGTTTTGGTCTCCATCGAATGAAAATACTTTTTCAGAACAGAATCAAAAATACTTCAAGAACAAAATACTCATACGCTGAAAAATAATCAAAATTTATCGCGTTTCCTTGAGAACGTCTTAGAGTTTAAATATCTATTTATGGAGAACGAATAGAATGATAGCGCTCGTTGACTTACTTACGTACTTATTTGCTTACTTACTTACAGACTTACTTACTTACTTACTTACTTACTTACTGACTTACTTACTTACTCAATTATTTATTTACTTACTTACTTACTAGCCTACTTATTTACTTACTTTCGTACTTACTTACTAACTTACTTACTTACCTACTTACTTACTTGCTTACTTACTTACTTGCTTACTTACTTACTTATTTAGTTACTTACTTACTAACTTACTTATTTCTTTATTTGCTTACTTTCTTACTTACTTATACTTACTTACTTACTTACTTACTTACTTACTTACTTACTGACTTACTTACTTACTTACTAACTTACTTATTTACTTATTTGCTTAGTTTTTTACTTACTTACTTACGTAGTTCGTACTTACATGTGCGTGAAGTTAGCACCGCCATTTTGGATTTTCAAAAAAAAAGGTTGTGCTGTAATATGCCCAACTTGTGCTGCAATGTGCCGTATTTAAAAAAAAGAATCGTTCTAATGGTTTGGTTTTTAGAGGGTACCCATTTTTTAGCGTGAACTTAGCCCCGCCATTTTTATTTTCGAAAAAAAAGTTGTACTGGCTTGTGCCGTAAATATTTTTGAAAAATTCGCAAATTTGCAAATTTTAGGGATGAACATTTTTCAAATTTTGCACTTTTGTAAAAATTAAAGTTGTGCTGTTTTCTGTTCAATTTGCGCTGCCATATTCCGAATACAAAACAAAAAAGTTCGCATATACTACCAAAAAACAGTTTTGCGAAGCTATTATGTTCCCAATTTGTGTTCCCATGTGCTGATGCATATTTACATATTTTCGCCAAAAATAAATTTTTGCTGCGTTAAGTAAGCAGAGTTTTAAATTTTCATCTTTTCCGTTTTTTTTTATTATAATTTATTATTTTTTTTTAATATTTACAGTAGGTACAAGGCAGCACAAGTTGAGCACAATACAGCACAACTTTGTTTTTTGAAAATCGAAATGACGCTTCGCAATGGCCGTACAAATTACAAGTATGCGATTTTTTTTGTTTTCTCTTTGGAATATGACAGCATAAATTGAGTAAAACACAGCACAAACTTTAATATTTTACAAAATTGCAAAATTTGAAAAATTTTCTTCCGTAAAATTTGCAAGTTTGCAAATTATTTGAAAATATTTACGACACAAGGCAGCACAATACAGCACATACTTTTTTTTATCGAAAATTGAAAATGGTGCTGCTAGCTCCACGCTTCGCAAAACTGTATTTTGACCGTAAAAGTTACAAATATGCTATTTTTGTGTATCTCTTCGGAATATGAAAGCACAAACTGAGCACAAAACAGCACAACTTTCACTTTTTAGTAATTACGAAATTTCGCAAGAATTTCATTCGTAAAATTTGCAATTTTGCGATTTTTTTTTAATATTTACGGCACAATGCAACACAACTTTTTTTTTGAAAATCGAAAATGGTGGTTCTAACTTCACGCTATAGCCTTTCGCAAAGCTTAGTTTTGGCCATAATAGATGCAATTATGCGATTTTTTTTTCTTTTTGGTTCTTAGTAGCATTTTTTGAGTACAATGCAGAAAAACTTTTTTTTTAAGAAATTTACGAATTTTTCAAAATATTTACGGCAGAAGCCAGCACAATTTTTTTTCGAAAATAAAAAATGGCGGTGCCAACTTCACACTAAAAAAAGTGGGTACCCTCTAAAAACCAAACCCTTAGTGCGTTTTTTTTTAAATACGGCACATAGCAGCACAAGTTGGGCACATTACAATCTTTTTTTTTAATCCAAAATGGCGGTGCTAAATTCACGCTTATCGTACTTGCTTACTTACTTACTTACTTACTTACTTACTTCCTTACTTACTTACTTACTTACTTACTTACTTACTTACTTACTTACTTACTTACTTACTTACTTACTTACTTACTTACGTACTTACTTACTTACTTTCTTACTTACTTATGTCGTTTTCGATTGGATTTAGGAATCGTTCTATTCCTATCGAATATGAGGAACCTTCTACTCCAAATTTTCCATGCGGTGGTGGCTTAATCTTTAAACAGCAAGCTCAGTTTTCCTTGTCGCCACGACTCGTAGAGTTGGGACCTATAGGATTCAAAGACTCTCTTGGCTGGAGCATTGTTGTCCATTCGCGTATTGGCCCTGCTCGCATATAGGACTAAAATTCCGTCGAAAAACATTTTTTTCAGAAGATCCTATAGCTCAACATTCTGCGTGCACTTCGTCTTATGCGCCAGGAGTTTTTAACCTACTTACATACTTCGCCATACTAAGGAAGCAGCAGCGGTTTTACAAGGTAGTTCCTCGGGGGATCTCAACGAACTCACGTATGATTTGAAGAGTTTATTTTTACTTCATAGCATATGTAGGTGCCTGACTGCCTGCATGTTTTTTTTGCAAGGAGGAGGGGAGAGGGAGGTAGAAATTCTTTAAGGCGAGGACAAATCACGGACTCCAACAGAAAAAAGGCAAGTGTTTGTCAAAAGTTCACAGCAAAAATCTATACTAATATATAAAGTAAGACTTTTGTTTGTTTGTCGGTTGTGTGTATATGACCGATAAACTCATAAACAAACAAAAGTCTTACAAAATAAATTAGTACAAATTAAAGCCCTATGCAC